>JAOXYM010000020.1:23823563-23838330 GCA_028567055.1 Leptatherina wallacei | reverse complement strand
ACTCCCAGAAACCTGCAGGTCTGCTGAAACTCTCAGCAGTTTTAAATCAGGGTTAAAAACTTTTCTATTTTCAGCCTCTTATGATAAAAAGTCATATTTTCACTGAGAGTTTCATTCTTTCTTTATTCACTTTTGTTATTTATTTTGTGATTATACTTTTGTTTTTAATTCTTCATGCTTTCTGCACCCCGCTGTAATGTTTCTAATGTTTGTATCTAAAGCACCTTGAATTGTCCTGTACATGAAATGTGCTATACAAATAAACTTGCCTTGCATTACTCTTACAGTTAATGGCAGTGTAGTGTACAAGCTAATGCTAATGTCAGTACTGTATGACTATGCTGCTTAATGTTCTGTCTGTGTTGCCCTGTTAGTCTCACAAATCTGCCATGAAAGTTAGAACATTTATGGTCACCAAATGATGATAAATTGGGTGATATCTCACAAAACCTGAGCAAACCATTTGACAAGCTAATTTAGCACCTAAGCTAGAAGAGAAAACGTCCACACCTGTTGTATTTTACAAGTTATTCTGTTTTTGTTAAAGGTGCAGTACTTATAGATAGAAAACTGCTGCCTTTAGAATAAGTCCATATTATTTGTTGTCAAACTCAAAACATCCTTAAATACTTGCTTGTTAACTAGCTAGCAGGCCGTTTTAGCAAAGATTTTCCTGTTAGCATGCTAATATAGCTGCGCACTACGTTCCAGTGCACTTACATATTGAGCCACACTCACTGTAATTTACTGAGATAGCAGTATTAACAGTTGATGTGGTCAGCTAATTAATGGACCAACATTGCACAGTGACTGTTTGAAGGATCAAAGATAATGTCGTTGACAATATGGCTGCCAGGCGTATATTAGACCATTAGGGTGTGCTGGACTTATAAAGATGGAGTCGATTATTTGAACGATAACTGCTTGTCTGGGAGAAAAAGCCAAACCAATTTCTTGCTCCCCGGTTTGCTTCCTGGTTTGTGCAATTCATCTGCACGTGTCCTCTTGGCTCATAGACTTTAGACTGTGATGATGCCAAGAAAAAACACTTTCCTTAGGCATTATGTAAGTTTTACAACTATGAACCTTCTGGTGGGTTAATACATACTAATAGAGTAATAATTTAGCTTATTTATAGTACGAGAGGTGTGGTTAACATTTTTTATCTATATGGGCGATGGGGAAATGTTTTTTTTTCTGCAATTGCTTCGTATCTCAGAGCCACAAGGCTTCATCTATTTGCTGTATTTCATCAGTCGAAATCGATGTGGATGAAACACTAGTCCTAAAAGTCCTCTACGTTTCAGGGTTTGGTGTGTGAGGAAAACGCAGGAAAAGAAGGACTGCGGAGGTTTGCTGTTCTGAGTCAGGAGCTGACCTTTCATCTCCAGCAGCTGCAGAGACAAACAGAACAAGAACTCAGCAACATACAAACACAGTGAGTAAATAGCTTCTTGTATGTTTGGTAAATATGCGTGTCTACAAAATCTTGACATCTTACATTAGAACATTAGTCTGTTCCCTGCATATTATTATTGCTTCTGGACTCATTCTTATGGCTGAATGCTTGTTTTTATGCATATCATTCTTTATTCCTATTTTTTCTAACCCTTTTGTGGTCTCCTCAAACTTACCCTCTGGTGACCTTTGTGTACAAAAAGCTCCACACAAAAAACTGCTCTAATATCATGCATCAATATTTTTCTGCTTGTTTCATATATCACTTAAACAACTTTAGACCTGTTCAAATCTACCAGACATTCAATCGTTTTGAGGATTTAAAATCTTTGAATCTCAGTTTATTTGAATTATTATATTATTTGTTGGGGGGATAAACATTAAAAATGAACTATTTACTATAATAAATAGTAGGGGGATGGGGTTTGGTGGAGATTAAAGTCTCGGTTATGTCAAACATTAGCCACAAAATTGATTGGATTGCATTAGTATTTTTTCTGTAGTGTTAGATACTCCCTCTTGGGACCTTGGTGGCCAAAAATGTCCCATTTACTTCCATTAAAACCAAATTAATCTTACAATCATTAGTTTTAAACCATTCATTCCTTAATGTCAACATTTAATTTGGAAGAAAAATGTTGATATTTGATATTTTCATTGTCTTACATCAGATTCAACTGTTTTCCTATCGTAGGCAGATGCATGCATTATATTATGGAGGTGTGTGGCTATCAGGGAGTGCCAAGAGGGATTTTTTGTGTTTCTGATTATTAAATTGTTTATTAAATGTTGATTTAGAAATTATTTCTCTCTCACAACAGTTTATAAAAGACAATGGATTTAAAAATTATACCAAAATAAGCAACAAATATTCATTCTACTAGCTGTAACACAGCCAAAATAATAACCAAATAATGATAAAAAAAATGGATAAAAATGTTTAAATATGCCCAAAAAGAGGAAATAAAGATTAAACTGATGGCTAGACTTTAAAAAAACATATTAAAGAAATATAAAAGGGCCTTTCCATATCCTCGTGAAGCTACTGGTAACTATATCTATAGTATATAAAGCTCTTTAGAGTGTCCATCCTTTCACCCTCTCCGACATCTTTTGAATCTAAAACCTCTGTCCTGTAGTGATCCATGCCGTGCATCTCATTTAGTCTAACATCTGATACTGTGAACGCATGCATCAATCTAGAAAGCAACCATAACATTTTCCATTCATTATTTCCAAAAAATATTCAGTTCTCATCTCATGTGTTGTTGGACTAACGACAGAAAAACTCACAAAGTTGGAAAAATTAGCTTTAGCCTCTAAGAAACAAAATGAATGTTAAAGTAATGAAATAAGATGAAATTGTTGATAACTTCCAGAAGTTATCTCAGGATCTCTCTGATCTCAGTCTGTTGTTCTGTCGGAAACTGGTCGGTCTTTATGAAACCAGGCTGAGCTCTGCGGTGTTTGAACATGTGAGTGGGTTTGTGTTGGTTTGTGGGATTTTGTCACAGAGCTGAAACATGGCTGTGGGAGTTTCTCTGTATCTCGTAACAACAGCAGGTTCTGCTTCGCTGGAAAAACAACAGGATCCTGCCTGCATGTGTGTGTGTGTGTGTGTGTACGTGCGTGTGTGTGTTTGTGTGTGTGGCTGAGAAGAGAATAGTGGAAAAATTGAAAGTAAATGGTTGTTTCATTCATTCATTGGCTGTGTGTGTACACATCTCTGTGTCTACATCTTATTTAGTGACATATTCCTCAGTGTTCACATCATCCTTGATGTCTTTTTTATTCCTCTTTTTTTCTTTATTTTTTTGTAAATAAAATTGACCAGCATTAGAACGTTGTGTACGACGCAATGGGCCAGACTATGTTCTGTTTACTAAGCCTAACTTTCCCAAACTGCATCTCAGCTTCTGGTGACTACTGTCTCACATTCTTTGCACCTGACTTATTGTGCTTATAGGTATCAACTAGTCTCACTTTTAGCAGACAAGACAAGCTCAAACACATCTCAGGGCTCAAGGTGTGGCAGCAAATCCACCCACCCATATATACACACCTTATTGCAATCATATTCCAGTAAATTTCTCATTTCTCAGCAGTGCTGGAGCACAAAGCCGTTACCTGACAGGCTCCTGTCACAGTTCAGATTAAAGGTTTTATGAGATGAGATGAATAGCTGCTTGTTTGAAGTTTCCCTGTCCAACCAGATGATGGCACAGATTTTCATATCCACTTAGCTTACTGGAAGAAGACGTCACCTTGCTTTCATTTTACCGGGGCTTTCCTTGGACTTTAGGGAGGCCTCTGAGGTAATGTCAACACCAACCCTGGGTGGAGCTTTTGGGAAGGAAAAATGGGGATGATGCCAAGGTTTTTTTTTTTCCTTTTAAACCTAAGTAGACCGTGGATACCTTGTACACGCCTTAACAGTGTGTAATGATAACTGACATCTCAACATATTGCATGGTGTAGGTCCACCTGTTTAATACTTTTTAACACAAATATCTAATCAGTCAATCGCATGGCAGCATCTCAATTTATCTAGTCATGCAGACATGGTGAAGTTCAATCTGAGCATCAGAATGAGGAAGAAAGGGGATTTAAGTGACTTTGAACAGGGCATGGTTGTTGGTCTGAGTATTTCAGAAACTGCTGATCTACTGGGATTTACACACACATCCATCTCTAGGGTTTACAGAGAATGGTCTGAAGAAGAGAAAATATCCAGTTGTTGATGTCAGAGGTCAGAGGAGAATGGGCAGACTGGTTGGAGATGATAGAAAGGCAACAGGAAGTCCAGTTTTCTTTGTGCCAATTGAGCATCATTTAAATGCCAAGGTTTGGCTTTTACCTAGCCAGTAATGATTTAAACTGGGTTTATTTCTACCCCAGTCCCAATGGCTTAGATGATTTTTGGGATTAGTAAAGTATTTTTTATTTGGTTTGGATGTCATTTCGGACCATGTGTTCTTCCAGCTGAAATGAATGTTGGGTCACTACATTGGCCTTGAAACCATTGTTAAACCCACTTCCTGCCTGCTGGTGTGTGTGTATGTGTGTGTGTGTCAGTGTGATTAAACAAGCCGATCTCAGCTCATCTTAGTATGTTTTCTTAGACATTCAGGTTAATCTGACCTGCACTTCGCTGAGTTTCTTCTATTGATTACAACCTCCTCCCTCCATCACGTCCGACATTCCCCTTTTTGATTACTTGTTTACTTTCACAGAAATGTAGAAACACATTATTTTCCAGGGTTGTCGGGTTGTTGTCATGGCAGTGAAAAACCAACTGATTTGACACTGACCTGACCAAGAGGAGAAGATAAATGGTTAATTAATTGTTATCTATTAACAAACTGTGGTTTATAAAACAAGAGTCATCACCACTGACTGACTCGTCACCCTGGTAACCAGATCAATGGAGGCAGTGCTTTTTACTTTCTGTACTGGAGACAAGCTACACTCACTGGCCGATTTATCAGGTCCATCTTGCTGGTACGTGGTTGGACCTGTTTTCCTTCAGATCTGTCTTAATTCTTGGTGTGATAGATTCAACAAGTGTTGGAAACATTCCTCAGAGATTTTGCTCCATATTGACATGATAGCATCACACAGTTGCTGCACATCCATGATGAGAATCTTTCTGTTTCCGAATCCCTTTCTTCCTCATTCTGATGCTCAGTTTGATCTTCATCGAGTCATCTTCATCATGTCTTAGGACTAAATGTATTAAGTTGCTGCCATGTGATTGGCTGATTAGATATTTGGAACCTAAGTAGAGATCACTATGACTATTCAAGTGTACCGATCATTACAGAAACAACATGCAGCTGTGAAATTCTCCCTTAGAGACTCAGTGAGGTGTCACAAAACACATCTCAACATCTGATCTGCTTCATTTAAAAACAAAGGTAAAGTCAAACTACATCAGCGTACAATGAGTCTAAAGCTCACAGGAGCAAATGAGACAGACTCAGAGGAAGAGATACGGCTCGATTGTGACAGATTTGAGGTGGTGCTGTATTTTCCCACAGACCGAGTGGTTGAGTCTCTCGTCGGGTTACGCAACCAGAGTTCAGCTTGTTGCCAAGACTAACAGGCAGACTGGCGGCTTGAAAAACTCCCAACTCAGCTCTGTCATACCCCTCTCATCTCTTTTTCACTTTCTTTTCTTCATTTTCTTCTAAAATCTTAAAATCTTTCTAAAATCATCTGTAATGTCTCATTGATTTGTCCTGTTTAAATCTGATTCTGATGAATCCAAATGAAAACTTTTACCGTCCCTCCATGAAAATGTCAGATCGCAGTGACAGAGAATGTGATGGTCATGAATTATTATGACCTGAACTTTCACTTTGAATATGTACGCCAGGGGAATGAGTTCATCTGGTTTCAGGAATATTTTGATGCTGAAGTCCACTGAAAGCTGCTATTCAGTGTCTCCAGCTTTAAATAAAGGTTACATTTTAATTATGTGGACATGAAAATGTTTATATTACATAGTTTTCTTTTCATTCACAAATGTATTCATCCATCCTTTTATTGTTTTTTGTTTTATTATTCTTTTACTTACTCCTTTTGCTTAATTTTAGTCCTTTTTTTAATATTTTCTTCCTTCCTTTAACTTTGTTGCTTTCACTCTTTTAAAATTTATTTATTTTTATTTTTCATGTCCATCATAGCAAGGAAAATGACGATCTGGCTGTCATGTTGTACCAAAGTGGCAAAGAGATGAGATAAGATAAGATAGATTATCCCAGAGAACAATATTCACTAGAGCACAAATATGTTTTCATATGTTTATTGTTAATTTTCCTCAATTTGGCTTCCTGTAGGTGCTCCTGATGATTTTCTGCTTTGTTTACTTACAGAGGCCATCTTGTTGGATGTTTGACATTTTCCTGTAAAGTTTCGGCCTGAAGTTTCTTTCCAGATGCAGCATCTCCTCTGGCTTCTCTGTTTTGGTTTCGATTGTACAGTTGTTGTTGTTTTCTATCTCTAGAGGGAAAAAAGAAGAAAAGAGAAACAGAGATTCATGAAGAGATATGAAGGATAGAAAACAACAGCAAACCCAAACAGAAAAACCAGCCGCTACACCTGTAAAAAAGCTTAACAGAGAACATCTTTCAGCTTCTGTAAGAAAAAACAAAACAGACAATCATCAGGAACATCTACAGCAGAGGTGTCAAAAATAAGGTCTAGGGGCCAGCACTGGCCCGCCAGAGGGTCCCATCTGGCCCTCATGATGAATTGAGTTGTTTCACAGCACTGCGAGAATGTGTCTCTGTTTCAGATGTTTTATTCTTTTACTTAATTTATTTTATTCATTGACTCATTTACTTGGTTTTACTTATTCCTTGTACTTATTTTTGCTTTCATTGTTTAGTTTTGATGTTTTTCTTTGTGTAATATCATTTTTAGGTCTCTGGTTTTTCCTCACAGTAGCCCTTCCTTATTGTGTCAGTGGGCTGACATGTTGACGTAACAACCTTCTTTGTTTTGTTTTTGTACAGCACTTTGAGCTGCACAATGCCTGAAAAGTGCTATAAAAAAGTACTAATTGGTTAAAATATATTTTTTAATGGATGTGGCTCAGCTTGTATGATGAAGTGAGTCAGTTCAGGTAGTTTTGGGCCTTTTTAGATCCCTTGTAATGAATGTGTGAATGATGAAATGAGGCTAAACATTGTAGATATTAAACTTAATTTTGATAGAGAATAGAAACTTCAGGTTGTATAATGTTTTCTAAAAGGATGCTAATTAAAATGTCATCATTTTAATAATGTCCTTCTTTGTGCTAAAGCAAAGGGCTACATTGGAAGTTTTAGGTTATCATGCTATTATTTCACTTAACTTTATTTAATGTTCTCTTTTTGTTAAACCAGCACGTCAGTTTTCTAATAAAACAAGACCACACATGATCTTCTGCTTTACTCCTTTCATTTTCAATATCTCTTCGTCTTTAACTTTCACATTAACTTCTTTTAACCCTGCATCCTCCCCTCCATGATTCAAGACATTTTTCTTTTCTTTCCATTGTCTGTTACTTTTCTATTTTCCCTTTTCTCTCTGAAGCACAGCAGCCATCTTGCAGGTCATTTGATGCCTTTCTGTTTGGGGTTTGCATTTTTCTCCCTGCACCTGCTTTTTCCATGTTTCCCAAACACATGCATGTCAGACTAATTGAATCCTCTAAGTTGGTTTTAGCTGTGAGTGGTGAGCTGGAGGAGCGGTGACATATCTGGGTTTATCTTCATCTCTATCTGATACGTGCTGCAGCCCTTTGCAGGATGAAGTTCATATGCATCACTTATCTGAACTGCTGCTAATTACCTGCAGTTCTGGTGAAATCACTTTGCCGTGTCTGCTTACACCTGCAAATGGTTTTATTTGTGACTGTAAATGCACATGTCAGAGTTTTAACAGCATTTGAATCTGATTACAGATGAGATGACATTAATATTCATGATCTCTTCCACGGAGCTCTGCAGCTTCACCTTTGTTCCCGACAGACACACTTTGTATGGAATAGATTTATATTTATCGAAATAATTTATTTTTTCTGTAATAAATACACACACGTGCAGTGGAGATCCCGTGTAAAGCCGCCGGTGTGAATTATATGTGACAGGCCGCACGTTGCCGGATACATTAATGTAAGAAAAAATAAATAACGCCTACACGTTTTTTCACCTGCAATTATGGAGTGAAATGTGTTTGTCACATACGTTCATGTAATTATGGAGCCCTATTCACGCTTTTCTGTACGTAAACACCTAATCAGAACACACTGACAGCTGGAAGATGGTGTATGTGTGTGTCGGTGTGTGTCAGAGGCACATTGTTGCCATGTGGGTTGTATATTCTAGTTTCCATCTTCATATGTGTGCAATGTATGGGATTTACACACACAGCTAATCATTGGTAATTACTCTCTTTCCCAGCAGTGGATGGTAATCCTTGTCATTTTTCTCTCTCTCACACACACACACACACACACACACACACACACACACACACACACACACACACACACACACACACACACACATATTAATTAAGACATTTGATTGGTTAAGATCAAGTGTGATTGACAGGTGTCAGAGCAGTTTATGTAAATGATTTCTCTTGAGATGTTCATGCTTCTAAAAATTTAAATGTGTACATTTTTACATTTTTGGTTGGAAAAATGAGTGTTTTTTTTTTGTTTTTTTGGGGGCGGGGGTGGGTTTACAACCAAATGGTAAAACACTGATGGTAGATCAGGTTTCCTCATAGCGTCACATTTTGATGCACAGGGCACTATTTTCTTCAGTGGAGAGAACTCATCTATAGCTGCATTTTGAGACTGGAGGCCATGAGTTGATGATTAAATGTCTGCAAGTGAAAATATCAGATTCAATACTCTTTTAGAAAATCCTAATTTTGGAACCTTTTCACATCCACATGTCACATTAGTTATTTGTGACATCCACATGTGATTCACAACGAAAACATTCCAAAATGACATGTTTGCACATGTGGTTCACATGTTTGTGAACACGTTTGGTTCACATGTGAAATTCATGTGGTTTATCCAGAAGGGATTTTTCTGGTTTAATGCAGGTTCTTCAGGACTGTGTTCCTTTCATTTAAATAAAATACATTTATATTAATTTGTTGTGTAATTATTTTTAATATGATTTTTGAAATATTCATTTTAAACTTATTTTATTTAATTGACTTATAAATAGATTTTATTATCAGTTTATCAACATTTTAGTAAGTATTTATAGTTGTGAGTTTTACTCATATTTCATATCGCCCTTAATGCACTCTGTAGAATTATTTGACTTTCCTTTAGACCAGTGGTTCTAAACCTGGGGTCCCCGGACCCCAAGGAGGTCCCCAAAGAGCACAAGGGGGTTCTTGAGGCTTTGACTTTTCAGAGCCAGCTTTTTAAAAAGCTGTGGGCAATTATTAGTTAGTAGAGCAATTATATTAAGCTTTATTTGTTGATTTAAAATGAGAACTAAACACTTATATATACTTATGCATCTCTAGGGGGTCCAAAGTTATATTCCTTCTTCTTTTAGTTGCTTCTGGGTTAAATTCTGGCACAAAACCAACTTTATTTGAACGCATCTCTTCTATGACAAGCTTCTTTTCCATTTTCTGAAGCACCAACAGCGACATGACCAGCAGAGTTCATGCAGCTGTGGTGTCATGCCAAAGGGTCGTGACTGGGCACCCATATGGGACAAATTGAGAGTAAAATCAGGTTGGAAGTACTGGAAAATTTCCCAAAATTCAGTGACTCACACTTAAATGGGGCTGCATACATTTTCCACGGTGCAGCTGTCCCTCTGCAGGAGCGTTACAGCTGCATTTCAATCCAGAGCTGTAAATACTGGCGGTGTTCAACAATAAAAAAAATAAGGCAAATGCACTAATATTAAAAAACACATCCTGAAAATATACGTCCAGGTATCTGGACAAGGGGACAAACAACAAAGCTGCTCTTGTGTTTCCTCCATCTCTGCAGAGTGGATGTAAATCAAACATTAACTTCTTACCTGGTTTAGCCTCAGATATGTGCCTTCAAACAATGACCGTCAGCGCACACAGTGGAGTCAACCGGCCTGCTTGATAAGCTCATTAACACAACGCTGATATGTTTCTCCGAGGGCCTTTTGTGTCGTCCTACAGCTCCATTGTTTGTGCGATTTGTACTAATTTATCTGTCCCTACACGTTGATAACTCTTTTATTTCATCAAAGGCTTCTCAGATGAGCACCTTCTTGGTCCTCACAAACAAAACACTTCTTTACATCTCATCTTCTGCTCTTCTGATACTCTCTCACAGAGGTTTAGTGCCTCCCAGTGGACAGATTGGTAATTACACTTACATTGTGCAAGAAAGATTGGCAGTCAGAAAGGGTCTCTATCTTTATGTATGACTCTTGTAATAGTTGAACATTGTGACTGCTATTCTAGCTGATACTATTACTATTAAAAAGCTGCTTTTTGTAGTTTTACTTATGTATTTATATGAGTACTACTACTTACTCACTTCTCTTCCTGCTGCAGGTTCAGTTCTACAATGCATACTCCTAAAATATCACTACTAGTATTATTGAAATAGTCACTGTTGCTGGTTTTGGTAAATGTGAAAATGACATAAAAGACATTAATAAAAAATGTTTAAACAAAGGTAACTGTAATTCCACCTTTTTTCAAAGTAAAGTTGAATTTTTTTGTTTTGATATAAAACATTTGCGAGGCAGGGGGATAACTTGTAATATATTTGATATTGTTTTAACTTAATATTTCTGTTTTTATTATGAGGTGAGTCTGTTCAGGTAGTCAGGATTACTACACAGATGTGTACATATATGTACATTTAATATAACTTCTACATCTTGACATGTTACTCTCATCATCATGTAAAATACTGTATTTTAGGTAGCTGCCGTTAAATGTCTTGGAATGTTTGTAGATCTATTATGGTTTTTAGGTTTTAATGCACGTGTAAATACATATGTAAATGATTAAATTAGATTTAAAATTATTTTATTTATCCCAGAGGGAAATTGCAAATATGAACATAAATAAATATGTAATATAAGTAAAATATGTAAATAAATTAGATAAAATAGAATAAATGAATATTAATAAAATCTATTATATAATTATACAATATTTCTCTTGTATGATGTTTTATCAAAATAAAAAAAAAATCTAAACATATATTCATATTTACATAAAAATATGTATAAGTATATTCAAATCTATATTTTTATATTTAATATTTTCTAAATATTACATAAAAAAATAAATCAAATAAAATACTAGAAATAAAGTTGATAAAATATGTAAATGTATAATTGTTCATCATGTTTCTCAAGAAATTTCTGATTGTTTATAATTAGTTTTCTAAATGAAAAGTTCAGTAAATGTAAATCTCGATAATTTAAGTCTTTACACTAAAATGAGGTAGAATGCAGAGTTTTCATCATTTCTATGTGACTTTGCCTTATTTTACTGGCCCCGTCCACTAAAGATCAAACAGCGCCTTATGTGACCTCCCTCATCTACGATCACAGGACCAGTGCAACTGCAGACTTTATCTGTGCTTGCAGGATGTAACAGTGAGGGCGGTTTGACTCCTGCTGTGTTTAGTCACATGACTCCTGCTGCAGCTGAGTGGGGTAATGAATAATTGGACTGCAGACTGTCAGGACCTGAGGTGTCCTGGAGAAATCCGGCAATAAGACTAAAGGCATGTTGGATTAAAGACATGGAAGCTTGTTGGGTTGTTGCTGTGTGTGTCATCTGTGTTTTCTCAGGCATATCTACCAGCTGCCATAAAACAAACAAAGAGCAAAAACCTGAGCAGCTATAGGATTCAGTGAATCCACTCACTGCATTCGTGGTGTGTTCAGGGAACACGCCACCATCTAGTCTGTGCCTGTAGCACCGTTTATATTTAACTGCATAATTATCTGGATTTCTGTCGGTCTCTCTACTTTACGCAGCTTCCAGCAGACATTTTACACTAAATCTACCTATTTGTTGTCTTGTCAGGCTCTGTAAGATCGAAGACCACCAGCAGCAGCTGACTACTGAGCTGTCTGAGTTTCAAGAGAAGAAGAAACACACAGAACAAGAGCTGAAGAGAAGCTCCTGCCTCCAGACGTCCGCTGTAAGTGGCCACAGTGGGAAAACTGAGAAAACACTGAGAAACACTGAGATCAGAGGCTTAAAATGAGTCGATTAAAGGCCTGAAATCAATCAACCTGAAAAGTATAACATTATTTTGTTTTTGAATGAAATGAAATGAAATGAAATGAAAAATACTTTATTTATCCCTCTTAGAGGGAAATTATTGTTGTAGCAGAGTCTTTTTTTTTTTTAGCCTTGTGGTCAATTTTAAATACAACCTAATTCTAAAAAAGTTGGAACACTATGTAAAATGTAAAACAAACAAACAAATTAAATGATTTTCAAAAATATAAAAAAAACATATTTTATTCCCAATAAAACAAAAACAACATGAAACTTTAACATTTCATGGAAAATACAAGCTGATTGTGAATGTGATTGTAAAAAGTAGTTCCAGGTGATTTTCAGCATCGTGTCTGTAAACGTCTGGGAGGTGAGGAGACCAGTTGCTGGAGTTTTAGAAGAGGAATGTTGTCCCATTCTGGTCCGATGCAGGATTCTAGCTGCTCTACAGTCCTGGTCCTTCATCATGATGCTCCAGATGTTTAGCCCTGGCTGCAGGTCTGGACTGCAGACAGGCCAGTTCTCCTGTTGTGATGGATGCAGTATGTGGTTCAGCATTGTCTGGCTGAAATGTTGCTCTAAAACCTCCATCATGTACTTTTCAGCATTGATGTGGAAGCTGCCCACGCCATAGGCACTGATGCAGCCCCATCAGAGATGCTGGAAGCTCCCTCTACTCTTTAGTCTGCAGGGCACACCGTCCATGCTTTCCAGAAAGAAGTTCGCATTTTAAATGAGCTTTGTTCCAGAGAAGACGGTGGTGTCTCTGGATTCTGTTCACATCTGGCTTCTTCTTACATGATGGAGCTTTAACCTGCATGGTGGATTTCAGGGTGAACTGTGTTCACAGACAGAGATTTCTGGAAGTCTTCCTGAGCTCATGCAGTAGTTTCTAGTAGAGAATCATGTCTGCTTTTAATGGAGAAGATCACCAGCATCCAGTTTAGATCGTCAGCCTCGTACCATGCACACAGAGATTCCTCCTTCTTCAAGTCTTCACAACTTTATGTTGAACATTTTTCCAAAATTGTTCCACAGTTTGTAGACAGGTTGTCTCAGACTGGTGAGCCTCACCAGCTTTCCATCTGAGAGACTCGTCCTCTCTGAAATTACACCCCGTCATGTTACTGACCTGTTGCCAATTAACCTAATTCAATTTTATTTGTTCCAATTACTTTTCCAGCCTTTTGTTGCTCCTGATCCAACAATGCTGCCATCAGATTCACAATGAGCTCATATGAAATGTTAAAATGTCTCAGTTTCACCATCTGATATGTTGCTTATGTCCTACTGGGAATAAACGGGTTCATGATGTTCCCAGTCATTCATTCATTGCCACTTAGTCATCTTGTTAGAAAGTGCAAAATGCATTGCTGATAAACTTTTTGTGTATTTATGGTCATTTTTCAGCTATTTTTACATGAATAATTACTTTTGAACAATATATTATAAGATGGAAGTACAGATGGAAGATCTGAGATGAGATGATTGTTGTTAAAAAGGTTTTCCATCATGTTCTGTTTAGTTTCAACTGTGTGCTTGCCGGGAGCTTCAGGCTTTTATCACCGAGCGTTTGGGCCAATCCGAGGGGCTGGTGTTCCAGGAGCAAGCACTGAGCACGCTCCGTAACCTGCTGACCCAAGACCTGCAAAGGTACCAGGAAGAGACTCAGAAACTGACACGTTTTACCCAGAAAATACTGAGAAAATCCCAAAGGTACCCATCTAATTATATTTACCTGGATAGACATCCGGTTTAAGTTTCCAGGCTTTACCTCATAACTTCATTTTTTTTTTTATAGGTTGGACACAGAAGAAACCTTCACCAACAGCATGCAGGGAAAGAACGAGACCGAACAGGGAAACCACATGGTACAGTTATACATCTTAAATCCCTCCTCAGTAGCTGCTTTCTAGTTCTGGACAATAACAAGCCCTCTAGATGTCTAACATTAGCTAGTTTTGTGTGATGGCTGTGGGTTTGTCAGTGCTTTGCAATCCAACAACACAAGGCTTGGTTTCTTACTAAACACTGGATTGTTTTTCTTTACCCCATCACCAGCAATTTCAAGTCCCATTACCTCCAAATTAGATTGAGAGTGCAGCTAAAAGTGTGCATCTGGAGGTGTTTGGGGTTGATGGAGGGTACACAACACACAGATTTTCACATCAGAGTCCACATCAGGCATCCATGATATCATTCCTGGTTAGGTTCACACAAGAGATTCACTCCATTTTATTTACATCAAACTTTACATCCACAATCACCAAAAACTCAAATAATGAATTAGTTTTTAGGTTAAAGTGGTTTTGGGCAAGACAAGTTTATCTAATATAGCACATTTCATGTACAGGACAATTCAAGGTGCTTTACATACAAACATTAGAAACATTACAGGGGCAATGAAATAAAAACAGGGGGGGGGGACTAAAAGAAAATAGGATAATTTTCATTTGTTTTCATAAAAGGCTGCAAATAGAAACGTTTTTAACCCTGATTTAAAACTGCTGAGAGTCTCAGCAGACCTGCAGGTTTC
>JAOXYM010000020.1:23787779-23805222 GCA_028567055.1 Leptatherina wallacei | reverse complement strand
AACTAACTAACACCTGTAGTTAACTAACACTTGTAGTTAACTAACACCTGTAGTTTACTAACTAACACCACTAACACATGTAGTTAACTAACTAACACTTGTAGTTAACTAACACTTGTAGTTAACTAACTAACACCACTTACATCCAGCTGCTTGAAACAACGTTGGATTGTGAGGTCTATGTGTTGTTGTTTATTTTATTGTCCCAACAAGCATCCGTTTATCAGCTGCTTCTCCTCCTTTTTATTTTTATTTTCTATCCAAAAGAGACAAATGTGGATCTGATTTATTTTTGCTTCATTCTGCAGCGCAACCAGTTCCTGGAGGCAGAGAGCGTGGAGATGGAGAAGGAAAGAAACCAGATCAGGTCAGACATGATGTGTCACTCTACTCACATCTTAACGTCCTCTGCTTTCATTTTTCTATTCTTATCATATTGACTAATAAGAATTTATAATAATAATAAAAAAATATCATGATTTTGTTATTAATGAAGGATATTTTCATTTAATTTAATTTAATTTAGAAATATATTAATCAAGGAGAGAAGCTTTGTAGTAAGTTGTTGCTTGAAATTTCTTATTTAATTAATATTTTTTTTTAATGGATTTAAAAAGTACATTTTAATTTAATCAATAAAATAAGATAAAATAAAATAAGATAAGCAAATGCTAAGTAAAAAAAAGTAATTTAATTTAATTTAATTTAATTTACCAAGAAGAAAACTTTTCTAGTAAGTTGTTGCTTGCTCAGTTTTTTTAAGGATAAAAAAAACATTTTATTTTATCTTTTTAAAAGATGTATTTACCAAAATACAACCTTTATAATTTGTTTTATAAAAAGTACTAAAATCAGGTTGTTGTTTTTGAAAGTACATTTGAATGAAATTAATTTATAATGTATATATATATATATATATATATATATATATATATATATATATTAATTTAGAATAATAGAATAAAAAAAATATGTCATTAAATTTAAATTTAAATTCATGTATTAACCGAAACATTTATAATTCAGTATTTTTTAATGGATAAAAAAAAATGTATTGTATTGTACTTAACTTTATATTTAAACCAAGGGGAGATCCTTGGTTGGTTTTTGCTTGAAAAAATTAATTTACTTATATTTGTTTAAGTAAATTTACATTAAAGTTGAATAAATCTTGGTGACTCTGAGGGAACCACTGCTTCACAGAGACATGTTTTAGTCTCATTTTTAACCTCTGTCTAAATGAAACTTTATTTAAACACATCTAGTAACAACCAGTCTGCTTCTCCTGTGTGAAGGTTCGAGATGCGCGGCCTGCTGGTGAACAACGAGGACCTGCTGAGGACCAACACTCAGCTGAGCAAAGAGCTGAAGAAGACGAGAGAGCAGATGATCGACATGGAGAAAGAGAGCCAGGCCATGGGGGAGAGATACAGACAGATGGAGGTGTGTTGCAGAGGGATTTTTGAAGTTACACACATTATTTGTATGTGTGATTAACTCTTGATGGTGCTGCACAGATTGAGGTGAAGGAAGCCCGTGAAGTGATGGTGGAGGCCAACACTCAGGAGTACGCCTTTAACTTCCTCCAGCAGTCGCTGGAAAACAGGATCCAGGACGCCGAGGTATGTCAGCAGTTGCTGGGAGGTCTTTGGCCTAGCTTGGTTTGCAGTCTTGGGGTTGTTGTTGTGCCAAAAATTGATTAAGTGGCCGCGGGTCGCTCAGCTTCTCTCGGTGTCTCGGGTCTGATGCTGTTCTTCTCGGCACAAAACCATCATTACACAAAAATACAGGCGACATTATGTCAATTTTAACAGAAAACGTTTGTTTTGCTTACAGACGAAGAGATGTTCAGTAATCAGAAACGATATTCAGGCATGTTGCTCCTTCACTGTTCTGGTTATGTGTTTATGCTTCTTTACATTTACGATATAAAGTCTAATTAATGATATATGTTTTCATTTATTCAAGTATAATTTCCACCTTTGTTCATTAATGACGATACATTTCTTAGTAATAAATTCAAGTTTAAATGACCTGATTTAACGCAAAGTCACACTGTACAAATTTCTGTCCAACCAGTATTTTAAATTCGCTCTCGTGGCCTTTTAAGGTGGAATTAGTAGCTAGTCAAAATGACAGTTTTTGCCTGGGTTAAAAACGGCCACTCTGTGGAGAAATTCCACCTTAAAAGATCATAAGAGTTGATGGAAGGTAGCTTCTAATTGGCCAGTAATCTATTGCATTTGATTCTCAAGTGTATTGCAGCCATTTAAAGTACATTTTTTGTTTTATTGACAGTTACATGAGACATGTTTAAAGGCTGCGTATGCTCTCGTGGCCACTTAGTCAGTTTCTGGCATACGATCACTTTTTGGCACAACAGGGCTTCCAGCAGAAAGCAGAGCTCAGAAATGTGTTGTGTTCAGGAAAACCTGGAGAAGCAGACGCAGCACGCTCAGAGTCTGGCCGAGAAGTTGTGGCGGGCAGAGAGACAACTGGAGGAGCTGGAGATCGACAAGGAGACCAAAGGCAAGAAGTCGTCTGAACTCAACAGCACCATCATGAGACTGGAGACAGAGGTACACAGCCGGTCGTCTAATGCTAAATGTCTTCCAGACTCAATGCTTTACCCTTGGTGACACGTTAGCGCACTAGCAAACATCTGTGTAGGTCTGGTGCATCATTCAGTGAGTTTCTGTGTTTCCAGCTGGGAGAAGCCCTGCAGGCGGCCACGCACGCGGCAGCAGAGCTCAACCTGCAGCAGAAGCTGCGCGAGGACACCCAACTGAGGGTGGAGGAGCTGGAGGAGTCTCTGCTGGAGAAGGACCAGGAGATGCAGAGGCTGCTGGGCCTCGTCAGCAAACTGCAGGGAGAGGTATCTCCACCTGAGTCTCAGCTAGCATGCAGTAGCCACCAGAGGTGGAAAAAGTACTGAAAAATTGTAATTAAGTAAAAGGATCTTTACTTTGGTAAAAGTAAAAGTACCCATCTAAAAATCTACTAGAGTAAAAGTAAAAAAAAGTACTTGGTTTAAAATGTAATTTGAGTAAAATTTAGTTAGTTACTTTCATTATATCATGACAACATATTTTGCATAAAAAAAAGCACATGGTGTTACACCAAATGTCACCGAAGATCCGTGGGCATAACGCCGTTCAGGCTTTTTTTACTCATAAAAACTACTCAATTACGGTAATTTGAGTAAATGTAATTTATTACTTTCCACCTCTGGTAGCGACAAGCTAAATGAAGAACATCTGTATGACGGCTGTGTGTGTGTGTGTGTGTGTGCAGGTTTCTGGTAAGCTGATTGACAAGGAGCAGACGCTGGAGGAGGAGATTCAGCTGAGAGAGAAGCTGCAGCTGCAGTGTAAGCAGGCCGAGAGGGCGGTGGACGATCTCAACATGGAGCTGCAAAGCACTTATCAGGCTAAAGATGACCTAGCTAAACAACTCAAGCAGACTCAGGTACGACTTCAGCTTCAACTCCAACTTTCCTGCTAATAACTTCTTACTAGATTCATGCTAACAAGCATGAATCTATGTTAAACGTCAGCGTGCACTAGCAGAGACAAACAGGGTAAAAATATACCGCTGACGACATTTTTAGACTTAAGCTGCTTCATATAAAATGAATCATTAAAGTCCCACTTCAGATGTTCTTAATCTGGTAAAAACTCAGTAATTTTCCTGAAAACTGTACAGTTAATAGTTTTGACTCTAATGCCCGATGAATGACTTTTTCCCTCCAAATGTACGCTATGATCTGAAGATCACTCAGGCCAGAAAGCCATTCTTTTGTTGAAGATGTGAAACCGTACGCTGGATGAATGCTGGCACATACCTGGGACTTGCTATCACTCTCAGGAGAGAGGAAGCATTTGCACTCTTCAGATAAGAGCACTGTGATTGGAAGTTTGTAAAGATATTGTGTATCAAGCTAAATTAAAGTCACCCTACGTAGGTTTCTGACCTTAAAACTCTGAGTTTCTGACTCGTTTTGATGGTACGTACGTTGACATTTATTGTATAAAGTCCTGGAGACGTCCTTACCCAGTAGCCTCGGATGGGCCCCTTGGCCACCAGGTGCTCACCCCTGTGCCCAGACCCAGGTCTGGCTCCAGAGGGGGGCCCCGGTGACCTGGGTCTGGGCAAGGGAATCATGGCCATGTTTTTCCTCCTCATTGTTATTGAGCCGCACTCGGTCTGGTCCCTCCTTTAAAGACCTTTTTGCCATGGGTGACCCTACCATGGGCATAAAGCCCCTGTCAACATAGCTCCTAGATGCCCAATCCCCTCCACTGAGATAAGGTGGCGGCTCAGGGAGGGGGCTAAATAAAGACTTCAGATTTCTTTTTAAAAAACTAAGTTTTCTCCCCAGTTTTTTTCTTCTGTCGGCCTTTAAAGGGTTAAAGTGGAAGTAGGCTACCAGAATATTAGAACTATTAAAAATGCACCGCGACCTGAATGCAGGCTTCACCTATGAGCTAGCTCACTTAGCTAGCTTGCGTGGCTAGCTCAACCTCCCTTGTGGCCCAGAGCTTTGTCTTCATCCTCACCCCCACTTCTGTTGTATTCTTCACTTAGCTTGAGCTAGTATCTCTTCTTCTCCTTCTTGTGTTTACTGACAGTTTGGAGATATCTTCTTATTTCATTCCTCACATCAAAAGTAAAAAGCCCAAGAATGGCTTCTTCCAACACTTTAGGTGGAACGTAGCCACCTTTTTTAGCCATAGCGTTGAAGGCTAGCTTTCTTTATGCTAGGTTTTGCGCCACATAAAAGGCAATATTGAACATAAAAATGAACAAGGCTAAATCTAATTCAGACAGATAAATTTAAATAGTTTAGGGACTATTTTTAGCAGAGGAACCCTGTTTAGCAATCAGCATGCTACTGTTATTAGTTAAATACTATTTATGTGTGTTTATGTCAGTGAAAGCAACAGTGTGTGTGAATACATTGTATTCAGGCTTTAGATACACACTTTAAGTAGGTCATATTCATTTTTAAATTTGTCCAAATACATTGAATATTAAAAACAAGTGTTTACCCATATAAAAAAAGATAATTGGTTTTAATTTACATCCGTTTTTTTGTTTCTTGAATATTTTATCCTTGAAATGATCTATTCCCAGCCCTCTATCAGGCAGCATCCAGTGTGTTTTTGTGCCCAGTGATTCAAACAGAGATGTCCACTTGAATTAATCAGTCATGCAAACCATCATTTTTGGGGTTAATGAGGTTTTAATTATGTAAATCCTGTTTAGCAATCAGCATGCTAATTCCATAATCCCCAATACTGTATACATCATGTTGCCATTTCTGTGGCTACTTGATCTGTCCCGTTTCTAAACAAGCTGAGTGACAAACAGTTGAAACCATGAAGTCATTGACCTCAAATCACATACTTCTTTTTTTTTTTCCTGATTCTATTTCAGGAGAAGATAATCGACTTGGAGAGCGATCTGGAGGAGCTGCAGGACAGCGAGCAGCGATGGGCCCACAAGCACAAGAGAGCAATCGAACAGGTGAAAGCACTAAAAACAGGAAAACATCTGATTTAGTTAATTTTCTTTTCTTTTTTTTTACACATTTCCATGTTTCTGTCAGACTGAGCAGTTGCAGCTCAAGTTGATTCAGGAGAAAGATCTGAATGACCAGCTGGAAATGGAGAAGGCTTCCATGGAGAGACAGGTGTGTGCGCTACATTTAAAACACTCAGAGGTAAAAGATGTTCAGAACATATTTGGACCCATTGTTGCCATGTTGCATCACCCTGTAACTATGGTAACCCAAAAAGGATGTTTTCCATGTCTCTGCACCTTTAGAAGATGAAAGTTAAACAGATGCTAAAAGTTCTAACAGCCTGGTTACCAAACTTTTCTCATAAGGATGACATAAGTTAAGCTGAAGGGGAAACGTAAAATAAGTTATTTGCTTTCATGCTAATAGACTTCCTTGTGTGTGTGTGTGTTTGTTTGTAGTTGCGTGAGCTTCGTATGGAGGTGGAGGATCTCCAGAGCTCCAGAGTTCAAGACGACATCATTTCCAGGAATGAAAGTCGAGTTAAGGAACTGGAGAACACTCTGAGAGTCGAGGAAAGGTGAGTGATAGCTAATGTTTGTTTCCTTCTCCTTCTGCTCAGATGGGTGATGCATTGCTTTGTAAGTTTGGTCTTTTATGGCTGCTGGTTGGCTAATATGTGTGTGTTTATTTTGTAAAGGAACAGAACAATTCTATCAAACACCATCAGTAAACTTGAGAGGAAGATCAAGGAGCTGAGTGATCAGGTGGAGGAGGAGCAACGGCTAGCGACTGAGCAGAAAGACCTGGTAACACAAACACACATTTATTTGACTTTATCTACATGCTGTACACGCTTCCACCACAAGAGGGCAGTAGAGCATTACCAACAAGTATAAAAATCAGAGCCAAACTTTATTTTCTCTAATTCTGACGGAATTTGAGCTGCTGCTTAAAGCAAATATAATCTGATTATAAAACATATTTAACAACTTTAAACAGCTGAGATTGTACGAAGCAGCACACGGTGTTGCAGAAAAACTTGTGCCGTCACACAACAAACGCAAAACACATAAGGAAAAGGAAATGCAGGGATTTCATTTGACAGCAGATTTAATGAGCTGCATGTTTTCACCCCCGACACTGAGCAGAGCCGTGTGACTGGTTTTTCAGATGACCCAGAGGATCCGCTCCCTGAAGCGCCAGCTGAACGAGGCCGAGGAGGAGGGCAGCAGGAAGGAGGCGCAATACCGCCACACCCAGAGAGAGCTGACGGAGGAGAGGGAGACCAACAGCCGTCTGCAGAGGCAGCTGCTCGACCAGCACCTGCAGAACAAGTACTGAACAAAAACACACACATATATTGTATTGTAACATATTATATTATATCTTATCATATATTATATTTATTATATTATATTATATTATATTATATCTTATATATTATATTATATTATATTATATTAGCAGTTTGAAGATTATAGTGGTTAAAGGTCATTCTTGCATCTTGTGGTTATTCTTTCTTATTTACTGTATTTCCTCAAGTTGAACTTGAGCTGCTTGGGAAACCAGTCCCGTACAGAGGATGTAAATCTGACATTGTTTAGATTATCGTGTTCCTGTTTACACTGAAAACCCTGAATTCTGGTCTCACAGTGTGTTAATGCTCAAACTGGGAAATCAGCCTCTAAAATCATTTCTCAGTCCATTTCTAACCTTAAAACAAAACACATAATGTCCACGACATGATTAAAAACAACTCATTTATTATGAAAAGGTTTTTATTATCATCAATAACATGACTTATAAAATGTAACTCCCTGAAAAAAAACATCTGTGAATGAAATCTGAAGTGTTAGAATCTATTTATAGTAACAAACCTGCCAAAAGAAGATGAGGTGTGGATGGCAGCAGCTTCCTAATCAGCAGATCTTGTATTCAGCTGTGTGATTTAATTCCTTCTTTCTCTTCCTTCCTTCACCCCATTTTATTGTTTTTAGCCAAACAAAATAAAATCCAACGAGGCAATAGTGCTTGTCAACGAAGGTAATGGGAGAGCATTGTGTGGGAGTTTCCACCCCATGATGCACCTTCACATCTTGACAGGCAGTGTTGTGAAAGGACTAGATGCGTCTAGCTTGTTGACATGGAGTGAAAATGGTGGCGTTTGCAGAACTATTCACTTTGGAAACTGTTTTAGAAGAGAAGCGGTTTCTGACTCCAGAAACGCAGCTTCTGTGTGGACGAAACATCCAAACAATGAACAACTGTTGGCCATTATAAGAGGTTGATCTTTAGTTGAATCCTGTTTTTAATTGGAGGAAATACAGTATGTACCTTCCCATCAGTTTCATGGAAAAATATCTAACACATCGTCTTTGTCTCACAGGCGTAAGGACAACCTGACAATCCGTCAGACTCTGGACAACCTGCGGTTGGACCTGAGTGTGGACGACGAAGACGACGACCTGCAACAAACAAAAAATCACACCCAAGTTTAAACCCTTGTTGCTCCATAGTGTCAGTAAACAAGTGTAAATATTAATGTCTATCTTTCTGCCACCAGTATGTTTGCATTGGCTCCACAATTAAAACAAAAGAAAAAAACCTGTGAAATGCATCACAAACCCTCTCGATTAGAAACATAAATTAACAAGAGAAAAAAACTCTAGTTAACTGCATCATTTTTTCCTCCAAATTTATTGAAGTCACAGAACTGGTTTAGTTATCGCCCTCTTGTGGCACTGAAGAGGAACTACACCTGCAAGCAGCTGCTTTAAGGCACTGCAGAAGTTCCTACTGGACTCACAGCCTCCGTTCTCCTTAAAATGGTCCCATAACCTGCCTGATTGTAATGGAATATTGAGGATTTCATATAAAGGTTGAAGCTGTTAAATCACACTTACAAGAAGAAAAAGCAGCTCATCGTTTCCTGGAAATTCAATACGAAGTTTTATTTTCTTTTTCACTCCATGTCTCTTGGCTGATGTCTGTCTTCATAAAGCGGGACTTTCTGTGTTCATACATCTGCAGTATTTGGTTGTGGACATATTCCAGGGTCATGGAACGCAGCGGAGTGTAAATGTTGGAAAACCGAGGGAATCTTCAGAGTCGTGCGAAGCTGTTTTCAGAAACATCATTAAGAGATTATTTATGTTAAATACTCATTTTTGTTTCTTTGTTTGTGTTTGAGTTTTGAAAATGTTTTATAGCTGCATGCGGGATGTCTTTTAATTCCAAATTTAGGTTTTTAGAATAAAAATCTTAGAGGTTTTTTTGTATTTAAATGGGTTTATTGACCCATCAAGGTAAGTTGTCTGGTATTTGTATTGAAGATAAGATTAAGCTTTGTTTCAACAAAACAGACTTGAGTTAAATTTGAGTTAACCCTTCAACGCCTGACCCAAGAAATTTTTTTTCAATCTAACGTCTTTGTTTGACCCTTTTAAGAAAATGTATGAAAAAAAAGAAAAGCAAGCAAGACAGTATGTCAGAAATATTGTAGTGCAACAAGTATCCACCAGGGGGCCGAAGACTAATGTCTGATTATGTACAGCCTTGTTCTGACCAAGTTTTTAGCATAAAGTGATGCAGAAGGTCTCAGGAAATGTCTCAAATATGATTCATTAGGTGTTAAAGGGTTAAACACTCAGGATAGACAGTTCTATGTTTACTCAGAGTTTTTCTTTTTTCATGAGTAAAAGTTTAACATGTTGATGGTTCATATGTACCGAAACATGTGGCATTCAGACAAAAAAAGATGTAAAGATATTTCCAAGATCCCAACTTTGAGGATATAAATGGCTGTTGATGTTGCCATGGATACAGTTACTTGCACTTTTTTGCTGATATAATGAGTGAAAAAATAAGTGTATTTATTAGTGTACTAACGAATGCCAGTGAATTACATTAATTCTGCAATAATTAAAAAAACGAAGCATTTTACTGTTTAAATTTGGTTTTTCTAGTTGCTTCTCTTTTATTTTTTGAATGCAACATGTTTCCATACATATGCCCTTTTATGTGCAATTTTGTTTGTAGGTTAATTTCTAAAGGAAACCCAAGACACAATATGGAAATTATAATTTACTAGATCCATTTCCAAGTGGTAAATATTCCCCATTCTGAACGAATGCTTGTTGGTTGCTTGACGGACGCTGGTTGGAAACTGATATTCACATGCGGTTTAGTTCCTGTCGTGTTTACATTAGCTTCTGTATTTTTGGCTTTTTTCAGAAACAGGCGCATAACTCATGAGTTCTCTTTGTGAAAAGATGTTATAGCTCAGATACAACTGCTGCAGTGCCTTACTTGTATTTTACGGTTTATATTTTCTCTAAAGAAAATGATTTTCTGCAGAAATGTAAAAAGAATTCACTGACCTACTTTTGTAACTACGCCTCACTCTTTCTGGCCCTGCTGCTTTCGGGTATTTATTTTTAACACTCTTTTGGTCAGATGTGTCTTGGTACAAATGCAAATAAATTGTTCCCCACTGTGGAATTTGTTTGTAGTTCTTTATCATGTTACTAAACTTTGCAATAAACTTTCGGCAATACACACAAACCAGATGGTTTCCCCCCCCCAAAATCATGCCCTTTTCTCAAATTTGATGCCTTTTCTTGGCTGCCGCATTTACATTTGCATTAACACAATGCCAAGGAGGAAAGACATCATCATCATGGTCTTGGAGAATTTGGGAAGGGTTAGAAGGTCGTTTCCAAACTATTTGGAGTCTAACAGTGACCAAATTGCACGGGGCATGCACACACAGGACGGAGGATGTCATTGAATAAAAGAACAGAGCATTGACGGGAGGGGGAGGAGCTTAGAGGAGGTGCCACTTTCAAATCTTGGTAGCGCTCCAACATCACCAACTCTAGCTTTAAAAGAGGAATAACTTGGAGTCAAATGAAATGAAGGGAAAAGAAAGGGGAGAAAAAAACTGAGAAATTGCCAGATGTGTGTCATTCAGCTGTAATATAACAACAACATTCAGTTTTGAGGCAGCTGCAGCACATTGCATTAAAGGATGAAATATGTGGCATAGATGGATACTGGAGAATTTCTTCAAATCATTACATAATCCTTTTTGTACTTTTGCACATTTCTGGAATATATTGGCATATCTTTGACTGCATACTACAATTCAGTCAAATTGTATATGGTGTGAAGTTACAAACTTATCTCTACTACCACCTGAATGTTCAGAGGTCACGTGCATCTCAGTGTTTTGTTTCCTCGGCTTTTTGACACAGAGAGTTTCACCGATTCCCTGAATCTATTCACAGTATTATAATGTTGTTTTTTTCAGTAATGGAACTTGTTAATTATTCCCATGACTTCAGTGTGGCACAAAGTGGTGAGCCCTGAGCCGTCTTTACCTGTAAAAGCTAAGTATTAGGTGGATGCTATTTTTATACCCAACCCTGACACCCTTACCTTTCAAAAAGTAATCTGCTGATCGAACACTCTTTCAGTGATACTTGTACAGATTTTCCTGTTTTTTTTTTTTCGGGCTCTCCCAAATTTTGCCCTCAAATTCCAGATGAGTTTAAAGTTTTCCAAACACAATGGGTGCTACACTTCCTCTAAACTAGTAGAAGGAAAAAAACCCACCCGGAGTAAAACCAACAGAGATTTATTTGCAGCTCTGGCATCAGAAACACTAAACGCATCACAGGTCATTTCATTCTCAATGTGTCAAACATGCTGACAGTGCAACAAACACACACAGGCATCGATACACACAGTAAAAACTGAATAAACAAGTACAAACCGCAGGCAACATCTGAGAGAATTCACACAAAGAGGATTTCAAAAATAAACACTCTTAGAGGTACTTTGATTAGCTGTTGATATATCTGGCACCAAAAAAAAAAAAACCATCAGGACTTCTGTTCTCCTTTGCTTCTGCTCAATAATCTATAATCAATTATGCATGAAAATATCCAGCAGCTCGCAAACTTTACAGAAGAGATTTTAACAGGCACAACATGACTCTGCAAACAGTGTAAACTTTCAATGTGGATTCAAAAGCTATGTTGAGGAGAAAAATGTGATGAAACAAAAACAAAAAATTGGTCTGAAAAGATTGTCAGAATTAAAAGTCATTGGTTTAAAACATGGTTTCCCATCTGAAAGTCATCAACAAATTTTCTTTTTCTTCTTCTGTTAGTTGTACATATTCGGGTTTATTTATTTATGACAATGTACATTTATTTAAATTATTAAACATATTTTCACCCCAAATTAGTTTCAAGTCAGCTTTATCTCAGTCATATTCATAGGCTGCCAATATGCTTCTAAAATATATTACTTAAAAGTTTGACCAATACCTTAAAATAACCCAAAACCTTTAACAGACAAATAAATATGAAAACAAACAAATTGGGGCTTTAATGAAACCAAAACTTTGGTAAGATTGTTTCAGACATACATTAGATGATATTTTCAACTCTTCCCCGTTTCATAATTTTATCTGCATAATGATGCAGCATAATGAAGCCGTTTAGACATTTTCAGCTCATAATTTATGTTTATGTTTTTATTTCTATGTAAATTTCACCCTCAAGGGGTGACAGCATACCAACACACAACAGGCAAATAAAGTATGTGATAATGGAGAGCATGTTTATTTGTTGGTGGGGACAAGAATGAAAACAAAAATATGTAATATGTATTAAATAACAAAATATAATTCAAAAAAATGTTAAACAAAAACAAACAAACAATAGAATGACTGTGGCAGCTTCCTTGGAGAATTAGCTCCTTTTTTCTTATCAAGAAATTATTGTCTCACCAATTTTTTTTTAAGGCTATGTGAACAAAACAGTGACGTTTAATTAGTAAAATTGAACCTGTTGAAGGAAAGCACAATGCAAAAAAAAGAAGAAAGAGTGTAAGATAGTAGATATCTGTGAAATATAATGTAATATTTTGCTATTAAATTAACATGTTTAATTATTACTATTCATGTTGACCCATTTAAAAAGCAGTGTTCATAGACCAGCTTGAAGCAATCTGAGGATTTTGCAGCGATATTGTTATTCAAGCTGAGAACACCAGTGTTGATGCAGGGAAAATCCTCTGAGCTGATTCAGAGAGGGATTGAATAAAGATTTATCTGATGTCAGAAGCCAGGCAAGGAAACATTTCCCTCGTTTCTGGAGCTGACCTTAGCTGAAGAAATTTTCATGAAATAAAGCAGATCCAGACACAAAGCGGATATAGCTATACGCTGGTTATGTGTGTTCATTTTCATCTAATTGGTAGGTATTTTTTAGGTCATTTTATAAGTTTATCTTCAGAAAATGTAGCAGTGACAAATGTATTTAAAGGTTTAAGCGAGTTTTTACACTTAAATGATTTCTCTTATTCACAGAACTCTCGATGAGATATATTGCTGTGGTTCAAAACTAGGCCGAGGTGTGTCCTGTCGGATTAAAACGTTCCTACAACTGTATGTGAGGTTCAGAGATAAAACACTATTGGTGTGTGAATTGTAGCTTTGAGTGTTTCCAGAACAACAGTAATCTCAATCATTATTCCTACTGAGAGCCTTAGAGTTAAACTGGGAAAGGGACACAAAAAACAATGAGGTTTGTCTTTTGAAGGGAGGTAATATTACTACAGTAAAGCACGGTGGTGGTAGGATCATGCTCTGGTGATGGCTCAACAGTGCAGCAACTTCAGCTACAACAATCAGCAAAAATGGGACACATTCATTAAACCAATGTTTGCAAAGTTTAGAGACTTACCCAAATCTGATCTGTTACTGTACTCAAAGATCTAAATTATTTCACTTTTTGATCCAATAGATTTAAATTAAATGTTGTGAAATCCATGTTTTCACTCTGACAATACTAGCTATCAAGTGGTGACTGAAGGAGAGTAATGTCAATTTGATACATTAAAAAAGCAGCTGTGTATAGGTTTGTAATAACAAACAAATAACAAATAACACAAGCAGAAGTTGGTCCATATGCGCTAGCAGTTCAGCTCAAAGCAAAGACAATGCTTTAACAATTCATGTATTTTCTTCGTGTTAGATTAAGTGTAAATCACACATTAAAAAAGCTGTTTCTGAACAAACATTAAAATCATACAACAGCAGAAATAAATGGAAGAGAATAGAACATAAACATGACAACAGAAGTAAAAATAGACATTTCTTTATATAAATAATTGTTTAACGTATATTCTCACAACATTTGTCATCTATAGGGCCTTTTTCATTACGTTAAAAGGTAAGAAGTAAAATCTAAAGCTGCACGCAAAAAAGAAGATATCCCGCGACTTATATTTGGCTTATTTATATTTTTTTTTTACATTTTGGAAAATACCGGTTTTGATATTTTCATTCATAACCAACCATCACAGGACTTCTCCAAAGGCTTTCAAACCAAATTAATTTGTTATCCATGGTGTAGTTTTTTTTATCTTTTTAAAAAAAAAATAAACAGCTACACAATGTGCAACTAGCATAATATTATAGCCGAATGGTCTCAAACTTCCTAAATCTGTTCAACCAAAGCAAAACAATGTTTTTTTTTTCTTTCCTTCGTCCTTTTCACATGATTAGATTCTGCAAGTGAAGCCAGATATTATGGTCATCAAACTCTAACATGGTTGCTCATTGAAAGCTCATTCAGCTAGTCCTGTCTCAAGCACAATACCAATAAAATTATATAACTGTGTGTAATATTACATGCCATTTCTTATTAATCATATGGCAGTTCTTTACAAATGAATGAAACAAAATGTTTAGCAGCCAATATTGTGTTAACTTAGCTTGTAGCATGTTACTGCTAATGAATAAAAAGCTGGACAGAAAGAAGGCTGAGCACTAGTGAAAACCTCTGCTTTTAGTAAGAAAGTTCTGGGAAATCCGTTAACAGTATTTACTTAAAATCCTTTTGTTGAATTAGCTTCTTGCTTGCAGTCACTAAAGATAGCTGCTAGGTACTGATGGTAAATAGCTACTCAGCGCTTAGATGAGTCGTACCAATCAATCAAAGTCAATGTTAGCTCAATATATTTGATGTAATACCTATAAAATGCACAGTAATGTTAGACTGTGTAATATTAAATGCCATATTTGATCAATTATGCGGCATTTCTTTACAAATAAAACAAAATGTTTAGTAGACAAGATTATGTTAGCTTGACTTGTAGCACAATACTGCTAATGGATAAAAAGCTGGTGATAAAGAGCAGTAGTGAAAACTTCTGCCTTCAGTTAGAAAGCTATGGTTAATCTATGAACTGGCTTTACTTCAAACCCTTAGTTAAATTAGCCTTTAGCTAGCAGTCACAAAAGATAGCTGCTAAGTACTGATGCTACATTAGCTAGTCAGGGACACGACTTACTAATCAATTAAAGTCAATATTAGCCATGTTTTGTGATGGCTAGAAAGAGGCTAATTAACAAAAGGCCCATGATTTTAAATAAAGACAGTTTGCAGATTAACTTTCTAACAGAAAGCTGAAGGTATCACTAGCGCTCAACCTTGCCCATTAGCAGTAGCAAGCTACAAGTCAAGCTAACATCATTTTGTCTGCTAAACATTTTGTTTCATTCATGATAGGGCTGGTGGATATATTTGATGTAATGCCTACAACATGCACAGTAACGTATAGCCTACTGTGTGCAATATTTAATGCCATTTCTAATCAATTACATGGCAGTTCTTTACAAATGAACAAAAGAAAATGTCCAGCAGAACAGGTTATGTTAGCTTGACTTGTAGCATGTTACTGCTAAGAAATAAAAAGCTCAACAGAGAGACGGTCAAGCACAAGAGGAATCCTCTGCTTTCAATGAGAAAGTTATGGGTAATCTGTAAACTATCTAAATAAAATCATAAGCCTTTTATCAAATCAGCTTCCTGCTAGCAGTCAGGAAAAATAGCTGCTAAGGAAAGCGGCTATCTGCTACAGCACTGACTAATGATGTTAAATTAGCTTGTCAGTGTTTAGAAATGTTAGCTGTCTATTAAAGTTAATGTTAGCTGAGCTTTTATCATCTTTGACAAAAATTTTGTGTGTTTTATCTTGTAGTAACTGCACAATTTAACAGTAGTGTCAGATATTGTGGTCAAAAGTGTTCTCGGTCATTAGCTAGTGAGCAGTAATCTCTTTATTATGGTAAACATACTTTATATGTGACATTTATCCCACTGTTCTTTACATAGTTTCATCCAGAATAACCAAAATTTAAATGTTGGCCTTGTATTGTCTATGCAGTGCTGGCTTAAGCTGCCGTAACAAATCCTTCAGTTATCTAAAGAAGCTAACAAGCAGACATGGGCAGAAAATAAAAATAAATCACTCGCTGATCAATCTGACTCAGAAAAAGACGCCAGACAGGTTTTATGTAGAGAAACACTGCTGCAGCTACTCGCTCAGGTGTCAAAGACCTCCGTGACACCGAACCACATTATACAAAACACAATTTGGCACATGTTTAGCAAACTTCTAAACAAAAAAAATTTCTCTGAGCTTTGAAAAGTTTCTACAAGTGGCCCGGCTTAGAACACAGAGTGAAACAGAGAAGGAAATCATAAGAAAAAATACATAGGTCGCACAATTTCTCACCGTGGTCCAGGAGGAAAAGCTTCAGGAGAATAGGACCTAATGCACATAAACACACAGCCTGATATTAAACTCTTCAGGGCTCAGATTTGTGATGACCAGATGAACGATCAAAGATCTCAAACTAGCGTTATAAACATCTCGTTTTGAATGTTTAGGTCCGTTTAACTCATTCGAAGCACCTGCCAAGAGGGAGATAGAGAGCGTGCAGAGCTTAATTCCCAGGCTGCATGTTTTCAATGAGGCACATTATGTGTCTGACAGTGATGAAACTGCCCCCTCCTGTTTTAATTTTCTTCACAAGGCCAACAGGCTGTGACTGTATTACCTTGAATGTCCATTAGAGGGAGTTGTAGTTGTTTCATTGTCAGAGTGGCAGACAGTCAGGGAGGTGAAGGAGGAATAAAAAGAGAAGAAGAGCCAAAGCAGAAGATGGCTCATGTTTATTTTAATAGAGAAGAGAATGAGAAGGAGATAAAGAAACATGCTATTAAAACTGACAGAAAGAAAAGTAAAAGAAGGAAGGAATGTGACTAGAAGAAAGACGAACAACAGACGAGTGTTGACTGGTTGTTGTCTTGAATCCCCTCCTGATTTAACATGCGCATTTCTTCTCATTGGGCTGTGCTTCACTGAGCTTTGTGGCCCCGTTTCCATTGGCTGGTTCTGGAGGTGGTTTGTCCACACACTGCTCCATCCTCTTCATGACCAGGTCCAATAGCGTTATCACCGCCTTGTCCACTTCTACTCCTGTTGCTGCACTGGTCTCAAAGTACGGGATCCTGTGAGGAACATATAATTCAGAAAATGTTCATAGATATTTACATGTACGACCCCTCCATGACATCACTCACAGTTTATGGTTTTAACATAAGTTTCTATTTCATGTACTCTACCCAGCCGGCATGTCCATGTGGGGCCCACAAAGGTTAAATTGGGGCTGCAGATAAGGGTCCCAGGTGGGTTTGTCCACAGTTTCCATGGTGACCTCACTTGTGTTTGCCCATATAGGTTTCAAGTTTGTTGTGACTGGGTTTCAGCTGGGGCCCAACTTGGTTAGGATCCATGTGGACCCCGTTTATGTCCCGGCCCACTTAGCCCACCTACATCCATTACGGGGCTCATACAGCCAGCCCACATGAGCTTCACACATGGGATACATGTAACTGAAATCACACGGGACCTGCAAAATTTGCCCCGTTAAAGCCCAGCCCACTCAGTACCCACATAGCCCACACTTAGGCCGAATCTCAATTCTCCCCCTTAGCCCTACCCCTCAGCCCTTAGCCCTACCCCTCAGCCCTTAGCCCTACCCCTTCGCCT
>JAOXYM010000020.1:23694213-23708190 GCA_028567055.1 Leptatherina wallacei | reverse complement strand
ACCTCCAGCAGAACCAGGACCAGGGAGGGCGGCCATCTGCCTCGACCGGTTGGGTTGGAGAGGACAGAAAGAGAGGGAAAAATGAGGTTTCTGATACTGCAGCCCTGAAGCAGCAGCCCCCGACCCCCCGACCCATCACCAGAACTCCAGGAAAAACTGATGTTTGGGGTTTTTTGAGGGGTAAACTTGTCTTAATTCAGAAGAAAATAGTTTTTTTTTTAAGTTAATAAAAAATAATGATATTTGAATTGGATTTGATATGATCTGTTTTCTCACCTGGACAGATCTTTTTTATTTCAATGCGTCAGCTCACATACAGCCGTGTTTCTCAGCATGTTTTAATTACGTCCCTCCTCCAACACACCTCATTCACATGAATGAACCTCCTCAACAGGTTGTCAGCAAGTTCATGGCAAACGTGTTAATTCATTGTGTTTAAGTAAGGAAACGTCTAAAACATAAAAATCAGAAAACAGGAATAATAAAATGTAGTAAATTTGATCAGGTTTAGATTTAATTACCATATATTTAACTCAACTTGTATTAATTATGTCTCTTTTTCACCAAAATGGCCTGAAATCACTTAAATTGATCATTTGTGTTGAATAAATTATGTGAATTCAATTTAGATTTAATATATACATGTTGGATTCTTTTCACTATTGATTTGCTAACTGGAAATGAAAATAAAGTGGATGAAAATAGATGTGTGGAGCAAAACAGTAAATAATGAGCTCTTGGGATCCTGATTGGTGCATCCCCTCTTACCCTACACCCTGGTGTTGAGCATAATGTGCTGTAAGTCTAGAAGAAAATCGAGTTTATTTGTTGGAAAACACCACTCAGAGTAAGTGGTTAAATGGGGGCTTTCTAGGGCCTTTAAACATCACATCCATTACAACGCCTCCGTTTCTCTACATGAAATTGAAAAGAAAAAAAAAGGTCAAACACCAACTGACATCAAGTTTAGACTAAAATATGGATCATATGTCCGTGTTTCCATCTGGAAAGACCTCTAGCCACTTTTTTTTTCTGTGACTCAAATCCTCATTTCTGGATTTTCAGCGTCCCACAGTCTGTTCCAAAGTCCTGCACATTCACACACGTGCACCCACATGGAGAGCGACTACTACCACAATGCAGACGTGACAGGTCGCGCAGTGGTTTGCCTATGGTGTGCTACACTTTGCATGTGCAGCGGCTGATAAGGGGCAGTTTCTGGAGGCTGCAGACACTTTCCTCCAGCAGAAACCTCCAGCAACAGCAGCAGCAGCAGCAGCCCTGCACCGGGGCTATGACTCATACCGCCTGCCTGCTACTGATGCTGGGCATGACAAGTAACGCGGAAACGCGTCACTAAACAACCAAACACGCGTTTGCATCAGACAAAACACAAACCTTTCGCCCGTTTCTCTCTCTCTCTTTGGCACTCACCTCTCTTTAATGTCACGGAAACTAACTCAGATCCTCCTCTCAGGTGTCTGCAGCTGCCTGGCCAGTTCGTCTCCTCCTCTTCCTCCGAGACGTCGCATCGCTACCTCGGTCCTGGTCGACGGGAGACTCCGCGCAGCGCGCGCCGAAGCCGACTGGGTCCGCTGGTAGTTTGGATCGGGTGCGTGCTGAGGGACGGCTGGAGAGTACCTCTGAGTCCAGCGAGTCGGATGGATGTCGCTCCGTTTCCTCGAGGGGTGGAGGATTGACGCTCGAGACGCTTTCAGGGACTCAACAAAGAGTCGGATTCCTGACTGTCAAGGTTTTAATATATAGTACTGTTATCTCCTGTTCACTGTTCTGTAGATGGTGTCCAGTGTTTCCATTATGTTCAGCATCGTATAAAACATTAGTTTTGTTACTTAACCCATTAGCTTTTTTCAGTCACTACAGTAAATGTTGTTAAAGTGTGGAACTATTTCTGAACCACTTGGTTTGGGGATGTAAGCCCCGTTGTTTGTTTGGCCTCAACTATTCCAGCTTCTGAGAACTGAGCTAGAAAGCATTTAGCTGTCACCTTCTTTACAAAGTTTTTTTAAAAGGGATCTTATGGTGTTGTAGTTAATTTTTAAAAACTTGAAACATATAACGTGATGATTTTTCATTGTTAGAACATGAAACAGATTATTTTACTATACAGTTCTTTTAGTCAAGGATTAAATTCCATCTGATTTATTGTTGTTTGTCCCACAGACTTGTGGGACAGTTTATGCCCAACACTTGCAATGACACAGTGTTTTTCTTTTTGCAATATTGCATGTAGGTACTTTTAATGTTTCTTTTGATATTACAGTGTGGTCACACCAGATTTTAAAGGAAGTGCAGAGATTTGCTCTTTCTGTGTCTGTATGTGCACAATTAGTTTGAGATGGTTTTTAGTTGTGATTCATTAAAGATGTTCATTTTTTGGGAATGTTTAGTTACTTGTTTTCTTATTTTACAGTTGCTGGACGGTCATTGTCACTGTTTCCTGCTGTCCTATATGTGGGTTTAGTTTGTAGTTTAGTTTGCTGTAGTTAGTCTGTTCGGCCTCGTATGGCCTGTGGAATGAGTTGTAGAAGTGCATCTATAAGGAGGATTAACTACATTCTTTTTTTCTTTCTTTTTGTTTGTTTGTTTGTGTCACTCCCAAATCAAATTAACCTGGCCTTCATATAGTTTTACGCCCTAGACTTCCTGAAACCCGACTTTTGGAGTTGATGTGTTTTCGCGAGAGAGATTTGCTGTGGTTTTGTACTCTGTGTGCCGTGATGTGCCACTTCTGGGGGGTTTTTCTCAGGTATTCTTGTGAAGCCCGGGACATTTATTAGGACTATGTGACTGGCCTGGGTTGAGCTGATGAGTTTGTAAAACTTTGTCTAATAAACCTTTTTCTATGCTTCAGTATTGAGTTGGTTGAGTTTGTCCTGCTCCCGGTGGTTACGCCTGTTGCCTAGATGTCTTCTGAAAACTAAAAGGTAAATTATATAAACTTAATTCCCCACCGGTGCATAAAGTTGCACAAGGACAGTCCTGTCTGGTTTAAGGGTGCAGCGTCAACATTGTCAGTGTCCTCCAAGCTTCACCATTGTCCAATCTGTCCTTGTCCCAGTCTAGTCTAGTATGACGTACATCCTATTTGGTAAACTAGACATTTCTCTGATTTACTAATTCAAAGACAAATACGGTTCATATTTCACGTTTTCACCACAAAACGTATGATGTTAAAACATAATTAGGTCCCTTTTATTTAACATTTAGGTGACAGCTCTATGCTTCTGTTATTGTTATTATAGTTTGTTAGTCAGAAATCTTTATTTAAACATAAAAACAAAACAAAAAAAATCAATGTAATAGAAGAAAAGCTTTCACAGTGTGACAGTTGAGGTCCTGTCACTATGCCTCCGATTGATCATGCACCCCGGCTACTTGACCACAGGGATATACTCGGGAGGCTTGGGGTTCAAAACCCCACCCAGGCCCTCCTTCATCCTGCCACAACAGTAACACAACACTGTCTACTTATTTATATCATACTCACACATAAACTACTACATATACACACACACTCATTCAACATATCATGTTCTTTTCCCGTTTAGTTATTTGCACTGAATAAATACTTGTTGAACAATCACTGTCAACATTCATAGTATTTTACACTATACCTGTTCCACATCTTGTATTAAGTATAGTTTATTATTATCATCATCAAACTGGTTTGTAGTGTTCCTCATTCTCACTGTTCTATTAATTCACTCCACAGACCACTGTGGACATGCTTTACATTATTTATTGTATGTAATATTTTCTAAAATTGTTGATTTTGAGTTTAGTTTTCTATCCATGTTTTGCTTATTTTCATTAAACCTTCTTCCTACATCTGTCTGCTTGTTGCTGCATTCCTTGCTCACACCAAGCCTTGCTCCTGTTTTGGGACGCGCCTCATCAAGTTTAAGTTCCTGTTCCCGAGGGGGTCCCAGGTCCCGAGTTCCCGTTTGCTCCTCCCTCTCCTGTCTCCTGTAGCCCTAAACAAGAAAAACACACTTTTTTTTATCTGACTCAAATCCTCATTTCTGGATTTTCAGCGTCCCACATTCTGGTCCAAAGTCCTGCACATTCACACACGTGCATCCACAAAGAGAGAGCGACTACTATCACAATGCATGTATGACAGATCGCAGTGGTTTGCCTATGATGTGCTGCACTTTGCATATGCAGCGGCTGATAAGGGACTGTTTCTGGAGGCTGCAGACACTTTCCCCCCGTAGCAGCCTTGCACCCGGGCTATGACCCATACTGCCTGCCTGCCACTGATGCCCCACAGGATGGGACGCCCCTTCATCTCCTGTCTCCGAGGGGTTCCTGGGATGGGACGCTCCTCTGTTTCCTGTTTCCGAGGGGGTCCCGGGATGGGGGAGCCCCTCCTCCATCTTTGGTTCCTGTCTCTGAGAGGGTCTTCAAGCTGGACGCACTTCTCTGGCCTCTTGATCCTGTTTTTGGTTCCGGAAAGGGACGCTTCTCTGCCTTCTCTAATGCCTGTGCGGGATGCACCTCCTCCTCCTCCAGTGTTTGAAGGGGTCCTGAAACCCTTTGCCTCTGGCTACAGTTCCTGACTCCTAAAAGATCCTGGTGGTCTTGCTCCTCCTGGTCCTGACTTGCCAGCCTTTATCAGCCCGGCCTCTGGGCCAACCCCGAGAGACCCGTCTCCTGTCGTCATGGCTTCTGTGCTTTCCAGTGGATGTCTTGTGCCTGGACCACTGTTTTGTTTTGGCCTGTCTTTTTTTTTTCTTTTAACCATATTCCATATAACTATTGTTTATTATTTCAAATGTTACTAGGAAATAGGAATGACAGTTTGTTTTTCTTCTTTTATTTTTCACTGAAATCATTAGAAACCTTTTTGTATCATTTGAATTATTGATCGACTAACTAAATAAAAAGTACTGGGTAATTTGAACTATTACTAAGCTACCAACATAAGACTTGCAAAGTTTGATACAGCTAATTAAATTCTTGTTAATAATTGGAACAATATGAAAATCATCTGCATCCCTCCGGATCATTGCTCTTAGTCTTTCTGAAATTTGTTTATGAACTTTGTCTCTGATCCAACCATAGGGTTTTTATTTCCTCAGTGGTTTCTCATGTTTGCTGTATGCGAGTGGGTTTTATTGTTTGATGTTATAATATCTTGAGGATCTGTCTGTAAACAAAGTTTCCAATTGGGGACAATAAAAGAACTTGAACCTGATGTGATGAAAAGTTCTTTGATATTTCTTGGAGTGCCAACAAATATCTGACAGTTATATACATGTTTCATTTAAATGATTTATTATTCGGTTCTTCGCTGATTTGGATGTTTACATAGTTTTGAGGCAATTTTAGTTTTTTGTTTGGCAGTTGTTTGGAGAAGCAGTAATCCTACTCACAACAAAGTATTTGCTCTGTTGTGATCTTAATTGTTTATATTTCAAGTGATCTTTGTCTTCTTCTGTAGCTTTAAGCTCTTCATTCACCAGCATGTGGATTTGTCATATCCTCCAGGGTTATAATGCTTTAGGATTTCCAGGTGCCACTGATGAGTCGTCCTATGTCAAGTGGCTCAGGTGGTAAAGCAGTTCATCCAATAACTTGCTCTACAGTCCAATGACCTGAGAGTTGGTGGTTCAAATCCTGCTCCTGCCCCAGTCAACTGTCTTTGTGTCCTTGGGTAAGACACCTTGCCTCCACTGTTGGCATCACTGGTGTACTAAATTGTTTGGATAAAAGTGTCTGCTAAATGACTGTATTATTATAAATGGAGCAAGAGAACTGAATCGGAGGGTCATCAACATTAAAGAGTTTATCTTTACTCCTCATCTTCTACCACTTGGAGTAAATCCATAACCCCTTTGAAGGACCCTTTTTGACCTTTCTACGTGTGAATTCTTGCTCACCCAAGGGTTTGTTGTTATGCCATACGAGTTATCTGAATATGTGATCCACTGCCTTAAAACAGCTTATGTTAAATTAAAAGTAGCTTACATGAAAAGTTATGTTGGGAAGGACATTCATCTTTAAACTGTCCATAATACCCCCGATGGACAGTGGGAGCAATTTCCATCTCTCAGTATCATCTTGTGCAGTCAGCTTAAAGGACTCCAACGCAGTCCTCAGCAGTCAGCCTTCTTTATCACTTTTTCACTTTCTTTTAGCCCTTTTTATTTTTTACAGCCCCCTCATCTGATAAAAATCTGCAATTTTCTCACTTTAATGTTGACTTTGGACAGACGTTCTCATTAGATTTAAGGGAAAAGTCTGTCCAACCTTTTGACGGGCCGAGTGTTTGATGTCAGGGACCCTGAACACAAGATATCTCATCTTTCATCAACTGTATGTCATTTGTTAATGAATGAAATACAACCATTTTATGCAGAACACTCCTATAATCTCTTAAAGACGTCTGGTACAAAGGTACTCCGTTGGTCCCATGCACGGGCCTGGGCATGACAAATATGGATTTAACTCAGTCTTCCTTCCAAGAACCTACGCATGTTATACACCACTGGAAAGTTAAGATTCAGGCTACAATCATAACTGTAGATTCAGAAAATGTGCTTATTTCAGACCAGCCACCAATGCAGTTTAACATTGAAGCCATAATTTATTACCAGTACTGCAACAAAAATGCTCCTGTTACATCAGCAGGTCCAGTGGAAGTATTCCAGTAAAACAGTTGGTCCACAACAAGACTTTTATCTATAAAAACCTGTTGTAGTAGAAAATTGGAGGATTTTAAGTTTTGGTTGATAGTTTACTATTAAGTAAAGTTTTAGTTAATAGTAAACATGGATGAGATCATGATGATGTCATTCTAGAAAGAGACATGTGAAGATGCAGCGCAGTGACGAAGGCGGTCTATGCGTTCATTACATTCTTCTTCGTTTCCTTTGTTCCTCGCTCATCAGCTCAACACTGCCCCTGCGGTTTCTGTTGGAGCTACTATGTTTGCTCCGCCAGGGTACGCATCCTCAAGGGCCCCAAAAACAAACCAAACTCCACACATATATTATGCTCTGTAGCATGGAGCATAAATGGGCCATAAGGGTCATGTCATCTTCACTTTGTGAGAAGGAATTTATACCAGGTTAGTCTTCATTCAGATGATGAGTCTGTTCAGTTCTTCTCTGTTCATTCCTGACTGACACAAAGCAGATAAATAGAAGCAATTACACCCAAAACAAAAAAGAAAGAAAAAGCAATGTTCATCCATCTATCGGCCACATGCACACAGCAGGCTTTGGGTTGTCAACCATTTCATTTATTTATTATTTTCCTCTTTTTTTCTGTTGTTGTTGTAGTGATACCTCATCTGAGTCAAATAATACTACGGTTGTCCCCTGTTCACTTATATTTAGGTCTGAATAACTATATTCAGTCATGAACTTGCTGTTTTTGAAGTGATATCCAGTTGGTTTTGTCAGATTTGCAGGTCAGGATGAATCTTAAACTCTGAGCAGCAGAAATACTCATTGCACAAACCAATAGATCCCTAAACAATGTTTAGGGATGTTAAAGTTGTCATGTTTACAGGTTTATTCACCGCAGTTGGGATAAAATGATCATTTGTGTTTGATTCTTATTTATTGTTTCGTAGCAGGACTGAAGTCTGTCTGACTAGTCTGTGATAGGGGTGCACCACTTATTATTTTTACTATGAAAATTCATATTTTGTTCTATAAGATTTTAAGCAATCACAGAGAGAAAAGGCTGAAAATTCTTGCAGCATTTGAAGGCACCACGCTATGAGCGCGGCAGATACACATTTGCCCAACCTTAAAAGACTCGTCTTCTGGGTCCTAAAGCCGCCTAATTCATGCTCATTCACTTTTCCAGCATGCTCAACAGGTGGAAACACAAACCTTTTTTAACTCAACAAGGATTAGGAACGGGGAGAAAACCTGACTTCTGCTGTGTGAACCTGAACTAAGTGGATAAATGGGAAAGATATTCAGATCTACTACATGTCTTTGAGCCGAAACATCTCATGATGTTGAGTATAAAATATCTGAAAAAGTTGAGGAAAAATATGTTCACAAGTTGCCTCAACTGAAGTAAATTTAAATAGTAGCTGCAAAGAGACAAACAGTCATTCATGAAAACTCCACACAGGAAGACCAAGGCTTGAACAAGGCGCGCTGCTGGCCACTACACCACCATGCAGCCCAGAAAGGCTGCCTCAAAGAACTGAAATACCCTTTAAATAACTTCTTATTTGTTAAAACCAAACGTTCCCATCGGAACATCATCTCAGGTTGTTGCAAAGCCATAATAAGTCCTACAAGCTAACGGTCTGTTCCTTAGGGCTGAGCAGTGGGGACAGATTCATGAACACCTTTGAACTACCTCAGAAGTGGACAGTCCAGGTTTAGAGCACAAATAGGGCGAACCTGTACTCAAAGCAGTGTTTAAATTCTTTAATCCAGACTTCCTGGGCTGCATGGTGGTGTAGCGGTCAGCATCGTTCCTGGTTTGAGCCTTGGTCTTTCTGTGTGAATGACTGTTTTTCTCTCTGTGTTGGTTCTGTGTTGGACTGGTGGCCTCTGGGGTGTATTCTGCCTTGTAGTTGCTGGGTAAGACTCCAGCCCCATGTGGAAACATAGAAGATGGATGGATGTAACACAGCAGGGGTGTCAAACACCGGTCCTCGAGGGGCTGCTATCTTGCAGGTTATAGCGCCTACTAAGCCCAGTCCCCCACCCCTCCTCCTGGTTTCTTGGTGTTTCCATCAGGACCTTCCCGGGCCAAGTGGACACATTTTTAGCACCTATCCGTTGGGGTTCTGAAGATGAGGAGTCGGGCTGAAAATGTGACGTGTACAGTTTGTAGGCCACGATTGGCTAGAATTTGAACTACCACCGTGGTCCAACCTGATCAGCCTTAGACCGAGCAGCAGGTAAATCATGACCTCAAACGTCCTCCATCGTTGTTTCCAGGTGTGACATTTGCATTTGGATTCTGTGGCTGTCAACTCTCAATATGAGATCCAAAGAGCTCTCACTATCGGTGAAGCCAGCCGTCATCAGGCTGAAAAATCTAAATAAACCCATCAGGGAGAGAGCAACAACATCAGCTATGGCCAAATCAACTGTTCTTCAAAAGAAAGAACGCAGCGGTGAGCTCAGCGACACCAAAAGACCTGGAAGACCACGGACAACAACTGTGGTGGATGACAGAAGAACTCCATCCCTGGTGAAGAAAAACTCCTTCACAGCATTTTGTAGATCAAGAACACTCCAGGAGGTAGGCGTATGTGTGTCAAAGTCAACAATCAAGAGAAGACTTCACCAGAGTGAATACAGAAGGTTCACCACAAGATGGAAACCATTGGTAAGTCTCAAAAACAAAGAGATCAAATTGCAGTTTGCTGAACAACATCTAAAAAAAAACCTTTACAGGTCTGGAACAGCATCCTATGGACAGATGAGACAAAGATCAACTTGTACCAGAGTGATGGGAAGAGAAGTGTATGGAGAAGGAAAGGAACTGCTCATCATCCAAAACATACCACCTCATCAGTGAAGCATGGTGGTAGTGTCATGGAGTGGGCATGAATGGCTGCCAATGGAACTGGTTCCCTTGTAATTATTGATGATGTGACTGTTGACAAAAGCAGCAGGATGAATTCTGAAGTGTTTCAGGCAAAATGATCTGTTCATAATCAGCCAAATGCTTCAAAACTCATCGGACAACGCTTCACAGTGCAGATGGACAATGACCTGAAGCATCTCGCAGAAGCAACTAAAGAGGTTTTAAGGCATATAAGTGTAATGTTATGCGATGGCCGAGCCAATCACCTGACCTGAATCTAATTGAGTAATGCATGTTACTTGATGAAGACAAACTAAAGAGAAAATGTCCCAAGAACAAGCAGGAACTGAAGACAGTTGCAGTAGAGGCCTGGCAGAGCATTACGTTATGCGTCTGACGGTGTCTATGTGTTCCACACTTCAGGCTGTAATTGACTGCAAAGGATGTGCAACCTAGTATAAAAAGTAGAAGTTTGATTTATGATTGTTTAGTTTGTCCCATTACTTTTGGTCCCAGAAAAAGCAGTCAAAGCACATCTTGTTTTTTAATTTAAGATCCACTGTGGTGGTGCAAAGAGCCCAAAATATGAGAATTGTGTTGAAGTCCCAATATTTACGAACCTGACTGTATAGCACCTGGCTGCTTACCATCTTATTCCTATGGAAATAGCAATAGTGGACTTAGTTTTCAGACTGCTTGTGCGTTTTAATGTATTTCTTGAATAATGACAGTGTTATATATGTTTTGTTTCTGAGGTGGAACAGTATATATCTGCTTTTTTTAGAGGTCACACTTGATGAAGAATGAATTTAGTACATTATATTAGTACAGCTGAGGTAACTGCGAGGGTAACTATGTATTTGAACCAGATTTCACATTGTTGAAGATTTATTTTGATCAGTTGTGATTATTAGAAGAAATAATGTACCATTTCTAAGATCCTATATGAATTCATAGATATTTTGTCACATATGAACCAACTCTTAAATGTATTATGATTTATAGCCAGAAGAATTGAGTCAGAGTAGAAAAGGTTTACTCCGCTGCTATAAATTCAACTTGAAATCACAGTTTATTCCTGAACTTTAGTTCATCCTTCAATCATTCCTTATTGGTCTTTGTTTTAGTCGTCATGGAAACTACACATCACTGCAAACAGGTGCAGTGCCGGGTGTATTCATTGTTTAATATCTTCTTTACAAGGCTGTAGTAACTAAAGGTGACACGGTGCATCTGTGGGTCTCCCGTGTGCGTGTGTGTCTGATGCAACCATGCTTGAGTGAATTTAATTAATATGCATCGTTTGTGTGTGTGTGTGTGACATTGTGAATGTGCAGATGTCAAGCCGTGTGCAGGATCAAACTTTTACCACCGCACAGTGTTACCATGGAGATGTGAAAGTGAATTCAGCGTGTCATGTTCCCCTTTTTAATTAGTAAGGAAATATGGAGACAGCTGGAACAAGGCCTGCAGCTAAAGTTGGTAAAACTGTAAATGTATTTAATTTAATTGAAGTGTTTTATTTCAGACACTTTGACAAAACACAATGTAAGACTTTGTCTGACAGGGTCAACCAAGCTAATGTAACAAAACAAATAAACATAAATAAGCAAACCACTCAGAAGTTTCCATCAGCCTGTTAGGCTTCAATTCTTTGTCTGAAAAGGGGGAGAAATGAAGTAATCCACCCCCTCATTATTGGTCAGTCAATTCTCTTTACTCAAAAAAACCCAACAAAAAATAATGATAACATTAAAGACAGCCAATGAAAGGCATTGCAAATTAAGTAAACAAACAAACATAATATTAGAACAATTAAATAATTGATCAACCGTACACCCTGGACAACAGCCAAGCCCCGTCCTCATTCCTATAATGATCCAACACCATTTGTTTATACATCATTTTAAACAGTTTTATGTCTCTACGTTGTTTAAGTTCCTCATTTAAACTATTGCACAGCCGAAAACCTCATATGGAAACTTTGTTTTACGTGCAAGTTTTTAGATTTATATTTACCCTTAAATCATATCCTCCCTCCCTATCCTGGAACATTTTCTAGTTCACACTATGAAATTTAACTAGATCTGAAAATGTAAGTAATCTTGACTGTAGGAAAAGGGGGTTGGTGTGTTGCTGACATTCAACCTTATGTATAATACGGATTGCTCTCTTTTGTTGTATGATTACGCAAGCAGTGAAGTCATGCATGTGTTGCCCCAAACCTCTGAACAGTAACTTAAGTTAAGTACGAAAGGTGAAGCGATTTATGATCCAAAACATGTTTTGCTTTACTGAGAACTGAAATTCTTTTTGAACGTTTTGATTGCAAATGCTTTATATGTGATTTCCAGTTTAATTCTTTATCTATCGTCACCCCAAAGAATTTTATTTCATTCATCATTTCATCAAGTTTTTCAATTGTAAACCCATCTGGATGAAAAGACGATAGAAACTCAACTTTAATTCACAACATCAAGACCTCTCACCACACATTCAGAGGTTGCTTGTACACTACACCTGAATGCATCCCTGCAACTGAGATGTGGTAATTATACACTCATTTCAAGGCACTTTTAAAGAAACAGGCCATTTATAAATGTTTGATGCCTCGTTAAACTTCGACATGTAGATATTTAGACATTTTCTTTAAAAGTTTAGATCATCTCTGCCTCCTAATAAATCATGATTGGCTCAACAGTTTCTGAGCAGAGGAGACATCCAGATTAAAAGGTAGAGGAAAGGAATTTCTAAAATGTTGCGTTTAAGTGGAGGACAAAATATAAAAGATGTAAGTTAAGTCAGAGATTTAAAAAAGGCAAGAAAAAAGTAAATATTAGTTTTGCCCATCCATTCAAGAGAAAACATAAATAGATGAACTAGGTCATGACAACTTCGCCTATAACCACCTCAAGCTTCTCTTATGAGGGTTGTTTAATGGAAATTAGGCAAAAGGGAGCCACCTGGTGGTGAAACACTGGCATTACATAAATGCCTGACAGGAGGTGTACAGACACCGCCTTTGTTTTCTCATTTTCTTGTTTATTTTAATGGCTGGTACAACTAAAGGTACATTTGTTTGGACAAACATAATGATACTGACACAAATACCTTTTAAGTGTTTAATCTAAGAGCTGATATTATATCTAATCATTTTCCAGTTTTCTTGATAATAACCTAAGTTACTGAAGTTTTACATGAATGGCTACAGCATTGCAGTGCCAAAAACAGTGTTTTCCCCCCTTTTATGTATGTTTTAGTCACATGAAACCAACAGGAGTTAGTACTTGATAAAATGAACAAGAAATTGAAGAAAAGTGGTCTAATCATTTTTCCAAGACTGTAGTCCTAAAGTTAAACCAAACATTTGCAATTTGGCCTTATGATTAGCTCCGTGTAACTAAGAGTAAGTCATTTACAAAACCAGCCTTTAATTATGAGCAAGTCTGGAAGAGATGAAGAGATTCATCATTTTCCGCTGTGAAAAAAATTGAAATAAAAAACTTGTCATAACCCTGCTGAGAGCAAAATAACCCTGTTTTCTGACCACAAAGCAAAAATGTTCCTGAACAAAATCCTCCTGATCCATGTGACATCTAAGATGACAAAGCTGCTCCAAATGTAGTAAATACTGAGAAGACCGGCTGGATATATTCATTTATACAACCAATAATAATATATATATAATAATAAATGTATAATACAAGGAGAATAACAATCCTCTACGTATCATTAGGCAAGGCAAGTTTATTCATCACAGTTCATCAATAAAAGCCGTTCAATGTACATTATATTCATAATAGAGTATACAGAGAAATACAGACAGGGATACAATTAAAATCATAAGACATAATTAAAAGGGTGTGCGTCATAAAATCATTAAAAAGAATTCGATTAAAATGATGAAAAGCAAGCAACAGCTCAGTTAACCCCAAATATGTGACAAACCACTTCTGGCTTTCCTTCATTTTATCCGTTTTTGTCCAACTAATTTGTTGTATTTATTTATTTGCTTTTATTCACTCATATTTATGAATGTATCTGCATATTATTTCACTATCATTTATCTTTATTTGACCATTGTTATCAATTGTTTACATATTGAATTGTTCTTTATTTTAGTCCAGTCTTTTGTTTTTGATGTTTTTCCCCAGTTTTTCTGGATTTATTTGGCTTTTATATAACTGCAACTAAATTCACACGGTAAGGGGTTAAAAGATCCTGTACAGGTTTCATTCAGAAGAACCTGGATTTATAAGTGTCAACATTTCACTTTCACAGGCACTTTCTTCCACTTGTTTGCAGCATAACAGCAAAATGCTGCTTCTCCATGTGTAGTCTGGACTCTGGTCTGGACTCTGGTCTGGACTCTGATCTGGACTCTGGTCTGGACTCTGGTCTGGACTCTGGTCTGGACTCTGGTCTGGACTCTGG
>JAOXYM010000020.1:23680589-23692435 GCA_028567055.1 Leptatherina wallacei | reverse complement strand
TCCAAGGTTCCTCACTGTAGTACTAGAGGCCAAGTTAATGCCATCCAGAGTATTTACGTAGCTAGACAGTTTAGTCCCGAGCTTTTCGGGTCCAAAGACTATTATGAGTCTAATCCCTTAAAGGTGCAACAAGAAACAAAATCAAAGGTCAAAGTCAGAACACTATCATAAAAAACTGTTTCTATTGGTTTCTAATCACTTTACTAAACTGTTATGTTTTTATTCTCTTAGAATGAGACATTTATATCTACTTGCCGTGGCTCCACAATCATGGCAGCTGCCTTATTGATGCCATTTTTCCTACGGTGTCTGAATGGACAAATAACTGCGTGTGAAGCTTTAAAACTGCAGCACCAGCTTTGTTTGAGAGGAGCTAGAGCATCGTTTGGGATTGGCAACTCTAAAAGGACCATAGAAGAAGACAGTGCACATGTACACATGTTGAAGTACTTACCTGTCGTGTAGTCTTCACTGCTCCTGAGGCCACAGGAAGAATTTTGGCCACTGACGGCCACCATACATGAGGTTTGAACTAGCCTTATTAATAAAGCCGTAGCACACTTATCATCAGACGCCTATACAATACACAGTAAACTTCATAAATTGATGCTGAGAATAAAACACTTGCAGGAATTTTATTTATTTACGTTTCTTGAGTCATCTTCATTTCCAGTCTAACTACTTCAGGAATCAAGGACCTGGAATACCTCCTCCACGTTTAGGGTGCAGCAGTCTGTCTCTGAAGGAGCTCTGCAGGACTGTGAGTGGATGTGGGACAGTGGGGAGGGGGGCTGTACTTCTATATGGATGAGAGCTTAGCCCTAATAATATACAGCAATGGCTGTGCCATTGTCTTCTTCTCTTCAGTCCAAACACCTTAGCTGGTGGGTCTAAGGGGCATACCAGTATAGAGCTGTTCTGTACTGGGAGGCCTCAGTAGAGTCAAGCCAGCAACGGATGCAAGCGGACGTCCGATGGAGGAACATCCATCACTGATCGATGCATCTGAGTTTACGTCTATCAAGTCTGACAAAAGGCTGAAATTGGCTCGGTGCACGGGTCAACAGAAGTTTCTACTTCTGTTCCCGCCTGTAAACATCCAGTCTGACACTAGCTAACATGATGGCAAGCTTATATACGAGGTGCCTCCAACACCTCCCGAAGAAACCAATTACTGACTGCTGGTTCAAACCGGGAGCTCTGGGAACAAACGCGAGAAAGAGCAGCGTGTTTGTTTGGATGTCACACAAGCTGTGTCTCAATTCAGGGTCCGCACACTTCCAAGCTTCACACTTCACAAACGTTTATTTGTTGAGACAGCCTACCTAGTGTGTGAGAATTTCCCATAGTGCTCCAGTCCCCTGTTGCCTAGCAATTGCAGATATGAAATCGTTCTCATGCTAATTCCTTCAGATAACTGCATTAAAAAAAAAGAAAAACAGCCTGAAATTTCCGATAAAAGTCTCATTTTAAAATTTGCTTCAGTGTTTTTTTTCTTTTAAACAGCCAGTAGACAGTTAATTAACCACTTACAAATACACAAATATTAAATATTACACGATTTTAATGCCTAGGTTTAACAAACTTCTTCACAAAGACTCTTTTTATATTCTGTCACATCTCTAAGGTAAAAGAAAAAGTTGCAGTTAAAAACATCCTCCTCTGCACTTGCTGCCCGTCATCAGAGCCGTGGCTCCGCCTGTCATCTTGTTTGAAACAAATTATAGGAGAGAAGAGGCCGCGAAGGCCAGTAGCCTTTGTTTCAGGCCAAACGGAGTGCAGGTTTGGAGGGTGGATTCGGAGGCTCCTTCTAAGGCTTTTGAATTGGGACAGCACTTAATGCGTCGATGTGACGTATGCAGCCGACGAATCCGCACTTCGAAGTGTGCAGACCCTGAATTGAGACGCACCTGCAGACTGAGCAAAACTCCATATTTATTTACTCCTCGGTTCCAGTAGTCCACAACAAAGGTTGTACTCTGTCCATGCTGCTCTCATCTTTCTCGGTGAGCCTGGAAGAACTTTACCACGTCTATTTTCCACATTTCTTTCATCTTAATGCTTCGTTCACTCTCCAGCTGCACACGCCTTCATCAGCGGACGTGCTGGTAATTGAGGAGGAAGCAGGCCACGCTGAACAACTCAGCTATATTCCCACATACAGACAGCGGTATCACTGTGTCCAACAGTTTGTTTTCTTTCACCCTCCTCATGCGCCTCTCCACGTGCACTCTCAGACGTGCGACTGCCTCCGTCTGCCTGACATTGTCTCCACTCGTTTGTGGGTTTTTTAAAGCAGGTCGGTACACTTTGCAGGGAGCGATGTTGTCGACAACGAAGCCTCTGTCCACCATGATGGCCGCGTCTGGCTGCAGCAGCTTTGTGATCCCCGACAGCCTGAATACCTCGACATCGCTCAAGGATCCTGCGTATAGTCCTGACACAAAGGTGACGGCACCGTGGGGGGCCATGCCGACCATTGCCTTGAATGTGGCGTGGGACTTGGATGTAGGAGAGACTTCACTTTGCAGGAAGAGAGAGGACGGGGTCTGGCACAAGATCTCTGTGCAATCAAGGACCACCTGTGTGTCGGGGAAAGCAGCAAACTCTGGCGGCAGATGAGCTTTTACGACTTGCGGTGGGATCCACAGACGCTTGCTTCCGAGCAGACGGTACAGGAAACGAGTCCAAGTGGAGACGATCAGACTGGCTGCGCTGTGATGAATATCAAACCTCTCAGCAAGGTCCCTGAGTGGGATGCCCACGGAGAGGTGCATCAGGAACAGCAGCAGCTCATCGATGGCTGGAAGTTTCTGTTGGAACATTAAATATCACATTTAGTAACCATGGCGACATTGTTAAATAAAATCAGTATAATACCCAGTAATCAGTACGTGTAATTCAAAATTAACTTTATGTTCTGATTGGTTAACCCCAAGCACTGATTATTATTACAATCATGGCTGTAATAAGAGAAGTGGGTCGACTATGAAGACACTCAAAACATGTCTGATGATGGTGGAGGTGACGGTCCAACTTCTTCATAACAATCCTACTGGTACAAGGATTTTAAAGGTATTGATGGGCAAACATGTTAAAACTGTTACAAACTCCAATGTGCTGTCGCCCCATTACGTAAGCTATGATGACTGCAGCTTCCTACAAATTCAGGATGGTTCATTAAAACTGAAGCACAGCCACAGCTTTCTTTTTTTTTTACATGTTAATTCCTTTAAAATGGCTCATTCATTGATATGGCTGGTGATTGCATGTTTTGGGGAAAATATAAAAAAGGAGCTTTGTACTACTCGACATATGGAAATGAAAATGGAAGATCCATCGTTTCTACTGGATTTTTCACCAGAAAGTTTTCATCTTAACCCCTTCACAACATTCACTTGTAATAAAACTACTTTTACTAGTTGACCGTGGATTTTCTGTCTGTGGATTAAAGATAATTCCCCAACAGTAACACAGTGGTACAGAGAGCCATACGAGGTAATTTATTAATTTGTAGTTATGTGGTGTGTATACATTCTGTTGGGGGAAAAAAAATCAGGAAAATCTATTTATTTATCTATTTTAAAAAAAGGCTTCTAATCCAAATGTACATATTCACAGTGCAAATGTACATGTGCCCAAGTTGGATTGTATGTTTACTGTATTAGATTACATTGTGTATTTTCTTATTACTTTTTCATATAAAATAATAACAACAATAATAATATTAATAATAACAAGAATTATTATAATACATTGGATTTATAGTGCCCTTTACATTGCAGGATATCAAAGGGTAACAGGTAAAAAAGACAATTAATTAATGCTTTATTAATTGTGAAAACGTTTTAAATGATATATATAAATGATACGTTTTAAATGATATATATATATATATATATATAAATGTGATGTTAAAAGTTATTATTATTATAGGTTATTAGAAGTTAATGAGAAACTAAGATGGGTTAATGAAAATGATCATAATTAGTTACTTTAACTCAAACATTATACATTTATTTTTCCCATTGTGTGACCATAGACCAGGTTCAGGCTTGCTGCTTCGGGAGATTATATTTTATGTACCTTTTTATCCATACTGATACTAGCTGATACTCAGCGAATAATAATAACATGATAATAATACATACCGTTGTTGTTTTGGAGACTCTGGTAATCCTCACCATCTTGCTGCCCACCGCAGGCTCCACCAATCTCCAAAATGCGAGGAAATGGCGGTAAGACGCAAACCTGGTGTAGAAGCGGAAGTCTTCATCTGACCCAGCCAGACGCGCCACCCCGACGCGCTGCCGCAGCTGCAGGGCCTCCAGTTGGTGCTGGAACTCCGCCTTTTCCTGGAGCAAAGCCTCGTCTTCATCCGCCAGCTCGGACGCACAGTAGGCATGGTCCAGTGCCACTGCGTCGGTCTCCATCTCCCTCTCAGAACCTGAATCCGGAGCGGGGCTCCCAGGACGCGGATGCCGTTCCCCAACACCGGGTGCAGGTCGCTGGTAGCCATTCCAGCTGAAGAGGACGGGTACTGCTCCCTTCTGCAGTCGCTTCATCCCCCCAGCCGTCAAAATAACATCTGTGGGATTAAAATGCTTGCAACAAACCCGGGAGTTCCTGGTAGGGCTGAAGTTGCCCCTCCGGATCTTCCTCAGCCACTCAGCCCGCACCTCGCGGTCCGCGGGGAACGAATGGAAACTAATTTCTTTGTTGTAGCAAGAGGAACGTGTACATAGAGGCACAGAACAATGGAGACCTGAAGCTCTCACCTTTTGAAAAGTAAGTCGCTTTACTTTTCTCATGGTGGACAAAAAATAAACACGAACAAATGAGTGAAAGTTGCCGGTGTTTCGCTCGAGCTGTTGTTCAACGGCCAACCCGGAAGCTGTGACCGGAAGTACTCGCCAACACACGTCAGAAGCGCCAGGACGTAACGAGGCGCATTATTGTCTACGTAGCCAGGTACCGTCACTCATTTATTGATTTTTACACACATTACACATATAAACGTCGTAAAAGCATGCCGGACATCATCACTCTTGGAAATTTTCTTTAATGTCGTCTGCTACAATCTCAACCATATTTGTTTTGTTTTTTTTATATTTGATTTCAACATGTAAAGAAAATTACTTTCTAATGGCAAAATAAACATAATTTTAAAAAGTAGCCAAGATAAAACAGAAATAACCCAGAGAGAAGACATATTTGGGCCAGGTCCAAGGAGTGGTTCTAATATAGGAAATATTCTTCATGATGATTTTTCAGGGGCCACATGTGGTCATATGTCTGAGTTTTGGCTGCCAAACATTTAGTTTTTCTGCATACCGCTGTAACGCTTCTAATGTTGTGAAGCCATGTGCTGTACAAATAAACTTTCCGCGGCTTGTCACCTCTGTAAGTCAAGACCAAACTTTGGCAAAACATATTTTGCTATCTGGGAATGAAATGAAATATACTTTATTATACTTTATTTATCCTTCTTAGAGGGAAATTATTGTTGTAGCAGGTTTTTTTTATACTATAGACTATAAACAATTTTCAAGTCTGAAATGAAGCAGGATTAAGTAATTATTTATTTATTCCTCGCTCTTCCTTGTGTATTTGTTGCATTTAATTAAGTCAATTAAATGTCACACACATTATATATATATATATATATATATATATATATATATAAAAGCCTGTGTGATATCCTTGACTTTTTTTAAACACAATGCATTTTACAATGAATGCAAAAGAGAGCAAAAAGTATTGATAATTATTTATGAATAAACATGACAGGCTATTTGCTCTTATGTGTTTTGCCTTACTTTTTACATAAAATGACCACTTTATATGTAAAACTGTTTTAATGTAATAATCTTTCTTTTTTTACAGATTTCGTCATCGACATGTTCATCGCCCTTTCATCAGTAGGTGTACCTGACCTCGTCAAAAGTTTTCTAAACCTGCCTCTGATTAAACTTTATACATAACATCCAACCACATCACTTCAGAAACCTGACTTATAGCACTAACCTTCACTTTTAAAAAGCTAGTAGGGTGCATCTTTTTTTCTGAATACATGATGAGTATTTGTCATTTCTTTTAATCATCAATTATTTATGACATTTATGATTAATGTTAATTGACTTAAAGAATTCATCAAATTGTAATATAATATAATTATTCAAATACAAAAACAGTTATAAATATTCTGTTGTTTCATACTAAATATGACGCATAGTAGAAGAAAACATAAACATCGCCATGGAACTATAACTTGCAACGCGGAACTGAAGAGCGGTTGCACCAACACGGAATGTTTTTTGTGTAGGAGTTCAGAAACCCGGAAGTGAAGCGCCGCTCTTCTGTTCATGTTCTCGTTCGTGTTTGGGTAAGAAACGTTTCTTTATCCAAGAAAAATGGCAGTGAGCGCAGTTCACTTGGAGTCGGACGCCTTTCTGGTGTGCATGAACCACGCGCTGAGCACCGAGAAGGAGGAAGTGATGGGTTTGTGTATCGGGGAGGTGGAAGTCACGCGCATCGTCCACATCCACTCCGTCATTATTCTCCGCCGCTCGGACAAGAGGAAAGACCGGGTGGAGATCTCTCCGGAGCAGCTGTCTGCAGCCTCCACGGAGGCGGAACGACTGGCCGATATCACCGGCAAGCCGATGCGGGTGGTCGGCTGGTATCACTCCCACCCGCACATCACCGTGTGGCCCTCCCACGTCGACGTGCGGACCCAGGCCATGTACCAGATGCTGGACCAGGGTTTCGTCGGCCTCATCTTCTCCTGCTTCATCGAGGACAAGAACACCAAGACGGGCCGGGTGCTGTACACCTGCTTCCAGTCCGTCCAAGGCCAGAAGGGCTCCGAGTACGAGCGAGTGGAGATTCCGATCCACGTCGTGCCCCGCGAAGCCATCGGGAAGGTGTGCCTGGAGTCTGCCGTGGAGCTGCCGCGGATCCTGTGTCAGGAGGAGCAGGACACGTACCGGAAGATCCACAGCCTGGCGCACCTGGACCCCGTCACCAAGATCCACAACGGGTCGGTGTTCACCAAGAACCTGTGCAGCCAGATGTCGGCGGTGAGCGGGCCGCTGCTTCAGTGGCTGGAGGACCGGCTGCAGCAGAACCAGCGGAGCATCGTGGAGCTCCAGCGGGAGAAGGAGGAGCTGCTGGTGGAGCTGGCGGCGCTGTGAGCTGCAGGAGCCCGCGGACAGATGCTGCCGGGTCCTGGTCCCATGTTGGATGCAGGAGGACATGAGCGGACTGCAGTTTTCTTACTGTCCCTGCAGGCCTGGTGACGGACTTGTTTATTTTTTGACTCCAAAGTGTTGAAAAGAGTTGAGATGAGACTTCCAGTCTTTATAATATAGATTTAAAAAGTATATTCTTTTATTTAAATGGTTTATTTTCCAGAGGATTTGGGTTGAGATGTACAGATGTAAAAAGAAAGGTTCCTGTGAGAATTCCTTGAATAAATAATCCCCCTTTTTTGCCATTAATAAATCTGTGACTGGCTCTTGTGATGGGAAGTTCAGCTCTTTTCAAAGATTTGACTCTTTTGAGTGGCTCTCTTAGAAGAGTCGGCTCTTTTGGCTCCCAAATGGCTTTTCATTTAGTGTCACTGAGCTTTTATTTTGTATAATTTAGCAATTATAAGTGGTTTGTTTGTTGGTTAGCATTTTAGTTTTTTTTCATAAGAAACTTATTTTTGCACACTTTTCTATTAGAAATTATGGCATAGTTTTATATTTTTATCAAACCTTTAAACAAAAACTGAAAACAGAACCACACCAAGCAAATCAAGTAAATAAAGGCCAACGTCTGAACATTAATGATTCATTCATTTCCCTACTTTTTCCCAAACACAGTAAATCAGGCTTCCAGTTCTCTCTGTGCCTGGTCTGTACCACTACACTCTGTCTTATAAAAAGACCTTCCTTCTCTACAAAGTGTTGTGATCAGTCTTTCCTCATATGTAAATGAAAACATGGCGTATTAGTCAAAATAAAGTCTAAAGATTCAGCTCTCTTAGACAGGAATCGGTTCTTCTCATTCAGAATGATGTTACTGTAAATGGTGGGATCTTCACAGTCTTTGCCATCTATTCCACAATTTTAGATCCAGTATGTCTCAGATTGGAGAACCTCTGTCCATCTTTATATCTGCGAAACACTGCCTCTCTGAAATGCTCCTTTTATACCCAGTCAGCATACTGGCCTGTTGCCAGTTAACCTAATTAGTTTTCAAATGCTGCTCCAGTTGTTTTTATATGTACCAATTCATTTTCCAGCCTTTTGTTGCTCCTGTTCTAACCCCCCCCCCCCCTCTTTATTTTTTTTAAGATATGCTGGTGTAACCAAATTCAAACAAAAATATGTCTCAATTTAACACCCTGAACCCCAAAACACCAACCCCACCATGCCTCGTGATGCACCCATCAGGGTATGACTGTGTATGGAAGCACTAAGGTTGTTTGAGAAGATGAGAAAAGTGATAAATACAGAACATTTACAGTTTATTGACAGTTTTAAATTAAACGTGATGTCAGTTTCTTTCACTTCGGTCATTTAAAGGAGCTTCCCAGTTTCTATTATAAGCATCATCAGGAAGAGTTTCCATGGTAACAACATTCTCTGGTGTTTCCTGGAGTCTGTATTTCTGTTTTTCACATGCAGAATAAGAACAGGGACTGAGAACAGTTTGAATATCTGAAGGGTTTCCATATCACATCCACCGTCAGCCAGGAGGAGGAAGTCTGGGAATCATTTCACCATTTTTCATCACGTGCGGCTCATGAGCTGTCATGTCTGTGTTTTACCACCAGGTGTCCACCTTGGTCCTCTGACACAATTATGTTTGAACTCCTGAGTTTCTTTCATTTTCATTTTCCCGAACAAAGACACATAGATTAATGGATTTAGGGAAAACTAAATTTATTGATCAGAATATAGTTACACTGTATCTTTAAATCACTTTTATGAACATATGTACACTTATATAGTCTCAGAAACCAAACAAACTGTAGTCAATGAAAGAGTATTTATTTGGCTGAGATAAACTCTTCCATGCAGTAGAGGAGAAAAACACATGAAAAAATGAAGATAGATTGAAAACAATTAAAATCTATTCATATTACAAGGTTGTTTTGAGTCAAGAAGGTGGGGATATTTATATATATATATATATATATATATATATTCTGAAATCAGAGTCGGCTTCAACAGCTTACTCAACCTCACTAAACACAACTGTGGATCCATCACCTAAGAAATAATAAGCTCTAAAACCAGCGTGGAGCGGCTGGGTGAACGTGGTCTGGACTCTGTGGAGGAGAGTCATGGTGTCAGAGACGCTGTAAAAGGACAGAATACCTGCCTTGTGGTCCAGATACACTCCTATTCTGCTGAACCAAAAGGGTGAGAAGGAAGTGCTGTAGCTGTTATGAATAAATTCATATTCACCGTTTGAACACCACAATGCCCAGGACTGATTATTGTTTCCAAATTCATTATCATCTCCTACTCTGCTTATATCTTTATATGAGACTGCTATGAAAGCACCAAACCCGCTCCACTCCACCTCCCAGTAGTGACGTCCAGTCAGAGCTTCTCTGCTCAGGACTTGAGACCGGTTCATAAACCTCTCAGCGTGGTTTGGATATTTTTGCTTTTTTACTTACATATGTAGCTTTTCTGTTTCCTTCAGACAATAAAAGCTTCATGTTTACAGTGTTTGGATCCAGAGTGATGCGTTGGGCATGCTGTAGGAACTCTTCTCTAGTTTGGGGCTCAGATTGATGCAGTAACACGTCCACTTCAGTGAATGTGTGTAAAACTCTGGGCCATTCTTCTCTGAGCATGTTCTGCAGCTTTTCTTTCACTCCTGACACAGTCTTTGTCACGTCCTCAAAGTACTGCAGAGTACGATGTTTGGGGACGAAGGACTTTTCAGATTCACTTGGTTCTGGATGAAAAGGGAGCATGCGCAGGAAGTGGGTGTGATCCTCTGTTTGAGAAAGCTTCTGCAGTTCGGCTTCGTTTCTTTTCAGCTCAGTGATTTCCTGGTTCAGCATTTGCAGAAGCTCGTTGGCCCGACTGACCTCGGTTTTCTGCTGGTTTCTGATCAGTAGCTTAATATCAGAACTTTTGTTTTCAATGAGCTGAATCAGCTCAGTGAAGATTTTCTCATTGTCCCTCACAGCTTTATCAGCAGAGAGATTGATGGCCTCTATTTCCCGCAGCAGCACATCCACGTCTTTCTCTTTGTCCTGAATGTTCTGCTTGACTTTTTGACGATGTGGCTCCAGCTGTTTCTGCTTCTCTGTCCTCTCTGCTGCTGCTGAGACCGTGTCATGGCCTTTATGTTCATCTAAGGAGCACAGATAACAGATACACTGCTGATCGGTGCGGCAGAAAATCCTCATCACCTCTCCATGGTGACAGCACATGCTCTCCTGAAAATTCTTGGAGGGACTGACCAGCTGGTGCGTCTTTAATGCAGGTGTATTATAGTGAGGCTGAAGGTGCTGCTCACAAAAAGAGACCAGACAATGCAGACAGGACTTCACGGCTTTCAGTTTCCTCCCAGCGCAGAAATCACAGGCCACATCTGCAGCTCCGGCGTACCAGTGATCCGGCAGAGCAGCCTGGAGTCTTGTCTTCATCATTTCCTCCACCAGTTCAGCCAACATGGTGTTTTTTACCAGATTGGGCCTCGGTGTGAAGGTCTTTCTGCACTGAGGACAGCTGTAGATTTTCCTCTGATTCTCCTCATCCCAGTGTTTGTTAATACACCCCTTGCAGTAGTTGTGTCCACAGGGAATCGTCACCGGATCCTTCAGTGGATCTAAACATATTCAAAAACAGCAGAGTGTTTCCATCTCACCTCTCGATCGTGTCACTGACTGCTTGTGAATGTTCGAAGGATATAAACCAAACAAGGAAGGACTCTCAGATGCAAATAATTCCAGAAAAGGGAGTGGTTTGATAGAAATCATATTCATTTCCTGCTTTGTTAGAAACTTGTTTCTTTCTTTCTCTACTTCCTTATATTGTTATTGTGATGCATTTTAAAGAACAATCAATAATCAATCAAAAACTCATAATCTATGGGTCCTGAAATCAATTGTAGAAGATAATAAGAGTATCTCATGGGTGACAGAAAGTGTGTCTGGGAGGATTCCAGCTGGCAGTACGCCATCACATAGTTTTGCGTATCTCTTGAACCAGTTTGGCATGTTTTCTAAAATGACGCAGTTTCGATTTGAATCTTTACAATGAGAAGTAATGGAAGACTATGTGCCCATATGTTCTGAAATAATCTATTTGAAGAGCTTCGGTCTGGATTCAGAGCACATTAGAGTACAGAAACAGCATTGGTTAAAGTCACCAGTGATCTCCTCGTGGCCTCGGATAACAGACTTCTGTCCATACTGGTCCTGCTGTATTTGATACCGTTGAACACAGCATTCTGTTACAAAGGCTTGAACTTGTGGTTGGGATAGAATGAGCCACATTAGGCAAGTTTAAGTCACATTTATCTGAGAGATTCTAGTTTGTTCCTTTGAACAGTCTAACACCACAGTAAGTCATGGAGTTCCTCAGGGTTCTGTGCTTGGACCGATACTTTTCCCATTGTACACGCTTCCATTAGGTAACATCATTAGACAGCGTGGCATAAATTTTCATGGTCACACAGATGATATGTCCACGACATCTGATCAAATCAATCAGTTGGTCAAATTACAAAGATGCCTTAAAAACATAAAGTGTACATCAAAGATTTCATAGTTCCTTATGTTCCCAACAGAGCACTTCGCTCTCAGACTGCAGGTCTACTGGTGG
>JAOXYM010000020.1:23658435-23672220 GCA_028567055.1 Leptatherina wallacei | reverse complement strand
TATATATATATATATATATATATATATATATATATATATATATATATCTATATATCTATATATATATATATATACACAGAGGTGTGTTTATAAAAAAACTCATCATATGCCAGTGATGAAAACAGAGATGAAACCGAGTTTGACCTTCTTCATGAGGGTTTCGCTCTCCTTTTTCAGAGCCTCAGTGCTCTTTTTCTCCTCCGCCAGCAGTTCCTCCAAATCCACCCGACGCTCACGCAGCTGCAGAGTGTTTTCAAACAGCACTGGCTCACAGCCTGTAAAACAAGTTTAAAAATGATGCAGATCCAACTCACCAGGGCAAAGTTTTGTTCTGGGAGTTCAGAAAAGCTGATTCTGCTGACCTGCTGGGCAAACACTATCATCCAGAGCAGCGCCTTCTTCGTCTGTGTCGCTGTCATAATCATCATCCAAGTCACTGTCCTCATCAGAGTCTTCGTCACTGTCCTTCTCTTCTTCTTCAAAAAGAAAACAGGCATAAAAAAAGGCACATACTGTATAACATATTGTGACAGATGCTGAGTTGTTTTCCCTCACTATTGCTTCCCGTCTGCTCTTTCTTCTTCACACGTTTGATCTTCTTCTTAAAGACTTTGGTCAGAAACTCTTCAAACGGATTGTTTTCTCCCAGTGAAGCCTGGAAGGCAGCAGTTAGAGCCTTCGCTCTCTCCTGCAGCTTGGCTACATCTCTTTTCTTTTGTTCCAGCTCTTTGTTACACTGCTCCAGCTTTGACTGTCAGGAAAGAGAGAAGGAAGAAATAAAAAGTGTAAACACCCTGTTTTTGTTATGTTAAAAACATGAGACCACAATAAATAATTTAAAAGCTTTTCCATCCTTTAATGTGACCTATAACCTGTAAAACCAGACAAAGCTGTTGATTTCCGTTTGGGCTCATTGTTCTGTTGAAAAGTGAAAATCCTCCTCAGCTTCAGATTTTCTAGCAGACTCCTGAAGGTTTTAGGCCAAAAGTGTTCCAGCTGAAGGAAAACAAACCCAAAACATGATACTCCCCCCACCGTGCTCCAGTGTGGGGATGCTTTATAAACCTCAAAGTGGTTCCAGTGTTGGTGCTAGAGCCAGTTCTAAGCCAGTTCTAGTTTTTGGTGTATTATATGCAGTGCAGGTAGACAGTTTGTCTTATTTTCCCTGCAAATTGATCTTTACATCACCTGTCCAGTTTTTCAGTGTCTTGTGAACTTTCTGTTGCGCCAACCAGTATTTTTGGTTAAAATGACAAGATCACTTTAATTGATATTACCATTAATTTAAGCGTATTTTGACAGAAAGTAGCTTCATCATAATTACCAGGTCAAAATAGTAGTCTCTTAGTAACATAGTAATGATACATTTTTCTTTTCTATTGCAAATCGGATAAATAATGGTGTTATCATGGATCATTCAAGTCTCTGAATAAACACTACATGAGGTGGCTGGATTGTAAACCTCCTGGACGAGATATAGATGCCTGGAAAACTTGTGGTTCTCACCAGTCAACTTTATTAAAACAAACAACACAGTGTTAAAGTACTACTGCATAACTTTTTTACTTTAAAACTATGTGTATCTGACTTGTTTTGATGGTACACCAACAGTCCTTATGTATATTTCTAGAGGCGTTGGTTGGTCTGCAGCGGGCACGCTGAGAAACCGTTCTTCACAATTTTGTGTTCCAGCCCGGAGCATCACGTTACAGCTGTGTTTTGTTTTACGGCGCAGTGTTACACATAAGTAACTAAATATCACCACACTGATCGTTTTGAACCCACACCCTGGCTGATTCATCAAAGAAATGCAAGAGGACATTACTAGAGGAAGACAGGAAAATAAGGAGAGAAAGTCGCAGAGCAAGACATAAAACTAGAGTCAACATCAGACTGACTTTTTTTGGCTGGAGAGAGCTTAGAGAAGAGACAGGATGCAAGACTGATGCTGAAGTGGCCGTGGTTAGGGGCAACACTGTGAGAAAGCTTGTGCTCACTGGGCTGCGTTCAGTGGTGACTGAAGATGAAACAGCAGGAAAATGAAAGGAATGCATTGATTGACGGACAGAAACAAAAGTAAGCGCAACACAAACATCGGTCAGTCCACATTGGAAAGACAATAGTAGAAAATGGTGGTCCAACTTGCTGTTGAAAATCTCGTATGAATGGGCTTGACAGTTCTAAACTCTCCAAACCGTAGCGGCCCATACCGTACCGCTCAGTGGAAGTTTTGATACAATAATGATCTACTTTTAGATTTAAATGTAATTTACATTTATATGGTTGTGCGAAGCTGTTCATTTGATCTAAAATAAGCACATCCAGATGAGAAAGATTGAGTTAAATCAGCAAGCAATAAAAATTTAATGGCTGAAGCAACAGAATCAGCCAAATTAATATTTGTTTAGTTTTTTCTCTCACTGTGACGTTCTTCTCCTCCTGAATGCATCCGTTGAGTTTCTCCTCCAGGAGGCCCTCCCTCTTCTCGAACTGTTTGAGGAGCAGCATCTCCTGTGAGAGCGTCACCAGGCGGAGGTCGGCCATCTTCAGCTGGCAGTCCAGACACAGCTTCTTGCGGCGCAGACGCCACAGAGCCACGTCGAACTGACAAATTGAGCTCTCCATCTACAGATAGAAATAGATAAATATATCATTACACCATTAATCCAACCTCTTGGTTTGATTGAAGATTCATTATCTAACCTGTTGCAGCAGACAGTCCTGCTCATGCAGCAACCCGATCTCCTCCTCCTTCTGCAGCTTCTTCTCCAGCTCGCTCAGCTCTGCTTCTTCCTCTCCTTCTTTCTCTTCTTCTTCTCCATTTACAGACAAAGCTGAAAGACTGGGAGTTGCCTCTTCTTTTTCAGTCTCTTCTTCTTCTTCCATTTCTTTCTCCAGCTGCTCCAGTAAACTCACAGCTCCCTCCTGGTCACCATTCATAAACCTGTTTTAAAAAAACCACACACACACACACACACACACACATTCTCATTTAAAGGATCTAAAATAAGTTCATAAGTTGTTGAATATTAAAAAGAAAAAGAAAACGTTGACTCTGCTTTGATCTGAGTCCTCCAGTCCATACTTCTGCTCTCTGAGAGTCCGGTATCGCTCCAGAGTGGCGCGGCTGCACTGCAGCCTCTTCTCTGGGGTTTCCTCAGGTAACATGGTGGGCAGGTTGGGTGGGGGGCGGTGGAGATGTGCTGCTAGACGCTGCTGGACCTTCTGCAGCTGCTGAGCCTGAGCAGCCAACCGAGACACCAGCTGAACCTTGGAGTCGCGTAACGCTACGATCCATCCATTCATCTCAATCTGTTTCTCACGCACCTGGGGAGTTGCATCAAATAAACATCACTGGCCACGCCACTTCTGATTGGTAGATTAACAAGTTTGGAAAGAAGCTGCCTGGTCTGATGAGTCTCCATTACAGCTGCTACATTCAGATGCTAGGTTCAGAATTTGGTGGTGATCTCAGTTCAATATTCCACCTTTGGGATGTGGTGGAACGGGAGATTCTCATCATGGATGTGCAGCAACTGTGTGATGCTATCATGTCAATATGGAGCAAAACCTCTGAGGAATGTTTCTAACATCTTGTTGAATCTATGACATCAAGACTTAAAGTACTAACCAACCCGGTACTGGAAAGGAGTATATAATAAAGTGGCTTGTTAGTGTGAAATGTTCTGTTTGGGTAAAATTAATAAAATATATTGAGAAAGAAAGTGCTCCCTCCAGTGTAAACTGCTTATTTTAAACTAATGAAAACACAAACTGATTTTTCTGTGATCCTACAACACAATATAGTTGTGAACAATGCGTCACATTTCTGCTAATAGCTTGTTCTAAATGTTATTGACACTGGAACTTGAAGACTGTAATAAACCAGCAATTTTAGTCTCAAAAAACAAATGTAAGAAATTTAAATCATCGTTTTGATAAGAATAAGAATACATAAACATGAAAATATTAATGCACCAGGTTGTGTTCTGGTTCTGGTCCAATTTTCCTGTTTCACCTTTGAAAATATGTAAATGGAGCCTTTACAGGTCAGATTCTGCCTTTTAAACAACACCACTTACAGTAACTCTTCATCATTTTCCCCACAAAAACAATAACATGGAAGAACTGATGGCATGGAACAGTTAAAGTAACAGATTGTTTGTGTAAGTTTGTACTTTCTCTTCCAGAGCAGTCAGCTCTCCTTTCTTCATCTCAGCGTTCACCCTCGAGTTTTTCACTCTGATGACGTCCCCGATGTTCTGCTTGGCTTCACGGATGGCCTGCACATCCTGCGGATCCTCACAGTCCTCGGCTGGTTTCTCTGCGTAACTGAGACATCGACAATCCAGCTCTGCACCAGCCCCCAAGCATCACTGACCTGCACTCTGCCTGCAGTTCAGCCACTTCAGGTTGATTTAGAAGAGTGAACCAAGTTTGGTAGGACTTACATTTGGGCCCATTCGTTCTTCCTCCTCTCTATTTTGGCTCGAGCTTGCTCAGCTTTCTCTGCAGCCTTTTGGAGCCTCTCTTCTTGGCGATCTCCCAGCTTAATCTTTTTTGGGCGAACCACCGGGGAAGGTAGCGCCTCATCCTCTAGAAAACACACAGGTGTCAGTGTTAAGGCAAGATGTGTCTGATAAGCAAACATACTTCCTTACCCAGTGTTTGGTGGCTGTCCTTTGCAGGATCTGCTCTGGTTTTCTTGCACTCTAGTGCAGCGTCTTTGTCTCGGTCAGGCTGCCTGGCTGTGCTCTGAGGTCCGACCCGGGTCAGAGACTTGGCAGCCGCCGGCAGACAGTAGGTAGACACTTTGTGGTTGGAGTGGATGGCAACCACAGTGATGATGTTGCTCTCCAGGGAGTCCTTGAACCTAAAAGAAATATTTGTGAGGGTTGGATTCTGACAAATCAAACATAAAATAAAATCTTTGATCTTTTTTTAACTTCAGTTAGCTTTACTGTGTTACAAATTACATAATATGTCCCTCACTCTGTCATTTATATTTATATCTATACATGGATCCAGCCAGTGTGTGTGTGTGTGTATGTGTGTACCATTCCTGCAGTTTTCTAAGTGCTATGCTGCAGCGCTCCTGCTCCCAGGCCATATCCCGTCTGACCTCCATCACCTTCTGGGCCTTCAGCTTCTCTGCATGTTCATAAAAACGTCGGTCCAACTGCAGCTCCTTAAATACATACACACACACAGATAAATATTTTTGTATTATCCAATTAAACTACCATATCTTCGGTTTTATGTGGTCTATCAACATTAAGCAAAAACTGGAAGAGAGGTTCAGGTCTGATTATTATTGTTTTCAATTGATAAGAGAAAATATTTATCTGTAATTTACAGGTTGCTTTCTGCATCATCTCTAAATTGGTTGATATCGGAAAATTCTTCAGTGGACCACCACATGGCGTGCAGGTACCACCGGTGCCACAGTTTGAGAACTATGGGTCTCGTCCAGGGCGACTCAATCCGGTCCCAGAAGGACCGCAGTCCAGCAAATAAATGGATCCAACAGTTTCTGCACTATGACCCATTAATTTGAGTCAGGTGTGTTGGAGCAGCCTGCTCCGAGCAGGGACACATTGTAAACCTGCAGGACTGTGGCCCTCGTAGAACCAGACGGAGTAGCCCTGGTCTGGTCAATGTGAATGCAGTAGTAAAATAATCCCTACTGAGACCACATACTGACTAAATACAAGAATCTTTTATAAAATTGGACAATAAAACCAATTAATAAAAGGAAATTTCTGTCCTTTTTAGACTCATATTTTGTATTTTTGCATTTTTTGACTATTTAATTGTAATTTAGCCATTATCTTACACATTAACATCTGTCATTAAACGTTAAAAAACTGAAATAAAACAAAAGATTTGATGTAAAAGAGAATCTATAAACTGTACAAAACAATTAGTTTTCTCTTGTTATGTCAGTATTTTTCAGGAGCACCAGAATATTGCACTTTATTTTATTTTTAACAGACATGTGCAGTCTCAGTTGTGTGAAAGCTGTGTGATGTTTTATGGTGTCTCTACCTCGGGCTTCAGGCGGACGTGCTCCGGCAAACTCTGGTTGTCAATCAGCACTTGTTGAAACTTCTTCTTGAGCTCGGCCAGCTGCCTATGCGTTTCCATTTTCTTCAGCTCAACCTCCTGATGCAGGTGGTCTTTTTCCAGCTTCTGCTTGGCCGTCTCTATGCTGGAGGAAGTCAGGGTGAGTGTTAAAAAGATTAATTTTCTCGGGTCACAGTCAGAATATGCTGGATCTTTTAGTGTTAAAGCACACTGATTTAAAAAAAACATGAAAATTTGTTTTTACAGTACAAAAAAAAAAAAAAAACTCACCTGTAGGCTGCTGGGTCAACAATGTCTACAGCCAGGGATTCTTTTTCAAGGCCAACCTGAATGTAATGTTGACAAGATACTATCATTTCACAACCATTTGCTTTTCCATTCTCTTTTAACCCATATGCCCTCCTCGGGACACTTTTGTCTTTTTTTTGTCAACTTTTTCTTTCATTTGGTGATCATGTGGGCAGTGTAACAGCTTGGAGTGTGAATTTGTACAGTAAGGCTTGTATTTAGTCAAATTTTTAAAGTGTCATTTCCTCTCTAATGTCTTTTATACTCTGAAAGAATTTGGCATCCTCTGGTGATCCTCATGGCCAAAAGTGTCCATGCCATTATTTTTGTCAAATTTTTGTCTAACTTTTATTTATTAATGACTTTAACAACTTCCATCCTGCTCAAAAATACCAAACTTTCAATCATTTTCAAGATTTTAACCCTTTAAATGCCTGTTTGAATATTGGAAGTACTGCCTCATTGAATAAAAAAACCCACAAAAACTTAATTAATTTCCAAATAATAAATATTTGATAGATAGACAAAACAATATTTAGTTGATTCCATTTGTTCTCTTTAGGTAATATCAGATACAACCTCTGGTGACCCTCATGGACAAAAGTGTCCGTTTGACTTCCATTAAAACCACAGATTTTAATCTACCAGTTATAGTTTTTTTATGTCAGCATTTCATTTGGAAGACAAATAGTTACATCTGCCATTTTTCAGGATTCCACCTTAATTCTGGTGAAATCTAGTACTTTTTTGTTATATCATGAAGCTGTTGGGATAGTTTGTGTCTGATATTACCAGTGACTGTAAAAAATATGGACGACCACGTGACCCGTAGGTTTCCAAAGAGCTGAAAAGAGGCTCGTTGGGAGGGTTCCACCGTCACCATCCCGGCAACGTCACTCCCGGAAACACAAAAATGGGCGACGAGGTGGCGCCGAGAGGAGGGCTGTGAGCGTGGGGAGGGATGATTGACACCAATCAAAATCTGAGCTTCCTGGAGTTACAAGCTAAGAGAGCTAGCCCGGAGCTAACGGGAATTAATGAGCTATTGGAAGTAGGCGAGCTAAAGTTAAGGCAAGCAGAGGGTAGCTGGCTAAAAACTGCAGTAGTGCTACCCTCTGCTCTGCCTTGTTTTGCTGGAAATGTGGCACCTGTCAATCAAAAGCACACGCTCTTAATTATGAAGAATTTCAAGATTAAATAACATCTAAACGAATGAGTTATAAATAGATTCACTCCCCCCACAGTTGTCATGAAGGTAAACTTGACCTGTTAAACCTAAAATGTTTTTTGTACCAGGCTGTAAACATGTTTATTTCTACTGAGAAGTTGGCTTTTTTAACATGGGAGTCTATGGGGATCTGCTCTGTTTTGGAGCCAGCACCTAGTGGATGAGGGGTGAACTGCAATTATTGGCACTTCTGCAGAAGCTTCACATTTCTCAGCTGGAGGTTGCCACTTGGATACTACATAAAAAATGAAAACAAAAAAAAACAAAAAAAATCAATTGGATCTTTGACATATCCAAGTGTCTAATCACCACCAAAGACCCATCTATCTAAAATCTATCATATGGAAAATAAATCAGTTTTGGTGTCTTTTTTAAGTGAATGTGGCAGTACTTTGGATGTTCAAACTGGCATTTAAAGAGTTAAAATACTGAAAATGATTGAATGTTTGGTATTTTTGAGCAGGACAAAAGTTGTTTAAGTGATTAATGAAAAAAAGTCAGAAAAAAATAATATATGATGATTTTATCGCAGTTTTTGTGCAAGGGCACTTTTGGCCACGAAAATCACCAGAGGATGCCAAGTTTGAGGGCACAAGGGCTCATCAATAATCTTTTTTGTCCTTTTCACATATTCTCCATGGTGGCAACAGATCATTTTCTGTCCAAGAAGCCCATAAAAATGAGAGACAAGCTGGACTCTAGATGAGGTTTTTCTCACTAACTGACCCTGGGTGAAGGAATCTTGGCCTTCTTTCTCTGCAGGCTTTTCTGCAGCTCCTCTGGAGGAAGAAGACAGAAGGAGAAGATGTTTCTGTCGTCTCCCGCCGTCAGCACGAACAGATCGTCGTGACTGCAGCGGATGTGTCGCAGGTGTCCGTAGTGGTTGTCGTGAACACTGAGAGCCCAGTAGGCCTGCATGGAGGTGAGGCCGTGGTCTCCAGGCTGCAGAGGGTAAACCCTGATGGAGCCCGAGCTCATGCCGCAGAGCAACAGCTGCCTGTTGGAGCTACGAAACAGCAGGAAGAACATGTTAAATATATGTTAAATACCACCAGCTGTGCAGTGCTTTTTTTTTTCATCATACGCGTTCTAAACCACCACCGCTGCCAATGATGACTTTTCTCCCTTTTCTATTAAAATATGTGCCACGTCGGTGATAAAATGAGGATTATAAATCTGTTTTTCACTCTTTTTACAAAACGTGGTTTACTGAGGAACACGTTCAGCTCCAGGAGGCTTTGATTCGTCCATCCATCTCCACAGCAGGAACCAGAGGCTAAATGAGGAGATTTTACTAGTATTTCTGAGAGTCTCAGGTACTTTCAGATTGGATCTGCAGTGTTCAACACTTCTGATAGGTCGAGTATTTTCAGCATTTTATTTATTCCCTCTTTTCTGTTTCAGCTGCTTCATGTTTAATCTCCAAAGCAGTGAACCAGAGACATAAAATGTTCATAAAAAGTCTGAGGTTTGGTCTAGATGAAACTTTAACGTCCTGCTTAGTTGGCAGCTTAAACTGGCTTTGTCACCTACAAGCTGAAAATTATTTATATGATAAATATAAATAATAACTAATATATTACTAATCTATAACTAATCATAACTAATCTATTTATTTACCCCTTGGTTACCTGAACGTCATGGAGCAAATAGGGTCGTCATCTGTGTCTCTGACAGGCAGGAAGTCAAAGGGTTCATCCTGCCGCTGGTTTGGACCCTCATCCTGGTTCTCAGAGAACTTACAGTGATACAAGAACCCTGAATCAAAGCCTCCCTGTAGGACAGAGAAGGCAAGAATTCAGTCTGAAAGAAAAGCAAACCCATCCTCAGCTTGACTAAGCCTGTATGAAACGCTTCCTTTATGTTCTCAAATCAACGTGAAGAAACACACAGCCAGTTTCTGTTTTAGTGAGCCCTGTGATCCCTGTGTATGACTACTGAACACCGGTGTAATAATCGGTTTATAATTCAGGTACTCCACAGTGGGTGGATCTGTGAGTACCATGGAGAGCCAGAACTGGCCAGGCTGTGCGTAGAAGCCACAGCAGAGTGGACTTGGCGGGTCTGGGATGTGGATGGGCGGTAACTCTTTCTCTTCCTCCTCTTCTTCCCGCTCTTCACCCTGCAGCGTCAGTCCTTCAGACAGGTTTTCTCTCTCTTTCCTTTTCTTTTCCTTCAAGGCTTCTCGTCTTGCAATTTCCTCCTCTCTCTGAAACACACAAACATTTAGATTAAAACTTTAACCATCGGTAAATGAAATACAGCCGTATGGTTGCGTGCTGAAGCAAACATGGGTTAAGTTGGAGCATGCTCAGACTTTGATTCTAGATTTGATGCTTTTGAAGCGGAAGGATTTTCTGGGCAGATCAGGTAGCTGGAAGGTTTTGACTGGATTCTCATGAGATTCTGGATCAGGACTCTGGACCTCCAGCACGTGACCACTCTGACACAAGATGAGCAGCCTGTTTTCAGTCTGAGGAAAATTTAAAACAAAGGAAGGGTATAAGTGTATAAGTGGGGCGTAAATGCTGCAACTGTGAGTTTTTCCATCCTTACGTGGGAGTGAGGTGACCACTCCAGTGCCTGTACCGGCCCAGGAACGCGTATAAAGCCGATGGGCTTGTACTTTTCCCCGACCGTGAAGAAGAACACCGTGCAGTCTAAACTCTGAACAGGACGGAGGTGATGAAAAAAATAGTGAAACAAACAGCAAAAACAAAATTAAGGACTAAAAGTGTCTCCGAGAAAATACAGAAGAAAACCAACACTAGAAGCAATATTAACATATACATTACTGAGCTATGTCAGATTCCCCTTAAAATAAGAAAAACGGTAAATCAAATCCAGATTTTTGTGAAGATATTTGCTCCAAACAAATCAGTTTCTTCTATCACTGAGTTTGTACTTCTTAAAAAATCTAAAATAATATCTTTGCTACTAATAAAGCAAGAAAATCTGACCCTGACTTTCAGTGAAACTCATAACTCCACATAAGCTGACTGAAATCATCATTATCTTCTTTTTCTTGGATTAAAATGGATTAGAAGCAGAACTCCATCATCACTGTGTGTTATAGTTGTCCAGATACATTAAAATATAACAGAAAAGACAACTCAAAGATGTCTAACACTTCTTTTATCATACCTGGTGATCCTAACCTCAAGTTATCTCTACCAAGATCCAATAATTATACAGAGACACACGCTGGCCAGATATTTAACAACAGAGGAAAACATGACACGACATTTGTTGTTATTTAACATTTTCACACAATAAAAAAGAAGGAAAGGGAAAAGAGTCATAAGGCAAAAGGAATATCGATTGTTGTAACATTTCTTTCCAGATCAGATTTTTTTAAAGTGGCATCTTTGCTAAAAGTTAAGAATAAAAAATAAAATGAGAAATTTACTTTTTGTAGAAAAAGTACTTTTTTATACAGCAATTTCATCAAAGTTATGACAAAGTCTCAGCGTTAGGCGTTATGACAAAGCAACCGAATCTTTAAAATTAATAAACCAGAACATTTTCCTTGTCTTGTGCAACCTGAACTCAGCTGGATGTTAGTTTTTCCTTGCTGCAGAGACACCCTGCAGGAGCATGGAAAACTATGTCAGCTTGATTCCCTTCATCGTAGATAAAACTTTGAAAACAATTTAGCTGCCTAAACAAAAACAAAAAAAGTAAGTGAAATGTTATATTTTGTCAAGTTATAATTTGAGGGAATTTGCTTATGGAATAGCTGTTTTTATTCATGAATCCAGGTGCTACTTTTTCTCCTTCTCACAGGCATCTATTTGTGCTCAGTGTTGCCACCTCCTCAGTGAGAAAAGTAGCTGCTGATTGTCCTAAAAGTCACCCAGACCCTTCCAGACTTGCTCTGAAAAGCAGTAATTTTGCTGACTTTGTCTTTTATACCGTTTGCATTCAGACAAACGTTCCACTCTTTTACCTCGGAGCTGTAGCGGATATTTACCGGCTAGCCCCCATGTCATAAGAGCGGAAATGTTCCGGACAAGTCGCAACACAAAGACGTCCTCCCCCTGTTTCACATTGACTTATCCGGAACATTTCCCTATTTCTGAGAATAGCCGGGATGTAAAAAGTCCACGAAGAGGCGATTTGTTGGAAAAGACAACTCTGGTAAAAGAGCGGATGGACTTGAACGCAAACATTCCACAATGCAAGTCTGAAAGTGGCTTAATGAATGTAATTCTAATGGACGTTGTGGTGGGAGAGAAGAAGAGTGACAAAAAAAATCAATCAATTTTGATCAAGAAATGAACTTTTTCTGACAATTCTTGTTTCTTTTTTTTAAAGACACAATTTCAACATTCATCTGGATTTGGTTACCGGCAACCAGTGACTCAAAAGAGACGTTCTTGGATCTTTCAAATGCATGATTGCATACATTTATCTTTATGCATACACGCATATAGTCTTCTCAAGTCTGGTTTGAATTTTCAAACTTATGGTCATCTTAGAAGCCTAATGCAACAAGTCACAGGACAACATTAAACATTTTTGTTGTTGTTGTTGGGCTCTTTATGGAGCAGTAGCTGGACAGGAAAGGGGTCAGAACAAGAGAAAGGGTGTGATAGGCAGCAGAGAGCTTCAGGCCGGGATACAAACTTGGGCTGGCTGCATCAAGGAGCAACCTTAACCCTTTTTTTTCTGTGCAGCCTGTGCTGCTGCTGGTGGAGTTGTACTGGTTTCCATTTAAATATACAGTAAATGAGTGCCATCTTGCTGGGAAACTTACCCCAGTGGCTAGGATTTCTCCGTTTCTCTCAAATGCCACAGCAGTTACATCAGCGTTATGAGGTTTGAAGGCCTTCTTGAGGCGCAGATTAGCGTCTCCATCAGGGCTGCGACCCGTGCCCACAACAAGGCTCTGAGGGTTGTACAGCTCCAGTAAGCGGACCACGCCATCCTCGAAGCCTGCCACTAGTAAGCCTCCACTCCGGTTGACCTAAAGGCAAACATGGCAGCTGCAGAGGTCAGCGCTCTGCCTTCATGCTGTCTGTGAAAGACTGATGCACTTTTTCATCATCACACTTTTACCAAAGCTGGAGCCCAGCAGACTGTTGTTCCACCCTTATTGAAGTGGATGCTGTTCACTTCTCTTTTTGCCAGGAAGTCGAAAACTTTGACTGTGCCTGCACAGCATCCAGGAGGCAAAATGAATGTTGTAATTTGTGTGAGCTGTTCAGAAGACTGTAAGTTAGATGTGAAGGAGATGGAAGTGTGAGCTCACAGTCCACAGCGGTCGTGGCCATCAGATGGGATTTCTTTGACACGTCCAGGCCCTTGATCGCCCCGGCATGGAAGGAAAACAGGCGCTCTGGATCAGAAGCCTAGACACATACAGGTAATAGATAACGCAAAGTATGGTTCAAATTACGGAGGGAACTAAAAGGAGCTTGGCTCCTCTGAAAAGCAAATAAGCTCTCAAAGTCAAAGTCAGCTTTATCGTCAATTTCTTCACGTGTACAGGACATACAAATGAATCGAAATTACGTTTCCCACCGTTTCAGGGTGAAGACAAAACATCCTGACACTGAATAACCAGTAAAGAGGACAGGCACAACAAATAACTGAAATAATCTACAGTATACAGTAAACAATAAATCAAGTGCAAGGATTTAGGTTCTGATCCTAAATATAATACTACAATGAAAATAAGGGTTTCACATTGTGATGTGAGAAGTGACAGCTAAAAGTTGAAAATGAAATAAAATGTAAATTAAACAGAAACATACTTTAACTAGAAGAACTCAGAGAGCGCAGACCTCCACCAAGCCATAGATGACTCACCTGAGAAAAAACCCCAAAATCCCAACAGCCCACCCAGTACCCCCTATATCTTAAACCTCCTGGATCCCCAGATCCAGAATATCAACACGATCCGGGTCAAACAATGTCAGACTATAACGTCTAGCTGTAAGTAGAAGATGGGTGGTGTTCTCTAGCTTTTTGGACATGACTGCACTGAATGCATGAGTCGTCTACTGGAGCTGCATCGATGTCAGAATGACCCCCTCTGGTGGATCTAAGGGGTATTTTAATGTTTGCAGTTCTAGTGTTCCTGGATCCAGACGGTGACGGTTTCTTAAAAATGTCATAAAAATCTGTCCATTACTTTTTGAGTTATGTTGCTAACAGACAGACAGACAGACAGACAG
>JAOXYM010000020.1:23558351-23576394 GCA_028567055.1 Leptatherina wallacei | reverse complement strand
CATGCTCAGTTGGCTCAGCTGATTCTTTGTTTGCCCCTAAACTGGTATTTCTTGTTTTTTTTGGGGGGGGGGTGTGCAGTAGCTTTCCTCCCTTCATTCAAAGTCCCAAATGCAACTATATATCATTACAAATGCAGTTTTCTGTCTAAGGACGGGGGGGTACGGGATTTCTTGGTGTCACATTTATGCATGTAAATAATGATAGTCTGTTGACAACAGTTTTTTTCTTTAAAAACGTCTCTTTAGTAGGTCTCTAGTCCTGCACTGTGGTTATGCAGTAACTAGAGCTCAGTGGTTAGACATCATGACATTTTACTTAATTACACCGGTTTCCCAGTATGACAGGCAACAGATGAAGCTCTTTTTCACATCTTGTTCAACTTCAGCATCTGCTTCCATTTCTGAAATTTCTTCATCCATTTTCACCACTCACCATCTCCAATAACAGCTGCTCTGCTGCACGTTCAGTGGTGCAACATGCCGCCGCCGCCGCCCCCCCCCCACATTCCCAAAGGTCGTTTAGGTCATTTTTGAACACATTTTACAGTACAAAGACAAATTGTCTCTGGTCTGAGCCAGTAGACTACCCAGTATTCACAATGATGCTGAAAAATTACCAAATAAACGGATCAGCTGATACAGCAGTCCAAGAATCAAGTAGTCTACACTTCTCTGTTAGTCGCTGCTGGAATCATGAGCCAGCCAGTGAAAATGAGCCACCATTGGTTTTTGACCAGGGACGGGCATGACTAATCGATTAGCCAAAATGGCATACAAAGTCAACAGCTTTTTTCCCCACTAATGTTTGGATGAGAGTAATGTCTCATTCCTCCGAGACATGGTGCCGTTTACAGTGCTGTGTTAAAAGAGCAGCATGGCCACTTAAAGGTTAAGCTAGATAAGGGACAGCATGACGGCTGGTTTGACGCACAGGCAGAGCGGTAGGGAGGGGGACGTCAGAGCAGAGTTAAAGGCCCATGGATGCTTGAGGCAGAAGAGAAACGCAGCTGGTTAGACCGTTTCGTCCGTGTACTGCGTCAGTTCTGTGCATAATTTGGTCCATTTTCAAGGAGCTTAGCCATCTGACTTGATGCAGAAAACGGAGCAATACCACCAGAAATAGGGAGTGGGGGGGGGGGGTAGTACTACGCAGAAACAAACTAAAGAAGAACGGGAATAAAAAAATAGTAAAAGAGTGAAGACGAGGACAACGGTCGAAGTTCCATGAGCTTTTGAAGAAAGGCTATGCGATTGTTTTTGGCGTGTTGGACGTTTGAATAAAACGTCAGTGGTGCATTACCGCCGCCAACCGAAACTGACGTTGGATCGCAGAAATGAACGCTGTATTCGGCACTGCCTACGAGTGGAGGTTAACCATGGAAATGTAGAAGATTAATGGAAGAATGAGGACGGCGACGCATGAGAAAGTTTGAAACCAACATCCCTATTTACGTACATATGGGAGCATAAACGGGCCTTTAGCTGCGAGTTAGCGCTGAGAAGCCGCGTCTGTTCAGCTGTGAACAATATTTTGCTACAAGCTTCATCTATAAACAGATCACAGCTCTTGTTCCAGTAGAGTCCCGAGTCTGTTTCACCACTGCTGGGTAAGGAGAAGGAATCCAACCCTGAAGCTAGCTGTTGCCTGAAGCAATAGTTACTAAACCCTCACAAAAATGTTGCGCTTCAGGAGCAAAAAAGACCAGATGGAAAGACGAGGAAAATAACTGGTTTCGTTGTAGCTGAATGCTCCTGTTAGCGCAGTGTTTGGTCGGCCTGCCATAGCAGCCGCCCTGTAAACACAGCCGGACCAGGCCCGAGCCAGACATCTCACTGACGCGCACTCTCATCTACCTACTGAACAATAAACACTGGAGCACACAATGTAGAAATATAACAAAAAGGGAACAACACTTGTGTATAGAACACACACACTAAACAAATAAACTCTTACATGCTTTACAATTTCTCTTTGGGAGATTTTTTTTTTAAGATTTCCTAATCAAAGCCATGATGACATGACAAAAAAAACAAACTAAAAAACACCCATCTCCATCTTTAGTACAGAACCTCTGCTGGTTTCTCGTCTGTGAAACTCAAACTGACAGTTGTGAGTCCAACGTGACAGATTTTCTAGTGATCATCATGTCCTGCTTCACAAGGTGTACAAATTGGTGTCTAGTGTAGTCACAAGTCACGGCATCCAGTTAATGAAAATTTGTTTTTCAAATAAGATTTAGTCACAGCACTACTTTGTGGATGTTTCTGCCATGGGATATGTTGTTTTCTTTTCAACAGCCAGACTTAAATCTGATTTCAGTGGCTGGACAAAAGTCTACTTACGGCAGATTTCTAAGCTTTCATCGGAGCCGTCCTCGCAGTCTGGTTCCCCATCACAGTGCCATCGCTTCGGGACACACTGGCCATTGCGACACACAAAGTCCACTTCTGCACACGTCTTTTTGACTGGAATTTAAAAAGAGGGAAGAGGGAGGGATTCATTAAACAATGCAAGGATACGTCAAGTTAAAGAAAAACTTCAATAAATCAGCAAAGGAAAGACCAATCAGAGTCCATGAAAACACTTTGATGTTCAGCCTGTACCTCTGATTCAAGCTGACTGCTGAGTCTTCTTGATTTCCCTTTTTAAATCAAACATGAAGGACTGAGACAAAATTTACTTTAAAATTCAGACCATGATGCTTCAGAAATGATTCAACTTGTGGAAACATGTCAGCTCCGTGCATTTTAAAAATCAGACAAAAAGATGAAAAACATGTCAAAAATAAAGTTTAGATAACTTTGATTCATTCTGATATTGCATTGATGTGATGCTAAAACTAGTAAATATATTATCAAAAGAGACCCTGTTGATGTTTACAGGGAAATATTGAACAGTAAATTGAAGAAAACTTGATCTCTGTCCAGTTTGACTGGAATACTAATGTGGCCGACTTCAATCTGAACCACAACGACAGAAGCAAGTTGCAGCGGGACTCGTTATGTTTTCTTTGTGTTCCTTAAACTTATTATTAGATTCAGACTTTATATCCTTCACACATCTCACAAAGACAGTATGCTTTCAAAAATGCCACAAGACAATTTGTATAGGCATGAAGCACCAACTCTGCAGAAATTCTTTCCAAGATTAAAAAAAACTAAGATCCATATACAGTAAATGAAAGACAAACATCCTATGCAGAAAGTTGACAAACTGTTCCGCTGGTGACTGAACAGCTGTGTTAGAGGCAAGTAAAGTTTCACAAGATACCAAAACATTACCGCCACCCCCAACCCCACCGCCGCAAGTCAAGCTGGAAAAGGAAAAAACTAAATGGAACATTCCTGCAATGTATTTAAGGAAGTGTTACATTAATGAAACTATTCTAGGTCAAAAGTTGGAGGTTTTGATCATTGTACAGCTTAAAAATCTCCCCATCTGACAGGACTGATCCAAATCCATCCAAAGCTGCATTTTCTGGCAGTATGTCGAAGTAAGACGCCAACACTGTAAGGTGGCTGAGCACATTAAGCATCGAGTCTGCTGGCTACAAGTCCAATGCTTTAATTAAACACCAACAAGATAATGGGACTGTCCTCTTGGGCTCTCATGGACAAAGATTGCCATTTTGTTTTAACATTGTAACAGAGTCCTCAGTTAAGAAGGAGGTGCATTTTCCTATTTTTCAGCCTCTTTCTGAATGTGCATTTTTGAGCTTTTGTTTAAAATAGAAATGTACGATATTGGATTTTTGGCCAATATGCCGATATTATGCAACTCACTTGGCAGATAATACAGATACTTAAAAAACTTGCTTTATGTTCTCACAGCACCTGTTTTATTGGTTAACCATAAAAATCAGTGGAATGGACAATATCCGATATTTGATTTTGATGCAAATATCTGCCAATACAAATACAATTTCCCCTCGGTGATCAATAAAGTATAATTCATTCATTCATTCATATCCTGCATCTCCATTTAAAAGTTAAACATTTCACGTCAAAAACAGCTGTGAGGACAAATTATCAAAAGAATTCTCTAACTGATCATGACTAAGTCTGATCTGATGTTTATAAACTTAGTACAAAAAAGAAAGTTTGGGTTTTCTCTTCCAATAATACAAATTGCTGTATTATATGGGCGGAAAGCCTGATTGTCACCTTTACAGCAAGGTATAACTTGCAGGATTGTGTCGGTGGAATGAGCAACAGCTAAAATCACTTTCAATATTCTCCTGTTGCACTTCATATTACACCATCAGGGACTTCTGCAACGCGTGGCAGATCCATATGCAACAGCAGCTTGGTACCTCATGCTGTCAGAACATTGCAGGGGATTTTGGCATATTTTTTGGGGGCACTTCCCACATCTTTAGGTATGTTGCTCATTCCACAGAAGCATGATCCTTAAAAATGATATCTCTTTGTAAAAGGTGACTAATCAGGCTTTCCAACCATGTATAATACAACACCAAAAGGTATAATTTAAAAAGAAGCAAAAAAACAAATTTCCTTTTTGTGCAATATGCGTAGTAGTGAACAGTCTTTATAAGTTCAATATAAAAAAGTAGAAATTATCCACTTATACAAAACCCCAAAAGTCCCTCAATATCATAGCCAGCAGTATAAATCCAGTTTTAACTGAAATTGGGGGTCTGAGTTTTAGGATTTCAGCTGCTCTTCCTCCAACTTTCCCTCTTCTCATTCATGTCGCCTCTCTTGTTCTTTCCTCCGTCCCTTCTCTAGAAAATGACCCAGATGAAAAGTATTGGACACAGAGAGACACAAACATCCATATTTAGCTCTGCTCCATGTGCCACCTTCAAATTACTACGTTGCTTAGTGTCCCAAGGGATTGTGGGAAGGCTTGTGGTTAGGCTAAACCAACAATGTAGGTTTCCTCAATGTCATGTGACAAGATGAAGCAGAGAGTTCGAGCCTTGAATCCTACCTGAGATCTAACTGAAATTAAAATAGCCGTTATATATATTTAATTATTCCAGTCTAAAAGAGCAAAACTTTAATAATTAAAGACTGCAGCATACTTTCACCATTTAATCTAGTAATAATTCAGTCCGTTTAAATAGAAAACATTACCAATATTCTAAAATACACTTGTATAAGAGGCAGCAACACCACTTTTAAACTTGCTGTTTTCATTGATGCATGTTTCTGTAGTCTGCATTACAGCAAACATGTAGCACAGAAAGCCATTAAGGCTGATCCTGAATATTCAGTAATTCATTCACTGGACAGAAATTCCAATCTGACATGAATATTCATTTGTATAAATATTCATCACTAGCTGAAGTGTGGTGCTGGAGTCAGAGACTAACCAAAGTGCCAAGTTGTTCCTTTACTTTGCTGAAACCAGGAGACCTTTAACCAGCGTTCACATCTTTGACTAAACCGACTACATTTTAGACTAAAAAAGGTGAACCACTGCGGGCCTTTGAGCAAGGCCCTTAACCCCTCAACCCCTCCTAACTGCTCCCTAGGCGCTGAAACATGGCACCCCCCTACTCGCTAGCTCATCTAGAGATGGGTCAAATGCAGAGCTGAATTTCCCCAATCAGGATTAATAGTCTAAATAAGAGGGGGTGTCCCGATCCAACTTTTTCACTTCCGATATGATAGCGATATTGCAGCAATAAGTATTGTCCGATGCCAATATCAATCCGATATCAGCACAAATCATACTTGTACTTATTTCATAGTGTGGAATGTGAGAAAAGGCTTGATAAAGCGATATACCCAGAATAGTCAGCAACAGTACAACAAATTATTCATTATTTTAAAGCTCCATTTGTTCATGCAAAGACAGTCTTCAGACTGTGTACGCACTGTCGTGCAAAAAATACTAAACTAAAACAAACTTATTTACATGTCCTTTTCTTCACAATACTGGAGAACAGATCGAGTAAACAATAGAACAAACTAGTTCAGATCTACTTTAGATTTGAACGATGATATTGTATCGATATTCAAAACCACAATAAAAAAATTTGTATGAAAACATTTCAAAAACTTTTTTTTAATGTTTTATTTATCCAAAAACCATCTTTACATTACTTCTCCATACAACGTAAAGTTTGGTTGTGGACACAGAAGACCTCCACCCTCATCTCCATTATCTATTGGCAATTACAGCAAACTGTTGGTTCTTGAATAGGCATGAAAAATGTGGGACAAGAGCTTTTAGCTTGTAAAATCTTCTTGTATTTTATTATCATCATCATCAGCATCTGCTGGCTCTGTGGTGGGGATGGAGCTGGAGTCTGTGGAGGAGGTTGCAGAGAGGACGTTGGACAAACTGCTGAACATCATGGATGATGTCAGCCACCCTCTGCATGCCACAATCACGGCACAGAGGAGCCCTTTCAGCAGCAGCTGCTGTCTCTGAGCTGCTCTCCCAACAGACTCAGGGACTCCTTCCTACCCAGGGCCATCACACTGTTTAAAAGCACACTAGGCAGGGGTAGAGGGGTACCACAGCGAGTAGTCCGGTGAAGACCTTTACAACCGGACTAGGGCAGGAATCTGCACATTTGGTTTTTTTATTTCAATAATATATTTTGTTGCACGTTTTTATTGTTGCATAGTGCTTTGTTTTTGTGCTGCTGCTGAGTCGTCAGTTTCCCTTAGGGGATCAATAAAAAGTATTAATTTGGATTTCTAGATCTGATTTGTACCTGTGCTTGGGGCTACAGTTTTAAATGTCCCTATCCCAGCTCTGCAGACCGACCGCTGTCTCATTCCACGACTACGCTCTCAGGTCAATAAGTGTAGAAAAGCATTTCTTACAATGCTGCACTCAGTCAATATTTGCTCCAAATGGCTTCATGACTAATCTTTATAAGAAGGTACATTGAGCAATGACTGATTTATTTCATAGAAAATTCACTGAAGGAACTGTGCTGTGACAAGCAGCTCAGTAGCACAATGTTTTTATACGTTTACAGACATAAAAAGGAGCTTGATGGAACAGAAGCATGGGACACATCAGCATTAAAGGTGATAATTAAGTCAGGGATGGGCAACTCCTTGAGGGCTGAAATCTTGCTGGTTTTCCTGCTCCAGCATAACTGAATCAAATTAGATGGTTCCCAACAGCTTGTCGTCAAGTTCTCCCCAAGCAAGTTGACCCATTAATCTGATTAATGTGTGCTGCAGCAGGAAACATCCAAAACCTGCAGGACAGTGGCCTTTAAAGACTAACTTTTGACTGGTTCAAGTTCTGCAGATAATGCTGACAGATTACAGAGTAAAAGAAGTGTTTTTCTTACCACATGAACTCTCGTCACTGCCATCGGTGCAGTCCTCGTCTCCGTCACACTGCCACACGGACTGGATGCAGCGACCATTTCCACACTGAAACTGATTGGCTTCGCAGTCTGTCTTGGTACCTGCAGAGAAAGACAGGTACACGTGAGGAAAACTTAAAGTTGACATGGTAAGATCAGATAAGCTCAACTTAAGCTTGGGCACCTCTAGATTATCATTGCAACAATCAAACTCCAAGGAGGATTGTAATTCAGAATGAGGGACAACTCGGGGCACAGCCTCCCTCAAATGGAGTGTTGAAGGAAGTTTCTTTAAATTCAGTGATTACCAGCTTCTGACCTCTTTGTTCAGTGTCCTACAGGTTTTTAGATGTTTCTCTGCTGCGACACACCCGACTTGAAATCAATGGCTCATTAAGAGGCTTGTGCAGTACTTAAGCTTCATCTGAATCAGGTGTGTTGCAGCAGAGAAACATCTAAAACCTGCAGGACGGTGGCCCAAGAGGTCCGAAGTTGGGGATCCCCGATCTAAAATCGGATTACCAAGTAGGTGGGGAGTCTAAGATCGAGTTGCCACTGGTTCTGTGTTAGACAATATTTTGACAAAAATGCTGATTTCAAACATCACATGTTCAAATTGTAAGTCTTCAATTCATAATCAATTGCCCATTGGTACTTTAATAAATTTGGCCATGTTCTACTAGTAGTGCAAAAACTTATTTGGCCTAACTGCTACCTCCTAATCATAACTCTGCCTAACCCCCTCCCCAAGTTTGGGAACCACTTGTTCAAGGTGTCTAATGACTAATATTTTATTTAAAAGGGGGAAATTCCAATCAAGTCAACCTTTACTTCAATAACTAAAAATTACATTAATTTGGCAGGAAAGTGGCTGGTTTAGTCTGTGGGAAACAAGGATTTGTTACTTCTCCCTCCCCCCCTTCCCATACCCCTTTTAATTGTCTCCAACTTAAAACTGAAATGACACGGCCACAAACGGGGTGATTCATTTCACCTTCAACACATGAAACGCTGAACTCCCACGCTCTGAAGTAGAAAGTGGTTTCTGCTCCAGTGTGCAGCACAGTTCAATGTACGGGAGATAATAAAAAAAAAAAAACTCCCTTTCTTAAAATAACAGTCCGACCTTGAGGCCTCATTTAGTCTGGACTGGTCCAGGTGGGTAAATGGAGAACACAGTGATCGAAGCCAAGGAGAGCTCCCAGCTAAATCCCTGCCACTGAAAAGGTCAAACACTTGTGTTAAGTTAAGGCTGTTAAAGAAAACCCTGGCAATAGACTTGTACAGAGTGCAGTTTTTAGAGGCCTCTTCCATGCGGACAGTCACTTAAGTAAACTTATTTAGGAAACCCTTCAAAAAGTGGGTCAGAAGAAGAGCCCATATCCAGTTTTGCACACCTTCGCCAATGAACATCGTGGCCTGTGCGAGAATGAGATCAAGTCATAAGAGATGGGTTTTATGGACCTGCCATAGTTTTAGTCATTTTAACATTTCATACAAAGCTAATGTTTGTTACGAATAACTAAATAAATCAATAACAGTTAAAGCTTCCTTTTAAAAACCTGGTCAGCCACCTCTAATCAATACTTAGACATGTCAGACTTGACTGCGGTCGAAGAGGGTTAGCTTGAAAATTAGAAAGCTGATAACCTGAGAAGACGGGGATTAGGTAAATAGGATGACAAGGATGGTGTAGTCACAAGACTGGTCCAAAAGAAATGCAGACTGACCACAAAGAAAGAAGCAAGCGTAGCAAACTTGCTTCCTGGGAAAAGAGGTCAAATGAATCGAGGATTGTATTAAGATTTCTCTTTACAGAAAATTTGGAATAAAGAAAAATATGAAAAGGCTGTTCTGTTGACACAGGGGTTAAGATGTCTGTTCTGAGAGCTGAAATGTTGCCCCGAGCTAGCAGTTTATGGTATGTGAATATAAAAGATAAAATCCATCATGCCTGATTCTGTATCACCAACATGCTGGGACGATGCTATGCTGCCTGTAATTACAAGAAACAATGAAACCGGAATCCACAGTAAAACCTAAAATATTGTGGAATTTGCTCTTATTCGGGTGTGATCCATTTTCTCAACCAGTTTAAGAAGTTCTCCAAAGAAATTACGCAATTCAATGCCAAGTCTAAAATTAAATGAAATAAAGAAAGAAGCTGCCTCTGTTTGCGGTTTAGCATCAGGCTGAAAATATACTATCTGACAAACAAGGAGAAGCGTCACCAGGAAACCAGAGCAGCATCCATATGTTGCCAACTCCTCAGTAAGAAAAGTAGCTATTGGCAGTCCCAAAACTCACTAGAAGTCTCTAAATTACATCCAATTAGCATTATTGGCCTGGTACATATAATTGTAATGGCAGCTGCAGTGGAGAGGAATAATTTCGTGGGAGAGGCAAAAAGTGAAGAAAAGACACAAAAAAAAAGGGGGGGGAGCCTGCAGCAGTGCTCGCTGCTCACTGAGAAGTAGTAAATCATACAAGCCATCAGTCTCCAAAAGTCTCCTATAAAAATTTGCCAACTTTGACGCTAGTCGCCGTTTTGAAAAAAAGACGCTACAGGGGTCTGAAAACTCACTAAATATAGCAACCAGCTCAAATACAGACACTACAGCCCCTTGGTCCAAGTTTGAAATCAACCCCCCCCCTTTGTCTGACCAAGTTTCCTGAGAAGGAACCTTCCAATAAAAAAGGTTTCTAGACACAAGAAAGAGGCAGCCTGAGAATAAAGATTTGAGCAAAAACCCCTTAAAATGGAGATATTTTCAATTGAACTGTTGAAATTTTACACCCAATAACCATGATTAGCCCTTGAAAAACCCTGGGGGGGGGGGGACATACATGGAATGACATCTGATGTGGAAAATGTGGACAGAACTGTGGAATAAACCCAGTTGTAAAACACGGAAAATCATGGAATCCGCTCCTATGAGGTTGTGGAAATCCAAGTTTTTCCACAGTTTGAGCCAGATGAACGAGAGGAGATTTAAACCCATGTTTATCGTATTTCACGTCACCCTCTGAGACGGCTAAGAGACCACCACATACACCAAAAGTTGCCCACAAAATAAATTAAATTCTACCCTAAGGGACTCTAGAGAAAAATGAAAAAGCTGCCTTGGTTTTTGGTGAAGCGTTAAAGATGGGCATAGTCAGGAAAGAGCAGCCTCTCCGAGCGGGAGAGCTGGAGGCGGTCCTGAAGAAGATCCATGTGGAAGAAAAAAAACAAACAACCATCACAAATCTACATCAGTGAATGGCAACAAAACTGCTTGCAGGAGAGTGTCGCATGCATATAAAGGATGTTTATGGTGCTGAGCTCAACTGGTTGAGCAGTTGGCTCATATATAGAGACATCTCCTCATGCAGCTGCCATAAGTTTAAATCCCAGCCTGTAGCCGCTTACTGCATGTCACCCCCCCTCTGTCTGACCTCCTTTCCTGTCCAGCAGCAGTGAAATAAAGGCCTCTAGAGCCAAAATATCTTGAAGATATTTTCATTATGGAAATGTTGAATCTTTATACATCTGCCACCTGATTAGACATATCCCCCCAGGGAAAATGATGTTGTAAAGTAAAACAGAGTTCAGAGAGGGAAAATAAAACAAAAAGTCAAGGGAAACTAATCGGATTTCATAGGGTCCCTAAAGTGGCATAATGAGGGGACCTTGCTGCTGCTGATGGGCTCAGAATATCCCAGTGCTAATGTGCAACAGGTCCGGTCCAGGACCTTTAATGTTCTAAAGCAGGGATCTCAAATCCCGGTCCTCTAGGACGACTGTCCTGCAAGTTTTAGATGTTTCCCTGCTTCAACACATCCAACTCAAATTAACTAGGTTATTGTGCAGAACGTAAGCTGTTGGATCAGGTGTGATGTGGAAGGGAAACATCTAAAACCTGTAGGACAGTGGCCCTCAAAGACTGGAGCTTTGAGGGCCACTGTCCTATAGTTTATCACAGTTAGCACTTCAGATTAATTGGAAGCTGCCATCAACTGGTCCAGTCTTTCCTCTGATGGTACAGGGTGTTAACTGCCTTTTTATTTGCCAAAGCTTTACAAAAACTGATGTCTTAGATTCTGATTTTGGCCGATACTTTTCCAGATAACAGGACAGCTGACAGCATTTCCAACCATTAGTTTTTACTGAAAAATGCACCATAAAACTAACCAACTAGCATTTCCCCAAACTCCACATGATTACAAGGATTTTCAGCCACTTTAAAATCTAAAAACTGAAATGACAAGGCTTATTTCTATGTTGCTGATCAGCTTGATGTTGCTGTAAAAAAAACCTCCACACAAAGACCTGCTGGCGTACAAGCATGTGGCTTTCTGTGCTACTGTGTGCATGATGTGCTAGCACTATAGATCTGCCGGTCACCAGTTATTGCCCATCAAGCTGGAAAGGGATGGAGGAAGAAGAAGAAAAAAAAACAGAGAAAAAGAAAACATTTCGACCTTCCAGGTATCCCATATAAATATGGCCGAGTGCCACAAACTCAACTATACATAGTAAACATGTACTGCAGTCAATTACCTCAACCTTCAACACATTGGCACAAATCCCTCATAAACAGTAACTAGTAATTCAAATTAGGATAATTATTTTAAACTTGAGGTTTTGCATACAGCTGCACACAGAAAATCTAATAGCCCTTACTCATCACATCAGCCTGACCCGCTGCTTATGTACAATTAATGCTGACAAGGCTGGAGACGTCACACAAAGACCCTCATGTACACAAACGCTTTCATGTGTGTGTTCATTTAAAACCAAATACATGGGAACTACAGAATTATGAAGGTCCCAAAGCTTTTGCCACAAAAAACAGTAACTTTAACTGGAAATTAACTTCTTCCAAACATGTTGACCATCAATCAGAACCAAAAGTTTATAATTGGGCAGGAACGCAGGCAGTTTTGAAGAAATCAGGAGTGCAGTTTGAGAAACGGGCTACATACATGTTTAGATACAGGAAGCAACATACAAAACCCGCAAACTATTTGCAGGAAATGATCCATTCCAGCGTTTTGCTTCCTTAACAGTATCCCCCCGGGCTATTACATCCATGTCTACACAGAAACACATTGACTCCCTGTCTAAAAAACAGCACAGCCTGCGCTTTGATCAAGTCAGCACAACAGACTTCAACGCCAACCTCAAGCAAACAAACCCGTATGAGCAAATCCCCCTTTTCCCTGCGGTGTCACACTCAACTTTGAGATGACACATGAAGTCTGAACCCTCTACACTGCTGCCACAGGATGAAGAAGTTTATCACCACCACGTGGAAAAGCCTGCTATTATCCATTTTCACACTTCTCCAGTCATTTTTTTTGGCTGAAAATATAGCTGTATTAATCTACAACAGGGGTGTCAAACTCTGGTCTTCGAGGGCCGGAATCCTGCAGGTTTTCAATGCATCTCTGCTCCAACACACCCGTCTCAAATTAATGAGTAATTGTGCAGAGCGAATAGGCTGTTGTATCCTTTTAATTTGAGTCAGGCGTGTTGAAGGAAACATTGAAATCCTGCAGGACAGCGGCCCTCGAGGACCAGGCTTTGACACCTATGATCTACAACAACTAAGCAGCATTAGGATGATGATGAGTGAAGTTTAGGTGGATTTCAGCTCCATCTTTGTGCAGATTAGCTTCAATTATTCTTATAAATGCATGCAAATAAATGAGAACATATGCAAATGTTTTGATCAAAAGGTTAAAATCAACTTGAATATTGATACAGCTCTGAAACGACAGCCTCTTCCTCATGGAAATCACTTAGTAGTACTCATTTAAAAAAAATAAAAACACAGATCTGACAGGCGTGCAGATGCATTGAAGCGTCTCCCACCCGAAATAGAAGATCATTGTGTTCTATATAAATGCCGTCACACTGGGGGTCATGGTAATGCAGTTTTCCCCAGTAACAAACGGTTGCAGCGTACTCCTCCTCCTCCTCCTGTCCACCACTCCGCCCACTTTGAGAACCAAGTGCACCCCCACACAGCAATGGCTGAGGATCTAGGTCTAGCATGGCATCACAGTAACCATGGAGGAGGAGGGAGAAAAAGAAAGAAAAAGAATCCATTTTTATCAAGCTGCTGCTCCTCACATCGCTGCCCAATTTACGTGGGGTTTTATTCAGAGTCAATGTGTGTTTGAGCCTTTTTTTCCTCCTTTTACTGAATAAAAAACAGAAGCTGTGATGCTGGCGAGTGTGTTGAGATTGCAGGCGCTACTTTTGATTCAATGCTTTCCCGTCTCTCGGGCTATTTTCTCATTTTCTGGGAGATTGAGGAGAGCAAACTGTGCAAGACAAGCAGACAAACTGAATTATAATGGCTCCCAGAAGCTAAAATGATAGAACAGAGCAAAACTAGCAAAATTGGCAAAATTATCTCCATATGAAATAATCTTTATTAAAAAAAAGGTTTGCATCTACACCCAATTTGTGTGTCCTATTCAGTCCTTTTTAATAGTGATTAACCCTTAAAATGACTGGCGAGACCAAATCAAGTTAAGACTAACTATCTGAACAGTTTTTCAGTTATGCAGGTAGTAAAAATGAGATGTGGTATGGAAAAGGAATCTAAATTAAACATTTGGTTGACTAAGTGTATTTTAATAAACAACCTTACTAGTGATTAAGCTCAAATAACTGCAAAAAAACCCAGAAAACTATTAAAAACTGCTCCACAAGTATTACCAGCTGCTATAAATTACTTAAACTTGGCCACTCTGATCATAATTAGGCCTCATTTGGCTCCTCTGTGGTCGGTAATTGGTCTCGGTCACTCCTCCGTCGTCATTCCCTCAGCTGCTGCCAACTACCCCCATTTTTTAAGAGAATAAACAAAAACAAAAAAAAGCAGGTCATTTTCTTGATGTTAATCTGTTTTCCCCCTCCTCCGTCGGCTTTCACTTCAGGAATAAAATTACCATCCTCGCTGGGGGTGTCGTTGGGAAGAGAAGAATCCCAGAGTGGAAGTAAAAGAGACGACAGAGCAATTCCCATTTTCGGGGTGAAGTTAATTGACCGCAGGGCTAATTAGTCAAGTGAGCAGCGACAAAACAAGCAACTCCAGCCAAAGGGGCCTCTCTATTCCCCTTTTTTCTGTTTTTAGACACATAAATTTAAAACAGTTGCTAAGCCAACCAATAACAGCAGTACATTAATACAAAACCAATTAATACAATATAAATAACAGAAATATATCGTTTTAACTCCCATTTGCGTAAAACAGAAGCGCAAGGCTGATTAGCCCAAGGTGCAGCCAAGCCACGGTCATTCCCTCAAGGATCAGCCAGGACAGGTGTACAGCTCGGTTAATGTTAGCTAACCGCCCCGTACACACTCCTCCCAAAACATACATTAAGAACAGAAAACAGAATACTTATTACACTGACTTAAAACACCAGATTAGACACTTACCGTGGACGTTAACACAGTGCTGGAGACATATTAGCATGGGCAGCAGAAGGATCCCCGGTGTGGACGTGACCATCTCTGGTTAGTGTAACGTACAGCTGCTAGCTGAGCGCTTGCGAGCTGCCTCACTGCCTTCCCTTGCTAGCTCGCGCTGACCTGCTTGGTCTTTGATCGTGCCGGTCGACTCACGCACAAAACATACATACACATAAAAAAAAGACTCTCTTTCTCTTGCGCCTTCTTTCTATAACACGCGCAACACTAGCGAGGAGAACAGAGCAGCCGGTTCAACGCGCAGGCACAGAGACTGAAGTGGCGCACGCCACTGAAGACTGCGTCCAGAATAAACGAAGGCTGCCACCGCGCAGACCACGCGCCCTTTTATAACGTTGTTCAATCACGCGCCGGTGCGGTGTGCTGCGGTCCGTGCGGGTTTCCGTTCTGTCCTCCCGACCCACAATCCATTTCCCAAATATTAACGCGTAACGAGCCCTGAACGCTTAGTTAGAGCTGCTTCAGCAGTGGCCGACACAGCTGTGTCGGCTTTTTTCCTCCCTCAGTGCGTCTGAAGAAAACTGTTAACCCTTCATCGCCCTCATAGGACCGTAAACAATAACATAAATACGTTTTATGCCTTTATAAATATTTTTTCTAAAAATATTGCAAATAAATATTAATATTTAAAAATAAACCAATATCAAAATATTTTGCAAAAATTCACATTTGTTATTAAAAATGTATTAAAATATTTTAAAATACATAAAATGACACTAAATATTGTCATTCTAAATCTGTTGAAAACATTGAAAAACTGTTGACTGTTTCCACATACATTTTTGTATTTGCTGTTTAATCTAACTAATTAAAGCTATTTTGTATTACTTAAGGGGGTCTACCAAGAGCAGGCCCAGAGGCTGAAAGCCTAAGGAATCCCCCCTTAGAGCTTACATTTCTTAGAAGATCCCTGAATTCAGTTAAAGATGCAAAACAATCACAAAGAAACATAAAGAGGTCACCCTAAAGACACCCGGAATTACTAAAAAGAGGAAAATATGGCCTCAAAGAAGTAAAAGATACAAGAAGTAGCAGACATTAACCCGTAGAATACACTGTATGACCAGAAAAATGAGCCAAAACACACAAAACAACTCCAAAGACACAATTAGTGTCTCCTAAAAACTATTTTTGATGTGAAACTAGCTTGAATATCGACTGAAAACTTTATTTATAGTTTGATATAACTAATTAAAGCTCTTTTTCGTGCCACAAGTGGGCCTACCAAGAGGAGGGTGAGGGGCTGACAGCCTAAGGGACCTTTCATAGAAAGCTTAAATTTCATAGAAGATCACTGAATTCAGTTAAAGATGCAAAACAACCTCAAATAATCATAAGAATGATTTTAAAAAACATAAAAGACCCCAAAATGACCAGAAAAGAGAAAAACATGTCATTATAGAGGCAACATAAGCAGCAGACATGCAAATTAATCCCAAATACACTATATGATCACAAAGAGCTGCAGAAAAATGACCCAAAACACACAAAAAAAACAACTACACAGACACAACATGCATCCAAAATAAGAGTAAACTTAGAAATGAAAATTTCCCCTAAATTCAGTGTTACCCAAATGAGACCCAAAATGATTATAAAACACATGAAACAGCTGCTGCAGATCCTGCAGACACAAAATGACTAAAAAAGAGTTGCATCAGGGACCAAAACAGCCACAAAGGACACAAAATCCTTTTAGAGGTACAAAAAAAAAACATCAAATGAGTCCATCCATGCACAGCACAGCCTTAAAGAGGTATACAATTATCCTAAAGAGCCTCTCCCAAACAGCAGCAATGTATTGTATTTAGCAGCAAAACCTATTCCATAAAAATCATCTCTGAAAGAAATCCAGTTAAAAGCTGAGCAGAGGGCTTCCCTCTCCTCTCAGCATTAATCAGCCTATTTGCAGGTTGTCAAACAGTGCCCCCAGTGGCCACATGCAGTAATTACAGGTTCCTTGCAGCACAGAATCGCTTCTTTATTTGCAAATTAAAAATCTGTTTGTATTGACAGTATTTAAGGCTTAATTATGTGCTGCATTCAGATAGCAAAATCTGACTTTCATATATCTCATGGCTGAGGGTCAAATTGATCTTTTTGGCAAGACTGAAAGCACCAACCACGTGTTGTTTTGGTTTTCTTGCCAGCCATTTCATTTCAACAGATGACTCATTCTCCCCCCGTCTGTCATATACTATTTTTCTTCGTTTTGATCACTAAGCCTTGGGGATATCCAGAGGGCTGCAGACCGCCAGGTTCCACACATTCTCACACACTTCTTATCAGGATTGAACTGCATCTTCGCTGATGGCTGCTGATACACCCAAAGGCTCATTCTGTCCCAGATTTTTAAACTCTCTGAAAACACACACATACACACAAACTCACACACCACTGTAAAGTCATGTAAGAGAAAGTGACTGTGTCTTTCTGTGGCTGTTTCTTCCTTGTTGTCTTCTGCAAACATACAAAGACTCTCAGTGTTTCATTGCCGTCTGTTTCCTTCTTTTAGATCTGCAGCTGTGGGAGATCCATGTTTGTAGGTTATTTATTGTAGACAATAAAAAAATCTTTCATTTGGAAGGATGATAAATGAACTTTGGTATTTATTTTCCAAATGCATGAACATGGAAGTAAAACAAATAGATGAACATTATCTGGAAATGATCTCCTGAAGAAATTAGAAAGAAATCCTGAAAGAGGATGTGAGAGATGCTTCTGGACCTTCATCAGGAAATGAGGGATGGCTCAAGATAAAATTAAGTTTGTTTCAAACTTATTTACAAATGCCTAAAAACTTTATTTATTTCCCAAAATACAGTCTATACTTTAATTGCTTTAATCTATTGCTTCACAAATCCAGTGTTATGAGTCAATCCAAAATGGGTTTGAATCCCAAAGCTCAGATCTCAGTTTTACATGAAACAACACTTCTTTCCTTTAAACTTATATTCTAACTATTTTAAACCCGCCTGAAGGAGTGGCTCGCTGAAATAAAAAAAATTCAACTTGTTAACACTCATAAGTAATCCGCCAATCACATGGCAGCTTAACACATCCAGTCATGTAGACATGGCGAAGACGACTTGCTGAAGTTCAAACTTAGCATCAGCATGAAGAAGAGAGGGAATTTAAGCGACTATGAACGTTGTATGGTTGTTGATGTATGCAGAATATCATCTCTGAACACACAACACGTCCAACCTTGAAGCAGATGGGCTACAGCAGCAGAAGACCACAC
>JAOXYM010000020.1:23515828-23528546 GCA_028567055.1 Leptatherina wallacei | reverse complement strand
AGTTCTGGTGAGTCTGTGTGAATTGTAGCCTCAGTTTCCTGTTCTTAGCTGACAGGAGAGGTACCCGGTGTGGTCTTATGCTGCTGTAGCCCATCTGCTTCATGGTTGGACATGTTGTGTGTTCAGAGATGATATTCTCCAACCAGTCTGCCCATTCTCCTCTGACCTTTGACATCAACAAGACATTCTGGTCCAGACAACTGCTGCTCACTGGATATTTTCTCTTGTTCAGACCATTCTCTGTGAACCCTAGAGATGGTTGCGTCATGATCTTGGGCTGAGCATGGTGTTTCCCAGCTGCCTCTGAAAGCAACCTACCTCTCTGTTCGTTTCCAGCCTTATAAACCTGTCAGTGTATGACCTGTTTTTCCCTCCCCGGATTTTCTGTATCCACCTGCCCAAGTCTTGTTATCCTTGTCTCCTTCTCGTGGCTTTTCCTGGTATTGGATCTTGGATTGTTTCTGTGGATTGGATTTTGGATTCTGGCCTTGGCCTGTTTTCATTGGAAGGATTTAGGAACCTGAACTTCTTGGATATTCTACCTGTTTACCTCAGTCAGCATTCCAGATTACACCAGTCATCTTCATCTTTCTACTGGTGTTCTGCGAGGATCTCATTATATCCTCTGGTGCATTCTGTCACACTCAACCACTCCTAAAAAAGTAATACAAGATTCTCACCTCTACTCTCGCGTCCACGGAAGAAGCCAGCAGCCTGAACCTGACGTTTCCAGTGAACCTGCCTACAGAAATAAAGTTTTAATCTGTCTGATCCTGAGGTCTCTGATATTTTTGTGTGTGTGAAAATTCCAGTAAATACTCAGACCAACAACCATAAATCTCCTTTCTTCCTCATTCTGATGCTGATTGAACTTCAAGTCGTTTTTATCATGTCTATGTGACAGTGAGGGTCCTATCACTATGCCTCCAATTGATGATCTGCCCTGGCTAGTTGGCAACCATTGATATCCCTTTGGCTGACTGGTCAGCGCACATGACTCTCACCTGGGAGGTTGTGGGTTCAATCCCCACCCGGGCTCTCCTTTGTCCTGCTGCATCTACATGACTCAATGTGTTGAGTTGGTGTCATGTGATTGGCTGATATTGGCATTATCAACTAATAAAAGAGGTAAATCTAATAGTTGCCTCTAAATATACATCTTTAATATTCAGTCCATGATGGGGGTTTTTTCTACGCCCAGATTAAACTATTTAATTAAGCAATTAAACTTTTTTTACCCTGGGTTTATGCATGTAAAATATATATATATATTCTCATGCAGAAATTTGTAAAAGACAGTAGGTGCAGCTTGGTATTCTCATGTTATGTTTATATGAAGTTCCAGCAGTATGAGTTTAGTTTTCCATCCTAAGTGTTAAAATCGGCTCTGATGGGGACCGCTCACACCACTTCCTTCCTGTAAGTGGACTTATTGGGGCGCAGGTGTTACAATATGCAAACATGTTGTTGTTTGAAACAATTCTTTAACATTTCTGTGTGGGAGTCACCGTGCAAAGAACCATTTGCATGTTGCAGTTTTCTTCAGCAGAAGCACCTTTGGGAGACAGAGAATTAAAGGTGTAGGTGTGTGGGTAAACATGCAGCCAGCACCCTGTGGAGAGGTGGGTGGTTTGCGGAGCTACAAGCTGTAGGAGGGTAAATGGGTTAGGAAACTGCTCTGGTTTCTCACTAACAAAAAGGGGAAGACAGAAATATTTTTTCTTTTGTTTAGAGACTGCCCACACATCGTGTGAGACTTTTGCCTATTTTTGTTTATTCACTCATGGAAAGTTTGACTCGAACCAGCAATTGTTCAGTCATGCTATAAAATCCTGTTTCAGATTATCATGAGTCAGATTTTCTTTCATTCATTTAAAGGAAAAAGTTTGCCTGCAGACTGCAGACAAAATAACTTACAAAGTGACCAAATCATTTTCAATTTCTTTGAGGGGATTTGATTTTTACATATAAGCTTAACTAGCTTTACTGAAGGTTTTTACTCACATTTATTGCATCATGACAGACATCAACGGTCATTGTGTCTGTTATTTCCATGCTTCAATTTGTAGTATGTAGAAATTCAACATTTTTTTCTTCCAGATAATATAACATAATTCCTCCTTTTCTTTTAACCACAGGACAAACCATTTTGATTAAAAAGCAAAGTTTCACTTAACATATTTGTCAACACGGTGAAACATAAAACCTTAAAAAAAAAAAGAGCATCCACTATGGTAAATATATTCTCTGCAGTTCTAATTGCAATAATTTTTGAGTGCAGTAGCATTTGAAAAGGAGGGTTCTGGATCTAATGATCTCAGTCAATGGGCTAATCTTTATAGTTTTTACCCATTTGTTTAAACACATTTCTAGAAACCTCCACCCACTTTCTCAAAACCTTAAAGTAGCACTATATAACATTCTGACCTTTAAATAAGTGCCTTTCTGTCTCATTTTGATGACAGTGACATTTACTATGTACATTTCTGCAGCCATCATTGCCGAGCACCATCCTGAGGCTACAAAACCACACTTCACAACTTTTTTTTCAAGCTTGGATCATCACGTTATGGCTGAATTTTGCTTGAAGGCACAACATCAAACACCAACAACTTAATATCAACACACACTTTGCACGTACACAGTAGCTGATTCAACAGTAAACTGACTTTTACTTGCTGGAGAGCACTCAGAGAAGAGACATGCAACTGTACTTGGTAAAATACTGGACGTTCGGTCCAACTTGGACAATCCATCCCCCCGTCCCACGGGTTTTCGGTTCTACAATCGATTTTGTGTTGCCGCTTTATTTACCGCTTACACCTCTTATTCAGTGTTATATTGTTCATTACACGAAGTGTTAATTTAGTTTGTACACTGATATATTTTGTTCCTACTATGCAATTCTGTTTTTTGTGATTAAACAAAAACTGTCTCTTTATGCATAAAATATGAACCGAAACCGTGGCTCAAAAACCAAGGTACGAACCGTACCGAGGGCTGCCTGTACCGCTACACCCCTGATAAACAGATGCTGATTAGCTATAGGGGGCGTCACAATGAGCACTAGTGCTTCTATCAATACAAATCTAAACATTTCACACTACATTCCTAAAACCCCAAACCTTTCAATAAAATACAAACTATCACCTCAAAATCATTCATCCTGGGTTCAGATCGCCCACAGCAAGTAGAAATATATTCACCAAAGTTCAATTATTCCACAAGACATCAAATAATTTAGGACACACTATCTACTCTCCAGGGCATGTAAGAAATGTTTACTGTAAGTGCATTTAGCAAAAAATGATCATACTTGAAGTGATACATGTATCTACACTCATCACTAAAGTCTGAGATTTATTTTCCGGCATCATGTCTTTGTTCAGGGTCCGACCCGTTCAAACTGCCCATATAAAAACAGATAAAAGTTGTTAAGTCCAGTTAAAGATGGATATACTTCTGTTGGTGTATTTACAATATATTCCCTCCAGGTTTACATACTGTACATCACAAGATAGTTCACAGTTCTGTAAAAGTAGCAACTGTAAGTACTAGCCAACACAGCAGGTGTGTGAACATAGAGTTGCACTGTGTGTGTAGGTTACACTTCACATGCACACTGTGTTGTGTTGGAAGACTTCCATCATAGTTGGCATCGTCTTCAGTCTGTTTGCTTGGTTTTACAGAATTGGTTGGCATCATTTGGAACAACCATGACAACGATGAGCAGTCCTTCTACCATTGTTTGGTCACTTAGTGAGCTGTAAAAGGGAAATGAGTAATAGACAAAGTGTTTGCATATTTATTTTTAGCCTTTTCTGTGCCTTTATGTAGCTATAATGTAGCTATTAATATACTGTCATTACCTCATGTTGAATCCAAGCATTTTGTCTAATTCTTCCACTCACCCTGAAGTGGACTTATTTATGATGTCACTCCTTGAAATGTATAGCTCACATAACATGTCTCATAACAATATGATGCGGTAACACCACGAGTCATCTGTCCTGTTTAACTTAAAAATATATAACGTGCAAAATTAAGTGTAGTGGTGCACTTTGATCACATCATGAGAGCAGCAAGAAATCTGTATCTGGTGCAAAAAGCACCTCCTTTTTAAATTGGAGCTTTCCTCTTGCATCTTTACACTGGCGGGAAACACGAGCTTTAGGATAACACATTACACATACTGGCGTACTTTGACATGAAAAAAATGCTAATTTGTCTCTGCATTCGCATCTTTGTCTTTCTCTTTTTTTCTTTCTCAGCAGGTATCCCTGGCTTAGAGTTATGGGCTTGTTGACCCCTCTCTTTGCTTCGCTGGAGTTTTTCATCTCCACTGTTGTTCCAAGCAGCTCAGGATGGAGGATTGAATCAAAGAGAAGATTAGATTAGTTTCCCTAGCAACACAGATGTTTTGTATAAGTTGCCTCCCATGACGTCTGTTATCATAAACAGGATTTTTGCGGATCATGTACTGGATTAATCTTTTATTGGATTATATTTGGACCGAAAGACCATCTCTGTAACTTTTTGACCTTTAAACTCTGCGTTCTGGACTCGTTTGATGGCACAGTGACATCTATAGTCTGCATTTCTGGAGCCGTTGTTCCACCATACAACTTTTTCACCCTGAGACGCACGCGTGATGTTGCAGCTGAGTTTCAAATTGCAAATGCGTTAGATGCTAGCAAGTGAGTGTAAATAAACCGGTTGCTTCGAACCGTGGGAGATTCAGCAAAGAAACATTACAAGACATTATCATAGGAAGAACGGAAAGAAAAGAGAGACAGAGCAAGAGATAAGAGTTAAGATAAGACTGTTTTTTACTGTCTGGAGAGATCTCACAGTACGGGTAGGATGCAAGATGGATGCGGGATTAGCTGTCAGTATGGGTGCATCACTTAGGAAATGGCCTAAGTTGATAAGTGCATCTTTAATTATTGATTGTATTGAAAAGGAATGTGTCTGTTGTGATTTACCACTCTACAAATAAGGTTTATATACATTTAATTAATCTTTTAGTCGAGCGTAGAGAGAAAAACTTCATGGACAAAGCCTTAGATCACAGACATCATACTCTGGTCCTTGAGGGCCGCTGTTCTTCAGGTTTTTGCCGCTTCCTTGCTCCAACACAATTGATTTTATATTGAATGTATCGTGAAGAAGTTGACAAGAAGCTGTTGGATCCATTTGATGGGAATCAGGTGTGTTTCAGCAGGAAACAACAAAACATGCAGGATAGTGGCCCTCGAGGACCGGAGTTTGACACCCCTGCTTAGATGAATCCATCCACTCAAAGATTTCAAAACATAGCCTCAACATTTGTTCACTATGAGTTTTTAGAGTAAGCAGCCAGTGTTTGTTATCCTTCCTGGTTTGACATATTGTGCAGAACCAAAAATGCAGTGTGATATAAGTTCACACGTCAAAATAACTAGTTCAGAGTTCAGTTCACACAGATTAAAATGGACAAAGTCACAGTTTACAGTTTAGTAATTCAAGCTAAGGTCACATTCTCAGAAATAAACTACATTTTATAAATTGAACTTCCTCCTGAAACTCCAGTCTTTACCATTTCACTAACTACTTCAATAACTGTAGATTATCACAGAATAACGAGCAGTGGTAACATCAGTACTCTCTTTACAGCTGTAACTCTGCTCTATAAACGGTTTAGTTCAAGCCCGGTCTGACACTTTAGCTTCAATTTGGGGTTTGAAACAGGTTTCCCACTACGCTTACCATCAAAGTGATCAAAATAAGTTCAGGTCAGAGTCAGTGGTGCATGTGAGGGGTTACAGGGAGAAACATCAGTCTGCTCAGATCACCTTTTGGGGGACGACTAGTAATGTTGTGTGCTCGTTTTGACATTGAAGTATTCTGTTAGACTGTCTCATAAGTCTTTATACTGTGGACATTTCTGTGAACTTTGTTTCCATTAAACAAACTAGAAAGAGTGAAAAGAAAAAGAAAATTCTCAGTATGTGCAGCTCACAATGCTTCGCAAGGACAGTGTTTACGTCACAGAAGTTCTCACATTATTGTAAATTTGTGGGTGAAAAGGAGAAGAAAATTATGTTGAAATACGAAGCTGCCTGCGTAGATTCTGGTAAGCGTCTGTTAGCTGTGAAGAAGCTCCTGCAGGTTGAGCTCAACCCCAGTACAACAACTGCTAGCTGTCAACAGCTAAAGCTGCTACATCCTGCTGGTTATGCAGCAACAACCGTAGACTCTTCATCTTTTCCTTCAGATCACTGATGTACTCCCTGTGACCTGTCCTGTCACATGCACCAGTCACACACATATATATATATATATATAAATATATATATATATATATACATTTTCTGCACCACTTAATTGATCTAATTCAGGGTTGCAGGGAGCTGGAGCCGGCAGGGTACACCCCGGACAGGTCGCCAGTCCATCGCAGGGCCAACTCACAGAGACAAACAACCAGTCATGCACACATTCAACATAGGGAGAATTTAGAGTGATCAATTAACCTATCATGCATATTTTTGGCCTGTGGGAGGAAGCCAGAGTACCCGGAAAGAACCCACGCATACACTGGGAGAACATGCAAAAAAAAAAAGGAAAATGGGGAACATTAAAAAAAATTAAAAAAACAAAGGCTTAAGATTATACATAATTCTGTAAAGCTGTTCTCTGTTGTTGCTGAACTACATCGTAGAGCAACTCACACAGCAGGAACATTTTGGACGAATGCAGCTCAAATCAAATCAAATGTTATTTATAAAGCACCTTTCAGGCCTGGGCAACTCATAGTGCTTTACATGTTAAAAATAATTTATGCATAAAAGAGGATTAAAACAGCCTTCACACACAAATATAACAATATAAAAACCCAAATATCAATATAATTCCTTTCATACACAATCACACACGAAGATAAGAAAGGCCTTATGGCGTTAAAAGAACTGGAGGAGTTGAAGATCAGCTGTTAAGGAATATTTAAGGAAATGTTTATAACATGTTTACTGTGTGGGACCATGGTATAAGTGGATAAACAACTTATATCATGAACCCACAAAAGGAAACATTTTAAAACGAAAGTTGTTTTTTTGGATTGTTTTTTTTTTTTAGTTCTCTCATTCACTTGTCAGAAGCCAGCTGATCTGAACCAGTTAATTAATGCGTTGCTATGGTGACCCCCGTAACGGAGTGATGCATACTACGTGTGCAAATAAACGGAAATAGTGCACTCCAGTTGGCATTAAAATTCTCATGGACTATGGTAAAAGTAAGGATTTAACAACGAGGATCTGCCCATTATACGGTTTTAATGCGGAGTCTAGAACACCACGACACGCAGGGATGATCTTAAAGGGATTTAAAATCATCTCTTTGCCCTCAAACATCTTCTGCTTGTTTCTTGATTCGAACAATCAAGTAAAATTTCCCTCACATTGGTTCATTTTCAAGAGGACGCTTCCCTCAGGAGAAACAATCTCCTTTATTGAATAATAATATTATTTTCTGAGTGCAAAGCTAATCTAGAGGTACCAAAGATTACATATCAAATGAATGAAAATGAACATTGCAGGTCCATTTTAGATGAACTGATCCCCTGCAGCAGCAGGGACGAATACATCGTTAATATCATAGAATTAGAAACACATTTATAGTACTTTCATTTCTGTATAAGACACAAACTGGATAATCTTGAAATTATCCAGAGAGGACAGATGGAAATATGACCTTCAAGTCAGAATATAACACAACAGTTCCTTTTAAATTAGTTGTTCAAACACAGGAAACTGCCACTTCTGCTGTACATCCTTTTGTGAACATGGAAACGCACACAACCACAAATGCATTCATGCATAAACCTGTCTCCCCCACCCACAGAGATGACCTTCAGTCACACTAAATTTGCTATTTTTGGAAAACTGAAAACTGAAAACCAAGGAAACGTCATGTCTTAAACCCACGTGAAAACGTTTTAAAATTGGCTTCAGACTCTCAGAAAACATCCTGTCTGATAATTCTTTACTCTACCTGTCAAGTTTAAGCTGAGGACAAGACGGTGATTACTAATTCAGACAGAAATAAACGCGGACACATTTAGACATGTAGGTGTCATACAACTGTACAGAAATGATCAAATGTTGCACAATTTTAGACCAATGCCAGAAAACTCTGTTGTGAAATGTTCTGCAGCTGCAAGATGTGCAACAAAGAATCAACATGTCTAACAGATCAGTACTTTTATAAATGCTCAAATGAATGAGGCATTTAGCTGATGCAGCCAATTTAGCTGCATTGTACTGTAGAATAATATATGTGTGTATAATATATGCAAAGGAAGGTTTAATCTTCAGAACTATGGAGATGCTAGTGGATGCACTGTAGCATAGATTCTCTTGACAATGGTCGTTGTTTAGCATAAAAGGTACATCGAGCCCAACATAAAATAGTTCCTATCCTTAAGCATATTTAGCAAAAATAAAAAGCTATTAAATGTTTGTAACATTTTATAAACAACTAGGACCCGTGCATTGCACAGTTTTAATGCTGCACTGTGCATCGTGGTGTTCTAGACCATGGTTCTCCAACTTTTTGAGCACGACCCCCAAGAAAACAGACATTGGTGTTCGGGACCCCTCTACCGCAACAACAGTGATTAATTGTATGATATATCAGATGGGTCATCCTGCAGCCATCATGTAAATGTAAGAATTGAAATCTAGATCTTCATAAATACAGAGGGTAAAATGGTTTTTAGTGGGTTTGGTACTAACTTTGTTGATTATGCACCTAATGGGTTAAGAAATTAAGGCACTAATGTTAGATTTATCTCTACATCTCCAATCTCTAATGGTTTTATTTTGACAGCCATGACAAAAATCCCCGATTGATAAATGTAGGCTATTTATTTTTTACAATTATCAGGCAACCCCTGAAATGATCTTGCAACCCCCAGTTTGAGAACTACTGTTCTAGAAGCTGCGTTGTGCTTTAAAACCGTGTTATACACGGGTCCTCGTTGTTTAATCCTTACGCACAGTATGACTGAGAAGAGACCAAAATCATCTCTGATGCTCCAGATGCTCTAAGGCGCTGGTTCCTAAACCTTTTCTTCCCGACGACTGACTGGTTAATTGTGTGACTGGTTGGCTTGAAAACTGTCAGGAACTTCACAAATAAAGAGGATAAAGTGTCTTTTTTGTGGATTATGTTAACAGCTGTGACAAAGCACCCATATATGTTAAATAATCCGTAGAAAAAAATCCTAAACGTAAGGCTTGAAAAATAAAACTTCAGGAGTAAGGAGAATAAAGTGGATTTGGTGGATTTGGTCCACATCAGCCTCTCTTCTTGGATAATGCTAAATGAGGATTTTTAACATGGCTTGAGTAATTTCACAGATTAATCTATCTGCAGTATCACATACATTTTGACAGCCATAATAAAAATAAATGTGGGGTCCCCAGTTGGGGAAAAGCTGCTCTAAAAAACTTACTTTTACCTTTATTTTTATTTTTGGCAAATAAAGTCATCCTGACAGAAGACATAAATCCAAAATGATCACCTCAGTCTGACACTGAAACAAATTTACCCTTCAATACATGACTTTCTCAGCTTCATGTGACTAACTACGCACAGCCTATCTGTGACATTTGGGATCCTGTTACTATGCGAATGATTGATCGTGTGACCTGGTCAGTGCACGACTCTCATATAGGATGATGGGGTTCAAACCCCGCCTGGGCCCTCCTTCGTCCTGCTACATTCTAGTGTTGTTGGAAGGATCCATGTAGCACTAGCAAGTGTACTTTTGTGTGTGTATATATATATATACTTCAAACATAAGTATAGTAATCATTTGCAAATTGTGCTTAAGAAGGAGTGGTGGAATTTTCTCCGTTTGCTTTGTTCTAATGAGGAAAATGTTCATATCTTAAGGCGTGTTGTTTAGCTCTGATGAAGTCAGACTGTTTCTTCTAAGTTTTAGAAATATTCGGTTTTGAGAATCTAAGTAAGAGTAAGGTTTACACTATGTGCTGCTTTAATATCTACAGATAGAAATCCATTCTTCCAGGTTTATTTTTTACATGATTTAAACATTTCAAAACTCAATATGCAGAGCATGATACAGTTATTTTTACTTGAAAGAACAGATTATTTTTCATTTGAAATGTCTGATTAAGCTCAGGAATAAAATTATAATCAGATGTTTTTGTTGTTTTTTGTGATTCGAATGAATGGAAAAGTTTTATTTTGTTCCTGTTGATTGCTGGGAATGGTATTGTGACCAAATTTGACATATTTGCAAATATGGAATTGATAGATGTGTCGTATTGTGATGAAATCTGTGATTTACCACCAAACCTGCATGAGTTACAGTGAATTATATGAATGACACTTCTGTTTACCAATATAACAGATATACTGGAAGGGATGCAGCTAAAATAGTCTGTTAGTGTGTCAGAACAGAGAGTGTGTGTGTGTGTGTGTGTGTGTGTGTGTGTGTGTGTGTGTGTGTGTGTGTGTGTGTTTGTTTGTTAACGTTTGAAGGCTCATTAAAGGAGATGTTGGCGTTCGCCTGTACTGACAGTAACAAGCGGCCATCCCACGTCACAGCTCTGCTCCTCCTCCCACGCTTCTCACAGAGAGGAACACATAGAGCTATTATTGTCCCTGACAGGAAGCACGCTGCACCACACCAGCGAGTCTTTGACTCATCTCTTCCTTTCTAATGTTTGGTTAATGCTCCTCTTTCAGTTCCCTCTCCCTCCCTCTTTATTCTGCTTTCAACCTATCAGTAACTTTCAGTTTCCTGGAAGTTTTTCTTTTCGTTATCTCATTCAGTGCATCCTGTCTTTCTGTTTCTGCTTGCCTTGCAGGTTTTACTACCTTATAGCGAGGGATCGGTTCACCCAAATTCCCCTGATTTTCTCACATCTACAGTATCGCTGTCCTGCTCAGCAGTGATCATGCCCCTAAAACGTAACACATTATAAGTCACTGAGTTTTGTTTTGGATACTAAAGTCTAAAACTTTCCAAAGGTTGGGCAGCTGTGACTTTGCTTCATTACTAGAAATGCTTCAGTTAGAGACAATGTTCTTTAAAGATTCAACAAACTTTTCCTGGACAGAGTAGGAAGTTAAATTACTCCGGCACAGGCAGGATGTTTGCAGGGAATTTTAAAGCGACACAACACGAGTTTCCAGCTTTAAAAACTCTTCTGACTAGTTTTGATGGCACACTGTAAGTGATTATGTACATTCCTGGAGCTGTTGTTGCCCAGCAGCATCCTGAGGCTGAGGAACCCTGCTGCACAACTTGTTTTCCCCGTGCGTTGCATCATGTTTAAGCTGTGTTTTGCTCTATGGAAGTGGTTCCCAAACTGGGGTTCGGGACCCCCATAGGGGTCATGAAATAATTTCAAGGGGATCATAAGATCATTTTGAAAAAAATAGACAGAGAACAATATAACACAAGAGCCAGTCTTTTGAATGGCTTTTTGAAGAGAACGGCTCCCTTCCAGAAGCCTGAAGTCCCATCATTACCTAATAGACTCATTTTGTTATAGATTTAATATATGATCAATATAAAAGTTGATTAAACTTTAATCTTTTTATTGATGTTTGAGTTACACCTTTCAATGACAATAAAAGCTTAAGGTGCTGCTTGGGATACTTTATGCCAGTTAAGGGAGGAGTACTCTGGTGTGTGGAGCTGCTGGGAATGACAATAATGTTAGTCACTTAACATTACGTTACTTAACACTTCCCCTGATGCAATGTGTAAAGTTTGTGGTGGAGGGGTTCTTTTCCTGTACTGTCCTCCTTCTTACTCATGGCATCAACTTCAAAATCCAAACAGAGCAGAACTCTCCGACATTGTCTAAATATAAGCATAACACAGAAAGTAAAGCACACAACTCAAATTCATAGCGTAAGAATCACAAAAGGTTAAATTTCTGCCGAATCTGCAGCTCCCATGAGCCTTCGTGGTCCAGATATGTTGAGTTTTGAAAGTAGCCCCGCACCCCTCTGACAGAAACATTACATGTTCAGGAGGGGGTGCAGGAAAGGCTAAATAAAACTTGTAGTTTTTGCACTGTTAGCAAATCAAGGACAAAATTGTGAAATCACCAATGAGCTAAAAATGATGAATCAACAACAGAGATTTCAATACCAAAAAAAAAAAAATCTGTTCCCAGGCTTGACGAGATAATGGCCAAGTAATGGTGATGATCAATGGTGGGTTGTATGTCTCAGAGTATTAGCATCTAACAGGATGAAGCCATTTAGGGACATCCTGAACACAAAGAAAAGCCCGTTGATGACTTTAGAAATAAGCTGAGGTGTTTTACTGAAGCAGCATCCAACTCACCTGAAGTAGTCTGCAGAGTTTCCTGGTTTAAAAAGCCTCACTCTGTAGCAGAGGGTTATCATTCCTTCTGCCACTGCCATGGTTTTAACGATAGTTAACGAAGTAGCAGCCAATAAACTAAAGACTATTTCGTGGCACATTTCTTTGTACGTTTCTTTGTCAGCATCTTTGTTGTTGATGAAATGGGAGCCCTGCAGAATAAGTATGGGAAGAACTGGTTTAAGATAAGCCTTGAGGACGGAGTATGTGGGACACTTGTTTAACTCTATTGCCCCTTTCACACTAGCACCTACTCAGCCCAGCCCGGCTCAGCCTTCATTCAGCTGACACCACACCACCCCGGTT
>JAOXYM010000020.1:23485382-23499609 GCA_028567055.1 Leptatherina wallacei | reverse complement strand
GTTTTGCAGCCAGCACCTAGTGGAGGAGGGGGGAACTGCAATTTTTGGCACTTCCGCATAGGCTTCACGTTTCTAAGTTGGAGGTTGGTGCTTGATTGAGACACACTCTAGGTCTAATGTTGAAGCCTATTCAACATAACTTCTTCTTGCATCTCCAAACCAAGAGTACTGCCCTGTTTAGGCTACTGCAGGCTAGGCACTCACATTTAAGTTTATAGATCATAATAGATCAAGGCTAGATAGACCAATAAACCATTATTACCATTTTATGGGAACAGTATTGCCAACGATACCTGCAGGAATCCTTGAATGCTTTTATTGCATTCAACTATTTGTCAAAATTACATTTGTCTTTTTCTCTCCTCATCTCAGACATCAGAAAACCAATAACTTGATATAAAAAGCACTCTCAGTCTTTTTTCCCTCTTCTTCTAGGGATTAACTGAAAGATGTAAACACAGAAGAAGCTCAGCCCCCTCGTTTTGGTTTGTGAAGAGTTGGCTGCAGCTGTTTCTTCATTTTCATTTTCCACCTTTCTGTTCATGTGCTGCTGCTGCAGCCGCTTGCTAACTGCTGTGACACGTTTAATGACGGCTTTGATTTGTCGGGGGGAAATTGCTGCTGCAGTGCGTAGGAAGCACGGTGTTAAACATCAAGCTTTCGGTCATGAGCTACACGTGAGACAGCTCAACCTTCGAAACATAAAAGCAAAAGTAAAAAGACTTGTTGTGAAACATAGTTGCACCAGAGCTCAACGCTACGCTGCATTACAGCATCAGCTCGCTGTTTGTTTTCCAGCCCACAGCTTTACTCACGGCTCTCTTCTTGTTATTTTTGGCCACAGCAGACAGTGGTTGTCAGTTAAATATATCCAATAACAATGTTGGATAATAAGACTCTAATAGAAGCAGTGGAGCATTCAGCAGCTGTTTTTTTCTTCAGGTTGCTGGTTGAAGAGCTGAGTCCTCTTTAAGTCTCTTGATCCTCAGTTACAGTTCATGTGATGGAAATGTAACAATTATAATTAATTAGCTCAATAGCAGCAATAACATAGAATATTATTTCTATTCAGGCTCATTGATCTCTTCATTTTGTAACTAAAAAGTTACTTTGATGTCAAATTTGAATGAAACATAAGAATTTGGCTGTTTGCTCTTCACACATCTCTGTTGTGCCCTACGCAGATACAAATGAAATCATCATAATGTCAAGAGACCGTGTTAGGTAATGTTACGGGACCTAACAACAGGAATACTGTATGTTTTTATATACTGTGATGAACAAACATACTCCTGAAAGACAAAAAATAAATACATTTCTTTTAGTTTTTCTGCTGTACGGTTTGCTGTTACGTTATTGAAGTGTCAGTCAGTACTGTTGGAAAGAGATACTTGTTATTAAATCATAATAATTAAAATGGGACATTTGGCCTGTAAAATTAACTCTGTAAGTAGTGTTAGTCCATATAGAGCCATTTCTTGCCCTTGTTATGACACGTTTGGCCAATCACCATTTTGTATTGGTTTACCCAGCAAATTACTCCTCAAAATGTTTTCATACTGAAAGCAAATCATTTCCACACTAGACCCATTCACATGCACAGCAAAAACGGGATTATTATCCAATTTTTATAGAGTTATCAGATTTAGCTGTAAACAGCATAATCATGAGTAAGCCAGGTGGGTCATGAGGATGGGATGGTCCACTCTGTCGATGCTGCAGGTCCAGTATTACCAGCAGTAAAGATTTTTTTAGTGTCCAAAGACAAAAGGATGTCGTGCCGACTCTGTGCTGTGGTGTGCTCTGAATCCAGACTGGAATTTTTTGAATATGCAGTTTTGATCCAACAATGATTTTAGTTTAAACTTTAGAGAGAAAAGGCAGAAATTTGAGAGAACTGATGGGTCCAGATTAGGTTTTTTGATTAGTGGTCCAATCACAGCCTGCTTAAAAACAGACGGGACAGACCCTGATCGCAGGCTTTTTTAGATCTCAGGGTTTTAAAAAGATGGATGGTGAGGGAGACTAGCAAATGGGCAATGGTAAACCTTTAGTTTAGGTGCACTTACAGAAAAAGCCTTGTCCCTTCTGAGCTTCTTTTTAACCTTGGGGACGACCAGGAGAAGCTGGTCAGCTGACCTGAGGGACCTGAGTGTAGTGGTGGAGAAGCTCAGCTAAGTAAGGTGGGGCAATGCCATTTAAAACTTTAAAAGCAAACAGAAGGATTTTAAAATGAACTTTAAAGTGCACGGGCAGCCAGTGGAGGGAAAGAATGGGGGTGAAGTTCTCGTTTTTTTGTTCCTGTTAAAAGTTGTGCAGTTGCATTCTGGACAAGCTGCAGACGAACGAGCAAGGACTGACTCACTCCAAAGTACAGGTAGTTACAGTAATCCATGAATTCTCCAACTGCTGCCTCCAAAGAAAAGATTCAACCTTCTCCTCAAATGATAAAAGCTCGACTTGACTGTAGCATTAATTCGACTGTCCAGTTTAAAACCAAGATTTAAAACTGTGGGCTTGAAATAGTTTGTGTCACTTGTACTTACTTCGAAGGAAATCCAATAGACTGAAAAATGTAAGCCACAATTTTTTTATTGTCTTTTCTGCAGTGCATAAGAACATGTCCAATTGGATTATTTCATTATCTGATCCCCCAAACTTATTGGATTATATGGGCTCAGTGATGAATCAGGTTTTGTTTTTTTAACCTTGCAATACATTCATCATACTTTTATGGAGTAGTGCAGATGGACATTAGTATCAAAACCTCTGCTGAATTAATGATGTCATGTTTTCATAAGCTTATTATCTGTATGGCTCACTGTATTTCACACCTAGAAATTTGCATGATAAATATACGTGTACTCAGAATTGATAAGCACATACTTGCAGGGATTAAACCCTTCTCTACATATGGACACTATACACAATGCTACACAATGCTGTCACTAAACAGGACAAAGAGTTTCTAGGAGTTTCTTGTCCCCCAGCGCAGAATAAGACTGTGATCTCACTGTATCTGCCATGATGCTTTTGCCATTACAGTCGTCAGCGCAGCATTCGCTCCAGTAAAAATGCATTTACTACAAAGAGTGGTTGACTTTTAGTGTAGATATTACATATAAACTGGTTTATTAGATATTAATGAATTAGTGGGGTCAGGGGCTGGTAGAAAAGCATCATATTAGGAGGTTGAGGGTCACACTGGAATGGAAAGTAAAGATGTGTAAGAACTAAGCCTTAATGGGGAGTGAATGCTTGAGACACATGTCTATACATAGCTTTTACATAAGGAGAAAATTTAATTTCTGAACCATTTTGTGGTTTATTCAAATCATTTATGGATGAGTCTGCTTGTTGAAATTATTTCCAGTATAAAAATTCATACGCTCTAGGCCAGTGGTGGGGAACTCTTTACTTCAAGGGCCACAGGCAAGACAAGGGCCAAGGTTTTCCACCACTGCTGTTGGTCCTCAGAGAGTGTTTTAATCTGTCATGTCTACCTGAGTCTATCCCAGGGAGAGTTAGATAAACTGTCCCTGAGGAATTTCTTGTTTCCTTCCTCTTCTCACTCCTCCAGGGCCAGATTGTCCGCTGCCATGACTTTGCTTTCTGCTTCACAAATTTCTGCCTCAACCTTTCCTCTTGGTTTTGTTCTTGACCTCTACCTTCACATTCACTGTGTCCGCCTGTTTTTACCTTGCCTTCTTGCCTTGTCCCCTACCAGCCATGGAAGTCAAGATTCTTGTTTCCACTCAAGAGATACTGACCATTGCTGCCACCTTTCTAACTCAGTCCTGCAGATTTTCCATGTTTCTCTGCTCCAACACACCTGACTCAAATTAAATGGATCCAACAGCTTATGAAGTTCTGCACAATCACTCAATGTGAGTCAGATGTGTTGGAGCAAGGAAGTGTTTGGCCTCTTGGGGCCTGTGCCTCATGGCCACGCTGCCCTCTGGCTGGGGCCTTCCTCTGCTGCCCTCTGGTTGAATGCATGGTTAACTCTGGTAGTCTGGGGCGGACTGGCTGGAATTCCTGCTCTGGGGTGGCGGCTGGTCTCCTGGGTCCTGGGGTTCCCCTGGAGATTCATTGAATGTTAAGACTTTATGTGCCTCCCTTCTTTCAGAGCAAGATAAAACCAGGTTGTGCTTTTACTTCAATCCAGCCTACATCTAAGTCATTACAGGGGTGTGTGCACTGATGTAGCAACTAGGGGTGCAATGATACAAAAAATTCATGGTTCGGTTCGGTTTGATTCGACACTTAAGTGTCATGGTTCGATATTTTTTCAATACAAAAAATGTATCTTAATGCCTTTTTTAACTTGCAATTTTATTGAAATTTTTCACAAATATTTGTTTAAACTCATAATGACGGATGGTTTTCAGATTTTTCCATCATCAATTTAATAAAAACGATCAATGATGGAAAATATTCCGCTAACACGACTTCTGCTTCAGGGAATGCATGTTGGAGGCACTCTGTGGATCTGTGCTCGATGATGCAGGTTAGGCGGAGAAGTCGAAGGCAGACCCACTGAACTTTTAACACCGAGGACAAGTTCACATTGTATTGTTCGATACATTGCTCTCAGTTCGGTACGCATCCGTTCAATACAGATATATGTATTGTTGCACCCCTAGTAGCTACGTATTAAAAATTTAAATCAATCAGGTTCCAATTTATTTTCTTTCATCATTACACCCTGAGCGATTGAAACCCTGTGCAATCATGACTTTAGTGAATACTGCAGACTTGTTGAGACAAAACTGAAAACTCTCCATGTAGCCCAGGATAGTGGCAGATGTGGATGTACAGCAGAGAAAAATAGTAAAACCAGCATCTTTAAAATCTTCGCCCATGTGACAGCAGTTCAACTGTAACCTCAAGATACACAGAATGTCTTTTGTCAACTCACTGTTGGTCTATTGTCTTTTTTCTAAATTTTCCATAACACACCAACCTGTTGAATCCACAAAGACGGGGTTTTCCACCAGTAGCTACGACAGTTTACATTGTAGGTTTGAAGAACAATAGACAGGAACCTGCGGCTAACTTAGAGTTTCCCACAATGATACTGGATTGAATATCATAGACAATCTTGTTAGTGTAAGGGACTAAACTATGTAAGACTGGTTCTAACCAAGGCCCAGCAGAAAGCAACATTCAACACGTTGACCAGATGTTTTGTGATGCAGTTGTGTCTTTACTGGAACTGCAACTAACTAACTCCTTTCTTCTCCTATGTTTCTTCTACATATCGAAAAGAGACCGTTGAGGTGATTTGAGCATCTGGGTTTTAGAGATGCACTAATGGGAGAAGACCTTGGGGCAAACCTAGAATTCACTGAGGAGAACTTTATCTCTCAGGTAATCTGAGGACACGTTGGTGTCCCTCCAGTGTCTCTTTAGGTTTTACAACAAGGGGTCTAAATTAACACCCTGTAGGTTAAAATTCCATTTTCCAGGTAAGAATAAAAAATGAAATTGCCATTTTGCCAGGTGATGAATTCATGATGCCGTACAGAAAAACCACATGTGCTCCACATGTACAGTACATGTGTAGACATGTGGTTCTGGAACATTTTAACGTGATCCACATATGAATCACATGTAAATCACACATGGGGTTTATATGTTTTTCACATGTGGTTGATGCTTTTTTTTACCCTGCCTACCCCTGAGTGTGGCTTCCAGATGCTGATTGATGGCTCATGCAGCTCACCTGTGTCTGCTTTCCAGCGGTACTGTATACAGAGTTTAAAGACCCCTCGTCTGGTCCAGGTCATCAGTTCATTTGAATTTTTGTACGTCTTCAAATTATTGGAAATCATCCATCATCAGTCAGTCCTGTGAGTTCATCTATTCTCTGGTCACCTGCCTGGAAGGATCTGATTCCTGTACCTTGGAATAACTCTCACAGTCATAGGAAGTCAAATTCCCCAGTACTCTTCGAGCATCCACATTCGCAGCAGCTTTGTCTCCATCTGCTCGATAAATCCTTCAGAATGTGCAATCTTCCTCCTGTACCAAAGCTCAGCACCTTCTATGCAGGGGGGGGGGTTCTGTTATCTTCTACAATCACAGATGGTTTAATTGTTTCTGATTATTGGACACAATCTTTTTAGTCCATTTAAGCTCTTTTTTTGCTTTTTTCTTCCAGACATTGATGACGTGAGGAGACCCAGCAGGGGGTTCTTTAGTCTGCACTGGTTCTCTACGTTGATTTGGTGTCTGCAGAGATTTTCCTGCCCCACCTACTTTATTTTGAGTTCTCATTTAGTTTTAATGGCCTCTCTCATCTGTTCTCCCCTTTCCACCTTTTCACCTCGTCGAGTAATTGTCTGGTCTGATGAGAGTCTGACCACAACATGACCACAGTTGGCCACCTTCACAGACAAAAATACCCCATGCAACCCCACCCTCAGACAAATATAGTACAGAACACACACGCAATTGCAGGGAAGTAGACTGCTTTTTGTCCAAAATATACTGTTCCACCTCATAAACCTAAATGATCTGACATGAGTAAAATCAGGTGTTTTAAAGGTCTAATACTTTTAATAATGCTTATCATCTGTTTGGGTATGGAAGGAAAATGTTCCTTTTCTCTGATACCATAGAATTTTCCACATTAGAGTTAAATATTACGCTTAGTTTTACTACGTTATTCCTTAAATATCCTTGATGAGCAGAAGACCATGAAGCGGACCAACACCCTGAAGACATCAGCCAGTGTGACCGGCTGGATGGCCGCAGGGGAATGCATCAGCTGAATGTCATTCAAGTGTTTTCTTTACAGTGCAGGCAGCCAGTGTGGTTCCTGGCGACAGTGCCGCCCACCACAGTGGTCTCTACAAAACGGTGAGAGTTCTCAGGAAGCTCAAGTTTTCCACCAAACAACCAGTAGACACACACCACCCTGCAGATGTTGCATTCAATCAAAGCTTAAACTTAAAACACACTCACTGAGACCTAGGATATAAATCTGTCTTTGGTAGGGCTTTTTGTTTTTGATGAAGTAACTTACATCAATACAAAGAAACACTGTCTAGTTGTTGGGAAAAATGAACTGGAGCCAAACAATCTTGCAAAAAGGACAGTTTAGGCCGTGTATGTTGTGTGAATGGAGGCCAGTGGGCCAAAATGTTCCTTGTCAGGTGTAATCAATGCCAAAATGATGATTTGTAGCAGTCTGGTGCTGCTAGGATTGGTTCATTTCTGCAGACACTCAAAATATCAAGAAATAAAAACATCTCTGTGTTACAGGATCCTCACCGTGACCAGATAAAATAAAATAAAAACTGAGCTGCATATTCTCCCAAAATCATCACGGTGGGGCAAAACAAAAAGCAGTGTAGTTGCCTATCAATTCATCCTTGTTCTGTTTATTTAATGAAAGTTGTCAGCAAAAAGCAGCTCAGGTTGCTGGACAGTCAAAGAAGTTTCAAGTTACACAAACTACATTTTCATAAAAGTCAGGATATTTTTAAAAATAAATATAAACTTAAATCTATCATTTGTAAATTCATTTTCATTTCATTTAACACATATACAAGTGTGTTTAATAAAAACATCTTGCAGCTCAATGAAAAAGCATGTTTTAGTTATTTGAGAACTGGAATACGAAGTGGGATCCTACGTATTTATTAACTAAACCTTTCAGTGCTCCTGTAATGAAGAGGGCCTGATTAACATAACTTTTGTTCTAAGGCTATGTGCTGTTCTCATTTGATGCAGCCCATCATATCTTCATAGTGATTATAATCCTTTAATTTATGTCTAAGAGCTAAACACCTGCAGTATTTACAGCACAGTAGTTGGAGAGATCAAATGACAGACAGCCTAAAGGATTGCATGTCTATCATGTTGGTAGACAGACTGCTGCATCAAAATTAATGTTGTTATTAAGGAAACAAGATCAAATTCAAAATTCACAAAAACAATCAGATATAACACCACAGAGCAATTAAAGGTTTGGGACATCCTGGTCTAATGGGCTAATTGGGTCCTGGACTCTGCTCACACATGGGTGGTGAATGCCCCACTGACACCCTCAGTTTCTCAGTTTGTCCTCCTATAGGTGCTTCTGATGATTGGCTGCTTTGTTTTCTTACAGAGGCTGTAGGATGTTTTCTAGTGTAGCAGCTGCTTGTTTGGTTTCTCTGTTTCAGGTCCAGCATCAACATACATCCATCATTCTATTTTCCATACCGCTTATTCCAATTCCGGGTTTGTGTCCCAGCAGTTACCAGGTGAGAGGCATGCAGGCACACCCTGGACAGGTCGACAGTCTATCACAGGAACAACACAGGGGGACAAACAACCACTCACGCTCACTCCTCGTGGACTTTAGTCAAGCAGACTTATTAAACCAACATACAAGCCAACTGGTTTCTCATGTGATTCTGTAAAACACTGTTTGTTTTCGATCATTAGTGAAATAAAAGATCTGTTCACCTTTAGTTTTTGCCTGATTTTAAACATTACGATGCAGAGATTTATGTTGTTTTGAAGTAATTCCTGAAACACACCATTCTGAGTATACAGTACATTAAAACCCATGCCAATGCAGCATACGCCTGAACTAAGGCTTAATAACAAAGTTATTACCCATTATCTTAAATAAAACCTCTGACTTTGCTGAAGCAATCTTTTGCACAGTTAGATGACATTGGCCCTCAAGTGTAATTTGTGCACACAAACACAGACCCTCATAAGATTTTTAATGAGACATAAACTGAAAAAGTCTGATGTGATATCATTGCTCTTGCCCCATTTTCCCTCTGTATCCTAATTAAATATGTTGGTTTTAACAAAACCTCTGACCTAATAGCTGTCTACAAGAGCAGGATTAGTTACTGGTTCTCGTCCCATTTTGATCTAATCCTGCAAGCATGCAGGAAATTTAACCGCAAACTGTAAGGAACTAAAAAATAATGTCTGTGGTACTCGCTAATGACAAAGGAACAAACTCTAAAATGACTTATATGCATTAAAGAGATTGTTAGACTGTTTTCTAATTGATGACATAAGTCTATAAGCCAGCAGACACAGAAACCACACAATGGCCTTAATCCTGCTAATTAGTGAGTAGATTGAAGAATGGAAAGAAGAAATGTTTTTGACAACTGTTACAGACAGATAGAAAGGGGGGGGGCAAAAGAACTATAAAAATTACAGAGATATAGGAATCTGCATCTTTCATAGTACTGTGCAACAGTCTCTCTTTTCTTTCTATTTTACATAAAGGAAACAGACATGTTTCTTTTGTTATTGCAGTGCGGCCACACAAGATTTTAAAGGAGGTGCAGTGATTTGCTCAGAGCTTCTGTGTATGTGACAGGTGATTTACATAATAAATTTTAGGTGGTTTTTAGATGTGATTTATTAAAGATGTTCATTTTCTGGAATATTTAGTTACTTGTTTTTTTTATTTTACAGTTGCTAGACGGTCATTGTCACCGTTTCCTCTGCTACACCTGTCTGCATGAATGAAGTGCAGCTGTTTAGAAGATGGGCAGATGTTTGTAGCTGTTCCTGAATGACAGCAGTAACTTTATCTTTTGTAGTGTATCCCCTGCGCCGAAAAAGACCACAAGACTTCAAAACTCTTTTAAGTGTCTTTCGGAGATAATATAACGGTGATGCCGGGCAAGCAAGGCTGCAATGTCTTTGTAGGCGAGTCTAATGTCAAAATAAAGCTCCATTAAATTACGTAGTGTCATTTCTTTTCCACGTATTTGACTGAAATTAATGGTCCCCTGTGCGCAAAGTACATCCATGCGCGGCATCACCAGATACTTTCTCGTGAACACGAGAAATCAATATAGATTTTTTTTTCCCTCTGTGTCCCCTTTTGGGCTCCGTAGACCTCTGTAACATTAAGAACAAACTCTTTTAGGAGATGAACCAGTCCAAACATCCCTGAAACTATTTTTTACTGTATCAGTGTTACAAAAACAAGTAAGTTGCCCGTGTTTCTTTAGTTACATCTACAAATGTTCACTAAAACAAGGCGACTCCCAAGGAGCTGTTAGCTGAAAGCTTGGCTTATCTTGGCACAGTGTACAGTGTGTCCTTAACCTCTTCATCACGAGAGCCCTCTGTACAGGAGGGAGCATGAGATATGTGCAGAACAGAAGATCTTTGCACATCCCGGGATCCACCAATCCTAACATGAAATGAGAAACTCGGCTAAAAGAATCTTATCGAGACTTGGCATCCAAACAAAAATAATTCATGAAAGAAAAACATGAAAGAAAAACAGGACAACAGCACGGCCTTTAGAGCCTCTGCTGATTTCTCCACTTTAAGCAAACCACATAAACAAGATGAAAGCAGAGACTCTGACAAAAACTTGAAAAAAAAAAAAACTAAACGTAAATCATGCCTTACTTTTCCTGTTTTGTGGTCAAAAGTCTTATTCCAGCTCTAAAAACTCTGCTAATGTGTTCTCCTAATACTCTGCCTGTGAAATGAATCCTGAAGGTCCTGCTAGTTTCCATGGAGATGACTCAGGAGGTTTTATAGTGAAGTATTCACTCGTCCTAAGATATACTATTTTGGGGTTCAGCTCTCTCTGGATCCTCATGGTGTTTCTAAGGTGAATGTGGGGGAGATTCCTGGATTGTCCTGACTGATGACTGATAGGGGAGAGGATCATCCACATGGGCTGGTGTAGCATCTCTATGAAAACATCTGTACAACTGCTCAGGTTCCCTTTTCTAGCCTCTACTTTTGCACACTTCCTCATCAGACATTACTAAATCCTAGATGAGTTAGGCAGCTATCCACAGAGACTTTCTGTAAGGAGGAGATATCCATTTTCTACCGTGTTCCAGGTGAATTCACTCTGACACAGGAACACATATCTTGATACTGACATTTCTGTAGTAATCTCAGCTCTCTTTTGAGACTGAGATTATAGGCTACAATCCTTGTAGTTGTGGAGATATACCTGATTTATTTTCAGCATGTCATCTCAGACAGGAGGCAGAACAAAAAGACCTCAGAAGAAGAGGCAAATACATTTAAGAAAACAGGACAAGTGGAGACCTGAAAAGATCTACAGCACCTGAACATAGCAGCTTTGGGAACGGGAGATTCTCATCATGGATGTGCATCAACTGTGTGATGCTATCATGTCAATATGGAGCAAACTGAGTATTTGCAACATACTGCATTCATATGAAGTGTGAAATGCTTAAATTTCCTTTTTATAGTCATTTGTTGAGGCAACAACGTCTTATAACATCACTGTAGTGAATGTTACAGAGACTTACAAAGACTTGTTGCAAAACACTTATATAAATAACTGGAAAATTAAAGTGAACCTAAATCCAGCTCCACCCTAGCAATATCCACTATACTAAAAATGACATCCTTAGACGAGAAAGTCAACAAAATACATAATATCTCGTCTGAAATAAGAGCCAAACCAAACAGAGCGCTGAGTTATTCTGTGTTGACGGTAATGATTGTAGACACAAGAGCATAATGTGTCAGTCATTAAATGGAATATAGAGCTTTACATGTGGGCACTCCTTAACTGTGTTTTACAATCCTCCAACCACCTCTGCTCCCATCCAACACACACATGTTCTTCTTGGGCATAATTAGAGGAGGAATGTCTGAGAAAGGTTGTTAAGGAACCACCCTGAGCTCCTCACACAGACAGGAAGCTCAACGTACAGTTTATTTCAGACCTGTAATTCTGACGGCGCGATACTCCAGGCCTCTGTGTGACATGACGCAGGTTCTAACATAAAAACACTTCAATATGGTTAAATTTACACCATTATTCACTTAACTTGGTGCTGATAGGATCCTGGAGCTGTGTCTGGGAAGAAAGAGAAACAATATAGCATGTTTCTGGGTTTAGTGGACTGTAAGGCCATAACATGGCCTTTGTTTTACTGGATTGTGTTTTGAGGAGAAGTTGTCCTCTAGCCAATCAATCAGGGCCAAAACAGAAGTATGGGACCAATGTAGGCTAATGAGAGGAATTAGATATCAGTTAGGCAAGGTAAGTTTATTTATATAGCACATTTCATGTAGAGGACAACTCAAGGTGCGTTACATAAAACATTAGAGGCATTATAGAGGGCTGCAGAAGATGCACATTTAAAACAAGAATAAACTTTTAAAAGAAAGAAATAAGACATTTAATTAAATAAAAACAGAAAAAAAGAAGAATTTAAAATCAAGAGAAAGAGAAACTAAGAGAAAATGAGAAAGAAAGAACAGATCAAGAAAGGAAACAGTACAGATTTGGACTATTAAATATGAACTATGTAAATGCAGCAGAGAACAGGAGGGTCTTTAACCTGGATTTAAATAAACTGAGTGTTTCTGCTGATCTGAGACTTTCTGGGATTTTGTTCCAGACATGTGGAGCATAGAAGCTGAATGCAGCTTCTCCAGGTCTGCTTCTGACTCTGGGAACTGATAAAATACCAGATCCAGATGACCTGAGGTAGGTTATCAATACTCTTTTAGAGCTCATAAATGGGACAAAATCAAAGATGAAAAACTAATAGATACATCACAGGATCATTTTGACTGGGATGAAAGATTTGCATCAGGATACTCAGGAAGATGTTGGGATAGTGTTGCACAAAAAAGTGATAAAAACAGAAAAAATAACCAAAAAGAATAAATAAGTAAACTTAGAATAACAAATGTGGTCCAGCTTATCCAAGAATAGGCACAATAAGAAAATAAATTAATTAATAAAACATCACAGAGAACATTTTTCCATGCATTTCTTTTGGTTTCATTGTAGTCAAAGTGAAATATTATTGAAAAGCTACAATTATGGCACACTAAGATTTTTTTTATTTATAATTGTTTAATTCAAAATTATGTATTTGTTTCCCTTAGATATTAAGATCTACACTGCTCACAAAAAGTTAGGGATATTCAACTTTCAGGTGAAATTTACAGAAAAAGTAAAAAGTTGATGCTATGTTGATAATATAACAAGAATGTAGGACATTTCAGTAGAATCATGTAATGATAATTCCTTCATCTCAAACTACTGAAACAAAAGCTAACAGTGGTGGTGGGTATACCACAACATAAAATGTTGACATCTCTTTAACGTGTCATGTATTAGGTGTGGTCTTGGTTTCATGTGTGTAAATGTGATGATGAAGAGGACTGTTAAGATACAAGCTGAACATTGAGTTCATGGATCAGACTCTTGTTTTTTTTCTGGTCAATTACCTTGTTAGAGAACAACATTTTATTAAATAAGGACTTAAACATTGAAAAGTTGCATTCAGAAGTTTAGAGATAGTCTAACTAAGGTTCATTATGACATCATACATGAAGGAAAATATCCCTAGAGCTTTCTGTGACTAGTGTATGATGTTCCTGCCAAATGAAAAAAAAGACCACCAATCAGTGTGAAGACAAATTGGTGTTTTATCAAGATTTAAATGTTCAAATTTTAATTTTCACCTGTCTGAACCTCCGGCTTAGAAATGTGAAGCCTAAAATTGCAGTTCCCCCCTCCTCCACCAGGTGCTGGCTGCAAAACAGAGCAGATCCCCATAGACTCCCATGTTAAAAAGGCCAACTTCAAAGCAGAAATAAACATGTTTGCAGCCTGGTTCAAAAAACCATTTTAGCTTTAATAGGTCAAGTTTACCTTCATGACAACTGTAGGGGGAGTGAAAAAAATGTATACCTTATCTGTTTAGATGTTATTTAATCTGAAAACTCTTCATAATTAGGGCTGTGTCCTTTTGATTGACAGGTGGCAGATATCTTGCAGAACGAGGCACAGAGTGGCACAACCTGGGTTTTTAGCCGGCTAACAGCGTTCCTTAGCTTTAGCCCGCCTACATCCGTTAGCTGGTTAGCTCCCGTTAGCTCCGGGTTAGCTTTGAAGGATGTCAATCATCCCTCCCCACGCTCACAGCCCCTCCTCTCAGCGCCTCCTCATTGCCCATTTTGGGGTTTTCCGGGAGTCACAGGGCTCGTTACGTTGCCAAGATGGCGACGGTGGGAGCCTCCCAATGAGCGTCTTTTCAGCTCTTCAGAAACCTTTGGGTAAGCCTCGTCCATATATGTACAGTCAATGGTTTGAGCCAATCTGATTGTCATATATTAATTCATACAAGCCAATTCATAACAAATAGCCTAGCTAAGGAAACCAACAGACTGCATAGAATCTAGTCTTCGATCCAATCCCCATCCTGAGCAGCTAGAGGCG
>JAOXYM010000020.1:23456789-23469263 GCA_028567055.1 Leptatherina wallacei | reverse complement strand
CTATCATGTCAATATGGAGCAAAACCTCTGAGGAATGTTTCCATCACCTTGTTGGATCTATGACACCAAGAATGAAGACAGTTCTGAAGGAAGAAGGAGGTCCAACCCGGTACTATCAGAGTGGACCTGATGAGGTGTGTGTGTATATTATACACTGAGCTGGTTATGTCAGCTTGTCAGGCTTCAACACAGACTCAGACATTTTACTGTAATTGCAGGTTGAATGTGGAACAAGCCAATCATATTTAATGATTCTGTCGTCTCAATGAGCATAAAATCCAATTACGAGAATTCAAAAAATGTTTTTCTGTCTGGATACAACTCAGCTGCTGCTCACTCCTTCTCTTATATTCTCAGTTCAGTCACTTCTGTGAAAGATGGAAAACTAAAAACTTACCGTTTGAAATGTCAACAATGAAAAATTTTAAACAATGATCATGTTGAAATTTGTCACCTTGAAGTAATAAAGTTTCCCACTCAGCAAGTTCCGACTTGTGCATAAAAAGGTAAATACGTTATAAATAAGAAAAAACAGAAAAACATTTTCATTCTTTATCTGCCATCGGAAAGCCAGCATCACTGAACGCACATCTTTAACCAACGACACCGTAAGCGCACACTGATGGGGCACTGAGCATCCTCTGTTTGTTTCAGGGACAGTATCAGATTATTCAGGATGGATTAGTTTATAGGTTAGGTGCAGTATTAATTGGCAAAGGCATGAAGGGGGGGTCAACATCTCAATTAATTAATTTAAAATAAAAATAAAAGTTTATTTTGTTGCCTTTGCAATGATATTGATAGTAAGAATTCGCTAAAAGAGCATCCTCATCATACAAAATCTATGCTGTCACCGACAAGCAACAGAGCGAAGACTTTAAGCCACCTTACGGATTTTGGAAGCTCATTTTCAGGAAAAACAGCGAAGATCAAACAAACTTTAAGTAGAAATAAACTGGGATCTTTCTAAGTGTTGTCATGATTAACTTTTTTCTTTCCAGTTTTGACTTTTTCTACTTAAAAAAAATCACAAAACTAAAATCATTCCTTTCCATTGATGACCTGAAGATGCTGATTACAGCTTTGATCACCTTGAGGTTGGATTAATGTATTTCATTCATATTTCATTCTACAGCTGGTTCAAAACTCAGCTGGCAGACTTTTAACCAGTACCAAAAAGGAGACAAAATATAACCCCTGTTCTTGAATCATTTCCACTGGCTTCCAGTCAAATAAAGAAATGATTTTACAATGATTTGATATGTTTTTAAAGCTTTGTGTGGATTGGCACCTGATTTCTGAACTCCTTGTCCTCACCTCTAAAACTTTGGGACAGCCTTCTGCTCTACTATAAACAATTATTTAACACATTTTTGTATTATTGGCTTAAAATGTTATTTAACTTCTATGTTCTTTGTATTCTTCTTGTTTTTGTTTTATTCAGCTTATTTGAGTAAATTATTTTGTGTTGCTTTTAATCTTAACTTTTATTGTGCGTCTCTAATGGTTATAAAATGGTTTCCATTAAAACACTAAGCAAAATAATATTACATTGTACTATTTGCTACAAAAGTTAATTTGATTTAATCCATAATAGTATCTAAAAGGGAAAGAAAGATACTTAATTTCTTTAAAAAAAACAACAACTTGTAAGTAAATGCACTTTGAATTACTGATGAGTGATCTATGATCGATTAATCTTGTCTTGAAGTAAAAAATCCATGGGGAAAATAATTAGAACAATAAGATGATTATAATATCAGTATTTTAATGTTATTTTGCTGGTTTTTGATTATTCATTGTTTTCATAATGTTCTCTTCAAAGCTTGTGTTTAGAGAGTTTCACCTGGTGATTCTGTCTCAGTTGATTATGCCTGAGTTAGCGAGTTGCTCCTGCTCGTCCATTACAACTCTGGACTCCGGACGGGAGTAACATGGTGTCTTGTGCCTCTTCTTCACCATTGTCCTTTTCAGGCGTGTAACACGTGTTATGAGCAGCTGTAATTGTTTTAATTGTTCTTTATAAATAAACTTGACTTGACAATTGCCTTACTTCCTAAAGGTACAAATGTTTCAACCAAAAAGTTGTATTAGTTGAATCCAGAATGATAACCTTTTTTTTTTACATCTCACTTTTGTCCTTTTAGTGCAGACAAACTGATAAAAGTCTGAACCAAAAGGCGGTTTGAGTGAAAAAAACAAATGAAAACATTTTCAGAAACTATATCACTGAACATTTTCCCTTAAATGAATGAGGCTCCGTCTCATAAAGTTCACCTCCGTACATTCATGCATGATATGTAATCTATCCATATATATTCCTTTTATTTGATCTGGTTCCAACATTGGAAGTTATGCATACACACACAGGATAAAAACCCCTTTTGTTTGACAGTTTAGACAAATCCGTCTGGTGTTGCAGACAAATTCTTAATTATCCAGAAATACCTCAGTCAGATGATTTTCTCCTGTCTGTGAGGAAGCTGAATCACTGTCATACCACCTACCACTATATGCTGCTGTTTTTCCCCTTCACTTGTCACTACATGTCCTTAAATTAACTTCACACACAGTGAGTAAGAGTGTGTGTGTGTGAGTGTGTGAAAGAGAGGGGTAAAAATGAAAAAAGTGCATTCCCATGCTTCTGTCTGGGCTGTAAGAGTCTGCATGTCCATGTGTTTGTCTTTGCATTCTGTGTATACGTATGTGTGTGTGTGCCAACACAGCACACCACCAACCACAGGAAGAGTGGGAGAAGGAGAGGAGAGGTGGACCACGGAGTGGTTAACCTCATGACATCACATGCTCTGGGATGATTGGCTGCTGCTGCTGGCTGGAGGGTTTATAAGCCAACCAGGAGCCTCGTTTCCAGCAGCAGCATCACTGAGCAGTGAACAACATTCAGGGAAACCCAGGAGATAAAGACAAACTACATCTGTGTGTTTCTGCTGCGGCCGCTCAGAGCTTCCTTCAACTCCAAACAAGGTCAGAATGAATCCATGGCAGACTAAATGTTATGTGTTGAGTATAAAGTGTTTGGTGTCTCTCCACAGCCTTGCTTGTCTGAGAGGTAACTAAAGTTCATTACAAGCTGCTGGAAACTTGCTTTATTTCTTTTAGCTGATGGGCTGATATATTCTTGAACTTTCACCGTGAAACATTGCATGCATGCATATCATGCAGCAAGATCCTCTTCAGCTGCACAAGACAAACTTTTTTGCTGAATGGAAATTTTACGGATACAACATGCAGTAATATTTTAGAACAGCAGGCTCCTAACTGGAAACAGATCATTTCCTGATTCATAATTATGTATCTTTGCACAAAGGTCTATAAAGACATGCCAACAGTTACATCAGTGCTGCATTCACTTGCAGCTGAGTTCCAGTGGAATAATTTATGTACGTTACGTTATCTAGTCCTCGCTCCTGAGAGATTTCTTCTTGCAACATTATGAACATAGCAAATAAAAACAAAATTCCTATTCAGCTTTTCCTTAAGCCCAAAATATCTTCTTAAAAACAAATTAAACAGCTTCACATTCACTTTGACAAAAATATTGAAAGTTAAAAGTCAAACTCAAGATGGTGGAGATGTCTGTGGCAAAGACAACTTTCTAAAGTTATTTAAAGTTATTTACAAATTGTTTTACTGTCTGCATATAATCTGTTTTATTGGCCAATACATGTCTGACAGTAAGAGTAAATGCACGGAGAGGAAGCTGAGAGCCACAGAAAACTAGCCTAAATAATGTGTCACATCACCAGAAACAGTGTCATCTCACCACACAAAACCCACTTCAGGGAACTTCCATCTCAAAAGAGTCTTATTCAAAGTGTCAGTTCAGTAAAGTCTAAAATTTCTCTTAAAAAAAATCAATTGCGTGAGCACTTAGCACAAATGAAAGTTCCTCACTCTACAACTAGCAGCACTAGTTTTGGGCCCATATTGTAGGTCTTCCATCACCTTTGGCCTACATGGGAGAGTTTGGGGTTTCCCACTGGACCTAGCTATGTATCCCCCACATTGTCTAACCCTGTGATACTTGCTCATCTAAGCTTCGGCATTAATGTTCTTTGTAAAGTTTGGGTATTTTAGAACAAAATATGATAATCAATTTTAACTTCAATTAGCTTCATAAAAGTGTTTTAAACATGAAAAACCTCAATTGAAACATCTTGTTTTAAAAAAGGAACAGTTGTACAGTAAGCTAACTTGATTAGCATCTTCAAGATATATGTCAGCATGATCCCAGATTGACCTCTCAATGTTTAGATAAGGCTTCCGTGTAAGCATTGTAAACTACTTCCGGAGCTATTTCTTTGTGGGAGAAAAAACATTTCCAAAAATGCTAAGGGCTTCCCAAAGGGCTCATGTGCTAAGGCAAAGCTATTTCTGTCAATAACTTGTGGTTCACAGGATGTCAGTTATGTGCTAGTATCATGCTAGCATTAGCCTACTTTGACTTTAACTCTGAGTATCTATTAATTAGTCAAGGAAACAGTGTTAGTGAGGTTTTGTTAAATTTTTCAGTTGCTATCACTATTTATGTTTATCGGTGCTTATTGGTTAGCTTTAGCTTCTTGTTTACTCTTTGTGACGATAAGTAAGAAGCTAAATATTGATTAGATGAGACTTCATGTCTATTTATTGGCAAAAAAACCTGCAGGGAAACACATTTCTTAAAATATTGAACGTTTTATTCACCTATCAGAATTATAGCTAATCAGCGGGCTACTTATGCTAACTTTACCAAAAGACCAAATCATAACCCTGTAAATATCTTTTGTTGAAAAGAACTAAAATCCAGACAAATCTCAGACCTTTGAAGCATCATAGCATCATAACTAACAAATCCTTACACAAATTTTAACCAAAAAAATAAGTCATAACCCTCAAGCATCCTTTGTTAAGAACTGAAATATAGACAAGAATGTCAGCGCCTCAAACCTGGTCAGATTTAGGATGCAAGTCCAAACAGACATGTTGAAAAATCCTACAACTGCACTTTTGAGGTTGTTTTAACTCTAAAACCCAAACTCAACTCCTAAACAGCTTCCTGAAGAATGTCCTCAATCACTGGGTCAAACACTAAAACAGATCCTCACAAATATAGGCATCCAAAAATACTTAGCCATACAGTCTTATGGGCGTCTGTCATGTTTTGCCTGCGCTGTGGCTTTTCAATTATAACCTCTCGAATTACACACTATAGGAAGAGTCCATCATTAAAGACAGAAGCAGACATTCAGACATCTTGTTCATCCAAGAGCACACGAAGAGGAAATATGTTACAGCAAAAAAAGACAAAAAAGGAGGTATTTCTACTGCTGCTGCTCATATTAATTAGCTTTTGTGACAAGGAGTTAAGAATGATGATTCGCTTCTGTTGCTGTCAACAAATGACACCAAAGGACCAAAATCAACAATGAATGATCATACTTACCCAATGATCTGCACAATTTCTAGTACAATCTTCATTGTGTTAATGCATGACTGAGAATAGGCCCCAAAAAGACATTATACTTCTGTTTAAGTAATATAAGATAAAAAGATTAATAGGATTTCTACGTATTTGTAAGAAAATTATGATCTAAGATCTGAAACTTCATTCTAACATCTCAGTGTGACCATATCATACTTCCTGTGTAACTCTAAATGAAAATAAGAACCACAGTCAGACTATAGTTGCTCTTAATGATGCAGTTTTTTTTTTTCTTTAGTCTTTCCAGCCAAATGCCCACAAACTAAATTCAGCTCTTTGCAGAATTATACCCATTATTTTCTCACATATTTTGGATCAAAATCAGTCAGAAACCTCCTGCCTCACAGTTTAAAGAAACCACGCTCGAGAACGATGTGATTTTCTGGCTGTGATGACAGAGAAAACGCTTAACGGTATTGAATCGGAAATTCAAAACTGCTCGTTTAGGTCTGTAATTAAGGCCTTATTGGCTTCCTGCGACATACCAAGGCTACTTAACGGTCATGTGACCATGCAGCCTCCATTTTTAGGAAGGAATCTGGGTGCGAGACGTGAGCCTGTGTTAAGTTTGACATGCCATTGTGTTTGTTGTGAAGTTATGGCCTTCAGTCGCTTATTTTGGTGCCGAAGAAGCAGATTGTGATTATGTTTTATTGTTTAATTTGGTCATACAGTGTCTTACTTTACGACTTTAACCTGAGTGTTTTCTCTTCACTCCAGGCGCCAAACTTTGACACAATGAAAGTGGCTGTTGTTTTTGTTCTGCTCTTCGCCACAGTTCTCTGTCGGCCGGTGAGTTTTTTTTCCCTCTTTGGTCATGAATTTAGGTAAAAAACTGTCAATAATTTTGGTATACTCACTCACTTTGATACATGTGTAAGGTATATTTGTACATATGTTTGTTTTTTAGGCAAGAAAAGGTTCAGACAGCAGTTCAGACAGCTCTGAGGAGGTGGTAAGTATCTATAAAGTTATGGGGTGAGAGGGTGGTGACAACAGGAGAGGCAGCAAGACTTTAAAGATGTTATGTTGTCCACAGGTGAGGCGACCAGTTGCTCCAGTCATCAGAAGACAGCAACTAGTGGTTTCTAAGCCTCGAGTAGCACCTCTGCAGGTACATATTACTTTATTCTCACTTTCTTTTATTGCAGTATTTTTACACCACCATGTCAAACTCAGTCTTGTCTTTATTGTCTATCCCATAATGCCTTTATCATCAGTGGGCGACAGCGTCTGAGCAGCAGACCTATGAAAAAAACAAAAAAACACCACTTTTAATGCATGTCAGTGGGTTTTACACCTAAAAGCTAAACAGGAGATTAATAGAAAATCTATAAACCAAGAAGTAAAAACATTGTTACGAGCCGGTCTGGAAGGCCGTGGCAAAAACAGGAAATTCACAGAAACATACCAGCAATAGATTTACAAAAGTACAAAGTTTGTTTTAAATGAATGTGGAGCACATAAACTTGGCAGTGTTAGCCATGTTAGTCCATGTGGATGCAGGTCAGTGCAGTCGAGTGCAACCAAACACACCTGCAAATGGACCCACCTGAAAGACTGATCTGCTGATCATTTATTGACCCTCACAGAGGTTGTTTTGAACAACAAATGGTCCAAAATTCAAAATCACTAAAATTACTAAAGATTTAATATTGAAATAAAAAAAAGTATTCAGCAGAAAGAAAAACTGCAAGAACCATTTTTCACTTAAACCATTATCAGAGTTATCTACCAATCACTTTCCTGCTTTTGTGAACGGTTATAGTTACGCATAATTTAAAATTAATTAACCGTTATATTTTACGAGACCTTCATTTTTTTTGTTTGCAAAAATTTTAAGTCCCGTTGTAGTTAACAGAACCAGAAAAAGCAGCTTTAATTAGATTCACTGCATCTCTGATGTTTCAGCCCGTTGCTGCAGCCGGTTCAGACGAGAGCACAGAGACTTCAGAGGAGGATGAGGTGAGAGACGTTTCATGTCTTCTCACTACTATTCTCAAGTGCAATTCTTTCAACTTCTTATGTCAATGGTTTCTGCAGGAGGTGGCAGCAGCAGAGACTCCAGTAGAGGTCAAAGCTGGCGGGACAGAACCAATTCCCACAGCAGATACCGCCTCGGTCGACAGCACAGACAGCGCAGACAGTGATGATGACGATGATGATGCAGATGATGATGAAACAGAGGAGAGTGTGAGTAAAATGACATTTCGTGGCATTTTAGGATCATGATTCTCATCGTTATTGTTATTAATAAGATAAAATATTGTTTTAATGTCTGGAGAACCTGGTGGTTAACTGATGGACAAGCTAGAAGCTAGAATAGCCCCCCAGAGAAGCTAAATCTTGAACCTTCAAAGTCTCATCGCGGTTCCAGTAAATACTTTATTGTGGATTTTTCTGTATCACTCCATCTTGCAACTCAATAATGCAACATGGACCGTATGGAGTGTTTCATGCTGTGTCTCAGTACTCCAGCACCTGTGTGCTAGCAGTCACATGCAGACAGATACACACAGTAGAAAGCTTTTATATCTCACCTGGAGCGCTATAAAATCTCTCTTTACATAATCATCATGTTTAACATGAACATCATGAATGCGTATAATTGGATTGGTGATATTAGGTCTGTCTGCACATAAAGTGCGCACTTCGAAGCCGTTTATTCCATTCAGTTCCTTCAGATAACTGCAAATGTCCGCTAAAAGTCTCGTTTTATAATCTACTGTAGCGGGTGGCGTTGTTTAAAAAAAAAAACCCGGTAAGCACTTAATTAACGCCTTATAAATCCACAAATATTAAATATTACAGGATTTTAATGTCACGGTTTAAACAAACTTAAGTTACTCTTTATATTCTGTCACATTTCTATGGTAAAAGAATAAAAACGTACTCCTCAGCACTTTGCAGCTGCCTGTCATCAGAGCCGTGGCTCTGCCTGTCATCTGGTTCGCAATGAATTATGGGAGAAAAGAGGCCGTGAAGGATCCACTACCAGTAACCTTCGTTTAACAAAGTGTTGCTCCTTCGAAGGCTTTTGAATCAGGACAGTACTTGGCGCGCCGCTGTGACGTATGCAGCCTACAAATCCGCACTTCCTAGTGCGCAGAACCTTAAATGGGACACAGTGATTGTCTCTCTTCAACTGTACATAATGCATCCAGAAAGGCTAAGCTAGCTCTTTTAACTTCTATAAGTCTGTGATCTGAAAGATTGGTGTCTTTACAATCCAACAGTAACTTTTGAAATGCACGTTTCCACAAAATATTTTCTACATACTTCGTGAAAAACACAATCTGTTTCCAAGTTGCACTTTAAGCTAACAATAACGAGCTACAGTAGAAGGCTAATTGGAAACTTTTGTCTCCAGGAAACAGAAGAAGAGGAAGATAATTCCAGTGACAGCTCAGACTCCGAGTCAGGAGAGTCCTCCACCTTCGCTCCCGTCACTGTCAGCCCTGTGGTCGTCACAGACGAGCCCATAGCTGAAACCACCGTAGACACCATCTTACCTACCATCGTCACCGACACCGACGGAGGCCGCGGTGACAGTTTGGGAGGTTACCCCAGTGACTACAAGTCCATTGTCTATGTGGAAGAGAAATCTTACCACAAGATTCCAGTCCCCTACAAGTCCTATGAGTTTGTTGGCACAGGAAAGAAGGTGGCCTATGATATGATGGACGGCAACGAGGTGGAGAAGTCACCAAAAGTCTACAAGGTACAGGTTAGTTTTGTGTTTGAGTTAGGAGAGTCTAGTAGAGAGTGGAGGATATAAATATATTAATCTATCTAATAATGACTCTCACTTAGCTTTTGGCCATAAGATGTACAGAAAAAAAACACAAAAACATCCAGGTCTGAGAAATAATGCAAATAAAGAAGTGCATGAACCCTGTATTCTTCATACTGGCCAGCAGGGGGAGACTGTTGCTACATTTAACTGTTTCAGGTTTAACCATTTGACCATTTTAGACATGGTCTGCTATTTTTGCACAGGTTACTATTGTCCAAATAAATTAACTCATCATCCCATCTCTCCTCTTACTCCCAGGCTTTCCAGATCCAGTCTGACCTCTTGGAGGAGGACACAAGCACCCCCGAGGTGGAGACCCAGGGCTTGGATGCCTCCTCCGGCTCATCTCAGGACCAGGACATCAGCGCCCGCCAGGCCTCCCTTCCAGAGGAGCCAGAGGAGAGCACAAGCACCAGTGAAGCCACAACCAGTGAGAGTGAAAGCAGCAGTACTCCAGAGGAAGAAGAGGAGGAGGAGGAGGAAGAGGAGAGCACTAGCACCAACAGTGACAGCGCAAGCGCCAGCGACGAGTCCGAGGATGAGGAGAGCCAGAGCAGCGAGGAGGCCACAGCCACACCCGGAGCTGCCGACAGTGATTCAGATGAGACTGACAGTGCTGAGAGTGACTCAGATGAGGAGGGGGCAGCACCTGACGCCGCTACTGACATGCCAGTGGTAATCACTGCCAAATAAGCCCCACCCACTCAGGAAATGAAGTGGATGATGGTGTTATAATCACAGCTGCATCCAGGTGGGAAGACCCCCCCCCCTCGAAGCCAATTCCACTGCAGGGTCAAACAGGGAAAACCACGGCTTAATTATTATTGATTTTAATGTGTCCAGACAATATTTTTGTTTTATTTTTGATTAGAGAGCAAATGTTATTTTTTTCCTGTGAATTTATTTAAGTAAACCAATAACTTGTGCATCCTGTGGTTTAGTGGTTCTAAAACAAAACGCAATGTTGGGGAGAAGAGGTTGAAAAAGAGGATTGCTACCTGCAACAGGAGGCTGACTAACCTCATGATGTTTGCTTCCCTGTCCCTTCTTACTGTTACTGCTGGGTACAAGGTCAAAACTGGGAAACAACAAAGAGGAAAGCAAAGTTGAATCCTGATATCTCCACCAGCACAGCATGCATTTAAACATCAATAACAGTTATATGCAAACTTTTTCTTTTTGTTTTGGCTTATGAAATAAAGAAACATGCACAGGTATAAATACTTGTAATCATTATAAACATGACAGAATTTAAACTTGACTTGAAGCCATGCAGTTGCTGCCAGCGCGGCTTCCTCGCTGATTTTAAATGTTGCTGTGTGGATAAAAGGATGTAAACGCCCACAACAGGGTTCAAGTCCGGTATAGATCCAGTACACGCACACATCAACACACACACACACACACACACACATGCAATACAGTCCTGTTCATTTGCACAGTTCCTACCTACACTACATGTTTGTCCCATGTGGTTTACTGTAATGTAACATATTGTACCATTTCTAAAATATGAATAAAGTTCTTTTTCATATAAAGAGATACTGCTTTTTAATATTTGTCTTTAAGTTGATTTATGTGGAGATAGACATGCGAGTAAATTCAACATGGAAAGGTAGAAAGTCAGAAAATGGAAATAGAATTAAAGATTGTAAGTGGCTGAAGTTATTGAGGTTATTTGAGGTTTTAACCTCATTAAATAATGAGGTTGTTTTCCAAAATCAGTCTGAAAATCTGGGTTTTCATCGTTGCACATAGTGGTTCCCAACTTGAGGTCCGGCACCCCCCCAAAGGGCGTTCCCTAAAGACCACATTGGGTCCCACAAGGCTTTGAACATTCAGAGCCACTGTGATCGATGTCCGCACATTGTCCATATTTTACTAAAAGCAAGGCTTCATGGCAGGACAGGTCTCAGCCAGAATCCAGTATTCATGGTGAAAATCTCACTTTCGAAGGCGTAAAACCAACCACAGCTTCAGCCCAGGGTGGGGCGGGTTGTCCATGGCTTTTTAGAAGTTGCATGAAGGGGGTATTCAAGGACAAAAGGTTGGGAACCACTGCCATATGAAGACAGATCATCATGCTCGACGCGGAAGACAGACGCGCAGACAGACGGACAGATTCGTCCATCTCCTGCGTCACGCACGTAATTTGGTACGTTTTCACGGAGCTAAAGATTTATGCTCCCTTACGTCCGTAAATAAGAATGTCACTTTCAAATGTTCTCATTCTTCCATGTGTCTTTTACGTTGCCATGGTCACATCCACTTGTGGGCAGTGCTGAGTTCAGAGTTCACTCCTGTAATCCAGCGTCTGTTTGGTGGCGTTAATGCGCCGCTATAAAGTTGTTTCCACCCAACACGACACAAACAATCCGATGGCGTTTCTTTTCTACAGATGTATTCCTGCATTTTCTCCCTTTTCCCGTACGTAAGGGAGTATAAAAGGGCCTTAAATCAGTATTTTTCTGGGTTTATGTCGGTTTATATGTTGCAGATGTGTAAAAATGGCAAAAACTGAAAAATTATTGACACTGAGTAAAGTTTTGGAGAGAGTCAAGCTTCTTTCCACCTCAAGTGTTTTGGATTCAGTAACATCTGCCTGCTGCCACACAATCCCTACCTGAAAATAAATAGTTATAAACACATAAATAAACAGCGTTGGTAAAGAATATGCGCGTCAAATGTGTGTTAATGAGGAAGCAAAACAAGAACACAATCATTATTACATATTCACATCGGTTATTGATTAAAGTTTTGATAAAAAAAAGCATTAAACGTGATCTGGTAACAACTCCTCTATGGACCAGTCAACCGGCGAACATATAACATGAGCCGAACAAGAGAAAAACACTGATTATCTTGTTATAGTTCAGTGATGTGATGGGAAAACTTCCTGGATGTCAAGTGATTGCTACTTTTCCATTTTTTGGTCATTTCAACTCTTTTCAGAATTTGGGGTGTTAAGCTTTAAAAAGAACATTTCCTTTGTCAATATTTGATCTTCTATTGCCCAGAACACACGTATGTTTCAGGTGTTACTGACATGTTGCAATAACCCAAAAAGTTTCTGCAGCTGCTTCATTTATGCTTATTCCAGACATTTGTTGCCCCCATTAATTCTTGGTGTCATAGATCCAACAAGGTGATGGAAACATTCCTCAGAGGTTTTGCTCCATATTGACATGATAGC
>JAOXYM010000020.1:23437710-23451563 GCA_028567055.1 Leptatherina wallacei | reverse complement strand
AAGAAAGAAAGAAAGAAAGAAAGAAAGAAAGAAAGAAAGAAAGAAAGAAAGAAAGAAAGAAAGAAAGAAAGAACATTTCATAGTTGAACATGGGTTTCTTTGCTGACATTCTGCTGAGTCATTCCTTCACCTGAAATAAATCTCTCTTTCCTTTTAATAACAGATGCCAAAACCACTGCAACAACTTGTATCTCTAATCCAAGTGTTTTACTGGCCCTAAAAGCTCCATTTCATGAAATATTTAAATGATTTGGATTCAAATTTGTCCTGAGCAACCTTAAATCTGAGTTGCAACTAAACAGTGATTTAAAATATCTGAATCATTTTTGCTGCAACCAGATTTAGACTCTGTGGTTTTTATAGTCCTACATCAAACATTTGAATCAATAATATTTCTATTTGTCAAAATATTTATAATTTTTAAAAATGTATCTTTCCTTACTTTTCTTTGGCTTTAACATTACATTCACTCCCTTTTTTTTATTTATGCAGGAATAAACTCTATAGATTTATTCTGGTTTTCAATCTTTACCTCTGTATGCATTATAATCAATAATTTCCCCTTTTTATTGACATACATGTGACAATTCTCCATATTGGACTGAATTACATTCAAAATCACTCATGTTTTTCCCCTTTAGTTGTTTCTTATCTTATGGGATAAACATCAATGAATAATGATAAAAATATCAAACAGTTATTTTTAGTGGAAACATTCAGACTTCAGCTCATAAATATCTTCAGTTTCTTTCCACCACAAAACACATCAGTGATAAAACTTTGGGATATTTTTCAGGCAGTGAGAGGGAGATGAAGGAAGCATTGTTTTTGTGGTCAGCTTACTGGCTTTGCAGACGTTGTTGTAAGAAGGACGATGACGAGGGCGGTTTTCAGCAGCTTCATCTCTGTGAAGGAGGCAGGCCGCAAATAAAACACGACGACAGGCAAAGAGTTTCTGTTAGTAGGTTTCTATTACAGTGATTATATAAATAAAAACATCCAGATTTTACAGATAAAGCAATGTGCGTGTACTTCATAGACCCAGTTAATAGAGATATAAACCCAAAAAATCTAAACTTACCTGATTTCTGTACTTCCAGATGTCTTCTCAAATTCTCCTAAATGCTCTGTAAAGCCAGTTGGATTCCCTGCAGCTGTGGTCACTGTGTTTGAGTCTGTGCTGAACGCAGGCTGCTGCTCATATATGCTGCCAGGGCACGGAGGCTGGTCTGGGGGGGGCTGTGATGGACAGGGAACCTGGGGCGATGATTGTGTAAGATTGGTTTTCCTGGGGCTGAAGTGGAGGGGAGGAGCAGAACGGGAGGTTTACCACACAATCCGGAACAAGTGGCTAGCTTATTTTGACATGTTATAAATTTTATTATGAAATACTTACAGGACATATTTTGATATTCAGAAACAAACTGTTGTTGTATCATTGTCTGAGATATAGTAGGAATCGAGTGCATCATCTGCATATATGCATTTAAAAGAAGATATATATGTGAAATATGTGAACAGTGTAGAATGGGGATAAGAAAAAACAAACAAAAGAAATTTGCTCTGTGACGAAAATTGCTTTTATTTATGTAATTACTAGACACCCCATCATCATCCCAAGCTCTTCATATAATGCCAGCTGGTCAGGGAAGTGCTCTATTATTGCATATTCAGCATTTTCTTCATGCAGCAGTAAGTGACACACCATGACAGGGACAGGGAAACTTATTTCTATAGCTGGTTATGAACATGGAACAGCAACCATATAAGGAGTTTGTAGAGGAGGAAGTCAAACATGATATTTGTCCAACCACAGTTTTTCACTTACTTTTTTTTGTCTTTATTTAAACCTTTTCATTCTACTTCTGTAGTACTTCGGTATGCATTGATGTCATGAAATACTATTTTTAAAAACTGGATTTTATTTTATTAATCTCCCCCCAAAAATTAAATCCACATGTTTAAAGTAATCCACGTAGTCCATGCAATATACACAAAATACCAAAAACCAAACCCTCTATTCATAAATGCAGTGCATTGTTGACAGGTGATTTAATAAGAGCTTCCCACTCTATGATGTAGAAGCAACAGTGATGCCCTGCACATAGTTGTTCCAACAGTTTAAGGTCCAGTTAAGCATGGTTGAAAAACTGGCATCAGATTCTATGCAGATGAAATGTTGTTCTATGTAGCAGTGTACTCATAAAAGCAGTGATTTGGATCAAACACGATCAAACTCAATCCACCTAAAAACGCGGGTCTCGGTTCACTTCAAGCGGACCATATACAGGAAGCGTTGTGGGTTTTTGTTGTGGGAATTTGGGAAAAGTTGATAGAGATATGATCAAACCAAGACCGTTAGGATCTGATGCAGCTTCATCTTTTGCTCTTATATACTAAAAACCCAAGTTGTCCTGCATTATCCAAGATGAACAAGTTTCCTTCTTTGTTGTGTGTCTCGTCTTCTCCTTCAGTAATTATTGATGCAATGCCGCATCTGGCGAAGAGTGGAACATGTTATTTAAAAGATCTGATTTGTTTGAGTAGTGCAGCGTGAACGCAACCTTTGTCCAGAAGAATGTTGCACCCCCCAACGGAACCAATAGTACCGGATCCAACGGACTATCTCGGTGTGAATGCACCCTAAGTTAAGGCCTGCAAGTTTTTATTAGCTCTAAAGTAAGGACTTTTCAAAACTTTTGGAAAGACAGTCGTATTTGTTTTTAAATATTTTAAAAGAAAATTTACCTGTTGCATTAAGAAAACAAAACGTTTATCTAGAGTAAACAATCTTTAACTCGAGGTGGATATTTAATACTTTATATTAAGATAATGATGCCAAATATGTTTTTGCAAGTATGGCCGCTCTTGGTTTCTGTAGTTGTGGACTTTAATAATAGAACTTTAACAGAGTTCCTGTAATTATCCCAGTGCCTAAGTTTTAAAATCTTTTTAAAGCCATAGCTTTAGTACTTTACTTAAAATTGTTAGTGCATTTATGGTAAATCTCAATAATATAGATACAGTGGATGGGATCATATAAACACCTGTCAAAACCAATCAAACAAAACATTTTATATCCATGCTGTTAACTAAGCTCTGGCATTATGATTGAGGGCTTTGTCAAAGTTTATTCAAGCCTTTAAAACTTGAACCACCATCTTCAACATACTTGATTGACGCACACGTCACAGGCTGAACTGAAATGTGTGACCACAGCGAATGGCGACAGATGACAAAAGCGTGAATGACGCGATGAACCAGAAACTGAGACAGACTGTTGAGCAGCCAGTGGAATGTAACACTAGAGACACAGCGGAGCCGTACTTTGATCAGACCGGTGTGTGTGCGACACCACTGTGTTACTTCATCGCTCTGAAAGTTCCCCCTCCTCTCTTCCTCTCTCGTCTCTTTGCGAAATTCCCATAAAGACCTCAGCATGAATCATGAGCAGCATAAATCATGAGTTTGCTCCCCATCAGACGTTTAAGGACACAAATCAACTTAACAAACAAGACAAAAATATACGAGACCTCACGCAGAACCGGCTGTAAAATTGACATTGCAAACACAGCAGCCAGTGTAAACAATAACCACGTCAACACGGATATGGTTTTATCTTCAGTGTTCTATAAGAGTACGAGCCACGATTCATGCACAGTATAAGAAATGCTCATACGTTTAAAGATTTATTTTTTAATTTCTTGTGCATAAGGTAGAGACAGAAAATAGTTTAAACGCTGTGTTTTCTGAGGATAATTGGATGTTCCTTGGATTACCTTCAAATTACTGCATGCTATAGAAGAAAAAAAAGATTAAAGTAAGGGAAAATATGCATCAATGTGTTTTTTCAGTTTTTTTCAGTTTTTTGTGGAGAAAAACTTAAAAGGGTTCAAGCTTAAGTCCTGAACTTTGGTAGATATATCACTCTGGTGGCACCTAACGGCGACTAATTCAGCATCTATCTTCCTTCCTGTCTCCACTCTGAGATCTCTCCAACCAGTAAAAGTCAGTCTGACGTTGACTCCTGTCTTATCTTTTCTTCTGTCCAGTTGCTTATGTGTGATGCGGCGCTATTAGCGAAATGCTGCCGTAAGGTGGTGCGCCAGGATGAAAAAACAAGTTGTGAAGTCCAGTTTCTCAGCCTCAGGACGCTGCACAGCAATGACAGCTCTAAGAATGTACAAAATGAACGTTACTGTGCCAACACGAGTCAGTCAGAAGTCATCCAACTTGTATGAGATGATGGATCCTTTTTCTATCCCATTAAATCACCCCAACAAGGAAACAAGGCAGAACTGTGAGAATTAAATTTTCTACTGCATTTCATACAAATCTGTGGAGCATGCCCAGTGACATTGATAAAAAAAAATTAATTACCTCGTGGCAACACATTACTAATGCAAGGAAACAAGATAAGTAAGCCATGTTTTATATTAGTAATGTATTGACAACGGCGGAGAAATGTGAAGCCTATGCAGAAGTGCCAAAAATTGCAGTTTCCCCCTCATCCACTAGGAGCTACCTCCAAAAGAAAGTCAATCCCCATAGACTCCCATGTTAAAAAGGCCAACTTAACAGCAGAAATAAACATGTTTACAGCCTGGTTCAAAAACCATTTTAGGTTTAACAGGTCACGTTTACCTTCATGACAACTGTGGGGGGAGTGAATTTATTTATAACTCATTCGTTTAGATGTTATTTAATTTGGAAATTCTTCATAATTAGGGGCGTGTCCTTGTGATTGACAGGTGCCAGATATCCGGCAGCAAGGAGGCAGAGTGTAGCACAACCGCGGTTTTTAGCCGGCTAACAGCGCCCCTTAGCTTTAGCCCGCCTACCTCCGTTAGCTGGTTAGCTCTCGTTAGCTCCGGGTTAACTTGGTTAGCTCGTAGCTACAGGCAGCTCAGATGATGGGCAGGGCCGGACTGGGACAAGAAGTCAGGCTGGGAGTCATAGACTCATTCAGGCCACCCCCACTCATACACTGCACAAATATGTCCACATTTGAGCAAGTGGTGCACACAACCACAAATCCACCCACACATGTTATGAGTAAGTAATCACCAAAAGCTCATTATTCTATATCAAATTGAAATCAAACAGGAACAGCTTCCCTTCTTTACCCCAAACCTTCTTGAGGTTTCATTGGCTTAAAAAATACTATTGTCATCAAATTTTCCTTATTTCTGATCAGCTGTTTTGTATAAATAACAATCATATTTCATACATAATTCAAACTTAAACCAACAACTTGTTTCCCTACTTTATTGATTCTTCTGAGCTAAAACCAGGCTGAGATGTCCCTGCATGCAAGTCTTCCCCAGAATTATCACTGCCTGATGGCAGTAGAACTAAATATATATTAAAAGAACAGTATAATCATAACATCAATAAGATCTAATGAACAGTACTGTCACCAAATACTTGTAATATGTTTATGTTTAACTGTTCAGGTGTCAGGCCGCTGTAAATCTTACACATTCATTGCTTATTCTTAAAAAACATGACTTGTCCTGCTATTGCTCTATACACTGTTCCTCTTTGCAACAACTGGACTGTCCTCCCTCTGAAGCACCTGCACCTTCAATACAGTGTTGTGTACGATGTGTGCTGCAAACACACACACGCAAGCACCCATTCTGTATGGATATGTGAACATAAACCTCAGACACCAAACACATCAATGGTTAGAATATCCATTTGTAGTTTTATGTTTGGGCTAAAGTGAGGTTTAACAATACAGCAACAAACCACTGCAACATGAAGTTTTGACAGGAGGTACCAGGGTCATTATTACAGCTACATAAAAGGCTCAGGGAAAATCTCAACGTGGTCTTCATGTTATCTTCAGATAAGAGTTTCTACATTTAACACACGTTGTCTCTCCTGTATTTGTAATTTACTAAACGGCTAACTCTAGTGATGTCGCGTGAACACCGCTGCTGGTGGAGGCTTTGATAATATCTGAAATTTTGCACATTTGCCCGCCTCTTCTTCAAGCTTCAAGCGCCTTTTTCCCCCCGTGCACTTTAGTGTTGATTTGTCTGAAAATAAAACTTGACTACTGACATTTTGACCAGTCGCCACAACACCAGCACACAGCACATTTTATTTGTGGGCGGGTGCCAGTTTCTTCAGGCCAATCAGCTGCAACAATGTAGTTCGCTGTGATTATTATTTTATTATTCAACAAGCAGGCCAGTCAGGCCACTTAACCCTTTAACTTTCACACTAAGAAAAAAGCAAGAGAGGAAATGTTTCTTTGCATTTTCTCTTTTCTTTTGAACAAGAAAATATGAATAAATGTTTTTAGGAAATAGTTGAGATAAAAGTTAATAAAGTAATGACAGTGAAATGATCAAACTTTGACACAGCAACGGGATAACAAACACTTTCTTTTAGTATTACATACTCAAACCAATTGGTAGAGATGGTTCAGGGAGGTTTATTACATCAATTCTTTACTAAGATTATTGATAATCACTAAAAAATTTGCTCTACCAAATGGTAGAGCAGGACCACAAAGGGTTAAGAGCCCAGGCCACTGGGAATTGTCCCGATGCTCCCGATGGCCAATCTGGGCCTGTTGATGGGTGTCGATCATCCATCAGCGCTCACAGCCCCCCTCTCAGCGCCACCCATTTTGTATTTTTTGTGACTGACAAAACTCTTGACGCTACCAAGATGACAACGGTGGGAACCTCCCAACGAGCCTCAACTCAGCTCTTCAGAAACCTACAGGTCACATGAAGGTTTGTCCATATTTTTTTACAGTAATTGGTCCACATATTGTTTTTTTTTTTCATACTACGCACCTTAAGCACCCAAAATAAGTGTTTCTTACTAATTATGACACGATGATTATTCGCAATATTGTACAATATTGTTGTAACCGGCCACATTTAATATTTGGGGGTTTTGAGTTTAACATTATTCGATAGCTGGACCATAGTCCTGCAGGATTTAGATGTTTCTCTGCTCCAACACACCTGATTCAAATTAAATGGATCCAGCAGCTTAACAAGTTCTCCACAGTAAGTCATTGATTTGAATCAGGTCAGTTGGAGCAGAGAAACATCTAAAACCTGCAGGACTGCGGCCCTTGAGGACCAGGGTTCCCCATCTCTGGTGCAAACAAACTGTGTCATGTGTTTGTGGGATTTTAGTCAACATTAACGCAAAATTGTTGTTGAATGGTATATGGGGTGTCCCATCTTTGGTTAAACTTTAGTTAAGCAAACTTTTTTTATATTATTGCAATTTGATCCAAGAACGATATAAAATTAAACAAAGTTGTAATCATCAATAAGCATACGTGCTGTAGACATAAATTCCCATGCTAACAAAGCACTAGCACAGCGCTAGCAGAGCTAAGCAACTGCATTAGTCTTTCAGAGTACACACTTGAAGGGCCCCTCTACATAATAGTGGCTGATAGAGCTGGGCAGACTGATCCAAATATTGATGGTATCGATATGAAGGCCAGTATTTGTATAGTTTGATATCAGCTTGATGAGATCGATACTTTTCTTGTAGAGGACTTCAGGGCAAAAAGCTAAAGAATGTGAATGAGAGCCAAACCAATAGCAGATTTTATTTTTGTTTAGCTAATTTACACTGTTGACTTCATGTTTCTCAAACAATTGTGCAATAAAAGGGAATTGTTACATTGATGTTATTTTATATTGTTTACCAACAAAAAGCTTAGATTTTAAATTTCTCAGTTCTACCAGACAGATTGTAAATTGAAAAAGGTTTTAACAGACAAAAATTTTTATACTGTGTTTTATTATGATCATAGTCATGATCAATAATTAAAGGAAAAATCATAAAATTTGCAGTATCGCCCAGCCCTAGCAGCTGACAGACATCTTAGCTGGCTTTTAGCAGTGTGTCACTATTTGAATTTTCGTTAACGTAATGGTTCACGACACGGGGTGGGGGAATCTGGTCCAGGTCCGGTCAGAACAATCCAGGAGGGAGCCAGAGGCAGAGAGCAGGGTCGGGTTCGGGTCCAGGTCCGGTCAGAACAATCCACGAGGGGGCCAGAGGCAGAGGCAGAGGCAGAGGAACGGAGCAGGGTCCAAAAGGTCCAGGTCCAAAACAACAAGGCCGGTTCAACGAAAGGCTGGAGAGTCAGAATCCAAGAGAGGTTTGCAGACAATCTGGCAGAGAACTGAGAGTTGCATGGTGCTTAAGAGAGGAGTGGAACAGGTGAAATGGATTGTGTTGATTGAAGGTAATTGAAGTCAGCAGGAAGCATGCCCAAATAAGGCATGAGTCAGGAAGGCAGACTGGAAACCATGACAGGTAATCAATCCAAATTTTATTTGTATACTTTTCATACAAGAAGCATCACAAAGTGCTTTACATAACAGCTAAAAACCTTCAAAACTTCAAAATGAGCCTTCACATACCAAAGCATAAAACAACTCAAAACACACACCCAATCTCTCCTCACACACTCATACAGATAAAGCATGCATAATGACTTTGATGATGTGTATTATATAAATTATATTATAATAACACGCTCAACAGTGTGTACACCAACATAAGGGATATAAATCCACCCCCCACCTGCCACTCTGACCACATCTCAGTCTTGTTGGTTCCTGCATACCAACCCTTACTGAAAACCAACAAGCTGGTACAAAACACCACTGCGAGGACAGATGACGCTGCCTCTGTGCTGCAGGACTGCTTTGGGTGTACAGACTGGCAGATTTTCAGGGAGGCAGAAACTCCTAAGAGTGAAAATGTCATGGTCTGTAGGTTTTGGTTTGGATTTACTGCTACTTAAGTTGCTGTCCTTGTTACCTGTTAGTTCATCCCCGTCTGTAGTACATCTTGTTTTACTTCCTGTTCTCTATTCGTAACCTGGTTTCATTTGCTAATTCACTTCACCTGTTCCCTTTTTAGTTCTCTTCAGTGTATGTTTACTCCCCGGTGTTGTCCTTGTAAGTCTGTTTTAGTCATTGTCATAAAACCTTTATTCCTGCTCCTGTCTGCCTCCTGCCTCTTCACCCTGCATTTGGTCCTCATCATCCATGCATGGTAACAGGAGCCTTAGCTTTACACCGTCTACCTCCATTAACTGGTTAACCCCGTTAGTTCGGGGTTAGCTTTGTTAGCTTGTAGCTACAGGCAGCTCAGAGTTTGATGGGTGTCAATCATTCGTCCCCACGCTCACAGCCACCCTCACTGTGCCACCTTGTCGCCCATTTTTGTATTTTCTGGGAGTGACGAGATATGTGAAGCTGCCATGGGAACCTCCCAACAATCTTCAGTTCAGCTCTTCAGAAACCTACGGGTCATGTAGCAGAGACTCTGTCCATTGATATTTTACAGTCAATGGTGGCGACCCACAGTAGACGAAGCTGCTTCACCATTCCTTCAAAAAAAGAGCTACAATATTTTTCTAAAACTTTGAATATGTTGTGATTATAATTATGCTGATAGCAAAAAGAGTAGCAAAACTGCTTTATTTCACTTTACAGGGGCATGTGCAACAGGTCATGTATAAGAGGTTTGGCGACACCTATGCTGGATACATAGGGTAGTGAACTGAAAAAGTCATTGCCACCATCCCTGTCCGAGCTAATCAGAAGCCATGGATGTCCACTCTTTGCTGGGACACAGTTTTCAGGTCTGGTGATGAGCAGTAACTATGGGAAGGAAGAAAGAACCTGACGATGGGCATCAACCAAGATAAAGCCTTGTATGCTCCATAAATCTAGAGCAGCTACTTCTAAAAAAACTCCCTTTCTCTTCCTGGTGCACTCACTAACTTCTTCGGTCACTTGGAGATCTCAAACACCTCTACTGGACCTGACAACATCCTGGGCCAGCTCTTTTGTTGGATGTGCCAGCTCTCAGAGGCATTGACGGACATCACTACGGAAAGTGCTACATACTTCAAGAGCGCAATCATAATCATCCCCTTCCCAAAGTCTTCGCTGTTACAGGCCTGAATGACCATTGCTCTCATTCCATTATTTATGAAGTTCTCCAGTCCACAGAATCATCAACAAACTATTCATACTGGGTCTGAGCCTGTACATCAGCAACTGGGAACTAGACTTCCTGACCAACAGGCCCCAGTAAAGCATGATACACAACCACACATCTTCCTCAATAACCCTTAACACTGCCCAGGGATCCATGTTAAGCCCCGTTGAGTCTACCTCCCATCAGGCAGGAGGCTGCACAGCATCAGAGCCAGAACCATTGGGCTCAGTAGGAGTTGATACCCTCATACTGTAAGACTATCAGATCTAGTCTCAGTAAGAACTTTCTAAGTTGTGTATTCTTGTTGCTCTGAAATCATGTGCAATGCTGCAATATTATGTGCAATAATGCTGCAACATTTTTTAACAGTGCAATCTGCGTTTATTACATCCATGAAATCTGTTTACATCATAAATACTTTCACAACTTCCTTTTTATTTATTACTTCATATATCCTTACTACCCCAGTAATTCTGAACCTTTTTTGAGCCATTTACCCTCTGTCCCTTACCTAGGTCCCCAACTGGCCCTCACCATTAAAATGTAGGCTAAGCCCCCTGAATATCAGGCTTAACCCTTTAAAGCCTGACCCAAGAAATAATGGGCATGGAATTTAAAATATTTTAAGTGAAACCATGTAAATAGAAATTTTAATATGAAATCTAACTTTAGGTCTTGCTTTCAAACAACATTGAATTACAAAGAGCATCACAAAATAAAAAGCAATGATGCTGCTGCATACAGAACAGCCGAAAATGTCAGGGTTGCATAACACTGGGGGAAATGCGAAGGTCTTCAAAGGCCCAGTGTGTGAGAATTACTCCCATAGCGGTGTGCTAATTGAGTGCAAACAACTGAGCGGTGCTCTCATAATATAACTACCGGTAATTATTTTATTTTGTTTTATCCAGGTTACACCAGGAAACCCCAAATATGACCCACTGTATATCAGTGGTTGGAATAACCATTTGTAGTTTTATCTTTGGGCTAAAGTGAGGTTTAACAATACAGCAACAAACCACTGCAACATGAAGTTTTGACAGGAGGTACCAGGGTCATTATTACTGCTACATAAAAGGTTCATGGAAGATCTCAACCAGGTCTTCGTGTTATCTTCAGATAAAAGTTGCTACATTTAACACACGTTGTCTCTCCTGTATTTGTAATTTACTAAACGGTTAACTCACGTGATGCTGCAGGAGTCTGAACACCGCTGCTGGTGGAGGCTTTGAAAATATCTGAAATTTTGCGCATTTGCCCGCCTCCCCTTCAAGCACCTTTTTTTTATTGATAAGGTCACTCTCTGCCCCCCCCTTCCTCTTTTTTTACAAGTCCATTAGCGCCAGTGCCACTATTCCTCTGCCTCTCTGTCGTTCCGCCTCCGTGCGCTTTCGTGTTGGTAACTCTGAAAATAAAACTTTCTGACATTTTGACCAATCGCCACAATTAAAGACAACTGATGAGCACACGTTTTATTTGTGGGCGTGTGCCAGTTTCTTCAGGCCAATCAGCTGCAACAATGTGGTTCGCTGTGATTATTACTTATTGTTCAATCTTTTTTAAACAAGCAAGCCAGTCGGGCCACTTAAAAGCCCAGGCCACCCGGAATTGTCCTGCTGCTCCCGACGGCCTGTTTTCCACTGTAGGCTAACAAATTAACCATTTCATATAGCAGGTAACAGTAAATTATTTGACTTTAGTGGGAGGGTAAAGTAGTTGCTGGACTATCCTGCCCTGTTTCTAACATAATTCAGTCTAACTTACCTGTCCAGCAGAAAGAAGTCCGTCTCCCTCATGAATTGTCTCCATCTGGGTAACGTTACACCGATGGAGACTCTCGTTTTCTCTCTGTTATTAATCCTTTTTCTTTTCAAGGCAATTTTTTCTCCTTCTCAGGTGGCACAGAGCATAAATGGTTCTCAGTTTCAATGGGAAATTGCAAGTTGAATGATCCACGGTTGTCTTTGTTCGTTTCTCCTCCTCCTCCCCCAACAACACACGGGGATTCAAAGCTAAAACGCGTAAGGCTAACAAGTTTGTCCCCTTTCGGCCACCGTATTCGAAGATGGTGATGCAACATGGCAGCCTTTAGTTGCGTGCACCACCACCTAAATATTTATAAACAACCCGTTCTAAGCTACGAGAACGCTTTCATTTGTGATTGTGATTAGACTTCTGTAAAATACGTATTTATGAAAGAAAGAAATACTTTTATTTTTGCAAATAAAAACCCAAATTAGTTACACACTGTACCTTTAAAGAAAAATCTACTAAAAAGTGTTGAAGGTTTGTGTGAGCTCTGTGCGTGGATAGGAAAGGCTTCATTTGAGAAGACTTATACATATTACATATGGGAAGTTGTTCGCTGGTAGCATAATTATAGTGAAACAATTAGATACCAGAAGAAACACAGTTTTTTTTATGATGTATTACATTTTTCTGTTGCACGCTGCACCTTTAATATATGGGTTGCCTTGTTTGTGTTCTTGCGTGTTTCACCAACAATCCTGCGGATCATAACTTTGTTCCTTCATGTGTGACATGTTCGGTGAAAATAAAGAATATTTAATTGAATTCCAGTGACTTTTCTTTAGTAGTTACAAACTGGCTAGCAACCTAATTACATTAACCTGAGGGTTACACAAATATAAATACAGAGACAAAGCAAAGCCTCATCATTACTCCATACAGACATGACTCAAGCAGTATTACACAAACCCCCCCGTTTCTACAGTAAATGAACATGTTCATGTGAGTCAGACTCACAAACAGTTTAAGCTGTATCAGTTCAGAGATTTTCTAGCAGACTGTCCTGTTTTCTGTTCAATGAATAACATCACCTAGCTGACAAAGGAAGTGCTTAGAATTAGAGTTTGGCTAGTAAGAAATTACATAGAAGTCATCAACCAAAGTTAATAATTGGTTCGTGTGTATAGAAATTCTCTGAAAAGTGAGTAGTCATCAAAATAAACTATATTCTAATCAGTTGTGGATGGTAGAGCTTTTAAATAAAGTTATATTAAGACACTGTGATCATGTCCTCTGAGTATTTAAAGTAAAACATGTCAGCTAAGTTGCTCATGCTTCTCTGGACCAGAACAGGTGTTGCAGCATTTCCTGAGGGAAGTTGCGTGTTGCCTTTTGATGGCAAATGAGGTAAATTTATTGTGACAAACTTCCCTTTATGCACACAGACTCATAAATCATATAGTATTGTGTGAAAATGAAAACAGATGTATTTTTTAATTACTGCAGAACAGGCCAATTATGTCCAGAAAAGTGGAGGTTACCCTCTTTCCCTATCTGGCACGTTTCTAAGGTAGGCCATAAGGGACAAACTATCCACTGGCCCTGTGATGAAGGTGTTACAAGGAGTAATTTCATCTAACCATTTCTACTTTTGAGGCAGCTGACAAGGATGTACGACCTCTAGTGGTCAGAAGAAGACAGTGGGGGAGCACTTTTGATACTATCGAACATTTAAATCAGCATAAAATGTGTCATGTGAACTCCTCAGTTTATCCGATCGACTTTGATCGGAATGAATTTTCAATCTGATCAATAAGGAAGTTTAAACCTTTCCATGATCTGATCAATAGGAACAACTTAGCATGTCTTCATTAGATCTGATGGTTTCTGTGATGTATGTTCTATCTGCTCATGCTTGAACCTCACGGGGTTATATGACGTGAAGAGTTTCAGGAAGGTCTATAACTATAACTGAGATAAGATAAGATAAGATCAACCTTTATTAGTCCCACGGCGGGGACATTTGGGCGCTTTCTTTATGCTCCGTTATCCATGGTGAATCAGGTAATCGGGACTCCATTGACGATGGC
>JAOXYM010000020.1:23297308-23308309 GCA_028567055.1 Leptatherina wallacei | reverse complement strand
GATGCTATCATGTCAATATGGAGCAAAACCTCTGAGGAATGTTTCCATCACCTTGTTGAATCTATGACACCAAGAATGAAGGCAGTTCTGCAGGTAAAAAGAGGTCCAACCTGTTACTATCGAGATTACCTGATAAAGTGGATGGTGAGTGTTTGTTGTGTGCTGTATGTTTACATACAGATAAGTTTTATTGTTTCTTTTTTATACTCCTTTTTGCTTTAGTGTTCCTTCTGTATGTTTCCTTTACATTAGATTTTTCTTGATTTTCTCTTGCTAGCATTATTTTGGTTAAATAACTGCAGCATCTTGTAATCTAACTTTTTATTCTGTTCAAAAAAAGACATGCCTGTTAGGTTAATTGATCAGTCTAGATAAATTCTAAGTGTGTGGGTGAATTGTTGTTTGTCTCTCTATGTTGGCCGTGCGATGGACTGGCAACCTGACCTGACCTGGGTGTACCCTTCCTCTCGCCTGCTAATTGCTGGGATAGGCTCCAGATTCCCTGCAACCCTGAATTGGATTAAGCGGTACAGAAAACTAATAAATGTATGAATGAAGGGAGAAAAAAAGTTTACCTTGGAAAAAAAGAGACTGGTTTGCTGGACTCTTGTAAAGAGAGATTTAAAATCCACTGATGTTACTGTTCCACAGCAGTCAATAAATAAATAAGTCAACAATGAGAAATACACCTGTTTATTGTCTGTGGTATCAGCCAGCTGTGGGCAGCTCATGCACACCTCTGTATTCTTGTGTCCCAACAGGCCTTTGATCAGGTAATTGCTCCTCGGCCCCCAGAGTTTGCATCCCCCCCATATGTCGCTATGGCGACCACCTCTCTAGCCTGCATCTGTGTGCAGCCCTCACACCCCTTTTTAGACAGACTTATATATTGCAAGGCTGCGAGTGATGGAGGAAAAGGGCAGCAAGGCGCTGTGAGTGGAACCTTTTCCACTTTAACCTTTATGACGGCTCAGATATAACGACCAGTGTGTGTCTGTTTGTTTGTGCTTCTCCCAGTCTGTCCATCTATTTTTTTAACCTATAATATCAAAGCTCAATTTCCTCTCCAAACATATGGACTCTCTTTGATTAGCAATCAGTTCTGAGACGCAGCAGACACAGACGGGTCCAGTTCTTCAGAGACTCTTTGCGATATTGATACTGAAAAAAAAGATCCCAAACACCTCTTCTTCCATCCGTATATTCTCAATATTGCTGAATTTGGATTTAAATTTCCTGGCTTTTGACAACATCTACCAGAATGTACTAGCACACAGAATGTGTCAGATATGACTGAACTGGTTAATGAGGTTTTTGGTTTTTTTTAGTTTTGAAATTTAAGCTTTGTGTTTATGGGGAGAAAAAAGAGAAAAGAAAGACAGAAACCTACGTCAGGATGCTGCAGGTATAAGCCATGGAGGCACCGGAGTAGCCGAGGCCACATGTTTAAGCCATCATTTGCATTTAATTAATGTATCATGAGTGACAATAATCACCGGTTCCGAATATAACTGTGGTTTGAATTTTAATTAACTAAATGCCACATATACAGTGTTAATAAGAGGATATAAGCTTCATCTGCTTGTTAATGACACAATCTGTCAAATGTTTAATATGCTCGTCATAAATTGATGATTTTATCTCTGAATTATTTTAAGTAGTGAGAAATATAGATTATTTCAAATTGGTTATTCATACCACAGACAGTCCCAAGACTTTATTAATAATAATAATAATAATAATAATATCTTTATTATTTCTATCTTATACAATGATCAAGTTTGTGTGAACACTTAATTTGTAATTACAGATAAGAAGTGATCAAAATATAAAATCTGTCCATTCAATTTTAAATCGAAGACACCAGAAAAATTATGAGAAACTTCTTTATTAGACTTTACAGAACAGGATGAGGGAACATGAAGCTTCATTCAACGATCACAGCTTTATCTATGCATAGGCTACAGACATCTCTGGAGATATTTAACATGGTTATCAACAATAATCGATTATGAGCCCTCTCTTCTTATCCAGCATCATTCTTAATTCAGAACAGTTTCTTAGGCTGTTGACGTCCAGGGCGCGTTTCCTTTGACTCGGATGTCTTCAGATCTAACTTCAGTGATCTGATGAGTTCATGATGGTGCAAAGGAAAAATGAATAAGTAAAAATAAAGACAAAAAAAAGTGGAACCATCACGGTTTACAGAAATGACACTTGATTATTTTCTTGAAAGCGCTCTGAAAGTCTTTGTTGAAGTATGCGTAAATGATGGGGTTGAGTAAGGAGTTGGAGTAACCCAGCCAGTTTATGACATCCTCCAGCCAGCGGGGCATGTAGCAGGACTCTTGGCAAAAAGGCATGACGAGGGCGACAATGAAGAAGGGCAGCCAGCAGAAGATGAAGGTGCCCATGATGATACCCAGAGTCTTCACCGCTTTGCGCTCCCGTGCCAGCGCGATCTTCTTCTTCGCTTCGGACGCTTTCTCGTGTCTGTTCTCCAGCGGCAGCGCGGAGCTCGGGGTGTTTGGCAGCGGCAGGTTGCCTTTGGAGTTGCTGTGAACTTCGATGATTTCCAGAGACTCGCCGTCCTCCGCATGTTTGACAGCTCCGTTGAAGCCCGGTAGCGGCTGGGGCTCCACGCTTCTCTTCCAGCTCTTTCCCTGCGCCTCTCCGAGAGGTCTTTTATGGAACAGCGCCGGGGACAGCGCCAAACAGGAGTCTGATACTTTCTTTTTCTCAGTTTTACGCACAGTCCTCCTGATCCGAAACCGAGCGGCTTTGAAAATCCGTCCATATAAAACCAGCATTAAAATCAACGGGATATAAAAAGCTCCAAATGTGGAGTATATCGTGTACCAGGGGTCTTGTCTGATCTTACACTGCTTGGGATTCGCCTTGTCCTCTGCCATGCTGCTCGGCTGCGAGCGCATGACCAACATGGGCGGCACCGAGATGGAGAACCCGACCAGCCAAGTGACACTGATGAGAACCGCGGCTCTCCTCGGCGTCCTCTTTTTCATATAGTCTATGGGCTCCGTGATCGCCCAGTATCTGTCCAGAGCGATGGCGCACAGGTGCAGGATGGACGACGTGCAGCACAGCACATCCAGTGAGATGAAGATGTCGCACGGAACCTCTCCAAGCGTCCATCGGTTTAACACCTGATAAAGCGCCGCCATAGGGAGAACCAGCACCGACACCATCAGGTCGGTGACGGCCAGAGAACCGATCAGAAAGTTGGCCACGTTCTGTAGAGACCGCTCCAGCGCGATGGCTGCAACCACGCACGCGTTGCCAAAGATTGCGCACAGGATGAGCGCGCCGAGCAGGAATGATGTGACCACTTGATAACTCAGCTTCACCTCCTCGTCTTCGGATTTGGAGGGTTTGTTTGTTGAGTTGTCAAACTCAGGCCAGACTGTCGTGTTGTTCCCGGCCTCCATTGTTGGTAAACTTTCTGTTTGGAGAGATTCGGTTACTCCGTGGAGAACCCGGTGCGCATCACGCGGTGCCGCCTAGTAAGGTGCATAGCGAGGCTGCTGGACGGCTGGTGGTGTAGAGAAGCTCTGAACTGTAAGTCTCGGCTGCTGACGGAGAATGATGCTGTGTATTTATACCAGTGATGGAAAATGCGTCATTTGTCTGTGAGGTTGTTAAAGAGTGTTGGCTGGTTTGGGCTTGTCTGTTTAATCGGCAGCTCAGGCAACAAAGACGTGACACCGATTTTTTAAAAAGTCTTATTGTCCTGTGCATTCTTCAATTTGCAAGTCACGTGATGAGTTTGGACATTTATTGACTTGAAGGATTTTGTTTATAGTTTAAAGGGTAAATTGTTAAAGTTTTGATGGTGCGACTTTCATTTTTCATCTTCTATATTTCATAGATCAAAGGGCCAGTTGTTCCTGAGTGCTAAAACAAACAAGAGTTCGTTTTATTTTTTATTCTCTATCCATTTTATTTGCTAGTAACTGTTTAAGCACCATGGTCAGGGCAGTATGACTTCACAGCCCAATACCACTGCCACCTGGCGTTGGCCTGCTGACTCAACAGGACGATAAAAAAAAGTAAAAAAAAAAAAAGATAACGCTCACCCTTTAGTCTGTTTAGCGAACAGATGATCAAACAGTTTAAATATTTCAAATATAAACCATTAACCTGTTTAAAATGATTGTGAGTAATATAGTTGCATTTATACCCAAACAGAGAATAAGGCAGATGAAGAGCAGCTCTGCGCTTCCTCTCATATACAGTCAGAATAAACAGGACCAACCCCAGCACGTACGCACATGCATGAAACCTTTTTATTTTAAATCGAGATTTTAGGAAATACTTATCTGTTTATTTTAGAAAGGTGGTTTCTTCATGTAAATAGTAATTAAGGCAAATTAAGTAAAAGCCAATAGTAAGATTTAGGATTATTTATTTAACCACTATTAGAAAAAGACTTGACTTCATTGATGATAATTACATGATGAAAATTTATGTTTTTAAGTTTAGTTTTCTGATTTTAAGACTCCAGCAATGTCATGTTCTATAGAGCGACTAAGCATTTAATGTTCCATATGTCATGCACTCAAAACTAATTTAATTGTACTTAACCAGCCGAAGCTTATTTATTTTCATTCTGCTGAAATGTCTCTTTCTGGCCTCTGCCATGTTTTATGCACCTGGCAACGGAGGGGAGCATGTTCTCTACATTATGTGCTGTGTTCATTTGTACTTGGGCGTTTGGGGTTTACCCAAAGTAAAGGCCCATTTACAAAGATACTTATCAATATTAAGTTGACTCTTCTTGGAGTGACACTTGGGGGTTTTGGGCAGTCAGACTTAAGGGGCGGTGGCCCAGCTCTAGCTCAAGGATTCATCAGACTTCTTGTCACTGATTTTCAGTCCAATTCTTGTGTCATTTAGCATATCTCAGCCCCCCCCCCCCCCCCCCCCCCCCCCCCCCCCTGTTTTCTTTCCTGAAGAATGGCTTCTTGACCATTCCGATGAGGCTTCAGTGGACAATAGATGGATCAACAGAAGGTCCAGACACATCTTTGAGGTCCTGTGTCAGTTCTTGCTTAGATTTTATCCCCATTTGGAAAAACATCACTTTCAGATACTTTTCATTTGCAGTAAACTTGTCCAATTTTAGCTTTCTTTCTTAAATGTTAAATGCTGAGCTACACCTAATAACTCTTTGGGGATCCCTTTGTTGGTGCCAAAATGCCACTTTGTATCTGTCTTTGTTATCAAACAGATTTATTTTGGTACTATAAAAAGAAATGGGGGGAATGAACTTTTTATTTTGCGATGTTTTCTGGTTCATTCTTTGAGTTAGGAGCCTTATATGCTTGAATGATTCATACCTTAGTATATAAATGGTTGGGGACCATAACTTAACTGAAAATGAGTGTAAAACTAGTCAATATAAAAAAACACTTAGTAAGTCAGGAGAACTCTTAGTTAAGACTATTTTAAAAGACAACAAGTAATTCTAATTTCTTGGAAAGTTATGTTTAGTTGTATGATTATATAGAGCAGTGGTTCAAACCTATTTTCCTTGAGGACCCCCTTCGTGCAAATACTAAAAAGCCATGGACCCCCTGCCCCACCCTGGGCTAAAATCATGCTTGTTTTATGCTTTCCAAAGTGAGATATGTATTCTGTCTGAGTCCCATCCTTCAATAGACTAAAGTTATATTAAATTATCAGCATATAGCCTTTTTTTTTCTCTTTAGAAAAAAAATTAAATAGGAAAAGTGTGGACATTAATCACAATGGCTCTGAATGTTCAAATTCCTGGACCCCAGGTTAGGAACCACTGATATAGAGCCATAATTTGTAACATTGAACAGTTTGGTGGTCCATTGCTAGACCATATTAACTATAGGTTTTATTCCCCTCCCACCCAAAAAAAACCCCAACTGAATCGTAGTTTATGGTTTAAATATATTCATAATCAGTCTACAACGATGGCACAATGTCAAAAGGGCGCTTTTTCAGTTTTTTCGTTTTTTGGTTTAGTAAGTAAAACGGATTATACTTTGATACCCGGACCCATCAGGTATCCCATTTTTTATTTGACCATGTTCATTTCATCCGCTTTCATTTCGCTGATAGAGGGAACAAGAGTGAGTGGCTACAGGAAAAAATAATGAAAACAAAATGATAGCGACAACAAACAATCATTCAAAATAAACAAACAAAAATAAATAAAAAATGAAACAGAATTCAGATATTCGAGAGCAAATTTTCTTGGCAAAACACAGCCGCCAGACCATCATTCTGCCGCTATGGTGCTGGACGAGACAAGTTCAATAAAAAAGATTATAAATTAATAATAATAATAATAATAAAAAGATAGCTAGCGCGATTTACTTTTATTGTCCTTTACGCTCTCCGTAGATCCCATTTTTTGTGACGTCATGTCCCCGTTTAAAAAAGCGAAAAAAAGAGCCTCTTAACTTTAGTTTAATCTGTCTTTGGTTTGTGTTCTTGGTGACTTCAGCCGTAAAAGTCCTCCAGGCTGTCCGGTAGGCGGAGGTATGTGTTGAATGTTGTTATTTTTACGATGTATGACCATGAAGGGATTAAAAACCGCCATGAGAGAGCTGCTGCTGCTTCTTCTTCTTCTTCTTGTTTACAGTGGTGAGTGGCTAACTAGCTAAATTAGTCCTTACTCTGCCACCATGGTTGCTAGCTTTGTGCTATGAGTGTTATCGTGACATTTTTTATCAAAACATTACGAGAGAAAGAGAGAGGAGGGTAGAAAAGTCTAAATAAGACAGGTGGGAGTAAATATTTTAAATTCCAGGCTGGAAGTAGGTGAGCAGCTCGACTCACATACTTCCTGTCTCGAGCTCATTTGCATGCAAAAAAAAAGAGCTTTACTGCCAGTGAAGAGAAATCTTTTTACTGTTGCATCTGACGATCATTTGGACAAAAATGTGCTGTCGTCTTAGACTGACCTTTGGCTGGTCCACATAGATGCGCAGGACAAATACTTCAGCCAACATAAACATCGTCCAAGAGGGAACAGCATCAGGTTATTTATAAATAACTGCAGTAGCTGCTTATATCTGCTGTATAACCTTCTTAAATACTGTTGACCCAGATAGTGTAAGCACAAGACTACTAGATGTTGGTTTCTATCACTCTCAATGTGTAAAACCACAAATTTATATTTAACAAATCACCAGATTTCTTTTGTCTCGTTTCTATGGAAAGTATATTTTACCTAATATAGTAGGAATGTAGTACAGTTGCATTTGTGTGTCGTGACCACCGTCTTCTCTCCCAGCAGATGACTGAAGACTCGTTGCAGCCAAAGTGAAGAAAGTTGGAAACCATGCTCCGCTGCAGAAGGTGCCGGAAAGGCGTCCTGGACCTGACATGCTTGTCAATGGTAGGATGAAAATCTTTGTACGTGTCACTATCTGAAGATTTGATTTCAATTATTAAATTTCATTTTTTTTCACGTGTTTTATGTAATGATAACCTGTCATCGTATATTAGAGAACTTACCGTTGAACATACCGTAGTTGTCTTAATCAACACTCAGAGATATATTCAGGTAATTTTTTGTCAGTAAATCCATGAAATAAGAAATCTTATTCTAAGATTACAGTAGTAAGGTGACTGTGGTACAAACTGCAACCAAACTCAAGATATAAAACATGTACACAGTATATGTTCAGGAATAAATGCGGATGAGCTCTAAATAATCTAGTGATAGATTTACATGTTGTTGCTAACTGTAATGTTATTTTGGGTGCATGTACCCCCCACCTACATCTTAGATAAAGTTAGAAAATGCATCATTAGTTGCAGCCATATTAAGCACTTCTAGTCTGTTGAGTTGTTAGTGAAATCAGTGTTGTTTTAAATGTGAAGATAAAAGTGTCATTAGAACTCCTAAAGATAAGAGTTTGTGTTGGAGTCATAAAACAGAGTCGTTAACGTCAGAGGAACTGTTGCTGATTGTGTGTCTTTGACCTCAGGTCACAGATGAAAGTTCATCTGCTGTTTGCACCATTTTTCACGTGAACGTTGACAAGTTGCCAGAGTGGATGCTGACCTCGGTTCACCAGGTAAGTGTGTCAGCGCTATACGGATAGAGTTTAATGTATCAGGAATCAGGATATAATAAATCATCTGCTTCTTGCCAAGTCTTAAGTCCACCAGTCTACACTGAGAAAGATTATTTCTGAGTTTGACACGTTCGGGATGGTTGCTAATCTAACTGGGAGTGGACGCCCCAGCAAGTTCACTCAAGGGTCAGACGGTGCGACGCTCAGAATAACCGCAAGAAACCCAAGAGCTGCGCCTCAGCCTCAGTTAGCTAGCATGTTAAATTTCATTACAGTTCAATTAGAAAAAGACTCAACAAGCAGGGTTTGTTTGGAAGAGTTGCAGAAGCGGCGCGTTAGATCGTAGCTCAGGTTTGCAAAGTTACGCCCGAACAAACCACCAGACTTCTGGAACAATCTGCTTTTGGAAAGATGAGAAGGAAGCGAAGATGTTTGATCATAATACTCAGCATATCAGCACCAACACCTCGTACCAGCACGGCGGACAGCACTGGACCTGGTCACCTTGCAGTCATTGAGTGGATCCAGAACTCTGCTGGATACCAAAGTATTCAAGAGTCAAATGTGAGTCCATGTGTCTGGTGGCTAAAAAAGGTTGAAACTGGTTCATGAAACGGAGAAATGATCCTGAACACAGCAGCACAAATCCAACAGAATGGCTGCCTTTCAGCAGCCTCATCAAAGCTGTCACTAAGAGCTTTTGATCAACTCAGAGACATCAGTAGAATAAAATGTTTGGGGAGCATTCACACCAGGATGGTCCAGGGACTCGGGTCTGATTGGCCGGGGATGTCTGTGTTCTAACTGGACTTACCTGAAGCGGACCGAACCACCTGGACGTCACTGCTCGCTCGCTAGACGATGATTTACGCCCCAGAACAACCTGATCAGTCATGGAGAAGCAGGAAGAAGTAAGTCAGGTTGAAATATTGTAGATTGGATAAAACGGTGCGGACTGCGGTATTTATTATTCCGGGTCATGGAAATCTTTTTCTTTTGTCCGTCTTCTTTTTTTCGTTAGATAGCTTCTTTTTTTGTTGTTGGACATGACTGGAGTTTTATAGCAAAACAACAGAATCACATCAAATAAATGAACAAATTAAGAAAAGTAATGATATCGTAACGTGATCAAGCCGGTGATTTACACTCCAAGTAAACGGTTAGTAAACCTGATTGAAGAGATTTTACACATAAACATGTTTACTGTGAGAGACCGATAACTTTAAATCAGATCAAATCAACTTTATTTGTATAGCACTTTTTATATAGATGCATCACAAAATGATTTACGTCATGAAAAAAAAGACAAACACCACATCATACTCTCTTTTTCACCTTTCACACGTACATACACGCACAGGGCAAATACACGACCACCACCCCTCTTGCACAAACACAAACTCAGCCTTTTAGTCTCTTTAACTGAAACGATGATATAAAAACATAAGTGGCGTGAAACATCTAAACAAACAAAAAGCCTCTGGCTTGACCCTGCTGTGTGGAACCGATGCCTCGTACTGAGCAGTACCTGCTGGAGGTGGTCGTACAAGATTATGAATCAAAGGCTGGATATTTTTTACACACCACTTCTACATTTTGGCTTTTGTTAAATAAAAAAATCTTCTTGTTGCATTTTAGTTAATTTTACTTTTTGTGTTTTTTTTTTTATGTCCTGATGTGTTTAAACCTAGAACACTAAAGGTGGGTATATTTCACCCATGCTACATTGGTTTTGAGTGGGTAGAGTACACAACGTTAGTGTTCTAGGGTTAAACCACAGTGTTTAAAATTGTATTCACTTATTTCTCTGTTAAATTTACTTGGTGAGTTTACAGCTTAATATTTTTATTTTTACAATAGTTTCCATCATATTCGTAAATCTCATGTTGGCAAGTAGATTTTAGTTTAATGAGAAAATAAATTCACAGATTTGCCCTTTTTTTTAAATGATTAACTGTTTTTTTTTTTTCTCAGGAAAGATTTTAATGTTTATTCCAAATGTGAATTTTTTTTTCTAATACTTTAAAATAAATCCTGTTATTTCTATGGCGTTGTGACTGGTGGGACTGGTTTGTGTGCAGGCCCAGTGGACTGTAGGAAAACTCAACTGCTATCACTGCGGCGCTCGTCTGGGCGGCTTCAACTTCCTTAATCGCACCGAGTGTCCGTGCGGCCAGGACGCCACCGTCCACCTCAACAAAAGCCGCGTGGATCAAGACCACAAACACTACGTCCTCGCCGTCCAGCCGAGGAGGACGGAGACGGGGAGGAGACGTGCTGGTCTGCTGGCAGACGGCTCTCAGACTAGAGAAGAGAGGCCTGAAATGAACCGGACGGCTCTGGACAGTTTCCAGCTCAACTGCGCTGCCGTCATGTCTCACATCAGCCCCGATACGAGACATGACGCCGGGAACACTCAGCCTTTTTCTTTCAGTCCTCTTTATTGCATCTCTCACAGGAGGCGGTGCAGTTTGGAGGAAGATGGAGACTTCAGGTCTTGTTTTTGCCCCGTCGGCCCTGTGGACATGTCCACTGTCGATTTGATGAGGTCGGGGTCGTCCGTTTCAGATGATGAAGCCTTGATTAACATTGCTCCCCGCCGCTCAGCTATTTCTGGAGGCGCGCGGTCACCGATGCATCAGCTGCTACAGCCAGCCGAGGAGGCTGATGCAGAGACCGCGTCGGTCCACGAGGAAGTTTCTGACTCGGTTCTGTCTCTCAGAAGGAGAGCCGTCTCTGAAGGAGCAGCTGAGCTGGAAGAGGACGTTTTGGTAAATATTAGAGCCCGAACGATGTTAAATAGTTTGGGGACGATGCCGATATTGGGGCTTTAAAAAGCTGATAATGGATGGGTGGATAGATAGATAGATAGATAGATAGATAGATGGATAGATGGATAGATGGATAGATGGATAGATAG
>JAOXYM010000020.1:23236128-23248993 GCA_028567055.1 Leptatherina wallacei | reverse complement strand
GGTTCTAGACTTGCACGCTATATGTGGGACAAAACTACTTGTACTTGTATTCTCTGATTTGTACTTGTATTTGTTTTAACTTGTACTTGTATTTTCTGATCAGCAGAATTAATAAGTTACAAACTTGGAGATACAAGTCACAAAACACATGTCCCTGTTCTAGTTCCATACAATAGAGGCCACGCCCACAAGAAGCAACCAAAAAAAAAAAGAGAAAAAGCCATGTGCTTCATTTACCTGCACTTGTGTAATGTCATCTGAAACTCTACATCTGTACTGCCAGGTCTTTTATGAATATGTTGTAAAATTTGGTTTACAAATTATCTTTATTATCACTATTTTTTCCGCATGTTGTTATTTACAGATGTCCTTCCTTCTTCCAGAAGGACAGTCAGGTAAAATGAAGATATAGTTTAGCTAAACAATGTGACCAAACATTACTGTAAGTGTGATAAAAGTTTTCCAAGACAAGGATGCAACAGGCTACGTGTTACATCTACATCAGTTATGTCTAGTTTTTTAAAACCTAACTTCATGGAGTCCAGTTCAACTCACAGTGTTGAGAAAAAAATCGATTCACATATATTTTGCGATTTTTTTGCTTCATGATTTTTAAATCGATTGATCTGTTAAAAAAACTATTTTTTTTCCACAAAAAAATTTCCACAACATTTTTTTCTTTCTTTCTTTTTTACATGTTTTACTTGTCTTGTTGGGCATTATAGCAGGCAGAATGATGGTCTGGCTACTGTGTTGTGTTTTTATGGGAGAGTATCAGGGTCACTAGAATTCAGACTTTTTTTCCCAAAACCTTTTATTTCGAGCAGCAGAATGATGGTCCGGCTGCTGTGTTGTGTTCTCCAAATTTAAATGTTTAATTTTCAGCTTGTTCAATGATATTCCTGCTGAATAAATCTTAAAAACTGACTCGCATGAAATGTGCAGTTTTTTGGGGGGGAAAAACGGTTCCTGATTCAATGTTTTCACATGATCTGGGGTTAAAAAAGCAAACTAAAAATCACAAAAATCGTCAAGAATCGCAATTTAAATCAAATCTGCACCCAAAAAATCGTAAAAGAATTGAATCGGGAGGAAAGCAATCGTCCCAGCCCTAGTATGTACTCCAATATGCTAAAGATCACTATGTTTAAAGTACAAGGAATAACACGGAGGCTGTGCAGCGTAATGGAAAAATTCTTACACGCTTTATTGTCTTTCTGCTCCAGTCCTCTCTGTAAACAATTAGCTGTACTCTCCTGTTTTCTTTATAAAGGATGCCTAGAAACAGATGTTTCATCAGCTTAGTCCCCCTCAGATGACCTCCTTGTTCTGGTCATAAGTGACCTCCTTATTTTAGAGGTGACGATGTCACATGACCTCTATGATCAATTTCAGACTGTATATTCTCACATAATCTTCAGCCCACTATCTCTGGCCTCTTTTCATTTTCTCATCCATACGTAAAAAAATATGTTAACAGTACTTCCTGTACCTGGTTCACAATGGATGTCATCAGGAGAAGGAGACCACTGCAGACTGGGATTGCACATAATCTCTGACACATCACTGTCCAGCACCATCCCCGCAGGACAGGACAGGGACACACTTTCTCCAATTCGATATTCTTCCTTGAAGGGCATGGCCTCAACTAAACTGTGGACTTGAGGAATCTCACATGAGGAACCTGGAATCAGAAAAGAGGGAGTTTTTAATTAAATTAAACAAGAAGACGTGCAAAAGTAGACAAGTGGACAAAAAGAAAAAAATTGTCTTGTTTTTGAGATGAAGACCTACTTTTACAGACCATGGATCCTGTACTCCAGCTCTGGTTGTCATTGCATGTGGCTAAAGAGTTTCCAACGAGGTAATACCCCGCAATGCAGGAGTACTGCGCTGTGTGTCCAACCAAGTGAAAATCTCTGGGATTCTAAACAAATAAATAGATAAACAAACACAAAAAAAACTCACAAATAGATCTCCAGTCATTACAAAGATTAGAAATCTTATTTGACCACAAAAGATGAATACCTGATGAATAAAATCTCACCTGAATATACCCATTCTTTAGATTGGGAGGAAGTCCACAGGTTTTAGGTGGAGCTACAGACATACCGAAACACTGAGGTTCCATCATCCTGAGTGGAAAATGTCAGAAATGAGACTAAATTAATCCTACAGACATCTCCTGGCTGTTAAACGTATTTCATATTCTTGAAACTGAAGTCTTGAGACTGGAGTTTAAACAGCAGTGTGTCTAGAAATGTTTTCATGTGGGGGAAAGGGAAAGGGGTGGCACATGTGAATGAGACTTTTCTTTTTTTTTAAAAAGAACTTACATTCTAGGAAATAATGAGCTGATTATAGCAACTAATGTGGTCATCTCATGTAAAAAGTAAAACAATATTTAGAAAAGTAAATAGCCAACCAAGTGAAAATCTCTTTTTTTTTATCAATCATTGTTTACTTTGGATGCTGCTGCATTGTACATCTTTAAATCCCGGTTGCACCAACATATCATGACAACATTGATCATGTGAAAACTTTCACAAATCACAATTTTTATCATTGGGTCCTTATGCCCTCCATGTTCAGCAGGATTAGCTAAATCTGCTTTTAGCAGACGATTCATTGGCTGGACACATTTCCCACTCATGGTACCTGAGAACTTTATATTTTCTAGATAATCTGTCAAATTCAGCAATTAAGAATAAATTATAAGAATGACTTTTTTCAAATTATTAGTTTTTTTTGTAATATCTTACTCAAATGCACCAACATTTGGTTAAAATAAGACTTATTTGTTAATTAATGAAGGCCTTAGAATTGGGAAATTCTCCTCTGCTTCATTTTACCATATGTAAAATGATGGGAGATCATGTGGTATTAGCATTTAAGCTTTTAAGATCTGTTGCATTTAGTTTTTCAGATAGAACAATGACAATAATGTCTTCACAATCCTGACATTACAAGGAATCCACTGGTACTAAGTATGTCCTGATTGATCACAGAGAAAGGGATAAATATCGATGTCAAATGAATGTCTTGTAACCAGGTCTCTGCAGAGCTGAATGGCATCTGGGTAAGGTAATTCAGCCATGTGATTCAGGTGTGTTGGAGAAGGGATGCATCTAAAAAGTTGCAGGATAGTAGCTCTCGAGGACTTGGGCACCCCTGATGTAGACCATCAACATCTACACTCATTATGTACTGGACCCACTTGCACTTGGATATCTGAGGTTTACTAGGTAATGGTCATTTTACACCGAATATGTGTCAGAATTTAATGGTTTATTCTTGGGGTGGCACTTGAGGGGCCAATCAGATTTTAATGGTGGCCCGTGCCCCCCAGGCCACCCCTTTGGCCACGCCCCTGAGTTTACAGTTATTTGTAACTGTATGAGTATACGTGGCAGAACGAAACTCTTGGACTTTATTCCCGGATGCAGATGCATTAAAACTTGAGCAGTTATATTTTTACTTTGGAGTAAAACCTGCTAAGAGTGTGCCACGAGTCAGGGTCAAGCCAGAGAAAGCTTTTTGTTGTGTTATCCTTACTTTAAATACTCAATGTCCGGTTCCTCACAAGGTTTCTGCTCCTCCTGCAGCCCGATGCAGTAGTTGCCGCCTCTTCTCGGCGCAGGGTTGTTGCAGCTTCGTGTCCTTGCTTGTCTTCCTCCGGAGCAGGATCCCCATGAGGACCAGCAGCTCCAGCTGCCGTGGATCACCCCTGCCAAAAAGAGAGGAGATGCTCATTTTTCTCCTGTCTTCTCTGGGAGAGGTTTGTCACAATAAACATGGCTGTTCTATTCTGTCATGTCCAAACCTAGTTATCAGTTATTATTACACATGTTCAAAATCTGATCACTAGATTCAAACATAAGTTTGAGGCTTCCTTCAGTTTCTACCTTGTTGTTCTCCAATCACAGCTCCGATCTCGCAGGCCAGTCCTGAGGTTCCAGGTCGGCAAACGCAGCGACACTCGGTGCCCGTAAGCAGCGGCTGGCCGTTGTTCTGGCAGGGCCGGCAGTGGCAGGGATGCTCCTCTGCCAGGTACTCCTCAGTGGCCCTTTTCAGGTGCAGCTTCTTCAAACCGGCGCACAGCACCTCCTTCACAAGCTCATACAGAGGTCGCAGCTGGACAACAAGTTCACGCATTATTAATGTGCTTATAGAAAAGGACAGAACAGTAAAGGGAAATAAAATGTTGAAACATTTTCATCATATACTCGTGATTGATTAATGATTGGACAGGATGTAAAAAAGCTCCCATTACTTCTACTGAGAGGTTAAAACTATTTTAAAAAAGCTTTAGACTTCTGAAATAGGTGTAAGTTTTTCAAAGTTTATCCTATTTTGGATAAAAAGGAGTTATGTTGTAGTCAAATGGGCTTTTGAGAGCCTTTCCAATTTGTGGAAACAGTTTTCAGCTAGGCTAGGTGGCTTCATGACTTGCTTGCCAATTTGGTTTTTAAAATAAAGACATTTGCCACAAGACATGGATAAACATGGAAATCTTACAAGAGAAAGTTTGAGCCTTAGCTGGGTTTTATTACAGAAGCAAGTCTGAATTGCAAAAAAGAAATGTGAAGCAAAAGTGTCTTGACTGGTTTGAAGTGAGTAAGTGGTGGTACAGGCTGATTGCAATTCACTAGAAGAAGTAGTTGTCCAAACTGAAACACAAAAACATCCCCATGGAAGGTTCTGGTGAGTCGATCCATCTTAGTGTTGGCCAAGTCATCCAACCCAAACTAACCCAATCCAAATTTTATACAGAAAACCCATTGCTACTACCAAAAGTGGGAGGCTGAATAAAGGATTGTTTGCTGATTCTGCAGGAATGAAAATCGGCTTCTCACTAATTCTACCTCCAGACAGTTTCTTATAATCCTAAAGTTCTAAGCTTGATCCACCTAAACCAGATGGTGACACTAACTCCACATTTTTTAATGTACACAGAAAACAAAAATAGAAAGTCAATACCTGTGACTCAAAAAGATCAAAATGAAAAGTGGAAAAATTGTTTAAAAAATCTGTTGCATGGTTTCTGTTACCTTCTGGTCGATGATATCAGGGAAGTCTTTGACAGATGAAGCCCACTCACTGTAGATCTGGCCGTTATTTTCTGGGGTTTCCAGATCCAGAACGGACAGAGCAGCAATGAAAGCTGGATCTCCTCCAAACACGTTGACCTTAATGGGCATTCTTTCCGAGCTTGAGCCTGAGGACGAACAATAATCAAGTCCGCTTATTACCAAGTTTGATTTAATTCATGAACCTATTCTATTCAACTCCAGGCCCTCAAAGTGGAGTTTGGTAATCTCAGAAGGAAACTTTTACTCACCATGGCTGGATTCTAAAACTTTCTTAAAGTTTACACAGGTGATCTTGACTTTCTTAAAGAAGAGAAAGCGCTTCGTCTTTTTCCAACACCTCCGGTACTCTATATCTGTTGTACCTTTAAGACAAAACCATACAATTGTAAAACACTCCAAATGTGCATTGATCCCCTTTTTGATTAAATGTGCCAAATCAAGTTTTCTGGGCATGTAAAGGTCTTATTTTAATAACATCAGTTATGTAAAAAGTTCTTACTAGATGATGCGAATGCTTGGCGGTCCAACTCCAACAAGCCTTGGTATTCGCCTCCAAGCGCACCCTCTGAGAGGTAGTGTGTGCCGTAAGTCTGCAACAGCTGGCGGTAGGTGGAGTAATCGTATGTGAGGGGCAGTGAGGACAAGGCCTTCCAGAAGCTTTCGGACAAGGTCAGATACTGGGGGGCGGAGTTTTGAAACTGGGCCAGCTTCACTTTATTCTTCAGGATTATTAGTCTATGGGCCTGACAGAAGGGAAAAAGACTGGGATGTGATTTTCTGACAAGCATTCACCAAAGTAATGATGGAGACCACTAACATGGTCAGGTTATCTTTCAGTTTGTGCATCATGTTGGTTTTAAAGGAGAACTCTTAACGAATGAGTAGATTATTAGGCAACACAATCACCTTATCACTTTCCACTTCTTTATGAAACGTACGGCGATCGTGTCCCACCAAGGCGTTGGACTGGATGTGCTGCATATAGGACCAGGAGTTCTCGTAGGACTCATCACTGTCTTCGTTGTCTACTTGCACCTGTAGTACAAAAACAAGCCAACATATTACTGCTTTCATTAATGGCAGCTCTCTGTTTAATTTAGTCTTAGTCCCTTTAACTGTGTAGCTTTAAGGATCACACAGCTGGAGTCCTGTTGGTTCACCACTTTGATTCAGGCTAGAATATTCAATAACAATAGCATGGGCTGCAATTAAATAGTTTTTGCAGATTATTACGGGCCCAAAAAGCTCTATCTTACTGAATTTAATGAACCTGAGTGTTTCTGAAATACAGGGATTAGCTTCATGTATAGTTTTGGAGGATATGTTGACAACTATTAAATTAATAAACATATTATCGTCACAGGGAAGCTTGACAACACCATTAACCATCCATCTATTACCTAAGCTAGCCACTTTATCCTATTATTGGTTGCAGATGACTGGATTCTATCCTAGCTAGCATTAGGCTAGAGTTGGATACACCTTGGACAGGCTAGCATACCATCACAGAACTGATAGCATCATTGTGGTCACAATGTTTGTCCAAAACTAAACATTTATACCTGCAAAACTGCAGCTGTAGCCTAAAGTTTAATGCTAGACAGCACGTTATCATGCTAAGCTACAGTTGTTACCAGGACTAGTGCACTAACAAGTCAATATCCTAAACGTTAGCAAAAGCTCCAGCGAAAAACAAAACAAACCCCCAAAAAATGAGTTAGTTTAAAAACATAGAAAAACATAGAAAACAACGTAGGCTTAAAAACTAAGCTATGTGAACGTGAGAGTCATAAACTCTAACAATTTATTCAAAGTGTGTGCCAAAATAGATATTGTGTTATCAAATTATTACATCTGTTATTATACATCTTTTGTTATTATGCTTTTAAGTGGCTGTGCTTGATTCTTCTTCTTTTTTAACTTCAGATAACGAGAAGAGAGAGCGACAGAGTTTCTTTTCAAGAGATACCAAGAGGATTTAGGTGGGCTCAAAAGTTAGTGTTCCACCTGATGTCATTGATCAGAATAGACTCCATGACAGGTGGGAGGGCTAAAGTCGTGGTGTATGTGTAATTCTGTAAATGATTAAGGTAAAACTTAAGTGTCAGACACATCACAATTTCAGCGTTTGTCAGGCTTGATAGAAGTAAAATCAGATGCGTTGATGTTCCTCGATCTGATGTCAGGTTGCAACTGTCGCTGAATATATTTGTACGGGGATAGCCCTTGGACACACCAGCTGAGGCGTTGGGATGGAGAAAAGAAGATAATTGCTAAGCTCTCATCCATATTGAAAGGTAAACGCCCCTCCCCCCGTCCCACACCCCTCCCTAACACTGACAGCCCTGCAGAGCTCCTTCGGAGACAGACTGCTGCACCCAAAATGTGAAGGAGGTATTGCAGGTCCTTTATTCCTGAAGCAGTTAAACTGGAAACCAGCACTGCTCTCAGTATACCACAAACACACTCAATAAAAGCCAATATAATTTATTAATAAACATACTTTTTTTTATAATTCTTATACATTAACAACAAGAAGTCGGTTTCATGGGTGAACTGGTTTTCTCTGTTTGGGTTCTCTCCCAGCGTCCTCCCACAGACCTGAATATTTGGTTGCTTTAAGCCTCTAAATTCCCGCTAGGAGTGAGTGTGAGAATAATCTGTTATCTCAAGAGATAATGAGCTAAACAATCCTGTTATCACCAGAAAACAGTGTTATAAATATGCAAGCATGACTGCTCTCGGCTTCCATAGAATAATCTCAAACTGAACATAGGTCAGACATCAAATTAGCCTGTTTACCATTTACTAGTTTTTAAAAAAGATACTTCTAGTCTTGTCTTAGTTAGAAAAAGACATGAGCACCAATGGTTTTGAAAATGATGACCCAGCAAGAAGTTATTGTTCAACCCACCTCAAAGCTGTATCTGAGGATGTTTTGTGGCAGTCTATACGTCATTTTATGGTCCCCGCTATAGGCCTTCCTGCATTGTCCTCCAAAACTCAGTGTGTTGATCACACCTGCTTTCAGTTTCCCTGTTAACACGTCGTACCTGAGAGACATGGCACAAAAAAAGAGGCTATTTATTCTGCTCTCCAAACCTTCCTTCCTGAATCCCAAACAGATTTAAAGCAGTAATGTTCATTCACTGCTGTCCAGGAGGAGCAGCTTACCCTCTGCCTGTGAAGTCAGAGTTGGGAGGTGTTTTCTGAAGATCACACGAGTACTGGCTGTCGTCTCGGGCACAGCTTCGCTCATCCAGTCCATCTTCACAGTCATGGTCACCGTTACACACCAGAGACTGGCTGATACACCGACCTGAATCAGGGTTCAATGAACAGTTTGTATTACATACCGTAAGACAGAGGAGTCAGAAATTAAACTGTATATCATTAATTTACTGTAATTACGACATACCAGAAGTACAGCGAAATCGGCCTCCACAGCCTGTTTCCAGGGGACATCTCTTCTGTGGGACACATGATTGTGTTTGGGTGGCTTCTCCTGAACATGGCAACCCACCAAACTGGGCGAAGACCTCCACATGACGAGTTCGCACCTGAAAAAGGCGAATCCAGCAGGAAAATTATGGAATCTGACTGTTATTAAAGGTTCAGTGTGTAAAATGTACTGGCCTCTGGTGGGGAGTTTGTATATTGCAACAACCTTGTACACCCTCAAACATGTATCACCGTGGTAACCGTGATATTACAAGCACAAACAGATCCATGTTGTTTTACATGAATATCATTTTCATTTAATTTTGATTTTACAGTATAAAGAATTCTGTATTTCTGCTAATGCACTCCCCTCTTCAACACGCTTCAACTTGAAAATACAACAAATAAATCTTTCTTTGTCTTGATCATCTTTGGTGACCCTGTTGTCCTGATCCATATCTGAGAAAGTTTCTGTCCATAACAGTGTTTTTGTAAGGGGAATGCTAGCATCTATCAGACACAATCAAGTTCTTTGTTGTTTTCATTTAGCTCTGACAAATATCCCTCACAGCTTTAACCTTTCAGGGAACAAAGAGCTGGAAGCTGTGCTGCTTCATCCAAACACTGCTTTGTCATAGTATCCATTGGTATCCAGATCCAGCACTGTCTGGGATTATCTGGCACAGTTGGCCTTGTCCAGGCTAATAGCAGCTAATGACTAGCCCCTGCTAGCTGGAGAACAGCACTAGTCTACTTTGACAGGGCCAAGCAGCTCAGAAATAACTTGATCACTAATTCCTGCTTTCATTTGCTTGCTTGGCCCTGTCCAGGTGGTGGTTAGCACCGGCTCTGCAGGTGTACAGTCCAGGCCACTTACTGCTAACACTTGATCATCAAGCATAGGAAGCAGACCTCAGCCATGGCTGCTTCCTGACCGGCATTCTTCTTGTGGCTTTTAAGAGGGATAAATAAAGTATTTCATTTCAATTCATTTTACTAGCTTCTCATTTCAACCATTACTTGCTGCACATACTAAAGACCCAGCCAGCATGTCCATATGGGGCACATAAGGGTTATATTTGGGTTGCATATAAGGGATTCAACTGGGTTTGTCCACAGTTTCCACGGTGGCCTCACCTGTGTTTGCCCACATGGTTTTCAAGTTGGTTCATGGTTTTATTTGGATATAGGCATGAACTGGGCAAATTCTGCTGGTTCCATGTGGTTTCAGTTCCATGAGCCCCATATGTGAAGCCCATATGGGCAAACATAGGTGAGACCACCGTAGAAACTGCAGACAAACCCACTTGGGTCCCTTATTTGCAGCCCAAATATTACCATTATGGGCCCCACATGGACATGCTGGCAGGATAATCCCACAATGCAACAGCCAGAAGTTCTCCCTCATTCTGGCTGGGGGTGCAGTGCCTGAAGAATTTAAGCATACAAGGAAATCCAGGAAGTCGGACATGCTTGTGGCCAGACTGCTGGAAAATAATCTTGCAACCAAGAGTTGAAAACTACTGGAGCTCCTGCTTCATCAAAATACTAAAACACTCTTTTTCTTAGTCCATAATATGTCATGTATTTCATTTTTCAACACTACAGTAAACCAAACACATGCAGAAACATGCTACATGCCCTTTAAAATATTTGATTGTTGTTTATCAGTCCATCTGAATCTAATTAAGAGTATGTAGAGTATTTTTGTGAGTTATCACCCACTGGGTTTTTAAATCTACGTATATTAGTGGATAAAGGATTTAGTTAGAACAGTAAAGTCAGCAAAAACCACGATAACTAATAATTATGTTTAATTTGATCTATTTTAAAACATTCCTATGAGGTTTATTTCCTTCCTGCTGCCTGTAGGGGGCCGTAGTTTAATATGGGTCATGTTTAAGGGTATGAACAAATGACCTATGTGATGATTTTGATGTTTACTCACAACCCCCACCGTTGCAGTACCCTACCATCCTGCTGCAATGATTATATACCTTTGAACTGCAGTTTTCATCCTGATTCAAACAGATCATCAACATCTTAACTATGACCATTTCACAAAACCTCCATCATTTTAGCCTGTGTATGAAGACAAAGACTTTAAATTTGCTTCTTAATCTGCTTGAGTGTTTTGTTTGAACCAGTTTAACAGCATGTTATTATAATAAAAACACCAGAGGTCCTGTTTCCTTACCTAAACCATAGAAAGTTGTTATGTCCAAAGACCACTGAGCAGATTTTACGCCCTTCTGAGTGAATATGTTGTATGTTTGTAAGCATGTTTGAGTAAGACAGAAATTTAATACAAAATTTCACCAAGTGCTCCTTGAATATGGTGTAAGTACTCTAATTACCTTTGCTCTGGTGCAGCCATCACACTCAGACCAGTCTCCATAAGGTCCCCATCTGCAGTTTACCGCCGGCTCACAGCTGAAAGGAGGAGACGTTATTAACACAAAACAATCAGGAAATACTTATCAAGATGAACAACTGCTCTCTGAATGAAACACTAGTGGAATAATACATAATAACAGGTGCTGACGGTCAAAATAGATCTTTGACAAAATGACAAGATGAAGCATATTTAGCTGACACACTGCAGCAAGACGCCTACCAGATTGGCGACACCACGGCAAGGGACAATACCAAAGACGCAGCCAAATTGAACTGTGAATGAAGAGGAATAAAGTTTACTCAGCTGCCCCAAACGCCACAGATTATTAATGATGAGTAACAGGCAATTAAGACAATCCAAATGTGATTTGTGAATTAATTTGAGGGGTTTTACCTTCATGATGTGCTGCTCAGAGTTCAGTCTACTCAGCTTGTCTTGCACTGTGACAGGGCAGGCAATATAATCAGCTGGAAGGAGGGGGGAGGGGGAGCAGGGTTTCTCAACAGGGTCCAGGAATTCCCTCTGTGAAGAAATGATTCAACCTACATTGTGTCGCCTCGTTTCCAGGGTGAGTCATAAACAAAGACCCAGTGTTCTCTTCCACAGCTTCAGCCCTCTAAGAGCTTTGTTTTGTTCTCATATTTGCATGTTTGTCCCTGACGAATGAGCATGCTTCCAGTAAACTGAGTACACTTTGTTTGTTTTTCTAGTACAGCAAAAAATACAATTATTTTGGAAGAAGAGAGCCTATTTGGAGAAAGATGGGAATACTTGCATCATCACTCGTGTTTATCTTGGATAAGGCCATCACAAGCTGACGATGCATGATTGTGCCAAAGGTTAAAAAAATGTTTGGTCCTTATTTGGACACATTTGACCTGATTTTCTTGCATTTTTGTGGAAATAACATGCTTGTTTTATTTGTTCATGACCAGAACTGGCCTGAAAAAGACTGAAAATGGAGCCAATCCCCAAAAATGACTCATAAAGACCTCCTTAAATTCTGCTGAAATGTTGCTCAAGACCACTTTAAATGTTTACAAGTGTTTTTAGCTGCTTGGAAGCCAAATATAAAGAAGTAAGGAGTGACTTTGCACTGTATCTTGATTTAAATACTCATATTTATTGCAAGCCCTTCCAGAAAAAGATGTTTTCTTTTGTGTATTCCAATAAATTTAAATGTACTTGTTCGGGTAAAGGTACAATGTTCAGCCAGGGGTCGTCTTTCTCTTCTACTTTTGGAAACACCCCTGAAAATCCATTCTTACTCCATCTGAGGACACAGTGAGTCAGCAAAGGTCACAACCACCTGAAGCCTGCTGGTATTTACTGCATTACAACCTGCAGAGTCATCACACCTACGTTCTGGACCTAGTTGGACATGTTTGCCATCTAGTGTCTGTTTGGAGACATAGCCATAAAGGGCTGTGCATGTTTCCACCTCCCACCTATTTTTCCTGATAAACCCCCAGGTCATGTATACAGGGTTGGACAACTTGCTTAGTGTTGCCATTTCTTCTCACAACACCCAGACATCCTTGCATTGACCATACCAAACAATGAAGAGCTTCAAGTGTCATTTTGTCTATTTCTTCCTAGAAACGTGTCCTGATGTGTGCAACTGTTGTTACAAATTCTTCAACAGTCTCTAATGGGGACAAGCGAGGAATGCGTGAAGGATGGTCCAGCACCTTCTTCCTTACCCTCTTCCTCCTCAGCCATACCCTTGGAATGTGTGCAGAATGTGTTTATTGTATTTTGTGGAAAATGAAGGCAGCTTATGTTACTCTAAAATCTCCCAGTATTTTTCTGCATTATTGCTTGTGGTTCCCAGAGTCTCTAAGAGTCGACTGGGAGGCAGAGCCTTCAGCTATCAGGCCCCTCTCTTATGGAAGCAGCTCCCAGCTTTGGTTCGGGAGGCAGACACTCTCTC
>JAOXYM010000020.1:23210279-23225258 GCA_028567055.1 Leptatherina wallacei | reverse complement strand
ATTCGTTCATGCACAACACTGGTTCCCGGTTCCCCTTCAAAATAAGAGCGTTCAACTTGTCTTTTTTCCGACGCGTCAATGCGTGTTATATACGTCGACGCATTTATATAATCGATTATGTCGACTCATCGACGCGTCGGGGACAGCCCTAGTTTCATATCTCCATCTTCCTCAGAGGGAAATCTCGCGAGAGAGATTTTATGAGAATTACGGTTTCTGCGCTGAACACCATTCAATAGAAACACTGGAAAATCGCAATTGTACTTTGTCGAAATTTCCAAATTATCACTTTTATTTTGCAAAAAACTGTGATGGAAACACAGCTAGTGATGGTTAAAATATTGTGAACAATAATGAAATTTGGGAACATGACCAGTATTAATTAACCTTTTGACTCACTGGCCAACTTGGCCGGTTGATGAAAAAAATCCACCGGTCACGCATATTTTTATCCGGCCAAAATATTAGATTATTTTACACACATAAACCTTTTAGGCACATGTTATTTCTATAATATGGTATTATGATGGATGCAAACTGAGAGAGGAAGTCACGGCAACATTAAACAACAGCAAAAGGAAAAAATACTTTTATTTGATAAATTGGTAACGTCTGAATTTTTTCGTTGAAACCTCCTAATCAGACTCCTCACCTTCTACTCTCGTCACTTTCACACAGTCCATGAAGTCTGGCCTCTTGCTCCTGACACAGTCCTTGTGCCACAGCATTACAGCCTTAGTGGGATCACACTCCCTGATCTCTGGATCAGGGATCAGCTAGACCATAAGAAGATCTGATAGTGTCTCAGGGCTAAGATTGGACGGTCAGTCAGTTGTGACTCGTTTCAACCTTTTGACAACCTGAAACCTCTTTGTCAGAGAGGGAGGGAGGGACAGGACCAAGTCGAGTTAACATTGGTCCGGGACAATCTAAATAGAAATTCATTTAATATATAATCAATCATGTTGTCCCATGTAACTGTCAGCTTGGCATTTTTCTTGGAAATTATACTTTGTATTTTTACACATTACACATTTAAATGTGATGACAGACATTTCAAAGAAGAAAGGTTTTACTCACTCCACTGGAAGTCAGAAAACGGCCTCGCCTTCTTGCCAGTGGCATGTCCGGACATGTATGTATTGTCCTTGCCAGCCTAATGCTTCACCACAAATGGATGATGCTATTTAATTTTTAGGACCACTTGTGAAATCATTTCCCAATTTTTTTAGACAAGTTGTATGTTTCTGTCAGCCTCTAAAGGCCCATATATGCTCGACACAGAAGACCGTCTCTTGCATCGGTTACGCTTGTAATTTGGTCCGTTTTCACGGAGCTTAGCCATCTGTCGCTTGACGCAGAAAACAGAGCAATACCACTAGAAATCATGGGGCCAATGTTGAGCATTCCAGCTGAAATGCGACCAGTGAAAGAAACAAACCAGGGATGAAGAAGAGGAACAGGGAAAAAAACAAAGCAAAAGAAGAAAAACAACTGTAAAATGTGCGAGCTTTGAAAAAAGGCTATGCCAGTGTTTAGGACGTGTTGGGTGGTTGGAAACAACTTCCGAGCGGTGCATTAACACCGCCATCCGGTGTCTGAAACAGACGTCGGATCACGGGAGTGAACTCTGAACTCAACACTACCTACTAGTGGAGGAACTGACTTAATAACCATGGCAACGTAAAAGATGTATGGAAACATGCATGAAATGGACCTAAATGGGCCTGTAGTCACCGCTGAACTTCTGGGGAAGACTTGAGCCCCATCATTTCAGGTGACATCACACAGGTGGGAGGCTGCATCTTGCTTTTCTTGTTCATTCGGATCATTCGGCTTCATCCACAATATTCTACATTTTACAACTGATTCAATTTTTATTGTTAAATTCAGTGTGTAACTGTGTTGTTCTGCATCGTACCAGATGCCTGTCAAACCAACACGGTGTACAACTGCTGATCAGAGCCAATCAGAGGAGAGAACCCATCCTTTCTCTGCCTTTAACAGACCCTTTTCTTAATTTATGCACATGTCATGGGCACATGCGCATTAACCGCGCTGCAGGGCAGAAAGCTAAGCTGTTAAATAAAATAGCCTATGTGTACGTCTTTACAAACAAAATTAGAGCAATTTAAGACAGTTGTTGTGTATTTGACTGATCAAAAAAGCACGTAAACAGGGAAATAGTTTTTACCGGTTTCCTGTTAAGAAACACCAGTAAGCAGCCTGGAGTCATGCAATTGGCCATGCAAACTGGGAGTTTGATCCTCCAGCCCAGCATATGCAACTGAGACACACACTTCGACTCCAGTTCTCCATCTCATGACACCAAAGACGTGGACTATTGTCCATCTGTGGACATGTAGGGACACCTGAGTAGGAGGCAGCATGAGCCAGTGCAGTGAAAATGTCCAGGTCTGCACCATAATTGCTGCTTTTCAGTGGAAGCGTCACTGACCCACTTACTCAATAGATATTAACTGTACAATTGTATGAGTTAGCATCATTCGCTACGTTTACACGGACAAGTATGTCGTATAATAATGAATAATTGAATAAGCGGGTCAGTGATGCTTCCACTGAAATGCAGTAAAGATGTTGGGTGCCGGTTCAGACCGGGATTATTTCCCGGCGATAAACTCTGCAGCCTCCTACTCAGGCCGCTGTCTCTCAACTCTCACCTCATGTCCACTGATGGACAATAGTCCATGTTTTTCTAGTCATCGGAAGGACAACCGCATACGAAATGAGCTCTGCATACCGGGTCCGAGGACTTCAGCTACCAGTTTGCACGGCTAACCCCACGAATCCAGGCTGGTGTTTCTTCAGAGGAAACCGATGAAAACGTATTCCCTGCTGTTCTTTGACTGAAACAGTCAAACACGCAACAAGTGTCTGGCATTGTTGTAATTTTCCTGGTAAAGACAACAACTACATCCAAACTAGCAGCCTTTGCATGCATAAATTATGCATAAATTACAAAAATAGTCTATTGGCTTGTTTTCACAATGTCATTTTTCCCTGAAGAAGGAAAAGTTCAACATCTAGACCTGAGAAATGTTAGGATCACCAGTGCGACCAAGAAAAAAAAGTTAGTTGCACTCTAGAGCCCTTCCTCGTCTGAAAGCTCCCACAGATTCATAGAGACAAAAACTTGAGAATCCTCACATTTAAGAGGCTGAATATTTCCCATCTTTGCTTGGCCTAAATAACAAGTAGATTAAGACCATAAATAAATGGCATCCAGTGGTTTTTACTGAAGCACAAAATCCATAAAGTTTGCATAAAGACATATAATTTATTAGCAGCATCTCTTCTCTCCCCAAATACTTTAGTCTTTCAGGCCAGTACACATCTCTCAAACCTTTAGGACCTTGAATTTCTTGACATTTGATCGTAACGATGTCATTAAAATCTAAAATAACGTATGAGCTCTTCTTATATCAATGACAGTAGCTTATATTATAAGTATATTGTAAGTCGCTGTATTTATGTAAAGAAAAGTTAAAAAAATATCTAAAACCTCAAAAAGCCACCAGATTCCCCCACCCACACTGTTCTAGGTGGAGTGCTGGACGTTACCAGAAGACATGACAGGAATCTTTGCAAGCAAATGGGATGTCAACAAGGCTCAGAGAGTAGTAGAAGCAGATTTCACAACTGCAGGCTGTGGCGCAGTATTATTGGCTGGAGATGGATGTCATGATCAGAACAAAATGGTATAATGTTTCAGAATATGCTTCTCCAGGAAGGATAGATGGTCTGAGTTCTGAGAAAGAAAATAATGAATAAAACATGCTCACCAGGCTCATCTAAACCTTCTGGCCCTTCCCACTGACCAATACATGTGGTGTACAAACAGAACCTGTGAAGGGGGAGTTCAGACTGCTTTAAAATGGTAAGAATAGTAAAAAGTCATTATTTTCTGAAGTGAAAATGGGAGTTGAAACATCTGTGATTTTTTTCAATATGTTAAGAGTCTGAGTAAAGCAGATATGAATCCATATTAACCAATCAACTACACATGAATAATAAACTATCAACAAATACAGTAGGTGTGAAAATCACGGGAAGATCAGCAGTAATTTCTGAACAACACAGGCTGATCTCAGATTGGCTCAAACACAAGTTTTGTTGTAACTAAAGCAACCAAAGTAGTCCCTGCTGTAGTTGGATGCAGTATGCAAGCTATTGCAAAATCTGCTGTATCCGAAAGGTGCCCAGATAGTGTGCTGATCTGGAAAAATGTCCAGCATATTGTTTACTGTAATGCACTGTGTCACAGCAATCTCAAAATGGAAAAAATATATACTTATTTTTTTATTCTTATCATTGTATTATTGTATACATATTTCACACAACACATCTGGCAACTTGTAATTCTTAGTTTTCTCTTGTTTTCTGTCTTAAGTTGACCACGAATTACTCGTCTGTTATTGGACGGCTATGGCCAGTGGACCGCACATTCCCCTCTACTGCTACTCTTGTATTGGATGTACAATTAACACAAAGCACCCCTACATTTCCCACATTATTTAAATCACAGCAACTGCTGGCTTTAAGTGCAAATAAGAAAAGTAAATATAACCAGTTTCTGGTTTAAAAAACTCTATAACTATTCTCTAGTAGTAGATATTCTTTGTCAAAATGTGCGTGGGTCATCTTGAAATGCCGACGCACATTGTAATCTTTACCCACTGAGCAGATGTCAAAGGTACCTCTGCATTTTGCATACTTATTGATGCAGTCATTATTACATTATTTATTTTCATTGTCAACTTCTTCTCCTTTGAATACGTATTTTCCATAAGAAGCCGATGTCTTTGGGCTTCCATCAGCAGTGTAAATGGCAGCTCTATGTCATCTCACAAAATGTTGCAAAGTGGCGCTTCCAGTTAAGTTTCAGCTAATAAACTATGAATTTACTATTCATGGGAGGATGGGCAGTGGGCCAGTTCAAACTAATGAGCCGGTTCTGGCCCATGGCCAGTTGTGTAGCCCTGTTCTACACTTTCAGGAAGGCATCACCCTCCATCAGTTAAGTAAAAATTAATGATGGCATGAAATTTAAAAATCCAAAGTAAAATTCAAAGATACCCAAAATAAAAGTTGAAATGAAAAAAGTTTCAAGAATGCGCTCTGAGACTGATCAGTTTGACTCTCTTGCCTTACCATAGCAGCACTCTCACCTCATTTTAGATTTCTGTGCTCATCATGGATTGTCCATGACGAACACAATGTTCAGGCATAAGAGTTTTTGTGCTTTTGGCATCAGGACACTGTAGGCCGCAGATCAATGATCGATTTCGTAGTCGTATCGTTGGATTGGATATTTATAAAGCACTATAATATAATTGTGTAGTGCCCACTCATGACAGATTTATCTCAAGGCACTTTTACAGACTGAATCCAGTTCATTCCAATTTATTGTTGTTCAATTATAATCGAATTATAACAAATCCATCATATGATCCACATTATCCCAATTTATGTTATCGGTTCATAGAAACCAATTCATGAAAAATAATTGCTTATAAACTAAGAAAAACAGAGGATGCAATCAAATCTTCTCTTAGATTCAATCCACCTCAGTACGTACGGGCTGACGGTTAAGAGTGGAGAGGAAAAATTTAACTGGAAGAAAACCTTCCAACAGAACCAGACTCCGGAAGGGCGGCCATCTGTCTCGACCAGTCGGGGTGAAATCTTTACTTGTTTGCTGAATGTAAACATTTTAAAAGTCCTTCTAACTAAGATTAGCACCAGCACAATCTTGGTTACGTCTGTCGTAAACAAGGGCGTTAACGGCACATATTGTGATGCAAGCCACACGTTTGATGCAGCGAGCCAAAAATGCCTGTTATCCTGTTCACACATAAGCTGCGCAGCCGGATTATCCCCAAATTTTAAAGACTGTAAAGTTTCTTTAAAGCGTCACTGCCTCAACTACAGAGAATGCAGAGAAAAATCCAGAAAAAGTACATGTGCTATAAATGGATATTTATTATCAATAGAAGTAATCCTACCATAGGATTACATTGATGATAGTCGATTTACATGGCAAAAGGTTTTTATGTTTGGCTTGTAGATAGTCAATATAAGCAGAATTCATCCATATAAATTCTGATTTGTAGAAGACGTTGATAGAATATGTTTACTGTACACGTGTCAATCCTACAGCTCTGTAGAGTTTTATGTAAGCTTTACACATATTGTTAAAGTGGAGGTGGGAGCTCCTCTGTTAAATGGTGTTAGTGGGCTGGGCTTTGATGGCTGCTGTGCTTCATCTGGGTGGACTATGCTTAGAAACTAACATTAACCACATGTTTCTGCCACAGCTCAACATCATGGCTGCAGCGCTCACCGTGCCCCTCTTCCTCCTCCACATCCTCACCGGATCAGCGCTGGATCCAGACCCCGAACAAGGTACGACCCTGCACACATGTTTAATAACCATCCTGTTCAGTTTTATTCTGTTGCACTGGAAGAGATGAATAATGCTTAAAAGTACAATTATTGCACAATGCACCTACTCATGCTGTTTGACGCTTATGTTGCTGTATTTAACATTTGATGGAAATGAATGCCCAGATTTTTAATTGTTTTGTTTTGTTTGCAGCAAAAAAAAAAAACTGTAACATTTGAACTATTTTCAAGTTAAAGTGGATTTTTTTAAGTGGCCACAGCCGAGAGCCTTTTAAAACATAACAATAACCGCATACTTACCATGCAGCTTTGGCATTCAGATGAGCACAAAATGTGTTGCACAACACCGAATCCCTCCACTGAGAGCCAGCAGATTTCTAGTGAAGTGGCTTACCAGGAAATCTGTCCGAGCACAGAGCTCTGCACTGCTGAACAATGAGGAGCTGTTCAGTGTGGAGGCCCAGTTTTCTGCCCAGTAGCTGTGGAAAGGCTCTGTGTTTTCACACATGGGTAGTATTTTATCCACAGACATAAGCTAGGTCTGAGTTGACCGTTTAAGTCGTGTGTTGACATCTGGATCTTTGTCTTTGTTACATAACACCCTCAGTAAGTTAGCGGAGGTGCTGCTGCAGACGTGCAGCTTCATTTTTTTCTTCTGTTTTGGTTTTATGCTTTTTGTGGGACAAGCTCGGGGGGGGGGGGGACAGCAGCTTGTTTGCAGAAATTTGTCTTGCGGATCGTTCAAAGGCTGCGAAATTTTGAATCCCTGCCATCTTCTCAAATTTTATTGAGTGATTCAGATAGCTCTGGTGTCAATGTGGTTAATGGCTGCTTGCCCGGAAGAAGAAATAACTACACCTAACCAGATGACAAATATAAATCAAAGTTGTTCCTTCTGCTTCACTTCATCATTTAAACACAAGCTAACAGCTCTTTTTACTTCCATTATCTGCTACAATGAGCCGTGTTAAGTGGCAGCAGGAAAACTGTGTGAAAGGGTTGTTCCTGTTTATCAGACACAGTACCTCACACAGCAGCAGATGAAAATAACAATATAATATAAAACACGATAGCATCATTGGGCATGAATCCAAATAATCAATGATGTAAAATCAGGAAAGGCTGTCTGATAAAAGGCTGTTTAAAGAAGTGATGTTCAAGAAGACGCTGACTCTGCTGACCTGATCTCTTCGAGCAGATTGTTCTGGAGTTTAAGGGCTTTGACCGTCGTTTCTGGTTTTAAACTGAGTCTCTGGAACGAGTAACATCCTCTGTAAGACGATCTCCGTCTACCTACAGGCTCATATGGTTTGAAAAAGACTCAGAAATGAAAAAAAAAAGCTGTACTAAGAGCACTGATGCAGCATCACAGCCTGGTTTCCTGGTTTTCCTCCTGGTCTCTTCAGTCTGTACACAATGTCCATTTCTTAATTAAATGATCTGAAATTAATTGGTGTGACTGGAGTAAGTCTGACTAAATGTTAAGTGAAATAAAGTTGATATAAAATGTTTAGAGACAATAGAGACAATCTAAGAATAGATTAGACAGATGTCTGATAGCTGTCAGTCACTGCAGTGGTCAAAATGTATTCAACTCTCATCCAGCTTTTCTCGTCCAAGTGGTCCGGGCACCATGAAAAACTCTTAAATTAGTGGGGATATAGATAACAACCACACAGAAGCAAGTTCCACCATATTCCACGTTTCACAACCGATTCCGGTTTCAGGGATTCTTGTCGGTGTTGTTCGTCAGCGTACTGGATGACTAATGTTACAGATTCAAACCAACACGCAACACTGTGTACAAATCAGAGCCAGAGGCGAAGATCCACCTCTTGTCTGCCGTTAATTCTCTTTTTATCACAATGTTTTTTTTTCCTTGACCTGATAATGAATTAGATTGTGTTCTGTTGGACATTCAGAGCTCTTTGGTCTTCACTGTGCTGCTTGTGTGACGGTGACCTGGGCTTAGAAAGTTTACATTTCAGGGCTGTCAGACGATTCAAATTTTTTATCGCACGAGTGTCCTGAGTTAACTCTCAATGAAACGTATATTAATGCGATTAATTAATAGTAGAATTTTTTTTAATCTGATTAATTTTATTATATTTTTTAACAGGATATTTATCATTACATATACATAGGTAAGCTATCAGACAGCCCATATAGACTGAACAGATAATTAATATATTATATATATTAATTAATATATAAAATTATGAAAACAAATTATTCTATTGTTTTATTTATTATTTCAATGATTATAACTACTTTTTCCCCTCAACGTGTATACTGAGATCATGTGACCCATAGATGCTGGTACACGTGTGGACTCAATTGAATGAATTATGCGACAACATAACATAACATGACAAAAGTCTGACATTTTATATTTTCATACATGAGCTTTAGTTGCTTTTATGTACAATCTTTACCATATCATTTCCACAGAATGATTAACTGGGACCAGTACACTGGTTTTCCCATGGCTGCAGAAACTGGTTTAGAAAGTTGGACAGTGTTAGAAGATGAATGGGACTTATTATTTGAAGGCACTGTTGCCCAGAATATCTCCTCTCATGTCCCAGCTACACGGAAACACCAGCTGCTACTTCTAGGAATCGACTGGACTTGTCTTCAGTGAACAGTTATTATTCATTTATTTCCTTTTTCCCCCTCCATGCACCACACTTTGTGTCACTGGAGTCAGAACATTGGTTTTTAACGTAGTTAACATTTTGTGCTTTCAGGCAAATATAATCATTGTTTTCTTTCTTCTATTTTTTTCCACATTTTGCCCATAAAGCTTGTTAGTTTAGTAAAGGGTATTAACTGTGATCTCCAGTGAGAGCATTGTGGCCCTTTGCCAGTGTAGGAAATGGCTTTTCTAAATGCAGAAAGTAAGGCATTTCCCCCTGAGAGTGGACTGATTGATGTCTGAACATGGGACTCTTTAAATAACTCCTTGCCCTGTGTGCTCACTGCAAAGACATTAATGTCAGCTTCCCACCAGTACACTGTGCAGATGTTAATAGGTTCAATAAAAGGAAAAGCACACACTAATTATCATCACGGGGCTGTACAAACAAAGCGAGACAATAAGCTGTGTTCCAGCTAATAAGGAATGGGATCTGCTGAGTGGATGAGTTTGTCCTTTAAAGGAAATTAATGCTAACAGCCATTTCCTGGTTCCTTCCAAATCACAGCTGAGGGGAAACGCTTCTGGGCTTATCAAAACAAATGGAGTGAGGATGTTGTGTTTCTCTCCGAACCAGGCTGCTGGTAGCACTGACAGAGAAATGATGTAAACATGTTTACGTGGCACCTCGTGGTAGTTCGGAAATAGGAGCGCCGTAATGAGAATACGTTGTGAATTGATATTACCTTCTAGGAAATTGTCCAAGCATTTAGTGGCTTTGATGAGCACGCTCCAAAGTGCGCTCTGGATCTGCTGCTCATATATTTACTTACACCACAAGCGACCTCTGCTTGATAGCTGCTGAGCAAACACAGCAGCGCTTACATTGGCGTACGAGCACAAAAATAAGGGGCTGTCAGTGTGCAAGTCTATCTGACTGCACTCTGCCAAGACCCAGCGTTACACTAACCTTATTTGAACATATTTAAACTAGTGCTACCCCTAATTTAAACATTATATATCCTTACAGAGTCCTCGGGCAAGTCCGGTTGGTAAGTAAAATTAGTCCTAAAATTAAAAAAATTCTTAAAACCCGAGATCCTCATTGGGGGCTTTGAGAAGAAATTATGCAAACGGGCATTTTGGAGACCTCTTCTAAACTGTCTGTAATGAAACTTCTCTGATTTTACTCTGCTTCAGTTCATCAGAGTTGGCCTTTGCAGAGATAATGTTCATGGATTTATAATATTCATATTAATCCATATTTATAATGATAAACAGATTTAATTTCAAGGACCATGATTAGAGATATTAGGGCAACCGGTCTGTGTTCACTGAGGGCGGATAGATGAGATTATTTTTAGATACCGGAACAAAGCAGGATGTCTTCCACAGCACAGGAACTTTCTCCTGATTCAGGCTATAAGGTGGGGTGGAGAATCTGACGTAGTTGTTCTGGTTCAGCCTCTCCAGCTGCTTCTTCACCTGATGGGTTCCCCTAAATGTCACTCACCAAAACTTCAATTGTAGTCTCTATATATGCAGTACAGGACAAAAGCCTTAAGCCACCCTCATTCCTTGTATATAGAGTACCAGGCAAAAGTTTGGACACATCTGCTCATTGGAAGTCTTGCAGTAGGAGTAGCCATTGATAGAAAATGGAAGTATAATATATATGAGGCAAAAACATACAATTCCATTTTAGGCTGCCTTCACACTGCTGCAGGTCTTAATGCTCAATTCAGATTTTTTGCTAAAATCTGGATTTTTGTCGTTATGATTTAATGTGACCGCCATCAGACTCCAGTATGAACAGTCACCAGCATTTTGAAGTTGTGCAATTGGAGGCGACATTATGACATAATTATGATTCGTTCACTGCTTGGTTTGCATTTGATCTTCCTGCGTCCCACCTCCTCAGGCTCGGATCAGCGGCGTAGCAGTCGGAGGAAATGCAACATGACCGTTCAAACTGAGGAAGCTTTTTCAAAACACATCGGATATGTTTCAGATGAAAGTCTTTTGTGTTGGACTTGTGTGGCTCCGGGGCTGTTATTTAACCCTTTAAAGTTCGCTCTAAGAAAAAAGAAAGAGAAAAATGTCTCTTCACTTTTTTTCTTTTTGTTTGGACAACAATTATAATAATTATAATAATAATGTTTTCCTAACAAATGGTTGGGAGATAACAGTTTATGATATAGTAACAATAGCTAGATAGTTAAAACTTGAAACAGTGATGGGAAACTAGCATACCCAAACCATGCGATAGCGATAACTCAGACAGGTTTATTACCAAAAATGTTTGATAATATTTGTTACAATAACTGAACAATTTGCTTTACCGAACTACAACAGGCAGATAAAGGGTTAAAAAAATCTGATATGGGTCAGAGGTGTACATTTTCATCTTCAGGAACAATTCTCCAGGCTTCTTGAAGGACTTTTCAAAGCTCTTCTTTGGATGTTTCTGCCTTTTGTTTTCTTCTCAGTCAGGATGGTCTCAGAAATCTTCAGTAACGTTGAGCTCGGGGCTCTGGGGAGGATCCGTCACCCCGTCTGACCTGCCACTCATTTCCACTTCAGTTCTTGACTTTTTCAAGGTTTCACTTGAAACCTTAAAAAATTTAAAACAGTCTGCAAAGTTCATGAACTGAATTTTAATTTGCACATAACATTTTCTATCAAGGAAAAGATGAATAGTTATTGATGAAACCTGTTATTGATAACATACAGGTATTGTTTTCCCTTAACTGCTCATGGTAACAAGACTTATTGAATTGTTTAACGGTCATATTTAGACTCTTAGATTAGTTGATTCGAGGGAAATATCTTGATACTGTTGGCTTTTCTAACAATATACAATATTAGTAATTGTACCATAGTACACTTTGGTTAACTAACGTAATAAAATGTCATCCTCAGTGTTCGGTGTCAACATCCTGTGTGTAAGATAACTAGAGTGGAGGTTTTGTTCACTTGAAAAACGTTTGTTCCAACAGTGGTTTGGAAACAATGATTTTCATCAAATTATGTTTTAAATCAGATTAGTTGGTGAAGTTTAATGTCTGTTTCAGAGGTCTGGTGGGACAAGTAGGGAGGTGAATGAACTGGATGAAGCTATTGCAATAGGATTTACCAGATGGCTGCACACTATGATGCAAGAAAACTTCTTGAAATTCATTTGAAAATCTGACATGCCATATTTTAAAGTTTATTTTAAACTCTTTAAAAATGGAATTAATGTCCAACCATGTGATTTAATAAGTTAACTATTCTACTGCATGTTACTCTTTTCTAGGTCAAGTTTGAACAGCAGCTCTCCACAAAAGAAAAAAAGAAAAAAAAAGCTCTGCATAGCAGGGTGTCAGATAGATTTTTCTTTTAATCCTGACAAAGCACAATTCCGAGTAAGAGACAGGGATCTTATAAACAGGTTATTTTTAACACGTAATTCCTCTTCTCCGAAGCAGGCCCGAGGTATGCATCCACAGCTTTGAGTGCTGCCTCTCAGATGTGAAGGAGACAACTTGTTTTCACACTTTATCTCCAACCAGCCAGCCTGGCTTGTTGTGTTGATCCTCCTCTCCGTCAGTCCCCTGCTGCTGTCGGCCTCCTGGACATAAAACCAGAAATCTTTTAACAGCATGTATAGAAGGGGCATTGACAGATAAGACTTTTGAAAAGGTCCAGTTTAAAATGCTAAAAATAAGGATATATTTGGCCATCGTTAAAACATTTGGATTTTAGTGTATTTACAGATGAATTAATAGGACAAGGCCTTATAAAAAGTCATTTGGGGCGACCATGATTTATCTTAAAATTAACATATTTCATTAACATTATTACTAGTTTGACAAGTATCAGTAATTAAATTGACAGTGTAAGGAGTAAAGGCTTGTGAGCCCTTTATTTTTTTGTAAACCATGATTTTACAAATTTATTCGATATTTGCAGTGTTTCCCTCATAATGCAGTTACAATACCCAGCTTTTAATCTAAAATCAATAAAACTAATTTAAAATGTGCAAAGATAGCATCCACTTAACCATAGTGTACTATTGATTAGTATTTGAGCCAAAACTGATGGATTTTCTGTTTTCAATTTAGTACAGTTATTACCGATTGTTGGTTACTCCACATGACAGATGGTCCCCCCAAATGATGAGAAAACTGCAGGCACTCAACTTAAAATGTACACAATACACTTAAGACAAAAGAAAACTGAACAAACTTTAGCACCTTAAGTAACTTAAGAAATGTGAGTGTGTTCAGACAGAGTCTTCTTCATCCAAAAGGCCATTCATGCCCACAGCAACGGCTTCACATTAAAGACTATTTATGATGACCATTTGTTTATCCTCTTCTTAATTAATTTGATTTGTTTATCTTTATTTAGAATCATATTTCCATCACTTAGCTCCACAAAATATTTTCCCTTCAGGAATTTAGGAATAGAAAGAGTTGTTCAGATCAGTGATCGTCTGAAAAGTAGCATACTGATGTAATTGTCTATCTTTTCAGTTTTCAGAGTAAACACAAACACTTAACCCCTTCAAATTTTTTAAAATCTCAAGTCATTATTCAACACTTTAAAAAAATGTAAATAAAATGATAATAATTTGCATATTTATGATGTTTATTACTCAGTTATGTCAGAATTATTGCAGTGCAAAAGGAGAGAAGTATCTGATTGTATCTGAATTTTTAATTTCTCTCATCAATATTTCTGAAAATTCAAAAGTCTTCTGACCAAAGTAAGTTCTTTAAATTGGTGCTGATTATGCAATGAACTGTGTCTGATGGAGTCGCAAAGGGCCAGGGACAACAGAATACAAGGATAAGGTTTTAATTGGTTTAACAGATGCACAGGGCTGATGATCAGGAATGGAGAAAACTGGTAGGGTTGGCTGGAAGGTGATTTCTCAGAGGAGTATGTAGACGTGTTGTGAAGAAGCAGGTGTAGATTTAAAGGATGCTGCAGTGATATTTGTAGCCAGAGCAGGTAAGTAGTTGAGTCAGAGTCTAGAGGCGACCATGCACAGGGAATGATGGGTAAAGTTCAGTCGGATGGCAGAGAGTAAATCCAGAAATCCTCAGTCAGGAATGTTCAGGGGTCAGATATCAAAACTCAGTCTGGCAGGGAGCCGGACTGGAAACCATGATAGATTAGGGGTATAATGGTGCATTCCAGTTGTCTCGTAATTCTTCGTAATGGACACCTCCAAAAAAGCTAAATAGCCAATTTGTTTGCATCTACGAATAAAACTAGAAAATCTCAGACCCAATGTAAAACTATGCACCATGACAACTCCAGCCAATTTAGGTGATAAAGATTAATAAACCACACCTATTGACACGATTTTGACACAAACAAGCCCGCCATAACAACGTAATTATTGATAACAACAACTCGCTGCTGTTTACACAAGAAACTTAACGAATGCAAAATACATTATAAAGAATTCTGATTAAGGCAACGATGGTGGTACTGGGCGCAGCCATCTTTACATCCGGAATCTCCCAGTCCTCTGCAACTTACGAGTTTGGAAAAACGAGTTCACTTCATCATTTCCGCCAAAAATTGCGAGTTCTGAGAACAACTGGAACGCACGATAAGTCACAAGTTTGATCACGAGACTATATCATACAGACTTGGTGGATTTTTCTCTGATATCACATTCAGATTGAACACAATCACTTCCCTTCAGATCAAATAAAAGCAGCTTATGTTTTAATTCCTGGATTCAATCAGGCATTTAAATAACAAAAACTTAAAAAAAAAAATTATATTAAGATTTTGCTGTTCATCTGTGTTTAACTATCTCTTTACAGCTATATGCATGTTATAGTTAACCACATGTTATAGGTAACCACATGTTATAGGTAACCACATGTTATAGTTAACCACATGTTATA
>JAOXYM010000020.1:23116545-23128164 GCA_028567055.1 Leptatherina wallacei | reverse complement strand
TTGTACCAGGCTGTAAACATGTTTATTTCTGCTGTGAAGTTGGTCTTTTTAACATGGGAGTCTATGGGGATTGACTCGCTTTTGGAGCCAGCCCCTAGTGGATGAGGGGGGAACTGCAATTTTGGTACTTCCGCATAGGTTTTACTTATCCCAAACAGTGCTGTCGCACCTATCAAACAAAGTTGATTCAGCAGTTTTAAAGCTCAGAGGGTTCTCACTCAAAATTGTTCTCTCACTGACCTTTAATTTTGTTATATGTTGCACCTTTAGGCACCTGAATTAAAACAACACTACATAAGTTTCTGAACTTAAAAGTCTGTTCTTTTAACTAATTTCATAGCACATTGACATTGATTATTTACATTCCTGGAGCCATTGTTGCCTTGCAGTTTCCTGAGGCTGAAAAAACTGCACTACACCTTATCATCTTATCGATGTCACAAGACTGGCTTCATCGTAATTTTTTACTGAAGACAGTTAAGTCTATCTGAATCAAACTTTAGGACATGAACTGTTTCTCAAAAGCTGAAACAATTTCCTGAGGTTCTTATTTCAGTATCAGAATACCACAAGGAGACAGCACAACAGCTACCTTTCAACTATATTCTTCCCTCTGTTCATAGCAGCTCATTTCAGTAGGTGTTGGGAGCAACTCAGCTCCACTCTGCCCTTTTTTCATGGATTGTTCCTCTTTTGAAATTTGTCCTACAGCTTTTCATGACCATGTATGAGTAAATTTTGTTTTTTAATCATAATTTTATCTGTACATTTTGTTTTTTAAATTGTTTGTTGTTATTCTTGATTTTATATCTGTGATGCAGTTGATTCTGTAGAGCACATTGGTCAGCGGGCACTGTTTTAAAATGTGCTATATAAATACATTTTGAATTGAATTGAATTGAAATTGGACAGAAGCTCCACAAAACGTTTTAAGGATGTTATAACCAAACAGGAGAGCATGCAATACCTAACCAGAGAGCTCACACAAGCACACATCAAACTGGACTGATCATTTTATTCTCAAATACTTACCAATACTCCCAAACAGCTAGTAGTGATAACTCTAAGCTCATTACAAGTACACTAAACTTACCCAGTTGTGAAAAACACTGCATTAACAAGAAAAATGGAAGAAATGTTAAAGCCAGCAAAAAAGGTCAATCAAATAAAATCCCATTGAGACTTCTCCTTCATATATCTGCTTCATAATTCTGGGTTTCGGGTCAGTCTAATTGTCTGTATTTTATTCAAGTGTTTAGAGGATTATAATTATTTATATGGCAAAATGTCACTGATGTTTACAATTTTGTCTCACTCCTATGAGCAGTTTAAATGAGAACACCAAATTTACAATCTAAACCTTCTTGTTAGCGTATCAGAGTTATTCATAGTCAAGATTTTAAGCTTAAGACAAAAATACTGATGGAGCATTATTATCTAATTTCTTTCTTAATCTAAATGAACATTTAACTTCCTATGAGACTTTTTGCTAATATCAAAATGAAAAAAGCTTAAGTAAAAGATTTTGGATTTTCCACTATTCAGGTACAGTGAATGCAGCATAGTTTAAAGATGGAGATGAAGATGGAGAGCGTTATGATTCTACACTAAGTTGGTACTGCTATGTATATTAGAATGCAGAAAGGAACAGCCGAGGTCAGCCTGATACAAAGTGACAGGCTGGCGCTGCATACGAGGTGTGAGTTGAGTTACTCAAACCAAATTTACACTCACAAGCACAGAAGAAGTGGTGTTTTCTGGTTGTTTCAGTCAGGAACATTTTCAATTTGTGTTTTTTTTTTTTTTTTACTGTTTAAGTTATGCTTACTTTGAACTCCTCACCTCCATCTTGCACATAAACAAACATATGAATATCCAGGGTGGTAAGGTCAGACAGCAAGCATCCCCAAAGGGGGATCACTTATGCAGTTAGCAAAATGGCCGTCCCAAGCGGCTAATTTCTTTGTTTACTTTCAGTCAGACTTTAAAACGAACATTTAAGATGATTCATGCAGGTGGGGGGGATGGGAATCCAGCAGGGTGTTCGACTTCTCACTTCACTAAATGTATTTTTTCCCCCCATTTTTCCTAGTTTCTCACGCATAAATAGAGTACATATGAACATCCGTAGGCTACCTCACTTTCTTACCATACCATGGTATGTCTATTAAATGTGTAATATTCACATTCTTCTTATAGGCCTTTGATCATTTTATTTTGTCTACACTTAACCAAAAACATGCTTTCTCATTAGCTGACACACTTGACTGGCATTGACATGGACACATTATTTTCCTCTCAGGAATTCTCCCCTCCTGGCGACCCGAAGAAGCTCCACCACAGCCACTGGATAACAGATACCTGATCCTGCTTTGGGAACCTCTGAAATCTTCTCCACAGTCAAAACGATAGCTCTGTTTGATGAACAAATAACGGTTCGGCCGGGGCTGCAGGATCACGGGCCAACGTGTTTTGAGTTAGTTCTCAGCAGGGAGAGGAGACACGCATACTGTTGAGGAAATACGATGAGTGCGGGAATAACATTTATGGGGAAGAGAACATCAGAGCAGGTTTGGTCGAGCCCTCGTTAACATCAAAACAAAAGCAAAGGGTGTGTGTTTGATGTGGATCCCAACTGAGAAGACCAGATTGAGCTCGAATGGACTATAACTTGTGCAGGAGGTGGTCACCACGGGGAGGAAGACATGACAACATTCCCACTGCACAGTGCTGCTTTACACTTGAAATACTTTGTATTTCTGGGCCGCAAATCATCAGATTTAATGAAGGTTGAGCTGTTTCTTGCTTCTGTGCATTGAATCTGAGAAAGATGAGAGAAACATCATCTGTGCCTCTGTTTCTTTCGTCCTTCACATCACAATCTGACCATGATATGATGATTGCTAACCATTACTATCATAGACAGGGTTATCACAAAGCAACAGTCTTTGATGCTGATGTTCCAGAATTTATCCCCACTGCCTGATCTGTCTATTCTCTATTGTTCAAACCACTGACTTTCATGTGTTTGCCATGTTTACACACTGAGCAGTGGCATAATATTTTATTTAAAAAAAACTCAATGCAGTAGCAAACTCCCTCCCACCCTTTTTCTGGCTGCTAATCTGCTGCTTTTGTGTACACTGACAATAATGGAGGAGGCAGAGGCAACTGTTTGTTGTGTGAAAGCATTTAACATACATAAAATCCTCCCAAATCCACGCTGCATTATTTAAAGCAAGAGTCAACTGTCAGCTCAAATCAGATATGTTGACATATGCAGGACAGCGATAATGTCTGGGGATTTCCCAGTTGCACCAGACTTCAACTTTAGCAAAAGTAGGACACCAATACATTTACAAAACCAAACTAAAAGTCAGTAAGTGACATTTCAACAGCAGCCATTGGTGTCACATCTTTATGCACCAGATACCCCATTAAAAGGCAATCTATGCTTTTGGATGTCAGACCAAGAACTTATGGTGTAACTGTGTTGCCTACATCACAGTCTACTCTTCAGCTTCCCTGTAGCCCGATGTGCTCCTCTGCCGAAATGCAACTTCACGTCACTGGGATTGGTTTGCTTGGTGTGCATGTGTGTGCACACCAAAGCATGTAATGTGCAACAGGAATGTTAAATGAGCATTATGTTGCTTATGCCAACATAATGCTTGTTACTGTCTTTTTGTTTTTAAGGCTCTACTTGTCTGCGTATACACACAATTGACTGGTTGTACACAGTAAAGAGGGCAAATTGTTAATCATTTTTGTGTTTTATGTGTGTAAATATGATTGTTGTTTTGCATTTATAAGCTGGAAACAGCTTTGCATCATTCAACTTTTGTTTTTGATCACCATTATTTGAAGAGAATCACAGAAACATGGCTGCCAGTGAGGGATTTGATTACAGACCAACAGGGGCATGAAAGCACACGATAGACCAGGATCACGTACAGTAGCCTACAACTTGTAGGGTCCACTCTCAGTTCTGCACCCATCTAATTAAGCACCGTAAACCTCTTTGGTCACCACAATAGCTGGGCTCTCCCTATCTCTAAGGGAGAGCCCAGCCACCCTGCAGAGGAAACTCATTTTGGCCGCTTGTATTCGCCATTTTGTTCTTTTGGTCACTATCCAGAGCTTGTGACCGTTGGTTAGGGTAGGAACGTAGATCATCCAGTAAATCGAGAGCTTTGCCTTTTGGCTCTGTTCCTTCTTCAACAAATCAATCCAGAGTGCACATCACTGCCAATGGTGCACTGATCCACTTGTCAATCTTCCACTCCATTATTTGCTGACTCATGAACAGGACTCGAAATACTTGAACTCCTTCACTTGGGGCAGGATCTCATACCCTGACCCAGAGAGGACTCCATCCTTTTCTAGTTGGGGATCATGGTCTTTGATTCGGAGGTGCTGGTTCTCATCCCAACCACTTCACACTCTGTTATGAAATGCTCCACTGAGAGTTGGAGATCATGGCCTGATGCAAAAAGCAGAGACCCCATCCTGAGGCCACCAAACCAGATCCTCTCTACACCTCGGCTGCGCCTAGAAATTCTATCAATAAATGTTATGGTTACCCTCACTGGAAATGACTCCAACCTACTGCCAGCAATACGGACCAAGCTCAGATACCGGTCATACAGGGACCGTACAATTAGTACAAGGGGTCCGATACTTGATACTCCCAAAGTAACCTGCATAGGACTCCCCAAAAGTCTTCTCCAAGTACACAAAGCACATGTAGACTGGTTAAACAAACTTCTGTACTTCCTCCAAGACCTTGGAGAGGGTGTAGAGCTGGTCCACTGTTCCATGACTAGAACAAAAACCACACTGCTCCTCCACAATCTGGGACTCAACTATCCGACGGACCCTCCTCTCCAGGACATCTGAATAGACATTACCAGGGAGGCTGAGAAGAATGATCCCTCTGTAGTTGGAGCACAACCTCCAGTCCTCCCACAACGTCCCAATTCGAGGTCAAATTGACTAAAACTAGACTAAAACGCATGATTTATAATACTAAATTATGACTAAAATAAATTGTGACTTAACTGCTGTCACAGTTAACACTGTGAAAATTTCCAATGTGTTGACTGAATGACTTGTTTAGACGTTCACATCTTGGATATATATGTGTTTCAGAACAGAGGCACTCGGATGAAAAATTCTGTTTAGTTGAGGAGGGTCATGCCTGAGCAGAAGCCCCCGGGGGTCCTCTCGCTCACTCTGCCCTGTTCCTCATGTCATGACCCCACTGTGACCTCCATCACTTCTCACTTCCCGCTCCGCATTTTCCCACCGACATAATGATGCACTACTGATGGCCTCCGAGTCCATTCAGATATGGCTGCTGCCACCTTATTTAATCAAAACTCAGAAGAGGGCTATAGGTCAAAGTCTTTTCGAAGATGTGTTCCTACTTGGTACTTTTCAAAAATAAACTTCAGCCTGCTGTTTCAGAGATACAATGAAAAGACCAAGAGGAAAGCTTGTTCTCAGATGACAATTAAGTGTTAAAACTCCGATGCTGTTCAAACTGCAGGTGAAGTGTGTTTATAGCTCAGTCCAGAGGTTCCTTTTGGAGTGACAGCCTTGTCAAATAAACATCAGGGTAAGTGTTGCCGCTTATTCCCTCATTTCCCCACAAAAGTCAAACACGTTACAGTCATATTTAATGCTACCAACAGGCACTTCTGGATGGAGTTAGTCTTTCACATTCAAGTTCATTTTAATTGTTGCTTATGAAATGATTTCCTGTTAGAAAAGGCTGAAAAAGTCTCCTTGTTATAATGAAGCCATTTATAATTTAGACAATTGATGGTTTTCAATGTACATTTATTCATAAAGTGATGTTGTCATTAAATTTTTGTGGTGCCCTGGGAATTTTTTCCCTTTTTACACTGAAAGCCATTTTACATCATTTGTAAGAGTGGTGGTGTCATATTACTAAATATATTACATGCATAAATCCAAATGAAAGTATACTTCTGGTTTCACTTTAGTGTGACTGTTAGGATGGAAATGTCAGGCTGTTGTTTGGTTCAGGCTGAAATACAACTACAGCTAATGAGTAGATTGTAACGAAAACCTTTTAACAGTTAACTGCCTGGTTTTCGTTAAAGGCAAAAAAAGAGAACAAAATGAAGCAATGGTGGAATTCCATCCATCGTCTATACCCACTTATTCCAATTCAGGGTCGCGGGGGGAGCTGCAGCCCATTCCAGCTGTTATCAGGTTGCCAGTCCATCATAGCTGGTCTTATCTCTCCTAGAAATTTTTTGCAGGAGGTCTGTGAAAGAAGCCACCAACCTTCCGATTGGCAAACTGCTTAACCCCTTCATCCACAGTCACCCCCAAGACTTGCTTACACAAAATATATATTACATAGTATAGAGGTGTAAATGTTACCTTTGGGACAGAATATATGCAACTTTAATATCATGTATCACTTGTATGCAGATGATATCCAGCTCTACTTTACATTAAAGAAATCTGAGACGTATGAACTTGCTAGACTCCTTGATTGTGTTGAAACAATAAAAGGGATGGTTTATAACTTCCTCCAGTTAAATCCAAGACTGAGGTTCTAATCATAGCTCAAATAACATGGTTCCTGAAATAATGCAGAATCTTAGGCCCTTGTCATCCTCGGTTTGCTCAAGTTTGAGAAGCGTAGGTGTGAAATTTCCTGTCATTCAAATAAGATCATGGGCAAAGTCATTTTTCTCCCACCTAGGTAATATTAGTATACTGTAGATGGCCATGGTCTCCCAGGAATTCATTCCTTCATTTAATCTCTTATTGATTCCATCAGTTATATCTTCACAACTCAATAAAACCTTCACCATCTACAATCCATTCAGGACGATGCTGTTATGTTACACACCAGGTCAAATGTCACCCCTCTGCTCTGTTTTTACACTGGCTTCCGGTCACTTACAGGATTCACTTCAAAATACTTCCCATTACATACTGGGCTCTACATGGACAAACACCCACATATCTCTCGGATCTCATCCACATCCACGCCTCTTCAGGCGCTCTCAAATCTATTAACCAGAAGCTGTTGTCTATCCCATGAACCCGCCTGAAGACATGTGGGGAAGAGCTTTTACTTCCTTTGTCCCAGACTCTGGAACTTTCTCCCCTCCAGTACTGGATCTGCTGATCTGTAGACAGCTTTCAGTATAATTGGCTTTGGTTAAGTTGGTGTTGCTGCTGTACATCCTTTTATAGATATTTTATTTACTTTAATTTGTCATCGTTTTATGTTCTGCTTTTATGTTGTTATGGATCTTATTGTAAAGCACTTTGTGATTTTATCAGTAAAATGTGCTTTAGAAATAAATGTTACTTACTTACATAACAATAATCTTACAACAAAAAACAGTTCGATTTATCTGAATTTGAGATCATTGGGGGAAAAAAAGGGTCTTCTCTGTTTTAATGATTTTCAAGATACTTCCAAGTTTCATATTATGGGTAAAGGTCCCCACCGCGATGAGCAGGGGGTATTTGGAGTACCAGAGGCTGCTACTGCAGGGCTGCAGTATCAGGACTGAGAGTCAAATTGGGCGTTTTCTGTTCTTCTGTACAGGGCAAAGGAGAACAACGATTCACTTCCCTTCCTTATGGGACTAATGGAGTGAGAACTAAAGTAGCAAAATGTTGATATTGTACAATTTCTGAGGCATTATTGTGAAATTGCTACATATTTCTTCATGGACTGGTGTACATATATCAAAATCAATCATGAGATTGCATTACTTAAGTAAGAAGATTAATTGTAACCATGAAAACTGTTTCCTAAAATAATTTTTCCTTCTGTTCACAACTTATAAAGTAAGAAGATTAAACATTTTTAATCATACAAAAGAATTATCAACAATAATATGATCACAATCAAGCTCTGCAGAGTAGAAACTTTTTAACAACTTTCCTCCTTCTAGAAGCATCAAAAGATATTTAGTGATTATTAAACAATCAACTCAGTTTTTAGCATAATGCTTGATTATATAATTTAGAGGGCCAGAGCAACTTGTTTGCAAACATACGAAATAGTTAAACTTAACGTGCTGTAATCAAGCGGCGGCGGCTGATTGTGTGATTGCTGGTAATGTTGTTGTTGGCACCGTCGCCTTTCTTTCTCTACTTCTTCCAGACCTGGATCTATTTATAGAGAGCAAGACTTTAGTAATGGGATGATAAATGGACGCAGTGAGGCCTAATTTCATGGGGCAGGAAATCACTGGAGAAAAGCTAAACTGTAGAGGCTGTAATTATCCTCAGGGAGAGATCGGTCACAAAGTACAGAACGCCGCAGGAAATGGATGTATCATGATTCATGGCTGAGTAACATGTTGTACAGCCGGTCTTTTGCAGCATTAATGCACTTGTGTACATTTATGAGCTTTCTCAGGGGGCATTTTCTTTTTCTAAGTGATATACTATTCAAATGACCTCATCTCACCAACGTTTCCTCTGCTACAGCTGCAGCTACACCACTTGATGTACATGGATTTATACTACAATGTAATATTTTAATAGTGCAGGATGATAGGCGGATACCTGTGAGAGATTGTTTTGCTCTCTGTTCGTTGGCATGCACAGTAAAACATTTTAATTATCCATTTGCATCCGGGGGAATTAGCACATAAAAACCCAGTGGGGGAGTTTCCTGGGTTAGTTGATGACAGGTCTACAGAGTCATTGAGGTTATATAGCCATATAACTGTATGCATCAGATATGTGGCTACTGTAGAGCCAGTTCAGTGGTGGGGAATGTTAATAATCATTCCACGTGTTAAGAATTGCTGTATTACTCTAGTATTTCCCTTGAATTCATCAGTTTATTCCTTTAAATGAAGTTTACAGGCAAGGCAACTTTATTTATGAACCAAAAACAAGAAACTGGTCAGCTTGTTGCATAGTTAGAAACACATAAAGTAGCATAAAACATGTTAAACAGAGTAATGCAGAGATGCTCATCAGGAAAGGCTGAAGAATAAAATTGAATCTTCAGCAAACTTTTAAACAAGCAGGCATAGTCACAACACGCAGGATCCCATAAGGAAAACATTGGAAATCACTGGGGTTAAAAAAATGTTTAAGAGTAAAAACAAAGATCAAATAAACCTAATAAACTTCTTGTTTTTATGTATTGTTTTTTTTATTTTTCTGCATTCACATTTTTAATTAAATGAAATAAATATACTTTATTTATCCCAGAGGAAAATGGAAATATATATATATATATAAATAAGATAATATGATAAATGGTCACTACAGTCTTTTTTGGTCACATTATAGAAAATATAGTTCTGTGCAAATAAAGTCTGAGCAATAACTCAAATATATTCTGTAAGATTTAGTGATGTAGAGAATGTGAGATGGGGATGGTATTGTTTTATTCATTTGTTTATAAAAATGACCTAAATTGTAAATTACATATTTCAATTCGTGTATGGATCAAATACACAATGTTTTAAGATTTGCAATTCATAATTAAACATTTGGACTTGTTCATTCATTTAAATGTGACAATCCTCAATATAAATAAACATCTTTTTAAATGTGAAGTAATTAAAAACTTAAATAAAGTGAGCATAAAATGGGCCAATCCCCTCCAGTCTAAACTGTTTGTTATCCAGTAAAACAGCAGTCTGACCAGGACTGGACCATGCGGTCTCAGATCCCTGCTGGAGGCCTCTGCTGACTCTGAGTCCACCAGCAGAGGGAGTCATTGACAGCATGATATCATCTTCCATCTTTTAGCTTGATTACAGATGTCAGTCTTATCTTTTCTAGCTTTTGTCACCCCTTTATGTGACAGGAATGGTTGAGTTTCTCTGTTTTTCTGTGTTTTTTTCACACCATGTAATCCAAGCTGGTCTGGTCAGTCCTGTTTGGCCTTCTGAGTCTGTGGAGTAAATATGAAAATAAAGCTTCATGCAGGAAAGTCCTAATTAGTCTGTCACTCCAAACTAAGAGTTCCAACCCCTCCTCACCTCATCTGCCCCCTTCAGCCCCCCCCCCCTCCCTGCTCTCCAATCCTACCCTCCCCCTCCTCACCCTTCAGTATCTTCACCCCCTGTCAGAGCTGGTCATGAGTGTCAGATTTAATCTGGTGCAGGGTCGAGGGAGCCCTGGGGTGCAGGGAGAAACCCATCATTGTGAGTTTGTTTGTGTGTGTATGTGTGTGTGATGGATATAACAGATAGAGGAAAGGATTGGGCTGCTGAGGAGGAAACAGCCTGACAAATTCAATAAAGCACTTCTGAAGAGCGCCCACTGCACATTCTGCTTCTCAGAATAAATATGAGTTTGTCTGAATCTGCCGTGCGGCGCGTTACCGTCGTGTATAATTGTCTCATTTTTTTTCTTCGGGGCCGGTCCTCTTCTCTTCTCTTCTGTTGTTTCACTGAGTGAATCCAATTACAGGTGTCACCATAACTCACAGGGGTGGATGAAGAAGATGATGCGCAAATCTGGACGATTGATTGGCTGTTTGGAGGTTGATCACATTGATTATCCATGAAATGTGCCAAGCAGCAGCTTCTATCGCTCACTTCCAAATCAGACTCCTAAAGGTTTTTACTCAGGCTGTAGAGGAAAAGGGGGGCTGGGGGTCTTTGTCTGACCTGACCATACTGACAGTGATGCCTGAAGCAGACCTAAGATATCAGTCTTTCCTTGTAGGGGGGGAGGGGTTGAGGGAAAAGATGATTTATATGGAGATGAAATATGCAAACCAATAAAAGGACGTACATTCATTTTGATTAAAAGAAGAGGTTAAGATTGATTTGATCAGGCTGTAAACATTCAGAGCCAAAGAAATGACTTAAGTCAGCATTTATGGGAGCATCATATCTGTTGTGACATATAGTTTTTGATTCATTACAATAATGTGATGGGAAATCTGAGGGATCATCTTCTTCCATGCCATGACACTAATGGCTGCTTTTCTTCTTTTTTTTTTCTTTTTTTGGGGGGTGGGTGGGTTAATTGCTTACATATGGCAGATAAAAAGAAGTAGTTGTGCATTAATGTTACTCCTCCAGCTCTTTGAACAGAAACTGAGCAATGTGCTTTCCTGGAAGTTCATAAAACCATCACAAAAATGTTACTTTGTTTCCTGGACATGAGAAAAAAACATGAAAACACATCTAAAAAGGATTATAGTCTCGTTGCATCTCAGAAAACTATCGATGAGCAGCTTTAGTCAAGACACTATAAATTTGGAGTCAGGATGAGTTTGTCGGTGGAGTTCCTATCCAGTAAAATAAAAAAGACTAAACTGTTTGAGTCACTTATTACCACTTTTAGGCCCAATCTCAATTCTCCCCCTTAGCCCTTCCCCTCCATTTTGCACGTTTATGAGAGAGGAAGGGGTGTCTCGATTCTCTTTCGGGGCGAGGGGAAGGGGTGAATCCCCCTTTCAGCAGAACTTTTTCAGTTGCAGACTTCACGGTAAAGGGGTAGGAGGAGTTTTACGCTTTCATGCAGGAAACAAACATAGCGCCGATAGACTGGAACAGAAAAGTTGCCTTTTCATAAATAACAACGTTAAAAATGTTTAACTGTTGTTAAAAACTTTACGATAAGGTAGAT
>JAOXYM010000020.1:23095710-23105781 GCA_028567055.1 Leptatherina wallacei | reverse complement strand
AAGAATTGTCCATTATTTTGAGCAGCTTGTGCAGCATTCTTCTCTGGACAATAATTGGATTTAATTATTGGAATAATTAAAAATCCAAACTGTGGCATACTGGAAGAAGTGGGCATTAATTCCTGAAATCAAGAGATAACAGGCAGAAAAATTTTAATTATTTTTGATAATTACATTTTTAATTTCTAAATTAAGAATACATTTTTTATTTTTATTAATTATTTCTAATATTTTAATTAAATCTTTAATTTCTAGAATTGTATTTTTTAAGCTGAAGTCTTTATTCGCCCCTTCAGCAAAAATGTAAAAAAACAAACAAACAAACAAAGTGAACAACAACAAAAAAAAAACTATTTGTATACATGCATCTTTTATTATCATGTGATTCTATCTACCTGGGGTTGGACGACAAGCATCAGCTTGTTTACTACAGGGGTTTTACCATAAAGTGATGTGATAGGTTTCAGATATGATACATTCTGAGTTTCATTCTTAACAATGAAATTTAAAAAGGTCTTAAACGTTCACACATCAGTAGCACTAAAGTGACATCTGCATCATTAATAATTACACTACATGTACCCCAGTGTCATCTGCTTCGTCCTCAGACCTTTAGAAAAAGAGGTGTGAATGTCATAAACACTTAAGAGCAGGTGAAAAAAAGAGAAAATGACCAAGAATAGCTCCAAACCTTTTATCATCCTGAGTTTCAGGCTTTTATAACAGTTATCTCAGGACATGTAATATACACTCACTGGCGGCTTTATTAGGTCAACCTGTTCATAGCTGATGAACACTAATATCCAATCACATAACAGCAACTCAGCTCATTTAGTCGTGTAGACATGGTGAAGGCGTCTTAAAGTTCAAACTGAGCATCAGAATGAGGAAAAAGGGGGATTTAAGTGATTTTGTCTGGACCAAAAGGTCTGGTTGATGTCAGAGGAGAATGGGCAATTCACACAGACTCACCAGAACTGGAAAATAGAAGATGGAGAAACATTGCCTGGTCTGATGAGTCTCCGTTTCAGCTCCACATTCAGATGCTAGGCTCAGAATCTGCTGGAAACATGAAATCATGGATCCATCCTGCCTTGGATCAACATTTCAGGCTGCTGCTGGTGTAATGGTGTGGGGGAGATTTTCTTGGCCCACTTTGGGTCCCTTAGTACCAACATGTCATGGTTTAACCAGCACAGCCTACCTGAGTATTGTTGCTGAACATGTCCATCCCTTTATGAGCACAGTGGAGCATCTTCCTCCCCGACTCATGTCTTATAATCTCATAATATGTATTACATAATACTCGACGGGTGTCCGTGCACGACCACGACAGATACCAATCCCATGTTTTCCATAATTATTCCACTTTTCTGCTTTGCTTGTAGAAAATTGTTTATAAAATACAGGAAGGGTTACAATTACAACACGCAGATATCTGTTTCTGTGTTTGAACATAAATGAGCTATTTTAGTTAAAAAATGTTGCAGGTTGACAAAAAATGGTTTGAAAATTTTACCATGGCCACATTTTCCATATTATTTCCCTTTCTTGATGCACAGCTCTGCCTACATTCTGCCCACATGATCATGTCCTCCACCTGAAAATGCCCTGACACAAAACAACATGCTACAACATGTATCTAGTTTATGTAAAGAGGAAGATGGTATTGCTCCACTGACTCATACGAGACGTCGCTTGATCTGAACTGAATGTCTCTACAGGTTCAGGTTTTAGATGTTAAGATAACTGGTCATGGGATCTGTTGCATTCATGGATTTTGGCCCTACTATCTTTCAGAGATCGGAGCTAATGGACCCATCACACATTGTCTGAGGGGATTGAGCTGCACTTGAAAGTAATTAATGAAAATACCCTCTTTTGTAAAAAACAAAAAAACATTTCTACCTTTTTGTTCTAGGACGGAGCAGAACTTATGGCAGACAGTCTGCTATTTGTTCCAAGTCATAGAAACATTTAATTCTGCTTAGTTAATTGTAATCTGTGCAAATTTAGATAATTCTTCGGAGAACCATGGCCGTTTGAATGAATTACAAATCAGTGATGCCAACTTCATAATTAAATCTTTCTAGAAGTGTAATTAATACAACAGAAGTGTGAATTGCAGCAGATATTTACATCAAACGACAGCTGTGAATATGAAAGGCTTCTATCTGAATATGGATTTGAGATCCCTGATAATGAAACATGGCGTGGTTTGTCTGCTTTAGGAGTGACATATTATCAGGATAAAAGAGACGTGCTGCAAAGAGCTGCTTTTGATGATCCAAAATGAAATCAGAGTTCATTATGATAAGTTAGTTGATGATCAGCTGCTTCTTTTTGTCTCGTCTGATTAACATCTGTTCAGGAATTTCCTGCAGTTTGCTGTCCTCTTGTTTCCAGGGGCAGAGCTTCAACCTGGAGGGGGGGGGGGGGGGGTGGGGGGGGGGGGGGGGGGTTCTGCCCTCCATATGGAAGACAAATGCTAATTTTTTTCCCCATGTAGATGGCCTACCTGTCCGCCTGTACTGTATGATGTAATTAGTTCCCTTGTCAAGCTCGAGGTTACTGCTTATCTTTGTCAAAGCGTGTCCATTAAATCATTATTAGCCGGCAATATGCAGGAGGAGGAGTTTTCAGGCTGACAGGCTGATTCGCTGAGTTACGACCAAATATCTCCACGTCTCCATGGCCTGTAACTGATGGCTCCGGTTAAGCTTCGGCTGATGTTTTAAGAGCAGATTCTGCACTGAGGTTAATGCATGCCTGGAAACTGGGGAAATATGAGCCAGAGGAGATGGTGAGTCACAGGAGGACACAGATAGTCCCCACATGAAAGCTGGGACAGACGTTACATAAATCCCAGAAATGTAATGTTGCTCATCTCCACTCAGAACAGAGAGTATTACTTTTCAGGATCTAACAAGAAAAAATCTAAGAGACAGTTGTCCTGGGGCCGTTTTTATAGCTGCCTCTCTTTTCTTCAGTGTTGTGCAGCATTAGTCATAGAGAGTCTGACCAAGAGGCAAGCAGTGTTTGACCTTGGTAGTATTAATTAGTATTCACTGTATCATCTTAGTGTTAAGACAAAGTATAGCTGAGGCTGGTGGGATGAACCAGGGGTCTGCAACCTGCGGCTCTGGAGCCACAATGTCTCTTAATTACATGGGCTAAAAATGATAAAGAACCAACTAACGCCCTTATATATAGATATTGTGACAAATGCAGATTTTAGTCATTTTTTCATGAAATAATAGAATTGAATTTCTACAACATAGTGACTCTAAAAGTACCGGTAATATTCTTTCAGATCTATTATTCTTGTCATCAGTTTGGAAACGATGGACTTTTCCCAAAATATCTACATGAAATGAAAAATACTTTATTTATCTTACAGGGAAATTATTGTACATCCCATAGAGGAAAATCTTCTTTTTGCAAAGTTTTGTTTTTCTTTATTTTAGAATCTAAAACTAGAAAAATAAAATTGTGGTTCTTCAAAAATGACAAATTTCCCATCGTAGCTATTTATCTAAAATTATAAGTTGTCTTTTTTCAAAAGGTCATGTAACATTTGTGGCTCTGAACGAGTTTCATTTAGCTGGACTGAAGGCAAAATTGCCTCTTTGGATTGTAAAGGTTGCAGACCCCTGGGATAACTAATAAACAAGTTAGTCCTCACCCCCGGTGACCCCCAGTGACCCCCATGGGGACGCTGGCCTGGGCCATCCTTTGCCATCTGCTGGGTTGGTGCATGGTTGTTCCAGTGATGGGCTGCTAAGGTTCCTGCTCCATGGTGGCTGCCAGTTGCTGGGCCTTGAGACCCTCTCAGGTTGCTTCTGATTCTTGGAGGGGGTGTGCCTGCATTTGCATAATTGTACCAATCATAACGCACCATTCAATCCATTTATTTCGCATACATTGAGACTGAAAAACACACACACTCACCAACACACATGCTTATTATACACTAGCTGTAATGTAGCTACAGTTATTTCTTCACATACCTAGCTGCTGGTGTTCCTGTTGTTTTTACTTGTGTTCATGTTGGTGCTACTGATGGTTCTCCACTTTAATGTTCCAGCTGTACAAGGGTTTCTGTTCAGTTTCTTTACAAACGTAGCAGCTGGTTGTCTGGTTTTGTTTTTACAGTTGTTGTTGTTTAATCTTTTTTCTTTCCTTTCTCTTTTCTTCATCATTCTCTCCTTTCTTTCATTCCCCCTATCAGGCCCTTCATTAATATGTAATTCATCAATAAAGAAATAATAATAACACAAACAGAAAAATACTTGAGTATCAAAGGAGCCTAATATCCATAAAGCTCCATATCTTTTAAATCCATAAAACTTCTCATGGTAAAACAAATATTTTGGCACAACATGGCAGCCAGACAATCATGCTGCTTGCCTTGTGTGACAGTGAGAGGGTCCTGTCGCTATGCCTCCAATTGATCATGTTCCCTGGCTACTTGGCCACAGGGACATCCCTTTGGTTGACTGGTCAGCGCGCATGACTCTCACCCGGGAGGTTGTGGGTTCAATCCCTGCCCGGGCCCTCCTATGTCCTGCCACACTTGCTTGAAAAAAACTTAGTAAAAATAAATTTATGAATTAATTAAACTACAAACACCCATATGCAAGAAAACATTGCACATGTACCATTTCATTGCAATTTGACCTCCTGATGCCCAAAAGAGCAAATTTAGAAAATCATACCCACATTTTCAGTCCAGGGTCGACTTCCCCTCTCCGTCCCTCCGCTCACTTTCCTCTTTGCTCATTAGTCTTGGTAATGCTGCGTCTTTTAAAGACTTATATCTATAGTTAAAGTTCCTGTGAGCATGTTTGCTATCCTGTCTGTGAGATTTTATTCTGTCATTTTTCAGTCTCAATGATGATTATTTGGGTTGTCATCGGCTCATAGCACAGATGTAGCACCATTTATGCATGGCAAAAACGAATTTTAGCAAGTATCTGAAAATAAAAAAAGACATTGAAAAAATACAACATACCAAAATCCAATTAAAAAAGAACCACATTATTTTTACTAAATGGGTGTTTTTTTCTCTGGATAAGGAGGAAGACTGACTCTTAGTGTTTCCATATTAAAATATGGAGAATGACCAAAATCAGAAAAATCCTCTTGGGACCATGAATGTCAGGTTCACGGTGCAACAAACTCTAAATTTGGATGATGAGTTTGTTTTATCAGTGGTGAAGCAGGGTTTTAAGATTAACTGGGTTCCTTCTACTGGGAGCACGAGCATTGTCAGCTTACTTCATCAATCTGCTGGTAACATTGAAATTTGGTGCGTGCAAATTTCATTACTCTGACCTTAGTGGCAGCATTTTTGGAAGGTCAAATGCACTGAATGTAAACACTGGGGTGTGTCCTCTGGAGATAAATAATGCTTTTTTTGTTTGTTTTTTTAAAAGTCAGAAGCTTCCAACAATTTGGAGAATATTTCTGTAAAAATGGATGTTTTGGGGGTGATGGTGGTTTTTCGGAAAGGTCTTGCTTCCTGTAAAAATTTTTGGAATAATCCTCTGGAAACCTGGAATGAGCATGCACCGTAGCATGTTTGGCCGGCTGAAAAGAGAAGAAATGCAAGAAGATCAGTGCATGTGAACATCTGACATGAAGAATTTATGAACTCCCAGGAAATCATTGATTTATTGAGCAGTGCACACTTTTTATAGAGCAACAGTGCAGTCAGTTCAGATACCATTACCAGGATAAATATAACTGGAAATACCTCTAAAGAGATATTTTTGGGAATAAACTTTGCAAAGTGGTAATAAGCACAATAAGCAGCGGTGTCATCAACTGAAAGTTTAAAAAAGTGTTTAAAAATGATGCTAGAATCTACTTGATAAAAATTCTTAGCACAGTAGATTCTAGCATCATTTTTTTACATTTTTGTGGTATTTCAATTAACTTTTAAAACCTTATTTCGTAGGGTTAATTGTTCATTTCTGCTTTAAGGGATTTGGTTGGACGTGAGGACATGGTTGTATTGAATTATTGCTGAACAAGTTTGTTATTAACTAAATTATACACAGACCTGCACCAACATTAAAGGCACCTGTGTAAAAATAGTTTGGTTGTGAGATTCTGTGGTCTTAAGGATGCTGTAAGATGATCCAGAGTTAGCCAAGTCTAAATAAAACTTGTCATTTTTGCATTACCAGTAAAACTTGGACAAATTTGTGAATGTACCAATGGGCAAACAGTGATGAATCAACAACAGACATTTCAACAACTTGAAACTCAAAAAATGACAAGAAAGCATGACAAGGCATATCTTGCCCTGGGCTGGACCAGTTAATGGTCAAGTAATGGTAATGATGGGTGATGAAGGGAGATTACAGCGTGTTGTCTGTCTAAAAATATTAGTATCTGACAGTATGAAGCCATGTTACTTGGTGACCTCTCATCCTAAAGACAAAGAAAAGCCTGTTGATTACTATAGAAAATAAACTACTCAACTGTGGTAAATAGCAGAGTTGTTTCACTAAAGCAGCATCCTTCTTGTCAAATGCTCAACTTACCTCATATAAAGTAGTGAGCAGAGTATCATTGTCTAAAAAGTCTGGCATTATAGTGGAGAATTTATAAAAACCATATCAGTGGCGAAAGGAATTAACTATAATTAATGAAGCCAATATTTTAAAGATACCAGGCTATTTCTCTGCCAAACATTCACAGCAGAGTCCTTCATATGTTTCATTGTGTTGGTGTAAACATGGTTGTTGTAACTGTCCTCAATGAAAAGGCAGCCCTGCTGAAAAAGTTAGGGAACCACTGCTTTAGGGCATGCCAAAGTGGCACACATACATTTATATCATAATGAACTTGTCTATCAATCAATTATACCCATCCATGAAGAATCAATATTTCATTTCTTCCTTATCTCTTGAGAAACAAAACTAACTTTACATCAAAAATATAAAATTCAAATGTTGATCTTAGGGCTTCTGAATATTCCCTCTTTTTCTCAGTTAAGAGAATTTTGTCCTTGTGCCAAAAATCTGTGTTATTTTTCCTTTATTTAAAGTTAAATGTTAGTATGTTTTTCCTAATTTTAGGCTTTTATACATTTCAGTAAAGAAAAAGATCTAGAGTTTAGCCATATTGACACTGCTGCAGCCATATAATTTACTTTTGTTTACTGGGGGGGAAAGGCTTCTTACCAGAGCTGTCAGAGTCAATGCTGAAATAACATGTTAACACTTAGTACTATTAAAATTTTGTGCAAGTGTATAATTACATTCCCGAGCTACACTCCATTTCACGATGGCGGTAATGCGCCACAACATGTTTGTAAACCACCCTACAAATTAGCAAAACTCTCCTCCAGCTGCATCCAGCCTAAGATATGAAATACCAGCCAAGCACAAACCAAACATCAAGGTACTGGCTTTAGTAAAATGCATCAGACTCTGGTCGGCAATGCACTGTAAAAGCAAAACAACTACAATACCTTAGTCTCCTGCAAAAATTTGGTAGTTTTCAAGCTAATTAATAATGTTGATCTTAGGACTGTATTAAATCCTGAAACTGTAGCTCCAGGCTGTGATATGGCTTCTCTATTGTGCCTCATAGTCGATGTTCTAATTTTACTATCGGGTCCAAATTAAACATTGTGACATCTTAGCTGTGATTTTAATTTCAGTTTGAAGAAATATAGGCAGTTTGCTGGTCTGGAGAATCCAGGTGTGTGTGTGAATCCAGCAAAGATCCTAGAGAAGGAGTTGCTGCAACCCATTGATCTGAGAAGGTCTACAAGCCCATTTACAAACAATAAGAGCCTTTCCAGGAGTGGATGTCTCAGCAATTTGCTCCATGACCATGCAAAGCACAGAGAAATTATAAAAAAACCCAAGAGCTACGTCTCAGATTCTGCAGGCCTCAGTCAGCATGTTAAATGTTGAAGTTACTGACAGCCTTATAAGAAAAAACCAGAGCTACAAACTGTAAAGTTTGAGAAAATGTTGAGTTACTTCATGTAACCCCTATGTCAGATCAAACGACAGCATGTTTGTCTATTGCTCAGGGTTCCTCCAGCCTCAGACTGCTACAGCCAACCGGTCATTCACTATTTATTCTGGACAGATTTCTTTCCATGTGCGTGGAAGAAAGGCTGTGTAGGTAAAATGCCTCACTTTGTTGACAAAGAGACAGGGATTACAATAGGTAATCCAACCTCCTTTTTCTTACTTTGCTCTGCATTTCACTACGGGAGACATTGTCCATTCCCAGATTGCATTTACAACTCAGAAATCAGATCCTGTCTCGTGTCTTTTCCTGTTTTACTGCCGCTCACTGCTTCACCGTATGAGCCAGCAACTCACACTGAGGAACACTTGTAAGATTATTCCACCACTTTAGGCACAAAGGTTGATTGGGTCAAACACACCCTGGTAAACCTTGCAGCCCACTGCACTAAGAGAGGTGGATGGAGCATGCAAATCAGTCTCTTGCTTGGCTGTGGTCAAAGCCAAAAGTAGTGCAGTTTAAAATAAGAGAACTTGATTTCCACTTTTTTCTGGGGTTCAAAAGGTTGTTGAGAGAGGAATCTGACAATATCTATAGCAACCGACAGATCCAAATGGGACAAGGGGTCTGGAGGGATGCACCTTATGGTGTGCACCTTTCTTGAAACGACACAGCAGAGGGTGCTGACCTGCCGGTTGGTCAGCTGAGATTTCCTTTTCCCAGCAAACCCTGTAGAAAACAAAGTACATCAACTACAAAACACTGAGATGGAAAATGTTACCTTTCTACTCACCACTCCTCAAATATCCGCCATTTACTGCTGTAAAGAGAGCGCATAGAGGGAGCTCCTGCCAGCAGCATTCAAATTCCACCTTTCATGGGCCAGGCCCAGAGTGCTTTCTGGTCTGAGTGGGGGAGGTAAATCTCCCCCTCCTGATTGAGACAGAAGTTCCCCGCGGATAGGAAGACGCCAAGGTTTTGCAGACAGCGTCTTTATCTCTGCTAACCAGCGACGGCCCCCAGGATCATCGACCGACCCTGCTCCCCTTCACTCTGGCAAGTGTCACAGACCATCTTACTACCAAGTTAATGCTACGCTAGAATCCGGCTCACTTGGCCGCGCTAATAAAAGTTGGGTAGTAACAGTTTACCTTAATGTGGTTGCTGTTCCTGATGACTTTGCAACTGATACACTTCCTACAAAAGGTCTTACTCAGCATAATTCAGACCACTTCCAGGAACTGTGTTTGGTAACATACTCCCTTATGGGACGCTTGAGAACTGTGAAGCAGGGGGAGATTTACTACCCCCAAGCAGAGTGAGCATTAGTAGTTTCTCATGGGAAGATAGCGGGAATGAGTAGGGAGAAATCCGTTGGCGAAAGCAATCTAAGAGGGACAGATCCCTGAGCATGGCTCAACCGGTCTCAGACACGGTATCATCGGAGCTTCCATAGTTGTTCACGACCAGACAATTCCCATTATAAAACACAAAAAAACACTTTTATCATAGAACAACCTGCCAGCACAGCTTGGGTCGGCTGTATCAGAGCTTATGGAACAATGTCGTTTGGAACAGTTCAGACCAAAGTTTGGTTGTAATGCACACGGCCACGTCTGATGAAAACTCAACATGACTTATCAGCACAAGCTCTTCATCAGGCATGGTGTCTGAAGGGTGATGATTTGGTCTTATTTTGCACCAACAGGGCCTGAACACTAACTCTTGAATTTACTAAACACTCCTCTGTATACCAAAGCCTTTTAGCTGGGAAGCCATGCGTCTGACATCTAAAGCTTTCCTGAAACTGTTTTAGTTCATGCTTTGGGTCAATGCTCTCAAACACAGCAGCAAATCTCCAACAGAATGACTGGAAAAAGGAAAAGAATCAAGGTGTTGCAACGATCCAGTCAAAGTTCAAACCTCAACCTGATTGAAATGCTGCGGTGGGACTTTAAGAGAGGTGTGCATAAATGAATGAATGCTAACCTACATACTGTATAGATAGATAGATAGATAGATAGATAGATAGATAGATAGATAGATAGATAGATAGATAGATAGATAGAT
>JAOXYM010000020.1:23049204-23066548 GCA_028567055.1 Leptatherina wallacei | reverse complement strand
ACTTGCTTTAAACCCTGATTGTTTTCTTATATTTTAAAACACATACAGTAGCTGTATCATAAAAATCCATGTTTATTAGAAGTCCATTTAACTTCCCCCCCGGAGGCTGCCCTCTAATGCTCGGATCATGGTTTGCAATACATTTCCTTTAGAGATGGATAATGTTACTTTAAGACGAGGGTGGATTAAACACTGATACTCTGTCTGGATGGGACAAAGTCTCATAGTTTCACTTAAAGGGGCAGTGTGTAACAAAATCCAAGGTCTATGACAGAAAGAAATCTATCATTGAAAACAGTTGGTTTGTAATTCACTTTACTAAAATTATTTATGTTTTTATTCTCTTAGTGTAAGACATTTATATTTACTTGCCGTGGGGCTACATACCTGGAAGCTGCCACATTTCTGCCACCCTTTTTACTTTGTGTGTGAAGTGAGAGGTCATGCCTTAAATGCAGATAGAAATGTACCAGAGATGAACCACTCTGGGCCTTTGACCAATTGTAGATGAAAACATGTTTATGTCTGGAAGAATTTTGAACACCGTCTTTTCACAACTGTGCTTGGCCATTGAAGAAATTTCTATGTCCTTCTTTACCACTAAATGAGTCGATAGGATACCATTAGTTTCTGATACTTTTTCATCAAAACTGATACCGATTCTTTGTGCCCCTTAAAGGAAAATTACGATTGTACAGTGTGTATTAATATCTTTAATATCTTGCAATGTTCTGGAGTTGTTTATATAAATACAACTCAAAAACAATTTTAAAACACAATTTTTAACAAAACAGTTTTTAAAACAATAATAAATTATACTGTTGAGTAAATTGAATGAAAATAAGATCAAAATAAATCTTTCTAAAGTGATAAAATGATCAATCTACAGATTAATATGAAATTATTCACATTTATTGAATGGACAATTAAACAAATATAATATGTAATGTCAATATGATGAATATATAAAACATAATGTGCAATAAGTTGCATCAAACCAGTAAAATAACTAAACAAAACTTCATCATGACTGACAGTAGCATCATCAGGCTGCTACCATCATGTGACACAGAAGGAAAACTCTGTGGCTTCACATGTCATTTTATTGCATAAAACTCAGAATTTAAAACAAATGGCACGTTTTGTGTCAGTAAAACAGTTTCTCCAAATTAAAAAAGAATCAAATCCGATATTTTGACTGCCAGATATATCGAAGTATCGACTCCAGAGTATCGATAAGTCCATCCCTAATTCTCACACACTGTAAGAATTCAACTGAACAGGATAAAGGTAGGAAAGTGTATGAAGCAAACTTCTATTGAATAAATTTACTGAGCGGGTCGTAGGTCTGACTCAGAGAACAGGCGTGCACATTTAAAACAAAGGATCCAGTAATGTGTTGCACTGGTTTGTTAATAAAATGTAAAATGAAAAATAAAAATACAAAAACAGAAAATTGACGTATTTCTTCTATTTTTATTTCCTAAACTGAAATGAAATTTGATAACAAACTGTTATCTGTTTACTTATTTGTGTTCAGGATAAAAATGGACAAAACAGATAATGATGCCTGAATTTGATTTCATAATTTTCATTAGAAGTCACATGACCCAGAGGTTATCACTGCTCTGTGTACGCCGGGTTGACTACACATCTAAAGCTGTGTTGAGCTTAAATATAGAATGCATTGTTTCCCATACTTTATTTTATTAAATTAAAAAAATATTTAGCATTAAAAAAAACAAAAAAAACAATTTTATGTGTTACAGAATGTGTTGTTTAATTGTTTATTTCCAACCAGATCCATAGATACTGAGCAGTTGGATAGATCGTTTATGATTGACAGCACTCGCTCCTCTTTAACATGGATTGAATCTACTGTCTATCTCCAACAAAACTAGCAAAAACAAGGGATTTTTCTCTTTTTTTCTATTTAATTTCCCAAAAAATCCCAGACTGATAGGTTAATGAATGGATGGCTTGCTGAACAACTTTGACTGTAAATGTAAGGGAATAACAGGATACATAAAGAGAATTACAGCTCATATTAAATGTCGACGTTTGCTAATTAAAATGAAACAAACTGAGCTGAACCAACATCATTAATGCATCCACTGCTCTGGTTTCCCTGCTGGTTCCTGGAGAAGAAACATACAACAATATCTAGACATGTAACACAAGACATTATACCTTTCATCACCATCTAATATTCATCAAAGGAGCAAATAAAGATTAGGGAGCTCATTTTCTCTTCCAGATGTTCCCATAGTATAATGGTTGTGGTTTGGAGGGAAAAGGGCTTTGCAGACCTGAGGGGTGGGGTTAGATATAACTTCCTGGGTATGTTTATGAGGTGACAGGTAGGGCTATGCAGTCTGGGGTGTTTTAATTTCAGGTTAAATGATTGAAAACAACTTGTCTTTTAAATTTGGGATTTCTCTATAATCCATATATCGAGTTTTTCTCCTATAGGTGAGGCGTGAAAATGCTTTTTCCCCTGGATTTTCACTGACAACAGATGGCTGGTTCTGCATTTAAACGGTTCACAACATGAGATCAATTGGGAAAGAACCACATCTGACGGATTTCGGATGACCTGTGTTTGTCAGGGACCTTTACTTAACTCATATTTAAAAGGTTTCTTCTTCATTTCCTGACTTCCCTATGTATCATTCTGAAGTCCCCCTGGGACAGATGCTCAATCCCACATTGGAAATCCATTTTTCATGCACAGTTTATTCAATTCAGGGATCCACGGGGCTGGAGCTTATCCTAGTTGCCATGGGGGGGCATCACATGACCAACAAACAACCATGCAGGCTCTCACACACTCATGTTTTTTGGACAGTTTTAGACTGAAGCTGAAGAAGTCCACACAGGAAAGCTTCAGGTGAGATTTAAACCAGCCGTGTTGCTCTGAGGCCACGGTGCTCACCAACATACCTCCATTACTCATCAACCATTTGGAAATCTCAAACCAATATTTCATTAACAAGAGAACAAAAGAAAACAAATCAGAAATTTAAGAATGTTGAAAAAAATACTAGCTCATCTTTAACACGTTAAAAAGTAGAGACGGAGCCATTTTACCTGAAGTATTGCATCCTTCTTTTAACAACAGTCTGTAAGTGACAGGGAAATGTGGAAGCCAGATGTTGGACCTTTGGGAGAGGAACGTTGTCCTGTTCTTGTCTGATAGAAGATTCTAGCTGTGGAAGACAGGCCAGTCCAACTCCTGGATTCTTTTATACTATAGACATGATGCTGTTGTTATAAAGCAACACGTACCTCAGCATTGTCTTGCTGAAACAAGCACATCATCTGGATGAGAGAATATGTTGTTCTAAATCCTGTATTCATCTTTCAGCATTGATGTAACCTTTCCAGATGTGCAAGTTTCCAGCTCCATAGGCTCTGCTGCACCCCCATAGAGATGCAAGCTTTTCAACTGAGTAACAATAACGTGGCTGCTCCCGATAGTCTTCAAACAGATTCAAATGACATCCACAGTCTCCAAAATATTTTAAATGAAATCCGATTTTAATTTGGCTGACCACATAGCAGTTTTTCTACTTTGCCTCAGGGCATTTTAAATGAGCTTTGGTCCAGGGGAAATGGTCGTATTTCTGTATTATGTTCACATATGGCTTCTTAGATTTGTGATAGAGCTTTAACCTGTTTTTTTTTTTATAATAACCCAGTGAACAGCGTTCAGTCAGGGATTTCTAAACATGTTCTCTAGCCCACGCAATGATCTGCATACTAAAATCATGACTGTTTTTAATGCAGTGTTATGCCCCATAATCACAGTTTTATTCAGACATTAATAATCTTCTGATGATATGTACTGTAGACGATGGATTATTAAAAAATCCTCACTTTTTTACTTTGAGGAATTTTACTATGAAATGGCTCCACAATTTGTAGATTGCTGTTTGAACACATTGCTGATCCACTGCTCTGAGAAACTCTGCCTCTTTAAAGATGCACTACTTAACTTTTGCCATTTTCTGAGTGACACGCCCCCTATCGACGGCCAATACATCCTCCATCTTCATCCTACATGTACTGTGAGCTTTCTCCAGACAGTTAAAAACAGTCTTATCTTGACTCGTCTCATTTCTTGCTCTGTCTCTCTTCTGTTTCCTCTCTTCTACGGCGCGCATTCAAAATGGCCGGTTTGTTTACATCCGCTAGCTAGCATGTAACAATTTTGCAAAGCGAAACTCAGCACGCATGAGTTGTATAGTTGTATAGTGGTTTACCAGCCACAGGGACGGCTCCAGAAACACACATAATAGTTGTCGCTATCAAACAAACAAGAAAGCGGAGTTTTAACGTTGAAAAGTTAGGTAGTGCGTCTTTAAGGTGCTCTTTTTTTTACAACCCGAATTTCAGAGAAGTTGGGAAGTTCTTTAAATCTGAACAAAATGAAAACTAAAAAACCTTCATATCAAATGAGCCAATTTTTTATTCCCAACATAACACAACAGATGTCTGAACTTTCACTATTTTAAGCACAAAATGAGCTCATGTCAAATGTGATGCTGCTACAGGTCTCACAATAGTTGGCACGGAGCATGGTTACCATGGTTACCAGCAGCATCTGCTCTTCTATTCAGAACAGTTTTTAGACGTTTAGCATTGTTCTGCTGAAATATACAAGGCCGTCCCTGAAATAAATGTCATCTGGATGGAAGCAGATGTTCTTCTAAAAACCTTTTTATACTTTTCAGCTTTCATACTTTCTTCCAAAACATGTAAGCTGCCCAAACCGTATGCATTTATGCACCTCCACACCATCAGAGATGCAGGCTTTAGACCTGATAACACACTGGAAGGTGTCCCTCCTCTTTAGCCTGGAGGACACGGTGTCCATGATTACCAACAAGAGTGTCCCATGTGGACAGGTCTGAGGGTGGAGGACTTTCCCACTCTGTCCACAAACAGTCCATTTCAGACGAGTCTTGGCCCGTCAGACACGATGGTGTTTCTAAACCAGGTTCAAATATGGCTTCCGTTCTGCATGATGGAGCTTTAATTGCGTCTGCAGATGGTACGGAGGAATGTGTTAACCCACAGAGGTTTCTGGAAGGATCCCTGGACCTATTTAGTAAAGTCAGGGACACAATCGTTCCCTGTCTTCTGAGGTCCCCAAGACCATGGGCAAACTTCTTCAGCCTTGTCCCTTACGCACAGAGACTTCTCCAGTTTCTCTGAATCTTTTGATGATGTTTTGCTCTGTAGATGATGAGAGTTGCAATGTTGAGGAATTGTTTTTGAAGTGTTTCCTAATCTTTTTACGCACTCTCTCAGATTGGAGAGCCTCTGCCAGTCTTCACTTCTGTCCGCAGGTAGCAGGTAAAACGAGGATATTTTTCTACGATTTGGCCTGTCATCCACAGGAAAACGCAGATTTACGGCATCAAAAACAAATCTTTCAAAAACTTCCGGCCAAAGTGAAGATTTGCGTATTCTCCGTTTATGTATCTGCGTGCAGACGTTCATTACCGGGGTTTTAAGATTTAAAACGTCGATACCTGCGACAAAAAAAAACACTCATTTCACATGTGTGACCTGTGTTTACACGCAAAAACAGCATGGATGCCCTCAAGACTTTGTTGGTGATTATCCGGGTACTTTTTGCTTGCTTGTTCTTGCAAGCTTCAGTACCACTGCACATAGAAGACCTCAGACGATGGACGACATTAAGGACGCTTATTTTCCGCCATCGTTCAACGTTCTTTGCCAAAAACGCACTTATGCGGTTAAGTGTAGATGGACTTTTTTTTCTAAAAACGAGGCATGTGGACTCAATTTGTTTTCTAGACGGAGGGAGGAGGATATTCGGTTTTCAAGGGGGGGAAGGCCTAGTACATCTCATTTATAGCTAATCATGTTACACGTCTGATATCAATTAACATAATTACCTGCTATGTTTCCCAGCTGAATATCTTTCAACTTTCTTCCTGTTTTAGCCATTTGTTTCTCCCGTAGCAACTATTCTGAGACCTGTAGCAGCATCTCATTTGACATGAGCTCATTTTGTGCATAAAATTGTAAAATTTCTCAGTTTAGACATCTGTTGTGCTCTGTATGTTCTGTTGGGAATTAAAGGTCTTTTTACTTTTTATTTTGTTCAGATTTAAAGAAAGTCCCAAAATTTCTGGACTTCGGGTTAAAGATCAACGTACTGTCTTACCCTTAAATTTCACCATGAGCTCATGGTATTTATTCATTTACTGAATTAATTAACTTTCTTAAAAAAGACAAAAAAATCTGTGCAATCTGCAATAACATCAATAACATTGACAGCACATTTTGTAATATTGTTTCTGTTCCTCTCACCCACTGGGACATGGACAAGGGGGCTCTTATCTATAACAATGTCTCTGTGGGTAGTAGACTAGTGTCTCAAAGTACCATCAACATCAACACCAGTACACAAGATTTCCAGGCTGAACATTACAATCAGTGGTTTTCATGCGACTGAACTTATTAGTTGCATCACGTTCCTCCAGCTGCATGACTTTAGCACCACTTACTTTTACAGTGTTTTGTTCCAGACGTGTTGCTGCCATCAGGCTTGGGATAAATCATTTTTGCCTCATTTTCACAATTGATTTGTTTTCTACAGTATTACAGTGGAAATAACTTATAGATTTACTATATTTTCAAAGTAATTGCATTGTTTTTATTCACATTTTGCACAACTTTTCAACTTTCCTTAATGTCATATTTTGAAACTGAGTATATTTTGTATGTATTCACATCTCACAGTGTTCCTGGAAAACTGGGTCATATAGAAATTATTACACATGATAATGGCTAGCTTTTAAAGTCTTAAGTTGATCCGTCCAACAGCAGAACAGATGCAGCGAGTCTGTTAGTGGTGGCTGTAGCTCAGGAGGAAGGGCAGTGGTCTGCCAACCGGAAAGTTGGTGGTTCAATTCCCGACTCCTGACTGCATGTTGAAGTGTCCTTGGGGAAGACACTGAACCCCACGTTGCATCTCCATGTGCTGCATGAATGTGTGTGTGAATGGGTGAATGTGACCTGTAGTGTCAAAGCGCTTTGACTGGTCATGTGACTAGAAAAGCGCTATACGAGTACAGTCCATTTAGTAATCCTGCCACCACCGACATATTCCCCAATTTATCCTCCGTAATCTTAGTAGAAGAGTCGAAGTGAAATGGATTCGTTTGGCTTTAAGACTGATAATAAAGAGACGATACAGGTGTCCTGAAAAACAGAGCAGAGAGAACAGGAAGTGAAAGTGTCTGACAGATTTGCCTCAGACTCAAAACACAGATAAGAGGAGACTGGTTATCAGTGGGAAGTCCAGTTTGAGACATTCCCACAGTCCACATCATGTCAACATGGAAGACAGAAGCTGTAAGAAACAAAATAATGAAAGTATGTTGGGTTCCTCGCCTGTTTTTATTGGGTTATCTGTAAGCAGCACAGCTCTGTAGCTTGTAGAGTGTGCCAGTCTGGGGTTAAGGACGTCTTTTGTAACACAAGGGAAACGAGTGCTCTTAAAGGTCCAAATAACTAATGAAGATCAGGTCCATTTCATAAAGAAAGTTTATTTTCTGTTTGAGCACTTTTAATAAAAAATACACCAAAGAAAAAAAGAAATATTTCCTGTACAAATTGGAACTTTATAAATGTAATTTTAAATCCTTTGTTTATGGTGATTCCCATTCAGTAACTTCAGTTCTTTCCCTTTATAGAAAGGAAAATAAATAGTCACATAATTCTTTATGGACATAAAATTGACGACTTTCATGTCAATGATCTGTTATTTTCCAATTAACTGGGATTCATAATAATAATCACGAGGACAAGAGCGTGAGTGTGAAAAATCCTCTTTAATATCACAACACATATAACTTCTTATGTCTTTCCTTTTACTTGATGTGGTGAAAAATAATGATTTCCTTTGGGTGTTTTATAAAAGTTAACATGAAAGTACAGCTACAAAAGACAAAGGATCTAATGTTATTTTAGTTATCTTTCATTCATATTATCTGTGGTCAGTCATGCAGGTTTTTCTTTTAAATTATGTTGCTTCTTTGTTCCGTCACTGATGGATATTCATTACTTGAATTAATTCAATACTTCGAGTATTGAATAGTACTTGAATTTATGCAATTTGAGTTGAGTTCTGGATCCAACTAAACATTTTAGATCCTTTCAAACTTTGCAGCCTTCGTAGATTTAATCAGGTGGTTGCCTGCAGATAGATCATAACATCGGCTGGGTCACATTAAAATATCCAATACTTGGAATAAAATAGTAATTGTTGGTTTTATAAACTAAAACTGAAGAATATTTCATATAAGATATATAAAGAAATCAGTCCAACTTGTTTTCACTGTTTAACTGAACGTTTTGAAATGTTTGAAATTGTCAAATGTGTGTAATTATTGAGGAATTTATCTATTTAATTATTATTTCCTGGCAATTTCTGATCCGAGTCCCACAGTATTCTATATAAACCAGTGAGAGCAGGTAAACTATTAGTTCCTTTCATTTCAGTCATTTTCCAAACACATTAAGTTTTTGTTTTGTTGATACAAGCTTTCATTTTACTTGGTATTGGATCTGAAAGAAAATCTGAAGTATCATCTGTAAAAATCTCTTAGATTCGATGCTTTTAGCCCTACAGAGCCCAAACTACTTGTTAGGGTTGCTTTTTTCTAAATGCATGAAAGCATGAAAGAGTAATTCTTCTTCCCTAAAATCATCTCTTTAAAGAATTAGTGGTTTGTCTGAGAGGAATTCATTTGGTTTGTCTATTTCTTGAGCAGTTCCATCACTGTGCCATCTTTTAGGAAAAGTTACTTTCGTGTCCAAAAATGATAACCTTTTCTTTTTAACTGCAAATAAGTACCTTTAATTGTGATGTTGTGATCATTTTGCAACCGTTCCACAAAAATTTTGTGACACTTTATTCCTCTTTGCAATCATTTTCATGTTCAGAAGCATTAAAAGAAAAAAAAACGTAACTTTTAATGACTTTTAATGAAACTTTGGCAGATTCTCTCAGTGACACGCCCCCTAACGACGGCTAATTCGGCATCCATCTTGCATCCAACCACTACTGAGTTCTCTACAGTGAGTAAGTAGGTCGGATGTTGACTCTTGTTTGATCTTTTGCTCTCTTCCTTTTCCCCTTTTCCTCCAGTATTGTCCTCTTGCGTTTCTTTGATGAATCACCCGTGGTGCACGTTCAAAGCGGCCAGGACGTTGATACCCTGTTGTTGGCGTGTGACAGTATGTAAACCGAAACTTAGCTGTTACATGGCGTAGCATCCCGGATGCCAAAGTTGTGACGTGTGGTTTCCCATCCTGGGGATGTTGCTGGGCAACGATGGCTCCAGGAATCTACATTATCACTCAACACTGAGAGCGAAGCAGAGAGAGAGGAAAAAACTGGCTCTTCTGATTCTCTACAAAACATCGGCTCCGATGACAAATCACTCCAAACGAGTCAGGAAGAATATTTTTAAAGTCAGAAAGTTACATAGTCCTACACTCTAATGAAAGCAAAGAGTTTCTTCGCATCTAATCCCTTCTATGGACAATAATAATTAGAATCAATGTTTTTTAACAAATGGTTGAGCTAGCTATTAATAATATGATTACAGTACTGGAATGGTCGAAAGTTGACTGGAAAAACAAACAACTTATTTTTAGTTTCATATAAGCAAACCAAGTGGTCAAGGTGGCTCAGGAAGGTTTATTATAGTCACTGATAATCTGCTCTTCCAAACAGTAAAGCAGGCTGTTAAAGGGAGTCTTTTTTTTTTTTTTTTAAGTCAGCAAAAACTCAGATCTGTGGACATGAATCCACAGATAACATTTTCTTGATCATCCCAGTTTTTGCTGCAAAACAGGGTTAAAAACACCTGAAAGCCGCTTCGCCTGGTCTTAGAAAAAAAACGCGATGATGTCATTGTCACGCCATCAGGGTAAGCTATGATTGGAGCAGGAGGAAAATAAATAAGCCTGCATGGCAACCTGAGTGACCAGCTGAAAACATTTTCAGGTCAGATAGGATTTAACGAGAGGCCAAATCATGCAGAGTGGAAAGTCTGGGATCATTATAAAACTCTTCGAAGTTCTTTGCCTTCTGGGAGGTGCAACAAAAAAATGATTGTAATGTAAAAGAGTAGAAATGGGAATTTCAGCCAGCAGCAGGCTTTGATACGGACACCTCGGCCGCGCTTGTTCTCCTGCTGACAAAAATCGGTTTGGCCGAAAAACTGTCATGTTCAAGACGTCTTCCACCGCAAATTATTCCTCATTATTTGAGACAATGGTGTCTGAATGACACCTTTAAGTACGTGCAGCGGGTTGGTGAAAGGTGGCTAAGTCAGCACAGGAGGATAGAAGAGAAGAACTGAGACAAAGAAAGTGAGAAATTGAAGCAGACAGCAGGGGAGGCAGACCGGAGCGAGGAGCAAAAGAGCGTGTGAGACAGAGTTTTCTTGGCACGGCTCCCCGAAGTGCTGCACATTCCCGCAAGATTAATTGAAGCTGTTTCTGTTTTTGTTATTTCAGTCTGTGAATTACCTCCAGATTATAGAGAAACAGCTGTTCACCCGCTTCCCCTGGACACGGCCCGCGTGATTACGCACCGAGTGACAACCAAGACAAACCTCCAGCTTTCACACTTTCTCGTTGTTCTTTCCATTTCACGTACCGTCACTCATTTACACAACCAATGAAATGAATCAGACAGGATCATTACAACGACAAAGAAATATTTATTAAATCTTTTTTTTTTGTTTGTTTGTTTCTTTTAATTAGTCATAGCTGCTCCAACACGTGTATTTACAAAGACATGGCCTTTTTTTTGTAGAAAAGTCTAGTGAGGAGGTTGAACAGGAAAGAGACATTAGAATAGCGTGGATGAGTACAGAAGAGGATGGGATTCATATAGGCACAAGAAACAGTCACTACGAGGGTAAAAGAAATGTGCAGTTTTGTGGCACATCCATGTCTAAGTTGGAAAAAAACAACAACAAAACAGTTGTGGTTAATGGAACAAAACGTTTTCCACCACTAGATGCACTGACAAAAAGCACACATCCATTTTTTTTTTTTTTTAAAGATACAGAACATGAGGAACAGATGCTGCAAACCGAGGACAGACGATGCAGTGTTAGCCTCTAGCTACAAGGTACCAAAAATCAGGTGATGAAGAAGTCCTTCAAACACATTATCCACCCTCACTGTTGCACAGTATGTTAAAAAAAACACATGAAACATCAAGATTCGATGTGAAAAACTTGTTTTTCTCTTTTCTGCTGCCACAAACACATTGAGCTTTTACAGCATTAAAAGTCAGTTGCGTCAGTCGCAGTATCAATCGTAAATAAAGAAGACGAACAAAATAAAGGAGCAAAGATTTTCCAGCTCTTCGTGATCCATCACTTCTTTGTTCGGGCCCTTTTTGATTCATGATTGTAACACGATCGTACTGCATGTTTGATATGTGCCTCGGCTCAGAAAAACACACTTGTTTGTTTTTTTCTGTTTCCTATAAAAGACATATAAAATGAAAGTCAGGATTTTATTTGTATCAAATGTTTCTTTCATGCTAAGAACATTAATGTGTTGGCTACGTCGGCCTGCAAAAAGAGGTGTGAAATAAAAAAAGAGTATCTAAGACTGTATGTTACATCAGACTAACTGTTGGATACACGGTATCCACAAAGAGAATGGGTCGGTTTTTCTCAGTTTGGCGCGGCTGGAGGCGACTTTTAGATGGATGCTTGATGGACAGGAGGGAAATTAGTTCTTGAAATGAAAACTTCTTGAAATACTCCATTTGGGGGGGGAAGAAAAGAGAAAAGAAATTAAAATGATGAATTTCCAGGCCACAAATACTTAATTCCATAAAATTATTAGCATAAAAATCAAGTTATTTAGTTAAGCCTCATTTATGCTCCCTTTATAAACGTCACGGCCCACATACTCCCCATGTATTCGGTTGGACAATAATTCAGCTAGACGGCAGTGCAGAGTTCACAGCCAATAGCAAACATGGTGACAGTGGAGAACATGATAATGAACAATCCCAGAAAGAAACATAAAAAGAGGTAGATGGTGGTCGGCCATCAAATATACAGCGGCTTCTTCCTCAGCAATACCGAGCGACGCTGCCACCTTCCGTCTGCAGTGGTGCTGCTCTTACAGAAAAACCACATGACTTTCAAATGTGGTTACAAACATGTGCAAACATGTAAATCACATGTGCCAACATGGTTTTGGAACGTTTTCATGTAATTCTCATGTGGTTGACATGGTTGACAATTACGTATAGTTCACATGTAGAGCACGTGTGATTCACATGTTCTTTACATGTGGATTACTACAGAGCCCACACTAATTGCTAGGGTTGTAATTTTGCACATTGGAATCAAATTTTGTTCACATGCGATTCACAAGTGGATCGCATGTAAACCACAAGTAATTCACATTTTATTTACACGCGGATCACATAGAAATGTTCCGAAACCACGTTTGGCCGTGTGGGTTTTCTGTAAGGATGCTCCACTTGGCTCTGCATCCACAAGCTCTCTGAGAACGGTCTGAAATACACACGGCAAGATAGTAGAAGACAGAAAGAAAGCTGTGCCTGATGTTTATTTATAGGGAAAATCAGGGAATATTCATCATAAAAATGTCCAAGTGAAGAACTAGAGGTGTAATTTCATCTGGAGTACAGCATGACATCACACCTCTCTGTGTTGATCTCCAGCCGGTACGGCTGCGCGTTCATGTGAAACTCCGCCCCCTCCTCCCTCTCGGCCCTCCCTCCCTATAAAAGCCGACAACCGGTGAGCAATGGCAGCGCAGATGTTCTCAGCGAAACGGTGGACAGCAAAACAAAACGTTGACCTGAAAACGACCTTGGCCTTGCATTTCCAAGGTGAAGAGCACTGCTAGAGCTAAAGGGGCGACAATTTGACTCGGATCTAACTCTTCTTGTCCTGGACAGGAAAGTTTACTTCATTTCTCTACATGTTCTACAAAATAATGATGTTGTTTTGCTATATCTGTTTGTACTTTGCAGATATTCGTTCGCAGACGGGGTGAGTGGGGGGCGTGGCAGAGGTAGACACATGACACATTGTTTTGGTCAACAGGCGGTGCACAGCAACAACCCTTGTGGTGAAACGATTGAGCGTTTAGCCCCTTTAAAGAAAAGCATAAATGAGGTTTGAAGAATTGAAAATTCTACCAAAAAATGAGTATTTGTTGTAATTTGAGAGATTGTACTACACTGGAAATGTGATGTTCATCTATTTGACTCAGACTCAGTTCAGAGTCTGTATTTGAAAGGCTGAGAGGATCAAATGAAAAGCTCAAACTTAGAACAATACGATCTGTTCAGTTTTGGAATACGAATTATTGATGTGGCCCTTTCATGGGAGGAAATGATCAGAAAATCTTCCTCCCTGATTCAGAGCCAACTTTGAAAATTGTAAAGCTTTAATCTTCTCGGACATAAATCTATAATGAGTTTTTTCTTTGTTTTAGCCACTTTTCATCAATTTGTTTAGACTTTTCATGTGAAAACAACTTTATTTTACAATATTCTGCCTCGTGAGATAAAAGCATCTCATCACTGTATATTCATACTGGGCATTCTTAAATTATCAATTTATGACATCAATTTTCTCTCACAGCTTGGAAAAGAAACGTTACCCATAAATTAGCTTGTTATCATATAATTACAATCTTAATTCCATAATACCTTAAAGTGTCCCACTCAGTAAGAGGCAGAACCAAATTTTATTGCGTTCCAGTTTTTTACCAAATTCCAATGAAGTTCTTGTGATGGATTAAAAATATTTCTGATCTAATTACTTATTGATTCACAAACAACAGTGAGCTTAATACTCGCCCAGGGGTGCTTCATTTACAGAAAGTTGTGCTTCTGAGAAAGACTTATCGCTCCTTTTCTCCCCCTCAGATCCACCGCTGGCAGGAGGTTCAGTTTCCCACCTCCAAAAAGAACCGGTTCAGAAGTACCCCCTATGTATTTTCTGTTCAGATGCCGCTTTACATATTGTCAAAGTTAGAAAACTAAATGGTTCAACCAGCAGCCCGACACGCACCTGATCCACCTGCTTTGTATTTGCTCACTGACTCACATCTTTTAGCCACTTTACTTCTTAATTTAAAGAAGTCCGTTTCCATAAAAAAAAAAAAAAAAGAAGAAAATCTAATTTCACCTCATATTAGGCGTGGACACATCCCTGAACTTTGTAAGAAATTTGCTTCTATTTACAATAGCTGTGTAAATAGTGATTCACAAAAACAAATAGTGGAACAGTAAAACTACATTTTGTGACATTCATTAATGACAAATTCAGAACACAAATATCTACCTCTACACCCTGATGCACATCAGACACATCTTCTTTTTCCTTTCTTTCTTCCCAGACTTTGTTAAAAACAATTAAAAACATCATTTGCCATCATTCAAAAACACATAATCTGTTCTTTTCTTTGTATTAGTGTATAAAATGAGCTGTGTAATACGGACTAACATAAAGGGTAAATATCTTTGTTTTTATTGCCTTTCTACTGTACTTACAGACTAAACCAGAAGAGGAAAAAAAAGCACAAGGACCTCACAATAAATAGGAAAATACATTTTGCCTGGCAAAATAACCATATCCACCTCGATGCTCCTTTCAAATAGTTTACTGTACACCCGTGTCGGCTGCTACAATTGAATTATGTGATTTATTAAAAACAAAGACAAAACAAATACATTAATTGATCATTAAATCGCCCCTATTCAAACACTAAAAGAAGAGTGCTTCTTTAAAAAAAAAAAAATCTATCTCAACAAGGGTCCTCCAGGGTCTGTGACGATGCATCTTTCTAACCTGAGAGGAAGGTTAAATCTTCAAGGCCCGCCTCGTAGCCCCGTGCTCTTAGCAGCAGTCTCCTAGGAACATCCTCCTTCCCGGTTTTCTTCTCTTCTGGCCTGTTTGTGACGCGTCGCTCCCAAATCTTCCGCGGCGAAATGAAAATCAGTCGCGCTCCAAGTGGTGACACAAAAGAAAGTTACGAGTGTAAACGTTTGAAGGATCCTGCTGTGCTTTCTTCACCGTTCGGGCCGGGGGGAGCGTACCGATTGTGTCGACGGTGTTCCGCGTGAGTGAATTCTTTTTCAAAAGCGTGTTGGTGTGCTCGTCTCCGACACAAATAATAAACGGTGTAACATCTGCATACTGTGAATGGTAGCGAGGCAAACAGGTGAGAGACGCTTCCATCTCGGAGCGTCTGCTAGAAAGTCAAGAATCACTCTAGATGGCGTTTTTTTTTTTTAAAAGTCGATGAGGAACAAAGGCTTCTCTGCTGAAGTCCCTCCCTCTCTTTCACCAAGAGAGATTATCAGTGTTTTTGTCTTTTTTTTTCTCTTTTATTTAATTTTTTTTTAAAAAGTGCTCCTTGAGGGGAGGTGTTGCAGGGTAAAGCAGCCTGTGGTCCAATACGGACAGTTCATGGCTGTGGGAATTTCTGAGACTGGGCGCTATAAAGACAAGATGGCAGCCAGGAGCATGAGGGCCGAGCTGAGCAGCAGGACTGAAAACTGGTGCCGGCTGACGGAGTTCACGTCCCTTCTCGCTGGTTCAGGTGACTCGTGACTGATGCCATCTGAGGGGAGAGGGAGGGACATAATCATTATTAAAACAGAAAACAGCAGCACAACTTAGCTTTCCTTTTTTTTGTCATGGATGGAAAAAAGTGTCTGAATTACCAGCATACAACAAATAAATACAAAAATAACCCTTATATTAATCAGAATTGTAAAATATGAATGCATTTATTCTATTAATATTGGCGAACTAGAAGAAAATCCTAAATAAATACAAGAATAACGTCAAAAAATGTAAAAATTATGCACAAAAAGAGCATAATTGGTCACTGAAACGCAATTTATAGAAACTATAAAACTAATTTTTTTAGTGAGCCCAATTATACATTTGTAATAAAACGGCCTATAATTCCTAGAAGTTTCCGAAGTTTGGATTTACATCTCCTTGAATGTTGGAATCATGGATCCACTTGGAAAAGATGCTCGCCCCACTCAGCATTGTAATCAATAGAAGCATGTTTCTTTACTCTGCATGTTTAAAAGCAGTCCTCTGCTTGTTTTTAACATCAAAACTCAAAGATTAAACATGGTTGAAGAAAATTAAAAGATGCTTGATGAATTTTCCAGTCCATTCGTTGGTCAAACGATGGTCCTGCCTGTTTGGTTTTAACTTGACTGGCACTAACAGAGCAAGTACAGAGCCTTGACTGTGAGGCACAGAGGTGGGAGTTTAATGATCGGGGGCTGCATGATTGCAACAGAGCTTAACCTTTTAAAACCTGAGGTAAAATGTGATGCCAAAACTCACCTAAACCTCTCTTCTTTATCAGAGTTGTCCTTTGCAGAGATAACGGTTTAGAGCTACAGCTGCATCATCCCAAACAGATATTCATTATCATCCTTAAAGAGTTTGGTTTCCTTTTTATAGGCAAGCCTGAAACTTTTAGCCTTTCTGCTATTTTCCATCTTCATTTATTCTTCAGCAGTAACACAAATACTGATATTTATACATCTTAACAAATCTCACAAGTGTTCCCTTTTCTATGACTCCAAAAGTATTCGACTAGACCTTGTGGTTGGCAGATATATACTCATTTCATTATGGGAGAGCTATTTTTTGTAGCCTAAAAAGCGCAAGGCTCCCAAAGGGTTAAATATGGAACAGTGTATGCCTGTGCATACATGCTGAGATGGATTATTCCAGGATGATAACGATACCAAAACACACTGACGAAAAAGTTTGATGTAAGTAAAAAACCTGAAAACTATGACAAAGAATGTCAGTATCATGAAGTCACATCTGGTGTTAAAGACAAAGAGGCAGAATCGCGCTGGATAGACCTGCTAAAAATAGAATTAAATAAAATTCTCAGAAGAACGGTAGAAAGTCTGAATATCTGTATGATATATAAAAATAATGGGAAAAAAAAGACAGAATTACCCCTAAAACTGGATTTTATAAATCATGCTGCGCAAATATCCTAAAGACAGACTAATAAATATAGAATATAGAGCCGGGAGTCAAACTGCATACGTCTAACGGGTCTCTGCCCAGGCTACTGTTCAGGTGCCATGCTCATTATCCATGGGGTACCAATTTGCCACCAGCCACATTGTCAGACATTTTAGTGTGTGTCATGATAATTTACCTGGAAAAAATCATCATTTTTGAGAAGCTGAAAGTCTGTGTTCAAACTTTTGACTGGT
>JAOXYM010000020.1:23038912-23049104 GCA_028567055.1 Leptatherina wallacei | reverse complement strand
TGAACTATGAACTGAACTAGTTCGTTTTAAAATGTGTGAACTGAACTTTGAACTAGTTCATGTAGAAAGTGAACTTTTCCAACACTGTTTAAAGTTCCAGACTCCAAAGCAAAAAGTAGGATGACTTTTGTTCATTTCAATAAGTACACAGAGTATAAAAAGTACATTACTAAAATATTTCTTGGACTTACAATCAGTAGGTTGTGTGGCGGCTGTGAAACTGACAAACATAAAGGAAATAGCGTCCCTTTCTCCCTTTCCTATAAGCTAAAGGAAAGAACAAAGACATTCGTGTTAGGTTAGGTAAGCAGGTCCCTCTTGTAAATGAGACTGTTTGTATAAATAAAGATTAATATAAATATACTTCTGCATACTGCATAAAAACTAGTAATTTGGGTAAAAATGTAACTTTATAAACTTTAACTTTATAAACTGCTACTTACATGCTTTGATGAAGGTAATATCCTGTCAGACTCCAGTAACAAATGTGTTCTCTTTTCTTGCTGCAACAGCAGGTGACAGTTGAATGGGTTGAAACTGGCTCGAGGTTGCAGCTGCTGGGTGTGGCCTATTGATAAAAGCAGGTAAATTGGGTTTTGTAAAATCAATTTATCTTGAATGAAAATTAAATCAATTTTCTGATACTACATTACAAAAAACATTCATGCATTTTTTGTGTTACTCAAAAAAAGAAAAATAACATTTTCATGTTGGAGTAAATTTACTTTCAAACGTAATATAACATGAACACCACCTCTGAAAGAGTTTTAAAAGTGTATGTTATCATATCTAAAATAAGCTTTGCTTCCCACATATCAGCAAATTTGGGATAATTGTTTAGTTTTCTCGTTAAAGTAATGAAAGCCAAAGACTTGTATGAAAATACATGACAGTTATAGAAAGAAAATGTATTAAACATGTTTAAAAAATACATTGTAAATAGACCATGATGCTTTTTTTGCATGTGTGTTACAGATCAACGAATGACCAATATTTAATTTTGAAGCTGATATCGGCCAATATCATGCCTATAATATTGTGCATCTCTTTAACCAATATTTGCACCTATAATACCTATCCTCTATGTGGCTGTTGAATAAACAGTACTATTCTTCCAACATCTTGCAAATTATTGCCTGCAAATATCTATTCACAGTCATTTACATGCCACTTGCAGTTGAGTAGCTTTCGGCTTTCATTTGATCCCTTGCTCCCTCTTCTCCTCTCATCATTCACTTTCTTTTTATGCACCATGAACTTCACATGCACAAATGTATGAGCACACATAATAACAGGGACTATAATTAACAGTGATTGTTTGAAGACAAGTAGTCAAACTCTCATTAAAGAGAAAACCCCGTTGCTTTAAAAGGATCCGCACACAGAGTTCAGCAAGGCGCAATCTCTGCTTAGCAAAAAGAAATAAGAGTCTGTGACAAACGGATGGACAGCATCTGTTTCTCAGTGTCAGGCGGCTGCCTGGTGCTAATTGCAAATGCCAGAAAACACAAAACCGTGGCAAAGGTCTCTGGCAAACTTCTTGGCTCTGTTCTCTTTTTTTTTTCCTCTTTTCTTTTTTCATGCTCCAGGGGTAAACAAGCAGGAAGGTCCATTGGCAAGCAAAATCTAATTATATGTGAAGCACTTTATGGTTGCACCGATATGTTTTTGTGTAATGAATCTTACTTGCATGTTTTCTATTCCCCAGTCACTGTATGTTTCTGACAGCAGCTGTCATGTCAGGGAGCATGTCCTGAGAGACTTGCATTCTAGGAAGAAGGATTTATCAAATAATGTAGAGGAATGTACAGTTCTGCTTTATACAAAGTGAGACCGAGCTTTTATTTTGCATACAGCAATCATTCATCGTATGACTCTAGATTATGTAGTTTACATTTATCTGTTTTATCTCCGTAATTACCTGTGAAGCAACAAAATGACAGCCAGACATCAATCTTGATGATGCTTTTGCATCACAATAATTATTAAAAACTTTCTTTTTTTTTTTTATCATTCCTGTGAAACATACTCATCATCATCTTGTTCGGTCCAAGAGGTAATTTGGATTTTCTTATGCTAAACAAAATAAAAAAAATTCTAAATTCACTGATCTCACATTAATAGCGGATGCGTTCATTTTGACTAAATGTTGTGTAAATTATGTGTTCATTACTGTGGCTATCCCAGGAGATGAGCAATCATCCACAATACCCTCTGTGTTCACTTGCTGTTTAATTTGATACAAGCCATTTATCAACCAGATGTTTCCAATGAGTCCTAAGATTAAGTACCTGTGGTTATAAATGAGACTTTATCATTCATGAAAAAGATTTGTGTGGTGATGGGAAAAAATGCTGCTGACTGTGGATGTAGATTAATTATAGGTCAAAAAGAAAGTCAAGATCATAAGGAACTCCTTTATTAGGGTCAATCAGGCATGACTGAAAGATTAGACATCGGTTATGTTTACTTAAAGGGATACTGTGTAACTTTTGGCCACTAGGGGGCTAAACCTGTAACTTCCCACAGGCCACACGACACTGTTGCAAAATTAAACAGTCTTTCTCTTTCTGTTCTCTTCAGACACTGTGTTCACCTTCTTACTTTGTTCAGATTTGACAAACCTTCAAGGAAAAAGTAGCATGAAGCACAGCCCACTGTGTTTTATGCTGTAAAGAAAAGCGCTGCAGGTCACATGATCCCATGAGAGACGGATCTGCTCATGCAAAGTTAAAATGTCTGGTTTCTGAAGAGGGCAGCCCCCCTCAGAGCGCCGACATGGCAAACACCCCAGAAATCATCCATTAATACTCACATTAGGCTGATGTTTAGGTCAAAAGTATAATTTTGGGGGAAATGACAGGTTTAGAACCCCTAGTGGGCAAAAGTTACACAGTATCCCTTTATGTTGGCAAATCATTAAGCCATCAGTTCTCCTGTACTGGGACAAAAACTTCAATGGAGAAGTAAGGTTGTAACTGAGGTGTTTTTCAACCATTTGACATTTAAGTAATGGTCTGCAGGGTTGTGTTTGTTTCTTCTGTACACTGTATGTTGGTGTCTACTGTATAAATTATTTTATTTACAGATAAGTTTGTGTAAAAAAAAAAAAGATTAATGCTAGTTAATCAGATGCTAATAAGCTATAGATTAGGTCCTGGTGAATAGAAAATGCCATTTATTATTAATTAAGTTTCAAATCTCAAGCCGTAAAAGTTGATAAAATGAATTCTAGAGGTCCAAATATGAGCAGAAGTGGTATTAATTGATCTAAAGTTTTTCTCTAAACACACAAAGACAAACATAATGGACTGTATATTCCCACCAACCTCTGGGTTCAAGCGAGTTGTGACTGTTGTCGTCAAAATCGACTCCTTCCTGCACGCTCCCAGAGTTTTTCACACAATTGTCTTTGGAAAACAAAAGAGGAGAGAAGAGATCGGAAGATTAGACAAGTCAAACGTCTCGGGTGTACAGCCCGATCACAAGCTGGAGCACAGCAGAATGGAAAACTGGACGAGGAAGACATAACAATCCGTGACTCACTCGGGGGCCTGACGAAGACTTTGAGTCGAAGGCAGCTCCTCCTTCCCTTGACGTCAGTGATGGAGGCTGTGGACGCACGACACGGTTAAACAAGAAGCACTTGAGACACTTTACCTTCAATTTTACACATCAAGAATACCTGGCATGGTGTAATCTACAGCTGTGGGACAATGTGAAATGTCATTGCAAATGAAAATGTCACTTTAAATGTCAGAATTATTACTGCACTTGAACTTTTCACCTTGACAACAGACATAATCAAGAAATCAAATAGCGTATTAAGATGAAGGTGTCAAGCATGCAGGTATCAACACTGCAGCCAATCAGACTCATTTCTCACCTAATATAGTTTTCTCATACCTAATGTGAGCACCGACCATATTTTTCAACCATACATAAGTTTGTGGTTTTAACAATAAAATACCAGCGTGTTCCTACATCATGTGGAATTTAGGTTTTTATCTAAAGGTTAGAAATAAATCAATAAATAATCAGAAAGGAGACATTTTTGCCATCTAGTACGGAAGCTGTTTATTGTTCTTCAAGTAAAAACTTTTTATTCAACAATCAAGCTGCTTCACAAGGTAAAAAAAAGTCCCTGGCAATAATATCTGGGGTAAAATACAAATAAACTTTTTTACTTGATGTTTTATCTACCAGTAATGTATAAACATTCAGGTCACATGTATCCAGTGTGCTGAGAAATGAACCTACTCTGAGAACAAAACATAAAACAGTTTGATATTGATCCTAACTGCAAGATGAAGGAAGTTAAAAGTTAATGTCAGGCGGACTGGAAGCGCTAACAAGCACACAGAAGGAGTACAGAGGAAGCAGTACTTCGCTTTTCACCGAGGAATGATGCAGGAACGTAACCTGGACAAGTTTCCTTATGTGGACAGTATAGTATGTTGTATCGTGTCTAGGAATGTCACATTTACAGATCTTATTGATACGAATATTGTCAAAGAAATAATCACGATTTTATGATTATCACGATTATTTAGCGTTAAAAATTCCCCAAGACTATAAACATGTAAAATCACATGAATACTCCTTATAGGTCTTTAATAAGGGGTGTCAAAATGAATTCATCGGTAGAATTTACGCATTTCCTTTTTCTTTCCCATTAACTCATAAACAAAGTTAGTCATGTCAAAGTAAAAATCTGAAATTGGCATTATCTCGTTGAGAGAAGCAGATTGATTGATTTTTTTTTAAAGACAGAAGCTGATTTTGTTCATATAGGTGAACTTAATCCACCAAAAACCACTTTATCCTCCTTATTTATGAAGTTTCTGACAGTTTTCAAGCCTCACATTTAGAGCTGTGGTGGGGAACCTTTGCCCTCATCCTGCATGTTTTCCATCCATCCCATCTCCAACACACTTGATTCAAATGAATGAGCCACTGTGATTGGCTGTTGGATCTATTTCATATGAATCAGGTGTGCTGGAGCAGAGATGGGAGGAAAACATGCAGGGATGCGGACCCTCGAGGACCAGGGTTCCCCACCCCTGATTTAGAGGATGGTCGATCTGTTATGTAAAGCGACGATAATGAGGAATGTTTTACGATTAATTAATCGTGTCATTTAGTACCGTGATTAATTATGATCGTATCGTGTTGACACTGTCTTCAGACTGTACGAGCAGATCAAATTAAGTTAGCGGAAAGCTAAAAGGAGGAGGTCCCGTAGTGCTTTTCAACTTGGACATGTCGCTGTAAAGACAAAGATCTGCACACAAGACATCAAACTATTAGCAGTAAGTTTTTGTCCATTTTATCCTTCAAGACCAAGAAGTCTGGGTCTGTTGCTGGGGACCGATCTGGAGCTGAGCTGCTGAACATGATGTAACAACACAGTGAGAGTGTTCAGTCAGAGGCTTCTTCAAGTAGCTAAGAGCGATGACAGCCTTCACTGTCCTCTGGAACAATATGATTTCATCTTAAAAGAAAACAGACAAAATTGTACATAATTTCCGCTAAAAAAGTATTTTTCATTTAATTTCATTTTCATCTCAACAAATGAAGAAGAGCAACACGTCTCCCATGATGCTGGTCAGCACGTAGACAACGGTGCTCTCTACGATCTCCAGACTCACTCAACATTTTCCATCTTCACTTTCTAACTTTACCAGAGACGTCTTCAAGCTCTAAATCCACCTTCACTCAAAAACACCAGCCAAACAAAAGCAACGAACAATCTGACAAGGTCGACTGTTTCTTCATCAGAGTTATTCCACACTTATCTCCCTCTGAACACAGACTAAAGAGCTTTATCTCGCAGCCTCAGCTTCCCTCTCATCCTGATGTAAAAGGGTTTTATTTTCCATATTTCATGTCAATGTCACCCTCCTATTTCCAAGTCTAATGTGGCCGTGGGCAGTCGTTCCTGTAGAAGCGTAGCCTCACCGTAATGCTCACCTACAAAATCTCATAGTGAAAGGCAGAGATTAAACCCTTTATTTTTGTCAATTTTCAAGTAATACCGAAGGTATCTGGCTGGAACTAATGACTTGAACTTTTATCAGGAGTGGTTTTTTATGTTTTGTCTGGCCTTATCTTCACCCGACAGTAGATTTTGTCTTTGTATCTCATGTCTCAATAGCATGACCTCTGTCATTTCCCACAGTCTGTCAACTGTCTCAAACTGTGCTTGATCTGAATGCACAAACACACACACACACACGTTTAAATATCTGTAACGGTTCATTGAGCACGTATGCGCGCATGTATGAATGCTGTGGTTTCCCGTGTATGTGGGTGTACACAGTTTGTCCTCAGACCCCTCTGCTGCCCCGTCACCCAGACGCGCCGTGTGATGGATTCTGGCCCAGCGGTAAATTCCTGATAAAAGCAAAGCGTGTCAGTGTTTCCACTGTCGCAGATGACTTGAGCTCTCATTTCAAAAGGCACTTTATCAGATGCCGTGTGGCTGTGCGAGCAGATAAAAATCATCTCTAAACTCTTGCACGAGAGGCATATTGGAAGTGAGCGGCCGTGGGAGGAAATAAATGAGAGAAACGTTGTCAATCACGCTGCTTCTGTCTGTGTCAGCAGGTATTGAGTAACCTACCTCACACCCCGACAGTGGCTGGAACAAAACTTAACAGTTTCTTTCTCTTTTAGGCGTCTCGTGCTCTTTTTGTTGAGATTTCCTCTCATTTTATCAGACCCACCCAACTTAAAAAGTACTCTTCTGCATTCTTGTACATAATCTCTGGAGGAAGAAGGAAGAAATTTGCTCGACTTTCCTTTTAAAATAGCCAGCAAATCTTATAAATCATGTGGATTAGGGCCTCAGCCGAGACTTGATAACTTTCCGATGAAAACGATGATCTTTTTTCATCGGAGCAGTGTCAGGAAATATGTGTGTTGACTGCTTCAAGCTGCTGTTTTTATTGGACCAGCAGCCAAATCCCCAAATACACTTTATATGCAATAATATGTAAGACAGTAAAGCAGCAAATCTTCCCACCGAAGAGGCTGGAAGCCGAATCTTCACTTGATGAATGACTGTTGATTTTCAGCGTATTAGTCACCGGGTGACCCCAGAAGCAAGGGGAACTGCAGTATATCTGTCTTTTCAAGGACTATCTAAACGTTTTTTCGAAAGAGACCGAGAAATGCGTGAACTTCTGGGTAACCATGGCAACGATTCACACACTTACCAACTTACTGCCAATTAATTCAGCGCAGACGCCGGTGCCATGTGCAACATATGTGGCCGATTTAAACGGCAACACGTTGACATCTCAGTGACAAACAAGCTGTTCTCATTATCTTTATGAATAACTTGTTGAATAAGTGGAACAAAAATGAAAGTGCTGATCATGTCTTCCAGCTAATTGCTTCAGATTCTCTATACTTATTTAAAACATTGTGCACTCATTTGATGCCTTGTTTCATTTTTAAAGGAAAAGCTCCATAAAATCTTGTTTTCTCATATTTTCTCTGCTTCATCTCTCGCTGACATTTTGCCACACTTGCTTTCTCTCATCTCACTTTCTCACCCCTCCCTCTCAATCTCCTGAGCCACCGTCCCGTCCGCAGATTCCAACACAACCACCCGACTGTCTCACCTCCTTTCTCTCATGTCTGCCACTGAGGTCAGAGTCTGGGTTTTCTGTCCTCGAGCAACGCAGCCGTGCTTCGACGCCACTGTAACTCCAGCTCTGCCTGCAACTCTAGACCGCAGAGTTAGTCAGGTCATCCGGATGCTGCCTCACCATGACGACGGGACGACAGCAAATACTCCCGGTCACATGCTTTACACGTTCGGTCTTGTGCTGCGGCATTCTGCGAACACATATCGCGCATGCCGTGTGGGGCCCGGCTCTGGTGCAACTGGGAAGTGAATTAGACGGATCCTGATATTAATACGGCTGGATCCGATGTTTTTCTTGTGGTGATCGAGTTATCTCAGGGAACAAAGCCTTTTGTCTTGGCCTCAGCTGTAAGAGGCTAAAGGGGAACTGAAGGGGCACTGTACTGCCGGGGTTCGTGTCATTATCGATGCAGATCTGCGCTGTCTGCACCGAGCGGGACCCGGGCGTTTGAAGCACGAGGGCTTTGCAGGGAGACAGTCATCTTTCTCACACAGGGAGAGCCAGACTCTCAACTGTCTCCTCTGAAAATTGGATTTCTATCCCTGGAGATTAGGATCAGGCTTCCCCTGCACTACTGCGGCTCTATTAGAAAAACATGAGGCCAGGAGGAGCTCATAGCACAGACCCTGTCGTCATCGAGGCGACCTTTGACCTTTCGGGACCAATTGAAACGCTGATCCCCACACCAGGGCAGCTTTTCCTTAGGTGTCTGTCCGTCTGCCAAACAGACGGCCCCACATCCAGCCGCAGGTGTCATCCATTTGACGTGAGCCCGGCCCCTCTGCCCCATGCCTGGGGCAAATGACGATCCCCACAGAGGAGGACAAAAGACTGTCTGTCTTCATAGAGACAAGCAGACATGAACCCCCTTCACTATGTCATTTACATGTCCGCTTCATAGATACGAGCCATATTATATGTACTGAAAGGTATTCACTGTCATCTATTGTTGAGTTGTGGCGGAGCTACACGCTCAGCATGTAATCCGACACCGATACCAGCAGCTAACAGAGCAGATTTTACTCTAACACCGCCGAAAGCAAGGCTCTATCTGGAAATTATTTTTCATACATAAACATTATTCATCTATTTATTCATGCACTCATTTATTTTATACAAAGATCATTTTAAATTCAAGCCTTTAAGATAAACTTGTATTTTAATTATGCCGATATTTTAAATTGTTTGGATGGATCAATATCATGAAACTCAAGCATAAAAATCATTTAAATTGTTTTGTTTTTTAATCCCGGGGGCATCAAACTTAAGACTCTGCGGCTGTCTTGCTAAAAATATGCTAACGCTACGCATTAAATCAACAACCCACAACATCCGGCAGCTCATGGTCTTGTCTGTATTTTTTTTTACATTAAAAATGTGTGAATTAACTCCACTATAAGAAATGTGGCTCATAATTACAAACTTCCAGTGAATAACAAATAAGACAGAATCTGCGCTTAGCTCTGTGGAACATGTTAGCTTCTTTAGCTAATGGTTTTTTCCTTTAATTTGCCCCTAAAAACCAACATTTTTGTTAATTAGCTTAACCTCCCTTTAAATCACATACATTTACGAGTGAAACTGCTCTAAGAAACGTCTTGTACTTTACTTTTCTGATGCCAAGTAGGAACAAATTTAGTAAGTTGAATACAATAACCAGGATCAGAGACACTGAAATCTGGGTTAAAAGGAGGGTTTATGAACCAGGTGGTTGAAACATGACTCTAAATGAAGGCTAATATTGCTTTAAGCCAGTTAAATAAGAATGCTGTAATTAACCTTGAATTGTTGCTGCAAGCTGTCAAAATAATCTACTAAGTTACTGTAAACCTGCTTGCTTTTACTTCTGGGTCACTTAAAGCTCAAATCTATGGAAGCTGAGAGCGGCCATGACTGCAATTATTTCCTTTTAATGCTGTTATCTCAAGATCACTACTTAACTATTCCATTATCTCAAGATAACAAAGCTCATTTTCATCTAATAACAAATTGACTTTTCTAATTATCTTGAGAAATCTGCCTTTTTCTTTTCTCGGGACAACCACTTGTTATAACCGTTTATCACAAGATAATGAGCTTCCTTTGTTCAGATCACAAAATGATCAAGGTTAGCTGGAAAATGAGGGGTTAGCGCCTAATTTAATTGGAAATTATCGTAATTGATCAGTCTATAACGGTAAGTCAAGACAAGCATGAATCATTCTGTTGATTTTCAGACAGTAGCTTTCCTTAAATCTAACAACAAAAAAAGACCTGTTTGGTTTACTTTAGGTTTTGAAAATAATAAAAACATTTTCTTGACCAGAAAGAATATAATCTATTTCAATAAATAAACTGAGAAAACACAGTTATGTCTTTATAATGATAATCATTATATAGAACATTCACATAGAAAAGAAAGCCTTAATGCTTCACAGCACCCCTCTTCCCTGGCTACACAACATAAATGTTCTGACGATCGGGGTTTGTAATTTCCTGGAGGGGTCTCTGTCATCTGTTATTTCAACCCATGCCAAGGCTTGTTCTCAGAAAAA
>JAOXYM010000020.1:22982570-22993805 GCA_028567055.1 Leptatherina wallacei | reverse complement strand
GGATGGGGTGTGGGAGGAGGAAGAGACGCTGTGATAAGGTCAGGCCCTCTTACATCTCAGTGTGCTGATAAAGCAGGACACACTCGCACACACTCAGACAGCCATACCAGAACATCAAAGACTGATAACACACCTCGCTGTTATCTTCCTGCGGCTTTGTCTCTTAGGATTTTTTTTTTTTTCCAGTGGAGCGGGACAGTGTGGGGTTTCAACGGGGCAAATCTATCTTTTAAGTGTTTACAGGAGATCAAATGGATGCTTTATTCTGATGAGAAGATTTCCTAAAAAAACCAAGATTTTTATCCACTTGAAAAAGCAGAAATGCTGATTTCTGATACCGGTACAAAAAAAACCATAAAACAAAGAAATCAGATAACAGAGTTCATGCATCACGCAGGAAAAAATGGACATATTTCTCTTTTAAATGAGCTTTTAGAGTAAATCTACCGCATTAAATACAATAACAAAATTCCAAGAACACTAAAGTCGGACTCTTTGTCTCCATGGCGAACTCAAACACTAACAAGGTAAACTGAAAATCCTTGGACTTTCTGACCAAAGCTGAATCCAGACAATAGTCTGATCCCTCATCCAGTACAAAGCCCATTCAGCCAGACTCTTTCATCTCAGCAAACAGGGCAGAGGGGACAGAAAACATTTGATTAAGTCAAAGTTAATCTTCCGGGGGTTTTTGTTTCAAGAGGACACGCTGAAGGATTGCTCGGAGTCTTTCTTGTGTTGTTACGTGGGTGATGGAAATGCATTTGAGCGCAGTTGCATGTCTAACGCTCACAATTCTCTCTTTTCATGTGTTTTTATACCGATTCTCTCACAATAAACTGTAGATAACATTAAGTAAAAATCAACTTTGCCCTGATTAAACAGCGGAATCAAACAGACGTAAAAATCCATTCTAAAAGTCAAAGTTTGACCTACAGAAAACTCATCACACTCGTTTCCTTTTTACATAGATGCCAGAGATTATCTTTTATCTCTTTAAGAAGAAGGAAAGGGAGAGAAATGCTTCTGAATACAGTTAATATCTGGTAACTCAAGGATATAAGTCTGGAGATCTAGTTTCATGGAACCTGGAAAATAACAGAACCGTCTTCGGACTCGCTGATAACGGCATCGACTTAGTTTATTGCAGCCCATAAAGTAAACAGCCTGGGCTGAACTTGACTCCCCGCGGGCCCCGGCTGGCACACTGGGCAGCAACGCCACCCGATCCTGGAGCCTCGGGGGCTCGCCGTCGTAAATCAAGATGCATCTGAGACGCTGAGCTCGCGGGTGAGACGAAAACGAGATAGCGACCAGACAGACAGAAGCGCTGATGTGCCACTCCGATAACACACACACATTCATATAGGGACACACGCACACACACATCCACGTACAGATCTACATATCCCTCAGTGTTCCCACCCGCCTCACAATAGATCCCCACACAACAGACGAACAAGCGGAGATCACAGGACGGCTGACATAGTTGTGTACACACTAATTAGGCACACTAGCACCACCACAATGGGCTTTTTCATGGCCTGTGTGCACAAATCATACACACACAACATAAGATGGGCACCAGGACTGGGATCTCTGCCATATTTGCTATGATACCCTCTTTGATCTGGGGTGAGAAGTTCTCTGCCCCCGATGATTGGAAAAAAACGAAAGGAGACAGCCAAGTTTTTGAGAAGGTGGCAGCGCTTGTTGGGAGTGTTTGACAGTGTGAATGGAGGATGCTGTGTTTTGTTCCGGCTCCGTATGAACAGGCGTTTTGTTTGCCAGATGACATTTAGACAATGAATGCAGGACGGGTGGGGAGAGAGGGGTGTCGGCGGCGGCCACCGTATGAGTGACGTCTGAAGCTTTTGTGGACTCCTGAATAACGGAGGGTCGGCAGGTCGAGACCGGCTGACCTTCGCTGACATTAGGGCTCAAAATAACACAAGGACAGAGGAACCAATAAAGCCTCAATGTTAATTTTCCACTTAAAGCACTGGGATTTGACATTTACGCCATGTTGCCATCAATCAGATTTCCCGCAGCTCTGACCGCCCACGAGTCTCACCGTTGAGGTGTGTTATCTGATTTAAGACAGATTAGTCCTTCTCAGAGAAATTCCTCAAATTTGCCATCAAATACGAAAACTGTCCCCTTTTATAGACGAAGGTTATCATGCAAAGGCTCGTCTAAGATTCAGCTGGGATTCTTTATCCACAAATCGCAGGTTTTTTTTTAAAACAAATAGTTTGGATGTTTGCGAACCAGAGGACAGTCCGAGCGTTCTCAGGTTGGGAAATCAGATGGTTTCCTAACATGTGAGCTACGTGGACAGCTGCTCAGAATACGGCTCAGAAAAGATCTGATGTATGTTGATTTGAGCTAAAACAACTCAAAGCAGTTCATCTGCACAGTGGGTTTGAACCCCTTGACGCTGAGAGTTGCACATTTTTAATTTGATTTCTTTTGATATAATTAATTTATTTTTATTAATTTACTTTTATTCATGTATTTATTTATCTTTATTATTTATTTTCATCCATTTATTGTTATTCATCTATTTAATATCTAATAGTTTATTTCATTCCACTTTTTTCCTTTTCTCTTATGTTTTTCCAGATTTTATTTCTGCATTTATTTTCCTTTAATACAACTGTAAATAAATGAAGTCGTTGAGTTGTTAACAGAAGAAGTAGAAGTGTTGCAGCGTAAAAAATCCACATTGGCTACATTTACATAAAAGTTTTAATTCCCCTTTAATTCAGAATAAATGTTAAATCCACTATAAAGAGATGAAAAATGACCATGTAAACACATATTTCTGAATGAAAATGCCCATTTCGAATTAAACTTAACTCCAAAGTAAATGTATGTTTTATTCCCAGTTTAATTTTGGACGGATTAATTCCTCTATCATGTTACCTTCATTCTACTTTAAGTTAATTCTCGTCGTTCTGCGCATGCTCGTTCCCTCGTCCTGTCGCCATGACGACCATATTCTATGCTTGCTGCCCGAAGTGAGCGTCGGATTCGAACTGAGACTATTTACGTGAAAGTGAAGTCGTATACTAGTTTCCAGCTTCTGCTTCACAAGTAGAATCCAAATCAAGCGGAAACGGTCCGTACTACGGTTTTCTCTGTTCTAGCTGAAAAGAAAAGAAGCAGGAAGTGGAGTTTGTTTTCTTCCTGTAAACGTAAATACGTCTTTTTTCACGTTTTTTTCTTCTGGTTGTCCCAAAGAACTTTGTTGTGCTTACACTTTGATTTTATTCAATCTAAATAGACATAATATCAAATATAAATTGGAGGTCTTTTAAAGAAAAGTAGATTATCTGCCTCTAAAAATATCAAAATCTAATTCTATTTGTGATCTCATGAAGATATTTCTTTTAACAAAAACAGACCGGACCACGTTCTGCATGTCGTGTAAAAGAAAACTTAAGAAGAATTTCTATTTGTAGACATTAAAACAGTTTATAGTGTAAAACATACTTATTTTGAGTACAGTCTAAATAAGTGATCCCAATGCACATTTTCCTCGTTTTGCTTGGTAAAACAAAGCAAATGCCAACAATCCTGTTCTTTCTGAAAGTATTCATACAAATGATTACTACATGGTTGTTTGATGGATATTTGAAATTTGCATCCATGCTATTGACTTGCTGATCACTTAATCAATATACAGATATAGATGGATGTATAGTTACACCCTGAGTTCATACACCAGCCAGAATACATCATAATGCCTGAGAGGCTTTGGACATAAATAACCCACTTGAGAACAAAACATGTAGAAACAGGCTGACATGGAGTCTCAGAACAAACACTAATCATCTGATAATCATGTAGCTTCTTAAAGAAGAACCAGAGTCTTGGCCTGGATATTTCTGAACCATTTGTCTGGAAGAGTTACACATCTTTGCTATTGCCTCCAGAGTTGAGCTGCTCAGACTTTGTTGCGCTGGTTTAAGCTTAACAGACTGCACATGGCAGGAAATAAAGCGTTATCCAGCTCCTCACACAGCCCTTAACCAGCTCCCCATCATTTTTGCATCCTTTGATTTTATTTCCTCCCTTTTTATCATGCAGATTTCCATCCCCACTTCTCCAAAAAACATGACCAAAAACACTCCGACTCCATTGTTCATTTCTTACAGGAGCTTTCTTCTCTCCTGAAATGCTTGAAAGTGGTTGTCACGGTTAGAATAGCATCTCATGAGCTGGAGCCAAACCAAGAGCTTCCCTCTGCACACACCTGGTGGGGAAAACACACAACGTGCGCCCGAGTTGACTTATCCAGATCCAGCCCTGAAATCCTGCTGCGAAGAACTTCTTTGGATTTAAAGCTAATATTGCTGGAGAGAAAAGCACTTTGCCGGTGAGCTTTTAACGCTGTTCAAGCAGTGCAGGGAGACGCGACATCAGCACAGAATGTCTTACATCCCCAACACAAGACATGTCTCTCTGAATTATCAGACCTGGAAAGCTCACAGTTGTGAGCGAAAAAAGTTCCATTAAACTTCTTGGAAAGACGTTCTTATCTCAGATCTCAGGGATAAAATTGTGTTTCTCCTGTTATCTGGATTCAAACAACACTGACAGGGGTGATCCTGCATGTGGCTAATGATCATACAAAACCTGCTGCAAGAACAAAACCCCCGACAGCGCAAACACCCCCCCTCTCAAACTGAGATTGAAAACTAGCGTGTGCACAGGAGTGTGTCTCCGACTGAGTGTTGAGTGACTTCCTGAAAGCCGTTTGCCGCCTTATCTCCAAACCAGAGTCTGATCACGGTGATAAACACACACCCAGGGTCATTACACACACATGTGCAAACACGCGGGGTCAGATCGGTTTTGTAACGTCGCGGTTATTCGCCGCAGGTGGGAATCGCCGCTTTATATCAACAAACCCACTTCAGAGTCCGACCCAGCCGGCACGCACAAGCCGAGAGGCCGAGCAGCGTGAGAGGAGCGGCGGCAGACGTGAGATTAGCTCGCGATTCGGTGCACATGGCGGGAACTTGGACTCTCTCCGCTGAGAGTCTCAGAAAACCCGATGACACACTTTGAGGCGAGATAAAGATGAAGATGTGCACGGATTGAATCTGTTCTGCTCTCTCTCCAGGTGGCGCTCCACCTGTGACCCTCGAGCATGTCTTTCTGAAACACAAGTCAACAAATGCAAACCACATTTTGTGCCTCAGACTGGAAACGATATCACGCTGCCACCGGTTTCCTTCTCTATCCAGTCCATCACGAGTACAGGGAGGCCATCGCCACGCCTTAGCTCTACCTCCCTGATTTAAAACGCTCCAGCAAGCAGGCCTTACACACACCCCCAGAAATAGCCACTTTCCATTGATAGTAAATAAAATAAACAGTTGTGTCTTCAGCCCGGAGAGATTTCTGGCCCATCAGCTGTTCCACGGCTGCGGCTAAAGGGAATCATGTGTTTGGCCTGACATGAGAAAACTCTGTCAGACGAGGAGAGCGACAGACATGGAGAAATAAGCGAGAGAGGGAGAGAGAGAGAAGAGCGACTGGTTTAACTGGTCGCCTTCCAGCCCGACTCCTGACGTTCTGACCAACATGAGACGTAAAGAGAAACAGATTGTTATGGGAGTTTTTACGGGGTGTGAAATATTGGGTGTTGATAAGGCACTGAGAGGTTGCAACCTTTAAGAGGAACAGAAAAGAAAGAGAGAGGGTTGGTTTTATTATATTTTTTGGGAGGGGGGGGGTTAGTTTTCCCATCAATCTCGTCTCAGAGTCTGGTAAAGGTCCATGAAGGCGAGGCGAGTAGAACAGCGACGTCCATCTCGTCTCTCCAAAGAAAGCCTCTGAAAGAAAGTTGGTGAGTCGGTGTGTGTGTGTGTGTGTTGGTGCGAGCACAAGCAAAGCGCCCTCTTTTGTCTACAATCCTATCAGTGTCACAAAGGTTACGCTCCCTCAAGATAACCCGCCGAGATCTCTGTGGGCTCAGGACGATTTCTTTTCCCCCTCCTCTCTTTTTGTGATTAGGTGTCAGCAGAATTTCCTTGGTGTGCAGACGACTGCTTTCATGTCGCGGGTTTCTCATGGTCCCGCAGCCTATCAAGCTGCCCATTCAAACACCAGGCGAAGAGGTTCCAAAGCAAAAGGTACACAATGTCTGTTTGTAGTCTGGTCACACAAGAGGGAATCCATAATTATCTGAACACAACAGCATTCACTCCTGCACTTCCTGATGATGTCTGGCAGCATGGAACGGCCTTTTCTTTTTAGCTTACATTAACTTTAAGAGCCTAACAGGATGTAAAAGGTCAAAAGAGCAAAAAGAGGTTTTCACTTACAACAAACGGTCATATGAGAAGAAAACCTTTGAGGGAAAAGAAAAGAGATAAAATCATGATCATACTTTAAGTCTTCAAGATCCTCTGATTAAAACCATATCTGCATATTTCCACAGTGAGGAATAAAGCAGGAAAACTTTGACTGGGCACAGATGTGGCAGCGCTGGCATCGGAGGACTGCTTGGCAAGAGGACAGGACCTCTGGAAAGGGGATTTGTTTCTCAGCAACCCCTTAGGTGGACTGCGGTTTGGTAGGTATTTTCTCTTGTACATAAATGTGTCATTTTAGGGATCCGATGTCCAGAAGAGACTGCAGGGACGTTGTTCCTGCATCCAAGTTCAGGTTCGTTCCTATCTCTGCTTCAAGCTTCTTGTGTTGTCTCTGTATGTTGGTGTGTTCCATCTACAAGCATATATCATCAGTCAAGTGGTGTAAAGCTGACTGATTATAAAGTGTAAAAAAAACTAATATGATTTGGGTTTGAGAACTAGCAAAGAACATGTACAAGTTCGGACCCTGAAGATGGGTCAAACAAAGGTAGACGTTGTGATCTTCATAGAACAGCCATAGAAAAAGAAAGAAAAGCTAGAACTAAAATATTCAGTCTTAATTTGTTTTGCATATCCACTCAGAAGATTTTTTTAAAGTTGAAAAACAATATGAATGCCTGATATGATCGGCTAGAATGCAATGACTGAAAGGGACGTGGTACTATTGAAGGGTTTTTTTGGAAAATCTTCTGGATCAAATTTACAGAAATTGCAAAACTTATCATCTAAAATCCAAAATATAGTTAACAGAATGCCAGCTGAACATCTACTTAAGTTTTCAGACAAATATAGCCTGGCTTATTAATTAGATTTGACCCATAAAGATATTATCCCGGATTGTCTGAGAGACCTGGGCACGCTGATCATTACCATTAGCCCCTGTGACCCGCTTCACATCAAGTCTGTCGACACTAACAAAGCCCTAGCGTGAAGCCACAAAGAGAAATCAATATGAATCACGCTAGCTTACTAAATCACACGCAAGAGCTAAAATGTAGTACAGTAGGTCAACTGGCAGCAGCACAGCACCTTACATTATATTATCTTTCTTAAATGCAGGAACACAAGAAAAATCTATGAAGTGCTCTTGCGATCTAATGCTACTAAAGAGGAAGATGATGAAACAAAGAAGGCTGACCACACATAACTGGATGGATGCAAACAAGTCCATAACTTCTGGAAACTTACCTGGTTTTGCATGTGATATAAAAGAACATAAACTGGTAAAAACCCAGTAAAGTCCAGGAGCTGTTGTCCCTGCAGGACCTTCCATTTATTTTATGACCATCCGCTGCAACTTAAAACCACCCTCTCCTACAATATTTAATCCGGGTCCTGTGAGACCTGCAGGATCCCAATGGACCTCTCTAATACGCATCACATATGGAAAAACCGTGTTATCATCAACCAGCTGATCTACTCATACCCATCACCGTTACCACTGTTACCATTCTGGTACATTGGGCTAACACATTAGCTTCATGACGGGAGCTAAAAAAAAGCAAAATGCTTCAATTGTAGATCTGCAGCAACTTTCTTATAGAGGAAGCATGGCGATGTGTGGCTTTCACCAAGGAGACTGGGGTTTGCATCCCATACGGGCCACAATGTTTATTTCAGGCGTTGTGTGGTACAGGGACTTTTTTTCCAAGTTGTTTTACTTTTTGTTTTGCTTTTTTCTGAATTATATTTAGAAAAAAAATGAATCCAGACATTCAACCGATAGACAATTAGCCTAAGCACCGGCTGGTTAGGACACCATGCATCTATTTAGTGTAAAACATTTCTAAATAATCGATGTGTAGAGCTGCAGAGACGTTCGAGCCACTGCTGACTTCCTGTAAACAACACTGCTTGTTTACTGTTATGGCCCATGATGTAATAGGTCAACTGGAAAAATCCCAATACTACCCAACTGAAAAGGGGTCATTTCGCCAACTATCAAAGTGGAGTCTGACATACTTGGTTCAATAAATTGATTTGTCCTCCTGTACTTGTACATCAAAACAAGGACATTTGGGGGCATTTTTTAACTTAACTGTGAATGAAAACATGGGAAGTTTCGGTTATCAGACCCGTTCACGTAGGCATCTTTTCTTCTCTATTATCATTGTACAATGAATATATGTTGTTGCTTATTTTACTCTTATACGTTTTATGTAGTAATGACTGATATTGTAACAGCGGACTTACTTATAAAAACTACTTATAACATTCCAACATCAAGAGTTATAAAGAGGGAGCTGTACTTTGTGGTTAATCCTCTCACTAGTACCTATGGCAACATCAGAGCCAACCATTATGGGTTTTTAATGCAGTAGTGCTGCAGGTCTGAACACAGCCAATCCCGAAACGTTTGCTGCATTGTGGCCGAGGCCTTGAATGTAAATGGGAATGTGATTTACCATGGGAACTTCGCTGCATTCCTCTTGTTTTGTATGACTGTGAAAAGAAGCGGACTTGAGCCAGCTGAAGGGAACAGAGGGGTCTAACAGCCAAGAATTGGCTGCACTGAAGCTAAATTGAGAACGGCATATAAATCTTAGCCTTTTAGAGACTAACATGCAATTACTCACACACACACACACACACACACACACACGTGAATACGCACATGCACGGCAGCTCTGCAGCCGAAATGTTAAAGGTCCGTCCCCGGGCCTGTTTCGTGCCAGGGTGGCGTCTAAAAAGGTTCCAGCTCTAATGATGGTGCATTTACAAAAAGAAAAACCTAATTTACACATGAGCACGGTGGAGAAAGACTGACAGGTATCCTGCAGTCGAATACAGCCGAGCCAGTGTGTGTGAGGCATGTGTGAAATAGAGAAAAAGAAGGAGATGGTAGTAGACAGCAGGACAGAATTGAAGGCAGCAGTACAAGCGACAAATACATACAACCATCAAAGCACGAACACACACATCTGAGGAAGAAATGTCAGAGGAAAACGGGGAGGAAGGAGAGCGGAGTGAGGAATGTGGAGGAGTGTGGAGTGACAATGGACTACAGTAGGTGTGCAGACTTCAGTAGCAGTGGAAGAGGCGACAGAGCAGCTCATCTCACAGCTGGAGGAGTGCTGAGCAGCTGTTGTCACGGAGGATGGAGGAAGTCAGTGATGGGGGGGGTTCTGACAGATAAAACCAAGAATGGGCCAAAAAAAAAAAAAGAAAAAAAGGTAAAGATGAGTTTCCTAGGTACCCTAGATATGAGCAGCCAAATTAGAAAATGATATATCAGCCCCCTCGTGAATTATGGGTAAAATTTCAGAATCAGCAAAGAGGAATAAACCGAAACTAAGCGGCATGCATGGAGAGCAGATAGCGAACATTGTGGTGAAGATACAGTAGCAGGCAAACTGGGATTAAAGTGTTTCCATTGTGCTTCAGACTGAACCTCAGTGGGACGATGAACTGATACTGTGGGACACCGTGGACCAAGGAGTTCATAAAGAACGTGTGTCATCCGAGAGCAGAAAACCTCAAATCCATACACTCTTACATAGAAAACACTTACCAGGAGTTTGTCTGCCATACACTTTCCTATTTATCTTGCTTTTAAGACAACTAGTAATTATAAAGATCTATTGATCCTGAGCAGTCCGGTTCAACAAGACAAGAGCTGCTGGAATCATCCGACATCGTTACTCTGCATAGAACAAAAACATGAAGCTTTAAATGGCATCATTCTGAAAATGTTAGAGATTGATGTTGAAAATAAAAGAACGTCTTTCATGGTTTCTTTCAAAGTGGACTAAAACGTTGTGGAGTGGAAGCCGCGCTGCTCCTCAGACGAAGGAATCATTATTGATGCTTCCATCTTCAGGACTGAGGCCATTTTGAGGTTCACAGAGCCGTACCCGTCTCATCGTCCCGTCTAACAAAGAAGCAGAAGCTCCGGAGCGGACGGATCCATCAGGGACCAAAACCTCCAGCAAGGGGTGTAAATTACACAAGGTTGATGTTTTCTTTTAGCTCCCAGCTCCAGCACTATATTTGTTTTTGGCTTTTTTATCGTCTTTGTTGCTCAATTCATCCTCCACACTCACAGTCGCTCACCAGCAACTAAGTATGGAAATATGATTTAAAAATTGGGTCAAAAAAGTTATTTTTTTCCTATAGCAAGAGCTGAGATTTCTTTCAGCGTCAGACGGAACAAATCGTAGCCTGATGTCCTGCGATGTGACTGTAGCACATGCATATATCCCAAAGTTGAAGCTGTGACCGAATATCTTGCAGCTCAAAACGACAGATCTGAGAAGTTTGGGCTTTTTTTGCTCTCTTGGTTGTAACGGTCGCCATCGCCTGCCATCCTGTGTATACTGGCCTGTTGGTTTTCTGGGCTGGGCTGCTTGTATGAATCGACTGAATTGGAATTGAATGGATTGTATTGGATCATTGTGATGGACGGGCAACTTGTCCTGAGCGTACCTCTTGCCTAGTAACTGCTTGTATAACCAATAACCAAAAGAAAAAACTTTTAATGCAACCTTGCCGATCACCTCGTCTATCTAAAGCGGAATGAATCCAAATCTTGTTTCAACAGAATATCATGAAAGATGACTTAAGACAAAAAAATCCAGTAATAAACATACCTTTTTTTTTTTTTGCATTTATTGCAACTCATCTGTCATGAATTCAGAATCAGAATAAACTTTATTGTCCCTGAAGAGAAATTAGTCATGGACAACAGTGTAGTTGTGCTGCAATCACAGTCCAACATATTCCAGCCACACAAAAACAGACAGGTGTCAACAGTAAACCACATGATGACTGCACGTCAATAATCAAATAAATAAATACTCAAGGACTTCATTATAATATTCTTGTGGAATAGGACCCATTAAAC
>JAOXYM010000020.1:22821115-22840163 GCA_028567055.1 Leptatherina wallacei | reverse complement strand
TAGATAGATAGATAGATAGATAGATAGATAGATAGATAGATAGATACTTTATTGATCCCAAGGGAAATTGTAACAACAAATAAAGTACTATTTAATAAAAATATTTAATAAATTATATAATTGAAATTAAATTGAAATGAAAAATTAAATTAAGTTGTTGTCTGATTATTCTCTTCATGATGCTCCATTGTTTTCAACAGGAGTCAAATCTGAGGTCTCATTTATAAAACATTGCATAGGATCTACACTAAAAGAGTATTATGGCCAAAAGCCAAAAAACACGCACATGCACACCTGTAAGCACTTTTCCCTTCATAAATCACAGCTTCACCTCTATGTTTACGTACAAGGTTCCACCTCGTGTTCGGCCCTCTTCACGCCCACATTCAACCTTTAATGGTCAGTGTGTTTAAATGAGCCGCCCCAGTCAACTGTTGTTGTGTCCTTGGACAAGACACTTCACTCTCTTTGCCTCCAGTGTTGGCATCACTGATGAACTCAATTGTCGTTTTGGGTACAAGCATCTGCTAAATGACTGGATAGTATAGTATTTCATGGTTAACAATGGCAACCACGGAGAAAAGAGCAAATTAGTGCAATTTCACTCAGGCAGAAATCGATGTGTTGATGAGTGACATGGAGAGTTGAAAATATTTGGTTTGGTGGCCACAATAGTGGCGTGACACTTAAAAACAAGTGTTGTGAGTGATAACGTGTTGCTGCTGTTAACTCAGTGAGTGGGACAGAGAGGACCATGGCTGAGGTGAAGACAAAGATTTGAAGGTTGAGGCAAAAAAGCGACTGACAGGCCATCACCACATAGAAATACACGTAGATGTATTATCTAGAAATACACGTAGATGCCGCCTACGACGCTTCTGTTTTGTTTTTAAAAATAAAAAATAAAAAATAAAAAAATGTTTAAAACTAACATGAAAACTTTTAAAAGATGGTGAGAAAAAAATGAAAATTGATGGTATCACTCCTTCTTTCAAACGAGTTGACTGTCCAGTCCTGTCATCTGGGTTGAAATGACCGCTGCAGACGACTGAACCGTCCTTTGGTGCATTGTCTCTCCTCCTGAGTGCAGCTACCCATGTCTGTCTCCTCCATTTATCTTTGAGAAACCTACACACAAAACCAATCCATCTGAACGATGCTCAGTTCTCCATGCTCGTACACACGTGTATATATCTATACTCATGCTTATGTGGCTACAATTCAGGTATATAATTTACACAAGCAGTTAATTCTAGATAATTTAGGGATAAAATGGCTGATAGCCAAATGTAACTTTCATCATCTCACCGATGTCTTACTAACAAAAAATATCTTGTGTTTTCTTGTCCTAAGAGAGCTCATAATAAGCTAGTTTTGTTTATGTTAGCCGTGTTGACGTGCCTGACAAGCCCAAATGCGACATCTAGTGTATATCTACGCCACCACCAGAGCATGTCAGCCACAGGTGAGGGTAAGGGGGCTGTGGGTCAGTGCCAGGTTGTGCAGCACAGGGTGATTTATTTATTCATCTATTCTGCAAAACACATCTGCGGTCCTGTCACACACACAGACACAAGGTTGAGTTTATGAACTCATTGATGGACCGTGGAAGCAGCGTCAACAAAGGGGCTTGTTTGTTGGAAATGACAAAATGATCTATGGACATACTTTCAATATTGAGAGTTTGTCAAAGTGATGAATCACAAACTATCTTTGGAAGAACTAAAACCTAAGTGGATGCTTGTTTTATACCCAACCCTGACACCCTCACCTGTCATCCTGTCATTGTAGAAGTGTCATGTTATTTGGGTATTTCTACACTGATCTATTTTTTGTTTGGTTTATTTGCATCTCATGCTTTGTTTTCTCAACATATTACATTTATTTTTCTTCATTTCAGAAAACTTCTCAGCTTTTACAGATATTGGATTTGTGAATAAAAAATGTAATAATTGTACATAACTTGACAATGTATTTTATTTTCTTGGTATTTTCTTGGTGCTTTGAATATGAAGTGGAAATATGAGCACATCAGTATGACTTACTGCTTTTAGGAAAAAAAGAGCCGATATCATATTGCTGCCAAGGCTGAAAATAGCAGTAGGATATCATTTCTTGGTTTTCTTGAATTAAACTGAGAAAATGAAAAGAACATGGCACATGAAGGCAGCTTTAATGATGCTTTGGCTTGACTTTTACTTGCTGTATCCAGAAACTGAAATACAAAATAATCAATGCAAGAAGCCACTGCAGAAATTGCATACAACCTTTTCTTTAATGTTTTTTTTTTCCTTGACTGGTGTCTTCAGCACATGTTTAGAGTGAGGAAATTCAACCCCCTCTACACCTCCGAGTACAGCTTACAGATGCTAACACATTCCTGTAAAATCCCCCTCTAGGTTTCTATCCTATTGATACAGTGCATAAATATACAACACATGCTTTCACACCTTAGGTTTACATTATTTAAAGGAGACCCTGCAGCTTATTATGGAAACCAATTAACACTTAAATCAGCCCAGTTAATTTCAGTGCATTAGGAATTCACATCACCTCAACTCTGGTGTTGCTTCTCTGCTTCCTGATAGAGTGAAAAGAAAATAACCCTGTTTGGCCCAAAACCATTAATAAGTCACCGTAAATGATGTTACTGCATGGTTTGAATTACAAAGGAGCTTCTTAAATGAAAAGAATAGCATTCATTTGTTATCATTGTGTTTTTATTCATTTAAGACATAAACAAATTCTGAATGACGCGGGCGATCCATTCTGTTTGTTTCGTCACCATGGAAACAGCAGGATTGTTTATTTGTTGAGTACTGTCCAAACAAAGACCACTTCATTTGCTGCCTTTTGCAATTTTTAAAAGAACTTTCCATCCCTATATGAGATATTTCTGATGGTATCAGCGGCACACAGTTCAAGCAGAGAGTTTTTGGGAGTAACCCAAAATATAGATTATATATAGCCTAATATATATATTGTTATGTGTGTGTGGATGTGACCTGTCAAGTCACAAAGCACGGCAGAAAATAACCCCTAAAATAAGTATGTTAAATTTTATTCATAAAGCTAAAATAAAAAGTGCTTCACAAAGACATGGAAGAAACAAGAAAAAATAAAAAACAACAACAAGAAGAAGTTTAAAAAGATGGTTTTTAGCTGCTTTTTAAAAGCAGTTACTGAGTCCACCCATCTCATGGCTTGGAGGAAGGGAGTTCCACAGACTTGCAGAGAAAGTGACGTTAGACAGTGGTTGGATGGTGTAAAGAAAGAGGCTGGTTATAAGAAAAGAAAAGAAGTAGGAGAGAATGTCAAAGAAAGAGGAGGTGAGACAAAGAAAAAGATGTTTAATACTAAATGGCTTTCAGATCCTAAATGGTTGGTGTTGGCAACAGTCGTAGCTAAAGTCGTCCCTTTTCCACACCAATGCTGTAAAATTGTGAGATGGTGTAAAAAGAGGTGCGTTCAGACCAAACGCGTTGTCAGCGTCAAGAACGCTCTTGCCGCTCAAAGTTGGACGCTTGACGCTCGTTAATTAGACGCTTGAACATTCAGCATCAAAAACGTTCTTGACGCCCGAGTAGCACGTCTGCAGGACCCAGATGTTTAGCTTAGCTTGACTTTCTATAATGGTGGATGAAATTGAGGAAGTAGCTTGGATTTATTTACTCCACAAGGCCATAGAACGACGTCGCCGGGCGTCTCGGCGCCGTGTCTGGATTCACCAGATTGTTCGTTGTTTATTTTCTAACTCGCGTCCATCCTTTTTAAAGTTTATATTTCCTCCGTTATGTTTGGATTTTTCATTGACAGAAAGGTTTTTCTGTCCTGTCAAAAAAATGCGTCTATACGTCATGACGCTGAGTCGCTCTGATTGGTTGACGCCCCGCGTCGAGCGGCAAAAGTTCAGATTTTCCAGCGCCCGCCGCTCTTGACGCCGGACGCTCAAAATCTCAGAACGCGCCACTCCTGACGCTCAAAACGTGCCGCTAGAAGGCTCGACGCATGTAAACCTGATGCTGACAACGCGTTTAGTCTGAATGCATCATTAGTTCAATGAGTGTTACACCTAATGAATTAGAGTTGATAGTTCTGTGATCTTAACCTCCTCAACTATAGGCATGTTTATTTCTTATAACTTTGAATCTGGAGTTTCTATACAGTCAAAGTTCCCTGCAGCGCCACCAGTAATGGTCTTAATAAACCAGCAAATGTGAACAATTATGGCAACCACTGAGCAAGTTGCCTGCATCAGCACATGGTCAAAAGGGAAGTATTTCTGTGGCCTCACACAATGTTCATCACAATACATTATCGTATTTGACTTCTGGCTGCCGATCAGAGATTGTCTCTCATGTCACCGTTGTCCCTGCTGTACCCTGTACATGGTTGAGTAAGATCAAAATCGGATCAATAAGCAACTGTAAAGTCCAGGGAACCCAGAGATAAAATGTTTCAGCTCAAAGCCATTCAGCTTTCAGGCTTGCAGTATCTGATATTACCCTGTGAAATCACTACTTGTTACATGTGTTGAAAGTTTATTGTTGCCCACTGGGAGAACTGGGAAAGTAAGAGAGTATGTGTGAGGGTGAAAGTAATTTCCTGCTACTGCAGTAAGAGGAAAACAGGATGCATGGCCACTTTTAAGGAAACAAAGTTGTAAGGAATGACTTTAAAGTAGCACTATATAACTTTCTGACCTTAAAAATATGTGTTTTTGACTCAATTTGATAGCACAATGACATTCATTATGTCCATTCCTGGAGCTGTCCTTGCCCAGCAGCATCCCAAGACTGAGAAACCACACTTTATAGCACATTTCATTTAAAGCTAGAGTTGGTAATGTTGGAGAGCCAGCAAGATCTGAAAGTGGCACCTCCTCTAAGCTCCTCCCCCTCCCGTCAATGCTCCATTCAAGGCCACACCCCTCAACTTAAACTAGCATCTGACAGCAGAACTTAGCATGGCACCGGAGAGCCGACACAGCCGTTTCAGCACATGAGCACATTTCATACAGAGGGGGTGTGGGCAGAACGAGACATGAAGGCATCTGATTGGTTCTTTCAATTCGGATCAAATGGCAGGGATTGGTCAGAGTTTTTACAGGCCTGCTGCTCTTACAGAGGTGTGATTTTTTTTTTCCCGTTCCTTTTAATGAAAGCATAATGTATTGGCTACTCTCAGGGTGAAAGGACCATTTCACCCAGCATAACAAAAAGTGTTTCTGAACAAGATTACCAACTGTAGCTTTAACAGCACCGTGTCACACACCAGCAACTGGACATCAACACTTTGGCCGTTTTGAATGCACACCATGATTGATTCTTCAAAAGGAATGCAAGAGGACATTATCGGAGGAAGGAAAAGAAAGAGAGACAGAACAAAAAATAAGAGTCAAAATCAGACTGACTTTTACTCACTAAAGAGATCTCAGAGTAGAAGTAGGCCGTAAGGGGGGTGCCATTAGCTGTCATTCAGTGTCTCACTGAGAAAATCTGCCAAAGTTTAGCTTTAATGTCAGTTTTCAGGAATATTACTTTATATCTATTGTCCTATCATGATCACAGAAGATAAAAAAATAACCTAAGTTAAAAGGTTTGGTGGCCTCAGGATTGGGTCTCTGCTTTTTGCAGATGATGTGGTTATGATCCAAATCTGAGACCATGGTCTTCAGCTGGAAAGGGATGGAGAGTCACTCTGGGTCAGGAATGAGGTTCTAACCCAAGCTGAGGAGTTCTAGTATCTCGAGGTCTTGTTCAGTGAACGAGGAAAGGATGGATTGGCAGGCGCACTGGTGGTGTACAAAGAGCTGAGTCAAAAGGTGAAGCTCTCAATTTACCAATCAATCTACGTTCCTCTCCTCACCTATGGTCCCGAGCTCTGGGTAGTGACCGAAACAACAAGATCAGGAATACAAACAGCTGAAATGAGTTTCCTCCGCAGGGTGTCCAGGCTCTCCCTTAGAGATAGGGTGAGAAGCTCGGTCATCCAGGAGGGGCTCAGAGTAGAACCGCTGCTCCTCCGCATTGAGAGGAGCCAGATGAGGTGGCTCAGGCATCTGGTTAGGATGCCTCCTGGATGCCCCCTTGGTGAGCTTTTCCCAGGAACTCCCACTGGGAGGAGACCCTGGGGAAGACCCAGGACACGCTGGAGGGATTACATCTCTCGGCTGGCCTGGGGGCGCCTCGGGATCCCACCGGATGAGCTGGCATATGTGGCTGGGGAGAGGGAAGTCTGGGCTGCCCTGCTTAAGGCTGGTAAGCACTACAGGATAATTGGGCCGATTTTTGTCCCAGTCTCCCCCTTACGATCAAATCCAGCAAAGGCCCGATGATTATTCTGTGGTATAAGGTGTGTTAAGAGGGAGTTTTGTCTGGTCCGACCTGCTCGGAAGGCCTTAGAAGGAGAGATAGTGGATGTTTAATATTTGCGACTATAAATCCTGTAGTGTGCGGGTTGCTTCAAGAGGAGCCGAGCACGCTAGGTGTGTAATGTCATGTCTACCAGAACAAAAGCCAACCAAGACTTGAGCTGACTGACGGAAATGGAAGTAAAAACAAACAAAACAATAATAACGCTGTTATTCCGACCACTGGCAGTTTGCAATAATTGTGGCAATGATAGCACTAGCTAGCACCAATGCTAGCATCTAGCGCACAGCCCTGCTCTCCAAGCTATTTGTAATACTTGAGATCATTTTTACTCACCTCCAACTCGCGATGTAATCCATACAGCCCACATCCCACCGTCTCCGTGACTTTTTCCATAATCCTTTTTATCTTTTGTGTGTTTTTTTTATAAAGTAAGAGGCCAAAACAACCATTGTGACTTTTTCCTGATTGGTCACCCTGTTTGTTTACACTGAAGACACATTCAGTGTTGGCAAGTCTGCTTGTTAAAAGCGACTTTGGGCTTGTTTTTCTGTGAAGTCGCTTGAAAATATTGTCAGTTTTTGTCTGTGTAGTTGCGAATTAGGACTTCTTCTGCTTCCTTTGTGAAGCCCTATATTATTTAGCATTTTGCATACACGATATTTTGCACCGTGTAATGAATGAATAAATAAAAATGTATACACTTAACCATTTACGACTGAAACATGAAAGTTTGGAACCATCAACATCAGCACTGATACCTATAAGCAGGTTTTAGGCATAACAATCAACAATGGCAGTTCCGTCTGGTTCCATGTGGTTACCCTTGGTTTAATAGTCAGATGATGAATTCAATCACTTGCTTTTCTTCTTTTTTAAAGAAACCTCATAAAGCCCAAATCATTCTTGCTTGGTATCATCACAGCAAGTTACATTTAGACTTTTCCCTCTCTGATTTACATCCTCTTGCTTTTAGAAAGTCATCCAAAGTAAAAGGCAAAGGCTGGCATCATATGGGAAGAAACAACAAATGGTAAATAGCTTCTTCCCACTAAGCCCAACACAAACATGAAGACCTTTGAAATGTAATGGGAGCTCAAGAACTCGCATTGTATTTATGGGCAGATCTGTCAAACCAATTAGCAACACAGCCATCAGCTTATGATGGTAAAAAGGCATTGTTGCCTCTCTGGCTTAATGGCAAAAGCCAATTTAGCATTTAATTTAATAAAGAAGAGTTATTGAAAGCACTGCCATGTGCCAATTACCTGAAGGCCTGCTGGTCAGCTCAGTGTAATTATAGATAATTGTGTAACCTGCTAGGACATTCAGAAAGTGCGAACCTTTCCAGATTTATCCGGCATCTACACAATTTGATGAGCAACATGTTAATGTTGTTCGTCAAGACCGTTCTGATTGGACCAGCTCCCTGTCCTTTCACTCCACACAACATGGCTGCAGAGAAATATGTCAAATAAACACACATTTTGATCAATTTGTGTGATGGTTGCATATAATGTGTTAAAATCATTAATCATTAAGACATATTAGCTATATTTACTAGAACTGTAATTCATATTTTTTGTATTCATCTGACATTAAATCATTCAAGCTATGAATTAGAGATAATATAGTTTGAATAGCATTAACATTGATTTTAATAACATGTAACTCTGGCAGTATAAGTTCAGAAAAGTTTTCTTACAACTCTGTGGATCCAGATGGATTTTGGTACACATTAAAAACTCTTAGTTATTTCATATGTTGGGAGCATATTTACTAATCTGAATAAATTTCCATCTTCATCTTTCTGAAATCAGTAAAGCAAAGAAATGTTCCAGTGGAGAGGGACGAACACAGAGGGTTAGAGGGATGGCTCATCACATAAAGTTTTAAACAAGCTTCAATACACTCATAACTCTCTACCCTCTTTCTGTTCCCTTCATGACCAAGCACAGAACCTGGGAGGATTCTCCATCCAAGCGTTCTCCATCGCTGCCCCTACTCTCTGGAACTCACTTCCCAAAGATCTCTGTGATTGCTCTAACCTGACATGGTAAAATAAAGGCTCACCAGAGCTGCCTTTAATGATTTTTAATGATCTGAAAGGATTTTATGTGAGGAGGTATCCTAAGTATTTGTCATGTTTTTGATTTTGTTGATTATTTTTTTAATTTATTGCATTTTTATTAATGTTTTCCTGCTTTAAAGTGTCCTGAAAAGTGCTTTATAAATATAATTTATTATTATTATTATCATTGACCAGATGGCAAATTACTTATTACAACTAAAAGTGACCTTTTATTTACCTTAAAAAAAATTTTTTTTAATGAAATATGAACATCTCTGTTGTGTGGTTGGAGTATTGTTTTAGCTGTAAATCAGTATAAGTAGCTCTGTTGTTAACGTGGTTTAGGGACTATGGTCCTACTTATGGTCGGTAAGTAATTGTACATTTATGTGCAAACATGTGAACAGTTTTATCGGCAATGAGAACAGCAGTGCTATCTTAGCTATGTTGGCTGCTGCCATGTAAACAAAGCGCTTAATTGTTATTTAAGTCAAGGAGATAGTGGTGCACAAGTTGATATCACAACCAAAAACCCTGCTTCTCCTGTTGACATACACGTTGACCAAAACTGCATTTGCATTTGTAGTGGATAAAGAGCACAAACACAGAGAAAAATATGAGATTGTGTGTATAAAGCTGGGCCTGTAGGTTGTTTTCTGAAGATTTAAATCCTCAGCCACAGCATAAATGGCTGACTTTGCTTATATCTGCATGAAGCTTATTAGCAAGATTCAAACCAATCTGAATTTTTAGACTTTCAGGTTTAAACACAGAAAAACACAATATATTGATCATAAACTTGATCAGAAAAACTCAAGTAAGAACATGGTGTTAGTTGTGGGCTATATTTTTTTGGATGTGTGGATTAAGTACACATAAAATTTTTCAATATTTGTCTAAAGGCAGTGGTGTCATAACCACCACCTGAGACGGGTCCTAACACACTGGGAACAAAGCTGATGAGTAGTTTGTTGCTCTCTGTGGTGCAAGCATAATTTTAACACATTATCTGCCTCCACCACACGATTCTGTGTTAAGGGCCTGTTGGGCTTGTTTCTCTTGATAATTGGGCACTATCTGTACGAGGGCTCACTGTGATCTAAAACAGCCAAATTAAGCACCACAGTCGCACCTGTTCCATTTCTGTCTCTCAAATGTGGCTCCCTGTTGGACTCTTTTCCGTTCTGGCTTCTTTCCATTACTGTAATTCCTCTTTTAATGTGTTTCCACAGCCCCCTTTTGTTTTCCTTTATCTCTACATCCACTTTAGTTCTGTTTTCCTGTTTTGTGTTTACAGTCTTGCTCCTCATAATCCTTTAATTTTCACCTAAAATGGGTTTTTAGGGATACTGGGTTTACTGGAATTATTTTACTATCCCCTTGCATGTGTTTGTTTCAGTATCATCTGCTACTGGACTACAGTATAGATTAAAAAAATAATTGCATTTGCAACTGGTCAGAAATAAGTGTTAACTGATTCTACAATTATGATTGTAGCCTGGATGGTACACGTCATTAAAATATCAAGAATCTTAGCTTTCCAATGGTGTATAACATGTGTAGGTACAGGACGTCTGGTACCAACGGGGTTAATATACTTTTCTTCTCTCTGCATTTTCTCCAACTTTCCAATAAGGTGCTGACGTGTATGGAATATATGCTACTAATGATATCAATGTGATTATGATTCTGGTTAATCAATTAGCCTGATTTCTTTTGTCAACAAGTCCCTTTGTAATCTTTTTCAAATGTTATTTTTCTGTCAATCCAGGTTGAGAAACCTGAACCATTCCCAGATTAATGGATCCTTATCTTTTTTTCATCATTCCTCATGTCTTGGTAGCTTTTGAGATTATGTTTTTTACACAAATTACCCATCAGTTTACCACTAAAGACACATTTTTAATGTTTTCCCAGTCGTCCGGCTCTACACTTGCATTATAAAAAAGGAAGGGGTGCAAGTCTTTTGCTTGTGACTCAGGGTGGATTAATACAGCTAACACACAGGAAGTGGGTAAATTGTTTCTCAAGTATCACAATTCTTTTTTTACTTAAAGAAGTTTTCATATCGGGCAGACACTGTAACAGCTTGGCCCCCCCTGCAGATTCATTCAAGGCTCATACAACTAGTAGGAGACCCCAGTAAACAGTCTGGGAGCACCAGGAGGAGCAAAGTGGGGAGTAGGAAGCTCAGTTTAGTTTGCTATCACCATGACTCAGACATGACTAAGCTGCAGAAAATGAATGGAAAAACAAATAAATTGATCTGAATGTTCCAGCCAGCATGTCTTAGTGTTTAAGCCTGTTATACTGGCCAGTAAGCTCCGAAGCAAACCGGTTTCCTTTAGATTCAAGGTTTATTTGAAGGTTTTAAGGTTCTCGCTTACATGGCAAGTATCTGAGTAAAGGTGGTCGAAAACAATCGGGTACTAATCAACACTAACAAGTCCAGCCTTGAAGCAGATGGGCTACAGCAGCAGAAGACCACACTGAACAGGAAACTGAGGCTACAATTCACACAGACTCACCAGAACTGGATGATGGAAGATGGAGAAACGTTGCCTGGTCTGATGAGTCTCTATTTCAGCTGCTAGGCTCAGAATCTGCTGGAAACATCATGAAATCATGGATCCATCCTGCCTTGGATCAACATGTAATATTTTCAATATGGAGCAAAATCTCTTCGGAATGTTTCTGACACCTTGTTGAGGCAGCTCTGAAGGTAAAAAGAGGGTTACCTAATACCGTGCCGGTGAGAGTACAGTGTGTATCTTGTATGCATTTATGAGCCAAAAACAAAATCAACTCACACACAGCCATGTTTCTTTTTTCAATCAACATCTAATAGAAATCGACACGGAAGAACAAGTCTAATCTAAACTCACCACACTTGTGGTAATTTTCACTCTTGGTTTGTGGAGATGAAGTGTTAGTTCACGCTGGTTTTAGCTTTCAGGCTGCTGTGCAGTCCAACATACATTAAACTGCATCCCAACAAAGGGCCTCGGAGTCAAACACTGTTATTTGCAGTGTGAGGCCACCGCAGAGCCAGCGGCTGCGTTGCAGGAGGCTGTGCTAAATGGAAAATGTAGATTGCAGCAAGCAGCACTAGTCTGTCGGCCCCGAGGACCCAACACTTTCTATTCTTCATAGAAGGCTTTTATGTATGTGGGATGTATTTTGGCTTTTATTATTAACCTTTTTTTTTTTTATGAATGGATTCATGGAGAGATTGGAAAGCTTGAAAGAGGGATTCTCCCCACAAAAAAGATGCTTTTGGGGGTTTTTTTTTCTAAAAAGGAAAATGGCTGCATCAATCTAAGTGAATTCCAGGGATGGTCCCAGTGGCCCGTCCTTTTACTGCTGCTTTCATTTGCATTATCCCTCTTTGCCTGCATCTGCATGCTTTCTGAGTGAAATTAGCCCAACGTGACGACTGATGTGCCACCGGGACCCTGCTGATAGCTGCAGGCTTCCTTCCCAAGCAGATAAAAACACAGGCATGAATTGTTATTATTATTATCCTATCTTCCGTGTTTCAAACCGGCTCCGAATATTCAGCCACCTTCCCCCCATGGCTTGTCAATAGAGGAGCCAAGAGCCTGCAAATCTGTCTGTTTATATACATCACATCAAGAGCAAATATTAATGCTCAATTTCCTAGCAGTGGGCCATCCTATAATGCATTTATCCTCTGCAAATAGCAATGTCACGCTAACTCTAGGGAGAGGCGTCAGCTGAAATGTTATGAATAACTTGATCAAATTACACAGTCAGAGCAAGAGGGGAATAATAAGGCTGATGCTGTGGTGCTTGGCAACCCTAAAAGGCCCCGTCAGGTTAAGGCACCCAGCCAGCCAACATGCATGGAACCAAATGAAGCTGTTAGGAAATGCTACAGGTCCTGAGGGTGCTCTCTTAGGGCCCTCCATCTGCTGACACATGAAACATGGCAACACAGGAAGTCCTAAAGGGCTTCAGTACTATTCATGGAAGCTAAATGTGAAGCAAAGTCTCTCTTATCTTTCATAAAGATTGTTTTAGTCCTTAGTATTAGTATTTAGTATTTAGTATTAAATCAGAAAAAAACCTACAGCACCTACATTGATGTGTGTTCACAGCTGCATGCTGGAGGAATAAACCTTTTAGTGACAGTAATCATGTCCGATATCTGAATTAAGCAAGAAATGAAGATTCAGGATAGTCTCATAATCATGATTTTTTTCTAATAACCATTATCTTATAATTATGACTTTATATCTAATAATGACCTTTTGTCTTATAAATATGAATATTTATCTCATAATTATAGCTTTTTAGCATAATAATGGACTTTTATCTCAATATTCTAATTATTAAATGGAGAAGTGTTAACTTTCCACTTCAACAACGCCTGTCTTCAGTGTCTGACCAATCACACAATACTTCTCACTGCCTCACGAAAAGTTAGTTCTGCAGATGCATCAAGAACAAGCCACAAGGTGTCCCCAGCCATGTCGGCCTCAAGAACAAAGTTCTTAGGAGGGAGTGTAACAAGCTTTAATCAGATGTTGCTACAGAATCTGGTTGTTTTTATGTATTTTTCAATGTTTTTACCTGTGATCCCTTGCAATGTAATTTGTGTCTTCATTAACCCTTGGAGCGCATTTGGATGGCAATAAAATTAATCTTAAGCTGGAATCATATGACTCAGAGAAACAATCACACTGGTCCAAAATACTCTGCAGACAAAAGGGTTATGGCCTGCAGCTCTATTAAAGGTAGATAGAAATGATATACAAAGTATTTTTCAGTGTGGTTCTAAAATTCTTTTCCTTTTTTGCAGGGCCTATAAAGAAAATAGTGTGGTGTGTCCAGATCGCATGGGTTGAGAACGGGGGTGCCTCAGGGCTTGGTGCTTGGCCCTCTTCTCTTTTCACTATGCACTTCCTCACTCGGTGGAGTCATCGGCTCTCATGGCTTCTCCTACCACTGCTATGCAGACAACACTCAGCTTTTTCCTTTCATTCCCACCTGACAACACAACCGTCTCAATGCGAATATCAGCCTGTCTTGTCAAAATCTCTGCATGGATGAAGGATCGCCACCTTCAACTTAATCTGTCCAAGACTGAGCTTATTGTCTGTCCAGCCAATCCTTCCTTACCTCCGCAGATAAGCGTGCAGCTTGACTCTTTCACACTTGTACCTACGCCTTCTGCCAGGAATCTTGGTGTCATGGTAACAACCAGCTGACCTTAAAGGTCCATGTTGTCGATTTGCTCTCTACAACATCAGGAAGATCGGACCCTACCTGACAGAACACAAGACACAGTTCTTGGTTCAGGCTCTGGTCATAGTGGTCCCATCACAGAACGATCTGCCGAACTCTGTCCGAACCGCAGAGCCCTTATCCACTTTTAAGAGCAAGCTAAAGACTTAGCTGTTCAAAGAATACTTCCGCACTTAGCTCAACTCAGCACTGAACAGGCTGAGTGTACTTATGCCCAAGATGATGATATTGTGTTGTGATACACTTACGCCCAAAATGGTGATGGTATTGTGATCTCATAATTAATCAAGAGACTAAAACAAAACAAAAAAGCACTGCCTCTTGCACTCCACAGCAGCACCTGTTTCCAACTGGACTCAGCAGTCTGACTAGCACTTAACCATGACGTCGCCTCTTGTTTGATTTCCTGCTTGTGTTGTTCTCATTGTCAGTTGTAAGTTGCTTTGGACAAAAGAGTCTGCTAAATGACTGTAGAATCGAATAGAAAATGTTTTTCCGTATTCAGCGGACTACAGAGAACTTTACCCTTGGGACTGATGTGGAGAAAACTGAGGGCAATGTCTGTTGTAGCATCATATTAATGGCCATGGTTTCAGAAATACATGCAGCAAACTGAGAAATACAGTATGAAACCAGATGGACTTCACCATAGATAGGCTAAAAATAAATGTGTATCCCCCCCTTAATTTCAAGTAGAAAAAGTGTAGGCTCTGTACTAAGTCATTATAGTTAAGCAAAACTGTTTCCTGAAACTTATTTTTCTCCTCTTACTAGTTCAATTATAAATCCAATATCTTTTCTCCCTATGCCAAATGTCAAGCTGTGCCTGAGTTATTCTCGACTACGTGCAGAATCAGTTGGTTGTGGCCAGAAAGATGTGAACTGAGGCATGCTGGGATACTGCTGGCCCAGCTGTGGTTCTGCATGCAGATTGAAAAAGAGATTAGCCACCTAATATGTCTGACCTAAGACAAGGGCATCTAAGGTAGATATTGCACCTAAAATAACTGTTATCATCTGTGTGTCTTCTCACTTGCTGCAAAAGAAAATATACCAACTTTCACTAGCTAAGTGCTTAAAACGACTTCCCTGCAGTGAGTGCTTCCTAATCAATGTTCACAGTTGATAATCAAAAGATGTTTTAAATTCTGTTTCCCAGGAGCTACACTGGATTAAAGTGGACTGAAATGTTCCTTTTGAGGTCAGTCCAAACAACTGTTAATAAAGTTTTGATGGATGGTTAACTTTTATTTCCCTCCCACCGGTGAGTTGCAGACATTTGGTCAATTTTAGGACTTATTTGTCATTTAAACTCACCAACTGCTTCATTAGGGACACCTGATCAATTGCTTGTTAACATTAATATCTAATCAGCCAATCACATGGCAGTAACTCAACACATCTAGGCTGCAATCAAATGTGGCCAATATCTGATCTTTTTGCCCTCAAGTGACACAGACACGGATATTTTCTTGCCAGTGTAAACAGCCTAAACCACTTTGAATCTGATCTTTTCAAATCAGATTCGGGCCACGTCAGGAGGTAGTCCAAATCCGATCCGTATCCGATTTTTTCAAATGCGACCCCAGTCTAAACAGCCATGCAACACAGACCCATTGTAAAACCGTGCACTATGAAAACTCCAGCCAGTTCTAGTGATTATTGAATACTAAACCACACATATAGATGCACTTTTTCATGAGTAAGCCGCCGTAACAAGGTAATTATGATAACGACAACCTGCTGTTGATTATACTAGAAACCAAACGCACACAAAACGTTTTATAAATCATTTTAAAAGTGCTACTAGTAATAGTGGTTATATTTGTAATAACAGGTTGTGTAGTCATCAGCTTTTCGGATCTCTGATTCAGGAATGATTTCACACAACAGCTGATCCACCAGCAGACAGCAGCCCGATGCTGCAGCAGGTGTAGTGAATGATCTGCTTTGGCTGTAACTTCTAAATAGTTGTTTTAACCTCATAGTGAATAATGTATGAAAAGTGTTTATAAACTCCACTAGAAGTTTCTCCTTTAAAGCCCTTTGATCTGATCCGAAGAGTCGGGAATCTAAAAATATGAAAAATCCAAAATCCGTGCAGCCAGAAAGAGCGCCGGTGGCCAAAAATAAGTATTTCTATTCTTTACATAAATAATAAACCTTGTTTAAATGAAAATTCATGTAAGCTAGTTTAGGAAATGTCAGGGAGCGGCTTCATGATTTCATTTAAGTAGGCCATCTGATTTGAAAAACTGGTTAGTGAGGTGATTAGATGAATAGAAGTAGGGAGGGGGGCCGCGGGGGAGGCTGAAAATCCTGATTTTAACCAGTGTTAGATGCACCAACTACCACGGGATGTTGAAGTCATTGCATGACTGAGTGAACTGGAGAATCCAATTGGGGCAAAGTTGCTGCGCTGACGTTCCTGGTGGGAGAGGGTGCCAGGTGGAAAGTGGGGTGCTGCCGCTCTGCGGAGCTTTCGCGTTCTGTGGTACCGAAGGGTAACTTGCTATTACTGCGCATGCCACACGCATTGCGGCCACATTGGGGCCAACGTGTGTTTACAATGGAGCCTGAAACAGGTTGAAACAGGTCGCATTTTACTTGTAATGTAAACAGTTATCTGACCTGGACAGAAATCAATTTCATGTCACTTTTGCCTGCAGTGTAATGTGGTGGAACGGGAGATTCTCATCATGGATGTGCAGCAATTGTGTAATGCTATCATGTCAATATGGAACATAATTTCCAACACCTTGTTGAATCTATGACACCAAGAATTAAGGCCATTCTGAATGAGAAAAGGGGTCCAACCCGATATTAGCAAGGTGGACCTGATAAATTGGGAAGTGGGTCTATTTTTCCAGCTTTTTTTTGTTTGGCTTCATCATTTAAAGAAATATGTGGCTTAGGATCCATGTTTGTGATTGGAGCCAGAGTCGGGTAACCTTGGTTGACTAACCTAGCTGTTAACCAGCATCGTAACATTTCGCCTGGTCTTGAAAAGACGAAACCTTTATATCGTGACTTCCTCACCTTCACATTCAGCCAATAATATGCCAGCTCTCTAGAATATGTGTACATGTGTGATGAACAGTTTAGAGAAATGAAGGAGTCACGTAACGACCTGCCTCTCTTCCCCATTGTTACAGACTCCGTCACTCTGATTGCAGCCTGCTCCTCATTGTTATTCATGAGCTGTCTCAACATGCGTGAGGATGCTTTATTGCTACTCCACCATTCTGACTGCAATGACTCTGTGATGAGGCTGTGTAGCCTGTAGTCAAGTTCAAAGAGTAATTTGCTTGAGTGTTATTTCAGGGGAGTGCAATGGATTCTCATCACAGGCCTTTCCCTTCCCAATAATGCCAGGATGTTGAGCTGTGGCCCTGCCTGGCATGTTCATGTGCAGTACCTGAATGAATTGCCATGAGGTTGCTGTTTAACACACAATTACACACAGAAACCGATGTACACACACGAGGTTCAGAATGAAACAACTTGAGGATGTGTTTACTGCTGATGTTCATCAAACCAGTGTGGATCAACGCCAGCGTTAGCTTGAAGTGTTGTGGAGTGTGAACTTGACCAAACATTTAATTGTATCTGTACTGTATCAGTTGTATCCGTGTTTGTATAAAATGCTGATGCAGAAACAGGATACTGATTCTAGCAGTATAAAGATGTGTTAGAGCAAAGACCAGGTCTTTTGACATGACCTTTTTAGGAAGGCCCGGTTCCTGACCGAAGCTAAACTTACGTAACAGCAAGGGAAGGGCGGACAGGAGGAGTAAACTAAGATAGAGTGAATAAAAGCAGCCTGCTCTGAGGAGAAAGCTTTCTCTTCCTCTTTCTTCGGGGTAGAACTTAGATCCTCTTTTTCACATTTTGGCAACCTTCAAGGTTTTGACTTTTTCAGCTTTTCAGCTTTTTTACTTGTTGGTAAAAAGGCACCTGGTGGTTTATCTAGCTTTAGGCTGAAAGGAGTACATTTGTACTTTTCTTTTCAGATTGTATTTACTTATACTCTAATTCTGATTGCTTATGGAAAAGATCTGAGAATTTTCTGAGGAAAACCCGGATTCACTTTGAATGTCCCTGACTCATCCATAGAGTGTTGCTCCGCATTTAAATGGAGACTGCTTCGGGCAGAGATTAGAAACCGGGGAAGATACAATCTTAGATTGAACATCTAGAAATGTTTGTGCTGTAAGACCTTGACTTTTAGACCTCCTGTACTTGGTAACGGATGTACTAAGGTGCTGCTTTTTTTTAGGAAAGTAGGGACTCCCCAGGACGAATAGGGGTCAGAGTGTAGGGCCTGAAAGTATCCGACAGCACGACAGAAGCCATGAACCAAACCAAAGGAACAAAGTTCTGTTGATCTTTACACTGTTTACACTGAGTTTGTCCTGTTCAAAACCAGTTTGAACGAGCAGGGATTGTAGTGAGACAAGTTTTTACTGGATACAAAAGAAAAAAGAAAAGTAAAAACAAAATAGAACAAAAAAAATAAGAAAAAAATAGCAAAAAGGAAAAAGAGATAAAATAGAATTAAATAAATTACAATAAATTAATAAAAATAAATTAATATTAAAATAAACATTTTGATAGATAAAACAAAAATAACTAGAAGCAGTCCAAGTGCAGACTCCCACCAAGCCATAGGGTCTGTAACCTGAGAAAAAACCCATATACCCCAACATCCTGCAGTACCCTCTATATTTTAAACCTTCTGGACCACCAGATCCAGAATATCAACATGATCCGGGTCAAACAATGTCAGATTGTTATGTTAAGTACCATGATGTCATTTTGTTCTTGTTTTTAGTTTCATTTTGGGGTTTTTGCCCAATGATTGAGGGTTTTATCTGTTGAGTTAGAAACTGTAAAACCAAAATGATCCCCCAATAGTAAAAATTCCTCGATCCGGACAGTGTTCTGGATCACCCCCCAAACCTTTGTTCTTTATTCCATTTCTGACTTTTCCTGAAATTTCATCAAAATCCGTCCATTACGTTTTGAGTTATGTAGCTAATAGACAGACAGAAAAACAGACAGAAAGACAGACGGACAAACTATGCTGTCAAAAAACATAATTTTATTGGAGGCACTTGGGGAGCGCATAGCTCCGCCAAGCCATAGGGTTGGGTCATACAGAGGTGGCTCAGGCATCTGGTTAAGATGCCTCCAACCAAGAGAAGAAACTGGAAAAGAAACAGGATAGACTGGAAGGATTAAATCTCTCATCTGGGCCAATGGGTAAGGGAGGGAAGGATGGAATGGGAGGACATAGGGTGAGGTGCAGGGGGGGAAGATGGAAGCAATA
>JAOXYM010000020.1:22726840-22736965 GCA_028567055.1 Leptatherina wallacei | reverse complement strand
GCCATGAGATGACATTGTCGTGAATTGGCGCTATACAAATAAAGATGAATTGAATTGAATTGAATTGAATTGAAAAAGGCTTAACCTCTATAAACTCTGCTGGTTTAAGTGTCTAAAAGGCCAAATTGTTTCTTTTTTTAATTAAAAAAATGAAGCTAGAGGTGGTTTAAAACTTGTTTTTGCATTAAGTTACACTCAAGGCATCCTTTTCTCATTCTTATGAGGTTGCTTATGTTTTGTCTATTCCCCTCAGGTCCTGGAGAGCTTTAAGATCATGGACTACAGTCTCCTGCTGGGGATTCATGTGTTGGACAGGAAGCCGCTGGACAGAGGAAGCAGATGTGACAGCAAGCGGGGACAGAAGGTCCTTTACTCCACTGCTCTCGAGTCCATCCAGGGAAGCGTGAAGGGCCCAGAACCAGCAGCTGATGATGAGACGTAAGCACATTGCAGTTTTTAACACCTAACCTAGCTTTAAATGAAGCTCTTTGCACCTTAATGGAAGCCATGCAGTGTGTCAGAGGTTATAAAGGTTGCATTGTTTTAACTGTTACAACAAAAATGCTGAATATTATTGAATCAAACTGATTGTTTTTTATGAAAAAGTACTAAATGAATTCTTCTTTTAGACTGGGTGGAATTCCTGCCAAAAATAAGGATGAGAACCTGCTCATCTTTTTAGGAATCATCGACATCCTTCAGTCTTACAGGTAAGCTCATCTGTTACTGAGGCCTGTGTTTCAGGTATAAAAATCCTATTACGTAGAGAATCGCTCATCATACACACACAATACTGGACAAGCTATGTGCCAAAGGGCTTTAATAATGCATGAAGCATGGATAAGATTGATTTAATTGCAACCACATTTCCAAAAAAGGTTGGGATTTAAATACAAGCAGATTGCAAATTTCACATCAATTTCATTGTCAAACAGAAAAAAAAATCAAATGTTGAAAGTGAAACATTTTATTATTCAATGAAAATATGAACTCATCTTGAAATTGATGGCAGAAAGACATCTTTAAAAAGTTGTCTGTAAATATCTGGGAAGTGAGGTCGACGCTTGTTGGACCTTTGGGGGTTGAATGTTGCCTCATTTTGTCCTATATTAGAGTACCAGGTCTACCAGGTCGCCCAGGTCTACCAGGTCTACCAGGTCGACCAGGTCTATCAGGTCTACCAGGTTGACCAGGTCTACGACCTGGGCGATCTGGTAGACCTGGTCGAGCTGGTCGCCCAGGTCTACCAGGTCTACCAGGTCTACCAGGTCTACCAGGTCTACCAAGTCTACCAGGTCTACCAGGTCTACCAGGTCTACCAGGTCTACCAGGTCTACCAGGTCAACCAGGTCTTCCAGGTCTACCAGGTCTACCAGGTCAACCAGGTCTTCCAGGTCTACCAGGCCATCCAAAAGTCTGGACTCCTCTACGATGAAGCTATGCTGCTGTTATAGATGCAGCATTGTCTTGCTGAAATATGCAAATTCTTCCCTGAAGAACACATCAGCTAGATGTGAGCATATTCAACTTTAATGGTGTATTCCACAGTTCCATAATCTCTAATGCCGGCTCTCTGTAGTCCAGTTAATATCGGGTCCACGATTTAAGAAAGTAATTTCACATTTGGACCACAGAACAGTTTTCCACTTTGCCTCAGACCATCTTAGATAAGCTTTGGCCCAGAGAAGACCGGATCTTCTCCAGATCTGGCTTCTTCTTCGAGCTTTAACCTGCATTCGTGGATTTGAGGGTGAACTATGTTCACAGACATATTTCTGAAAGTCTTCCTGAGTCCGTGCAGTGGTTTGCATCAGGGAATCATGTCTGCTTTTAATGCAGTGCTGCCTGAGGACCTGACGGTCACAAATATCCCTTTTTTTAAGCCATGTCCTTCGCATACTGAGATTTCTTCTTTGACTTTTTTGATGGAATATTTGAAATCTTCACAGTTTTACATAATTCTGAAATTCTAAATGAATTTTCTTTTCTTGATCCACTTTTACAAAACCTCTGTCCATCTTTACTTCTGAGAGTCTCCACCTCTCTGAGGTGCTCTTTCTACCCAGTTATATCACTGACCTCTTGTTCATTAACTTATTAGCTGCAACGACTTTTTTAAAGACATTTTTCTGCCATTAGATCCTAATTAAGCTCATATTTTTCACTGTTGTGAATAAAATAGAGGTTTATCAGGGTTGCATATCACTGAGTTTTATTTTTATTTACATTTTGCAAAGTATCCCAGATTTGGGTTGTATAAAGATATCCATCATCTGAAGATTGCATCACCCGATAGAATTACCATTCAAGTACCTTAAAGACTTCTCTGCTGTGAATCTGGCATCATGTACGTGGACAAAGATCTCCTCCAGAGAAATTTATAGAATATAAAACGTCTTGAACGTCAGACAAAGCAATCGTTAACTTGACTCCTCTCCTGTGCACTTGTACTAGCCGGGTCATTTTACAAGTTTTGAGCCATTATTGGTAAAATGTTACATTTTGGGGGAGTGTAACCAGTTCAAGACCATATTGTTAAGAACCTGAATTATCTGAATTGTCATATAAACTACATTGCAGTGAAAACATTGTGTGGTTAAAGAGCAACAGCTCTGCTGAGTGGGAAAGTACTGTTTCTCTGAGTTTCACACAGGTCTTATCTGGACTGCAGAAGCCAGATAAAACTGGTTTGGAGGTAGTCTTCTCTGTGGAGCTGGGGGTGTGTGTGTGTGAGCTTGCATGTGTATATATTCTGTCATTATCCAATATATTCTTTAGTGCAAATTCTGGTTGTAAGTCTTGTGCACTCCTCGCGAGTAAATCTTTTTATTCTTAAGCTGCGACTCTGACTCTCAATTGTGTTCGGGAAACTGGGTACGAACTTAACAGCGCATTACAGTCCTAGATAGGAGAAAAGTTTCCTGACACATATTGTAAATCCTACAAACTGCTCCTCAACTTGGCCTCTAATCCGAATTTTGAGAAGCAAATAAAATCAAAAGTCAGCATCATAGATAAAGTTGAGGCCACAAATTGATGTTATTGCCACGTCATGGTAACACATGGCCCCACTGGTGATACTGGGGAGGCTCGGTACATCAGTTTATTAGAGGAGTCTTCTAGATTTTTTCTGTTTTAAATCAATTTTCTCTAATTGTTAATTATATTTATTCGTCTTCAATTACTAAATTTATTGATTATAAATAATCAAACACATCCTAATCTGCAGTTTTCATTTATTCCCAGGTTCATAAAGAAGATGGAGCACTCCTGGAAGGCTCTCGTACACGATGGGGTGTGTTTTCTTTTTTCTCTTCACTCGCAGCTTTTTATGTGCTCATGACTGAGTTTGTGTCTGACATCTTTCTTTGCATTTCAGGACACGGTCTCAGTGCACAGGCCCAGCTTCTATGCAGACAGATTTCTGAAATTCATGGGCACGACCGTGTTCAAAAAGCTGCATCGTGAGTCAAGCTCAGAACATTTTCTTCTGTATTTTATATATTTACGCATATTCCTGCTTTCATTTTGTAAGACACTCCCCCTTTTTTTTTTTTTTTTTTTGGTGCATGTCAGCTTTGAGAGGAGCATCTTCTAGGAGGAAGAAGAATTCCCTCCATGCAGGAAAGTCGTTCTCTCAGGAGTTCCTGTCCCCACAGAAGGAGAAGAAGGAGGAGAAGAAGGCCCAGAGCATGGACAACCTGGACGGAAACTGTAAGTCCCACATTTTTTAAAAATATATAATCTCAGAGGAGACTTTCTTGTTTCACTGCCTCATGATGTTTCTGCTGCAACAGTTTACAGTTCTTCCAAACAACCAGATATTCTTCCAAAATCTGCTCTCACTTTTGAGACCACCCAACATGATGAAGAGGATCCTGAAAATAGGTACTATTTACACACCCAATCAGAGTTTATGCAGATAAGGTTATAATAAAAGAGGCTCTAGAATCCAACTTCTATAATTTTCTACACATAATAAGAAATTAACTCTCATAGATGAAGATCTTCAATGTTTGTAAGAGTCATTTTGGTCAGTTTGTGCCCATTTAAAAAGGAAATACTTTGTTTTAAAGCTCTAAAGGCTTTCTGGTGTTATACCAGGGAACTTATAAATGTCATAAAGAGAGATAAAAGCAATAAAAAGATTGAAAGTACTCGTATAAAGTGCACCGTTACACAACATTTGCTTCTTTTTTAATGCTCCAGTGAAGATCGACGAGCTTCGAGTTCAACGATCGCTCTCGATGATCCTCTGCCGCCCCTCAGCACAAGTCAATCAGACTCTGAGTTGGACGTCTACTTGGTATGAAGTTATATTTCACCACTTTGTCGTCCCAGTCAGTAGATTATTTATTATTTATATGTGACCACCTGCCAGTTTTTTGCAGTTTCTGATAGCAAAAATCAGAAAGAGGAGGTCAGAGGGCTCCATTTAGAAATTTAAAAATGAGATTTAGTATACCAAGAAAACGTCATCAGCGGAGCATATGAAACCTTTTCAAGATTATTACGATCATTATAGGATTTTATGAATACAATTAAGAATATTGCAAAAAAACTGAGCTATATTAACTCTTCATTGATCACAAACGGGTTACACAATGCCTGGAAAATAGAAAAATAAACTCTAGATATTACATCAGACACAGAATAAATAAGGAAGAAATATGAGAACAAGTTAACTAACATTATAAGGCTTTGTCGGAAAGAAGATTTTTAATAATAAGAGTAAATAAAATTGAGTAAATTATATTGAAATTAGATTAAATTATGATATGGAAATTAGATGATCCAGAGACATCTGGAGGAATTGTAGATGAGTTTCTATTATAGAGATTCCAGCACAACGTTTCTTAAAGCTGTGGATGAGAAAATACATATTGGATATTATTTAAAATGTAAAAATACATCGTCCATTCATTTCTATTACACTGAAAAGCAAAACATCCTCCCTGGAAGTCAATATGGGCTTAAAACAAATTGTCATAACTGGGATTAACCCTTTAACACCTGACACAAGAAATAATGGAGAGAAAGTTTTAATCTTTTAAATTTCAACTCTTTGTTAAAAAATAAAATAAACAAAAGTTATTTACATATTTGTACAGTATTTTATCATATGATACATCAGAATTATTGTAGTGCAAAAAGTATCTACTAGGGGGCGCAAGGTAAATATCAGATTGCATACAACAGAATTTTAGCAAACAAGATGATGGAAAAGGTCTAAAAAAACAGATCAAATATGACATATTAGCAGTGTTGTCTAAGTTCCTGCTTCTCATGTTCAAAAGTCAGTTCCCACAGCTCAAAATGAAGAGTTCATGTTCATAGTTCACCATTTCAATTTCAAACAAGTTCAATGTTCATTTCATTTCAATTGTTTTAGGTTAAAAGCAAAAATGGAAGACTGGACTTGTTAAAGAAAATAAATGATGGAGTTGTGTCTCGCGATGAAATCAATGAAACTACACCTTATATTCTATCAGTTAAAACAGATTTGCATGTAGAACAGACATGTGGACAGAGGACAAATATTGTTTATATTTTTGGTTTTATTAGTCTGAATAACATTTTTCTGTGTAACAGGGTCTTTCTTTTATGTCAAGCAGCTTTTTTCTGCTGAACTGTTCCTTAAATACTAAATCAAGGTGAAAAAGAATGCTGCAATGTAGAAATATTATAAATAATTTAGACATTTTCTCACACTGGACACCTGCTTCAACTCTTTTCATATTAGAAGTTGACAAAGCTGACTGGAATTTACTTGGTAAAATTAAAATAATGTCAAATTAAAAGCGGTGTATAAGTAATGGCACAACATTTTTAGGTTTTGTTTCCTTTCAGTGTAATAATTAACAAACAGTCAGTGGCTTTTTAGCTTAGCATTTTTAGCAAAATGGACTGACACGAGCTAGAAATAGCTAATATGACTTTGTCTAAAGCCACAGACAAAGAGGCTTATATTTTATTTTTCCCTCTTTTTTAACTTTTACAATTGTCTCTAGCTGTTTGGTACACCAGACAGCCATCACACTGACACATAAATATAAATATGAAAGAAAGCCCAAACTATTTTTGTTTTGTTTTTTGTTGCTAAAAAAATTGGATAAAATGTGCTAGCTTAACAGCTGCTTGTGGAAATAATTAAATTGATATTTCAAATCAAAGGGATATTTGATCAAATAAAATCCTATTAAGAATGTTTTTTAAGGAATAGTAGTCTACAACATTTACAGTTTATTTCCTTTCAGTGTGTTAAACATCACGCTACATTCATTAGCTTGTTAGCTTAGCAAAAAGGAGTTGTAGCAGCTGGGAAAAGCTCATTTGTCTCTGTCCAATTCAACAGATAAACAGATAATTGATTTTATTTTTTAACTACAAGTGTCTCCAGCTGTTTGGCTAACCAAACTATTTGTACACTTTTGTTTTTCATTGCTACATCTACGGATGTAATAAGTTTCCCCAATTTCTTATGTGTAGGCTACAGTATGCTAAGCTAACTGTATGGACGTAGGTCATAACTACTGTAATGACACCCATGGGTTCAAAAACTACTTTTTAATAAGTCAAGTACATAATATTATCATCCCCATCCCAGTATTACTTGACCATATTTGTATTTGAGGAAGTAGCCTACTACACTCAGTGGTTTCCTTCTCAGAAAGGTGTCAATATCCATGTTTCAATATGTGACTGGAGCTTCACGTTTGGGGAAGAGAACACATTCTTGCCCTAAATAGGAAGAGAACTATACCGTATCTTCCTGTTAATGGCAAAAATGTGAACACTATTAATAAACACAGCTTTATTTGAACCCTAAGCCTATTTTTCTCGACAATGCATTATTTTAGGAAAATTACTATCTCTGCAACCACAAGGTGTATTTGAATACTTTTGATGTGATATTAAATGGGAACACTTAAGAGATTTGACAAAATGTTTAAAATACAGTATATTTTACACATAATAGCCCTGAAAGCTCCACATATGGGGCCTTCGGGGCTCAAAGGGTTAAACAAAATTGATAATAGATTAAACATATCATGCAAAAACATTTGCTCATAATTTAAAAGATGTCAGCCTCTCTGGGTAATCTGATCTAATCTGTACAGTTAATTCCTGATGTGAGCTGACAGCTTGTTCTCCTGTATACTATAAATCTATTATGATGTTCTTTTTTAAAATTTCAATTTCATTCTGGGAATATCACAGTTTGTCTCATGAATTTATGAAAGGTTCGAAGTAAAAATGTTTTTTCGGAGAAGTTTGGCCTCAGTATTTTGTTGCAGTGGCATATTTGTAAACGTCTTTCAGAGCTCAGGGGGTCACTGGGTGTCTCTGCATTTTCAGCATCACACAGACTCACCCAGGCAACCCAGCTGGAGCTGACCACTTGTTTGTGTCCAAGCATCCATAAAATGTAAGCAGCAAATCTCATCTATATATCTTTTTTTATAAATTTGTATTAACATAATCTCCTCCGCTGGACTGAAAGCTCTTTTGATGACTCAGTTTTACCACATCGGAAGATGCTTTGTGACAAAAATGGAAACAGTCTGTGAAGCACGAACATGAGAAGCTGCCCTTAAACCATGAGATGTTACTGTTGCATAGTAGAATCTTCTTCCTTATCACATGCAATTCATCTCATCCTGTTGGTCAGCTTTGGTCTTTGATAGCGGTGTCCTTAGGGGCCTGAGAGCTCCACTGGAATCTGATGACATCCACGCCATATGACTCAGCTCTGCCTTTTTCCATCCTCTACACCCTCAGTCTTTACATCCGTGACAGTTTGAGAAACCTCCATGAATTTCCATTTCCACAGCTCTCTCTCTTACATAACCACACAATCCTAATTCAGGCTTATATGAAGCTGTTCTTCAGCCCACATTAAGCAGTCAGGCTCTGTGGGAAGCTTGCAGATGTCCAAGTTAATCTGATCTCAGAGGCTCCAACAGAACATGCTGGGATTCAAAAAACTATAATGTTGGGGGGGGGGATTGGGGCCTTGAATTTATCTCCTAAAGCTGCTACATAGACTTAAATGCAGACTTAAATGACCCGCGTGTTCCCAACTATTTTCAACCTTTTTGCTGTCACGGATGATGTTTCAACTCCATTGATTTGGTTAATATATAAATATATGTTTCATCCAGTTCATATATCCATAAACTGTACTTTAGAGCAGTGGTTCCCAACCTATTTTCCTTGAGGACCCCCTTCATGCAAATACTAAAAAGCCATGGACCCCCTGCCCCACCCCAAGCTCTGTTTTATGCAGCTTGCTACATAGAAACATAACACCCATGTGGAGGAAAGTCATGCTATGCATTAGAAGTAATATACAAATAATAAAACATATCGGTTTTCCTAAAGGAGAAAAATATCAAAATGGTATTAATTTGTAAAAGAAAACCAAAAAAAAATTGGACATCAGGGGGAGACATTTCCCCAAAATAAGTAATGAGGATATCATTTATTTATTTATTTATTTATTGTTCTTAGAGTTTTAACATTTTCTTATTATGTAAAATATTCAATAGGCTAAAAGTTACAAAAGGTCATAAGTATTAAAGAAAGCAATAAAGTGAAATCCAAGGGGGATTAGAAATATAAAATGAAACTAGATATAAAAAAGTCTTAACTTTTTTTTCAAATCACCATTTTAATATCATATATTTCTCTTTTTTGTTTTCCAGTGAGGAGCCACTTGTACTTCTAACCCACGACACGGAGACATTGGGACCTCATAACAACTCCAACAAACGTCACTCTGTGCCTCTTTCACTCTCTCCATTACAAACATGGTGAATGTACCAAATCTCTGAGAGCCCCGTAATCATTAACAGTCTCTATTTACGTGTATTAAGATCAGTGAACATTTGTTGCTACTATAAAACACTATGAAGCTGCTTTTTCTGCTTCTCAATGTTGTTCACTTTGCTGCTAGTAAATATTTGAGTTTCAGTTTTTCCTCTTTTGTTCCCTTTACTGTTAAAATTTCTCAGTGGCTGGATCCCTGAGGAATTAAAATGTCTTCCCAGATATCAGATAAATAATTATTTGCTGCTTTCATTAAGTATGAAGTCATATTTAGAGGTGACAATGATGGCTGCTGTGCATCCCCATGATGAATCAGAATGAGTCACAGTGTAGCTACTATATTACACCATATGCCTAAATTGTTAGAAAATGACCATTTATGCAGCAAGTAAATATATAGATGAGTAAATAAATAAAAATGATTCATAAATAACCTTCAAAGCTACATTTCTGTCAGCTTCATTTGTAGTTTCATGTCTTGTGATAACTTGGATTTGTTAGCATGCTAAGCTACCGCATGTTAGTGTTGTTATTGTTAGCACATTCATTTTTAACTATGGCCTGGGCTGAAATGGACTAGTAAATGCTTCCATGTTAGCAAATGCTAGCATGCTAACACACAATCACCTTCAATTAAACCAGCCAAGCATCAACATGTTAGCATAGCTAGCTAATGCGATAGCTAAACTCAAAGCACCGAAGTGCCTTCAATGAAGCATCTCACAGCTTATGTTGAACTTTCTATTTTTGTTTGAAGATACAGAAAACAAACATGTCATAATCATTTATTTCTATGTATTAATTAGTATTACTACATTGTATTTCCTGTGACAAAACATTAGCTTGTGCAAACTAATCAGTTCTGTATGTAAAGTGTCCTGTAAAAGAGAAAAAATCCCATAATGTGTCTTTCTGTCCTTTGTTGTTGTTTTTATTATGTTTTTATGTAAGTTCATAGGCTTACAATTGTAAACTAGCTTATATCTGGGAAATAAATTTATATTTAATGTTCTTATATTGACCCTTGCTTCATTTTTTGGGCGTTAAACTAAAAGCATAAATATCAAACAAATGGGACAATTCATGAATAATATTATGTGAAGTAAATTGTGCAGGAGGGAAAAGTAGCTTTTCAGGAATAGCATACTTCCATGATGTCTAACAAAAGAATCTAGGTTACTAAGGCCTCAGCGTTTTGGTATAATACAGTAGGGGAGAGAGCGGGGTAAGTAGTGCCAATTTTTACTTAAAGTACCTTTAAAGAAAGGGGACTACAGTAATGCCTCCAACTAA
>JAOXYM010000020.1:22365880-22376947 GCA_028567055.1 Leptatherina wallacei | reverse complement strand
GAAAGGTATTTCTAACCAAATTTATTAATTGTGTCATTTAATTCTGCTTTTAGAAAAAGGATTTGAAAATGCTTTTTAAATCACAGGATTTAATAATGAATTAATGAAAATCTAAACTAAAGTTTGAAGTGGATCGTTTCAGATGTTTTTTGCATCAAACGTTACTTTGTTCCTCGCTGGAAAAGAGAACATTGAGAAAATGTTGTTGTTTGGTATTTTCATGAAAAAGAATCAAGAAAACAATTTAAAAGAAACAAGAAGGATTAAATGCTGTCGGCTGCATTTATGATCTGGAACATTTTCCCTGAAAAAGTTTAGGGAGTGGAAATCCTGACTAGATGGTAACTTTAGGAATCAACCAGCCACATTAGCTGGTGGTCAAAAAGTTCATTTAGGGCCTTGATTGTAATCATAGCACATGTATTACCAACACTATAGACTTTGGTTTATATGGAGAAGCATTGGTTTAATAATGAGGGCTTCATTCCAGTTAGAGGAAGCATGCGTGGGTGCAGAGGTAGACTAAAGCCTTTGTTAATGCACCTGAAATTAGCATCATATATAAAAGGGTTTGTTTCTATATTGCAAGTTATAATAAGACTGTTAAAAATTGTTATTATCTTACTAATATTCTGCAGCCTTGATACCAATGAAAGCAGTTGTGTGAATGCAAAGTAATCATTTCTATTTGTCACATCTACACAAAAGGAGAGAGTAAATTTACCAGCCCGTGCGTAGGCCAGGGAAACTTCTGCCAAGCGCAGACAGCTAGCGTCGTTGTTCAGAGTCCCGTCATCATTCAGGATACCTAAAGGTTAAAAAGAAGAGAAAAAATAACAAATGTGGTGTATGTATGTTGCACATCTTTATGGGTTGATGCAGGTAAACATCAGGGGGGGAGACACTGACCACAATGTCCATGTGATGTGTAGGGACACAAACAGACGTCGCACGCCACCAGCAGCTCCGGGAACAAAGATCGGATTTTTTTAACTGCCAGTACGGCAGGCGTGTCGTCCGTGTCGGCACCCGAACCCCTGTCATCCTTACGAGACAACACGACAGAGGGTGAACGAGCAGGTTCGCTGCCACTCAGAATATGTGGCTCCTAATCCAACTATGTTTTTATAACAGATTCCACTCTGCTGGTTTCAGGTCCGTCATAAGACTCTGAAACCAGCCGTGGGAATTTGTTCTCATGCAGACACAAGAGTTAAAGTTAAAGCAAAACCTGCTGCAAACCAACAGCTTGCATGCATAATATTTCATAAAATGCATCATTACTTAAAAAGAAGGCAGCACATTGGGCCATTTACAAGGTTCTTTATCAAGGTTGATCCACTTTTTCTGTTGAAATATATCAAAATAATGTTCAGGGAGAGTTATGAGCAAGTCTCTTTCTGCTCTTTAAGACGTACCTTTGCTATTTTTGCCGGGACACCAAAAATCAGCACACATTTCAAGCCATTCTGCACAAGCGGCTTCAACATCCCCTCCAGCTTGTTCACCCCATATCTAGAGATTAAAAAGCCACACACAAGAGCGGATACGGAAAAGTAAGGAGCAATACTCTTATTGACACCTTAGTGTTTGAAATGTCAAGATGTGGATGCACTTCAGTTTGTTTGTGTTGTAATGAAAGACAAAAAAAAAAACCGTGTGCACACATTTGCAGCTTGGTTTGGGATAAAGGTCTAACGGATTCTCTTCTTATCTGAGTCTAGGGTCCAGTATTTGGCTCTGGATCCGCCCTTCCTGGTGGCTTTTATCTTAAGACAACACCCTTAATGGGTACAAAAACTGTAGGGCGTCCCTCTTTTGATATTCATTCATCTAAGGCCAAGCATAAAAGCGTTCATCTCACCGGGACCAGATTTAGTTCATGTGTGATTGTCTTCGTTGTCCTTACCTTGCCTGTCCTGGTAGGCTGCCAATAGGCTCCACTGCATCTGGACTGTCTCTGGAACAGAAAATGACAGAAAACAAGATTGAAGTCATGAGTACATTTGTAATTTTTGTGAAAAATCCAGATCAGAAGGGGAAAAAGTTCACTCACGTAATGAAGATCGGGTAGATGAGATTGTCGGGGGTCAGACTGGCCGCACAGGTCTGCCAGTATCTGAGTGTTGGGTGGAAATAACCGCTGTGGATGACTGACTCTGCTGGGGTCTGCATCTTTACCCTTGAGTGCAAAAAAACTACCAAAGACAAAACAAGCAGAGTGACATGGGGAACGGCTCAACCTGTTGTTTTATCTCTCTCTCAAAAACAGACACACAACATGTCCCTGGCGATGTTGGGCTTCAGCTCAGTCACCTTTAAAACCGAGCAAGCATGCGTGGCATTCCTTTCACAAACAGAGGCTTGGCTTGGCACTGTCTCACTGCAGGGTCAACACACCGCAGGTGTCTTCTATTAAATGAGTCAGTCCAGTTCTCATCAATGCTTTGCATGAGCCCTTAATGCAGGATGGGGAAAAATCCCATCACTTCGCTTTAACAACACACTGATTATTATGATTATTCAAGACATTTCTGTCCAAATTAAAGTCTTTTTTTTTTACTTTACACACACCAAGAGTATTTTCTAATGTGTTGTGATGAATATAGGTGAAATATAATGAATTATTCTGAAAAACCAAGTAGATTAATTATGTATTTTTAAAGCAAATCTATGCCAAAGTATTAAAATAAACAGTGGTGAACTGAAACAGGGTCATTTTTATAGCTGATTCCATCAGAAGCAACTTGGCAGGACAAAACTGAAAGCATACTACTAATTAATTACGTTAAATTTCATTTTTAAGAATTAAAAATGATCAAATAATTAACACATGAAAACATAATGATAAATAATGCACAGTATGACATGGTTTAAACTCCTAAACAGGATCTGGTCACATCATTTCCAGACAAATTAAAGCCTAAATAATAATCAAAAGTGGCAGAAACAAATGGGAATTACAATAACGCAATGGTGAACTTGAACTCAACAAATCTCTCTTGATGATATTCAAGCAGAAGATTGAGAATCAACATTATTACATGACATTTTGTCACCTTGCCAAAGACATTTATTTGCTCAAAGTAGTAAATGCAGACTGTAACAACGAGTTTCAATGCATTCAGACCTCACGTCATTAATATATGATTTCATGTTTTAAAAACTAAAGCAAAGAGTTGATAAATATAAAGTTAAGCGTGCTCACCTTTGAAGGAGCGAAGCGACGACTTCACCACACTTCAGCTCAGTTAGCTCAAATGTTTCTTCTTCTGTGGTGTTCCCTACTACTGCCACCTACTGACTGGAGTTTGTTAAGCATCAATATGTATATATTGTTATTATATTCCTGGAAAAAGAAAACATAAAATGGTTATATTTCATTTTAAAGAGTCGCTATGAAAATAAACGTGTACTAACACCGGTCAGATAATGTAAATTTCCAGCCACCCTCCACAACTGAGCCTAAGGGCCACCGTATTATTAAAACCCATCTTCAGTCTTCTCGCGATGTCTTTGTCGTCGAGAACTGAGACAGAAGCTACGATGTTAGCACCTGCTTAGCATTGTTGTGTTCTGACAGTTTCGCAACTTCTTAGATGGAGAAAGAAAAACACCCGATTGTTTTAAGGTAAATTAACATTTTCATAGTAACACTACTTTTGAATGTGGACACACACGCGTCGTGTTCGTAATTAAAGGGGGTTTAGCATCATTTCTGGTGTTAGCATCTAGTAGCATCCTAGTAAAAGGGAAGCTATCATCGACGTGATTTGATTGACAGGCATAAAAACTTTCATATGAAACTAATTAAAACGTGACACAATCGTCTGAGATTTAATTTAAGTTACTCGTGTGAAAGTATGTCCTGAGAATGAGACAAACTAAGAGTGAGATTAAATTAAAGGCCCATTCATGGATTGTTTCTGGCTCTTATTAGACCTAATAAAAGCAGCATACTGCGTCTTCTTCTCCAACACTGTGGTTGTAGTATCAAGCTAAACGAAGGTTTCGTCTTCTTCACCCCCCTCATGAACATCCTCCATTTTTTTCATTTCTAGGTTGGATGTGAAGATGTAGCCAACAGTGGGCCACCTAAAAGCTGCTGTCCCGAGATAACCAGTGACCTCTCCAAACCTGGAGCACGTCGACCCCTGACCAGGGCTGCCCTCAGTCCCTCCGTCCCCCCCCTCCACACCTGGAAGACCCCACTGACCACAGCCATGCTGTTCTCCTTGAGGGAACTGGTCCAGTGGCTGGGCTTTGCTACCTTTGAACTTTTCCTCCACCTGCTGGCTTTGTTGGTGTTCAGCATGCTGGTAGCTCTGCGGGCTGACCTGTTCACCCCCAATCTGAGCTGGTGGCTGGTGTTTGTCCCCCTGTTCGCCGCAGACGGCCTCAGCACCTACTTTACGACCATCGTGTCCATCCGACTTTACCAGGAGAACGAGAAGCGCCTGGCGGTGCTGCGGCTCCTCTGGGTGCTGACGGTGCTCAGTCTGAAGCTGGTGTGCGAGGTTTTGCTGTGCCAGAAGCTGGCAGAGCAGGAGCAGGCCAGAGACCTGTGGTTCGGCCTGATTGTGTCGCCGCTCTTCATCCTGCTGCAGCTGCTTATGATCCGAGCATGCAGGGTCAACTGAGGAGAGGCCAATGTTTAGTGGAAGGATCAGTCCCTGTCTGCCATTTGAGATTTTAAAGCATAAAAGTGGTGTCATCTTTTTCTTGTGGCTCATTGCCACCTTTATTTTTTTTCTTGACAAAACAGAAGAGGGAGAAAATGAACGTTCCAGCTTACACAACAATCTAGTTCCTCCGATATCGGAGTTTCGCAGGATGTTTTCTTGCATGTTTGAGTTATTAAGATGCAGTATTTCCACCTGTTTTTTTTTTCAACACTAACAAATGAATCGTTGCAATTGTTCCAGGACCTCTTTTTTTTGGGGGGGGGGGGGTTACCATTGTACACACTTGTGGTACCTTTTTATGAGGACAGATAGTCACAAAACGTGTCGGAGATTCAGATGTGGATTTGGAACGTAGCAGTGCCTCCACATTGTGCAATCAGTGGTAGACAATGAGCCATAAAGGAAACACATGCTGGAGTTATGTTTTAATGCACGTGTGAACAGAACGTACAATTTTAAACAAACTAGTGAAACCTTCACGCAGTAATGATCGGGGGGGGCAGTTTTTAAAGAGAAGCTGCTGCAGCTTTATTCCTTGTATTTTCTGCCCGGAGTAATATGCTGCTTAAGAGCAAAAAAAAAAAAAAAGTATGTTGGCTGTTGCTGGGAGTGTTGTTCTACAATGTCGCCCTCCCATTGGTGAGATGGCTTGCGTGAGAAAGAAACTGTCAGTTTACAGTCTTTTTTTTCCCTCCGTACAGAAGGACTGAATGTGATTTCCATGAGCAGTAGATTGTGTGTGTACACATCTTCCCCTAAAAGTTGCTGTTTATTTTCACAAAGTGTAATGTACTTGATCTGGTTTTGATCCTACCTTGTATATGTACTGCATGTATTTATGGCCTTGTTTTAATTTAACTCCTGATGTGAAATTCTGTGATTATGTATATGTTGAATATTATTTATGTTCTTATGTTTTTTTTTGTTTTCTTTTGTTTTGCTATGGTGCGTTTGATGTCATCTGTACATACATGTAAATAAAACACATTTAACCTATCTTGCTTAATCAGTATTTGATCAGGGTAGTGTCGAAATATGACCACTAGGGGTCGCTGCTGCTCTTGTAAAGGGGCGTGGTGTGCAACGAGGAAAAGGACCATGTGGTTCTTCTAACTTAATATGGCCTTTTTATCTGTCATCAGTTTGAACATTATTATTATTTTTTTTAGTTTAGTTCTGTCCAATGATGGGCTACATTTTTTTTAACATAACGATACCTGGAATCAATAAACCTAGATATGAATCAGATAAAATAACTTAATATCTCTGCAATGAAGTGACATCAACCAAATTCCATAAAAAATACAATATAAGACGTGAGTTTCCGTGTTTTTTCTGCATGAACGTCAGATTTTTATCTCTATATAGCCTGTAAAAGACACGCCAATAAGGAAATAATTCACATTTGACCCATTTACTTCGTCTTGATCGTCATCTTTATTTGAACTTTTTATTGAGCATTATTATTATGTCTTGGCGCTAAATATTTTATTAGTTACAGTAACTTGTACCCAAGAATAACCCCCTTAGTGCTGATTCGTGTGCAGCAAGCGGCTCCGCTCCTGTGTTTGCCGCATCCGGATTATCGACAGGTGGCATCAGGAAATGCCCAATAATTAGGCGTCGGCGTCCAGCCAAAATCACTAAAAATATAACAGGCCAACCTAGTCGGATGTATCCCTTTAATATCACAGTGCTTAAATAGACCGCTAATTGTAAAAAGGAAATCTCTGCAAACACGGAGTAGGTAATGAAAAATATGCAAAAGAGGCAACATTTCTAATTTGATTGACTTTATCTTTGCAATTTTTCCAACATTTCTGTTTTTAAGCAAATAGAAATTGTTTAAAAATCTAAATTTAGTTTATATTACACAACAGAATATCGTATTCATTCTCTGAGAAGCGTTAATTGACGTGAAAGCTGAAGCGACGGATTAAACTTGAACGCAACTCGTTTGATTGACAGATCATTCCTGCCCATTTAACAATAGAAAGGGGAGTGGCTTGCCTCAACATCCTGTAACATGGGGAAGGTAAAAGGGGGCGTGACTAATATATATATATTTTTTTTACCAATCGAAGGCGCTCGTGCTGCTGCGTAGGGGCGGAGCTGCATTCAGGGGATGTGGGGAGAAAGGTAGCCAGAGAGAGAGAGAGAGAGAGAGAGGGGGGGAGAGAGGAGGAAAAAAAGAAGGTAGGGATGAGTGTGCGCTGATCAGTGCTGGAGGTACAGTCAGAGCCGGATACCGCGTTTAAAGCCGCACCGGACAGCGGCGAGACCGCCTCGGAGCCTGCCTCTCTCCGCACTTCTTCCGAGAAACCACCCGTAATGTCTGGCGGGGGAGAGGTACGCGTCCTTCGCCAAGAGTCCGGCCAAGAGAGCCCGAGGATGCCGGCCTGGAAGCGAGAAATCTTGGAGAGGAGGAAGGCGAAGGGCGGCGGTTCTGGGGGACCCGGTGCCCCAGAAAGTAGTCCCGGTGCTGCGGGCTCGCAACGGGTAAATGGCGAACTAACGGGAAACGTGAACGGTAGTGGTGGTAATGGTGGTGGTCACGGAGCGACCGGTGGGTCCGGGCGGAGCTACACCATCACCACAGCCAGTCAACACTTCGCGAACAACAAAGAGCCACAACCGATGTCCGCTGAGAGGACGACGACGACGCCGCCGCCGAGGGAGGACGACCGACACGAGAGCCTGGTGCTGCAGGAAAGTCTGGGTCCGCTGGAGGAGAACCCGTTCATTAAGCTGGAGAAGGAGCGCAGGAGGCGGCAGGACAGAGAAAACACCGCCCGCCCGGTTCAACACATCCTGGAGCTGTACGGCAGCGTCCCTGGTATCCGGACTATCCGCGCGGAGAACATCATCATCATCGAATCTGACCCGGACTACTTTCCGGACGCGGGAGGAGTTAAAACCAGACCCGGTTGGCAGCAAAACGGCGTCGACACCTACAGCTCACTGAACGACCTCCTAGACCGGAGCGGGAGTGCTGTGACTGAGATCAGAGCCAAGGAGGTGGTCATTTATGACACCACGCTGAGCAAGAGCGAGGAGAACTTGAGCACCTTGGGCCGCCCTGATCATGAAGTCTCGTTTGAGTCACGTGAGGGTCAAGGGAGGGTAAGTAGGATCCTGCAGAAGTTTGACAGCAACTATGGGAAGCTGCAGAAGAAATCCCACAGCACAGAAAACCTGCTGGATCTGGATAGTAGTTCCAGTAGCAGGCCAAGACTTTGGCCCAAGCCACAGCCAGAACTGGTGCCAAAACCCAGACCAGGCCTCTCGGTCAGCAGCCAGCCACCATCACCAGTCTTCCAGGGTACTTGGTCTTCCAAAGCAAAGCCACAGCCTGCTGACTCTGAGCTGAGCAGCCCCCAGCGTCATCCTGGTGCCCCACAGTCTGTGTCGTCTTTCCGTCAGCGGTTTGAGGAAAGTGGAAGAGATGAGCCAGACCGAGGGCCAAGCAAGCTCACCAGAGAGAGAGAGTGGGAGGTGGCTGCTGAAGCACCCCCGAAACCTAAGGTGCCATGCTCTCCTGAGACCCGTCGTGCCCGTGCAGAGTCCCCATCGAGTCCGGTCTCGTCCCAAGCATTGAGCTCCTCGCCTCAATTCGAGATCCGTCCCTGCCCGAAGCCAGACATATCCCAGATTCCTGACGGGGACACTCAGGCCCGGGCCCTGGCCAACCTTCGCCTGCAGTCCCGAAACTCCTTCACGGTGATCCCCAAGCGGCGTCTTCCTGCCTCATCTGGATCAACCAGCCCGATACCACCCGGTCCCGTCAAGTCTTCCCCCTCCCACAGAGCTCCAGAGGTGCCAACCTCCCTCACCCCAACATCGACGAAGAGGAAAGAGGACGATCTGCCGGAGGTGGAGAGGGTGGCAAGGCCGTCCAAGCCAGAAGCATCTGCCACAAGTCCTGCTTCTCCTCCGACCTCTGAACCCTCATCTCCAGCTCCAGCCCCCTCCTCACCCCCCTCCTCTCCATCTATTCCACCTTCACCCCCCTTGTCTCCTGTCCCCTCAGACTCTCCTTCCTCACCCACTTTCCCTTCCGCCCCATCTCCAGAGCAACCCACTTCAGATCAGCTGCCAGTGACAAACATAGACGACATTGAGGTGGAGCCCCCCAAGCGTGTCCCTTTCCCCAGCCCCATGGTGCAGAGGAAAAAGGGGAACACCTTCACCGTGGTGCCTAAACGTAGGGTGGAGCCCGACGCCCAGCCAAGCTCACCTGAGCCCCAGCAGGAAGCCTCAAGCGAGGCCCCGCCGGGCTCCACGCCAACCCAGGCCCCGTACTCTCAGCTGGGCACCCTGCTGAAGAAGCGCTACCCCGCTGTGGAGGAGATCGAAGTCGTCGGTGGGTACCTAACCCTGGAAAAGTCCTGCCTCTCCAAGACTGCTTCCACAGGCAAAAAGGTCAGACATTTTTTATTTATTCTCTCAGCACATGGAGCAGAAAAGATTAAACTTCCCAACCTTTGATTGTTTTAAATCAAGGGGCTCAAACTCTGGTCCTCAAGGGCCACACAACCTGGCAGGTTGTCATTGTTACCCTGGCCCAACGCACCAGATTGTAGACAAGAAGCTGTTTGACCCATTTGATTAGATTCAGGTGTCCTGGACCAGGAAAACAATAAAAACCTGCTGGATTGCGGCCTTTGAGAAATTGAGTTTGAGACCCCTGTTTATGTTGCAGTCTCATGCATCAGGCCAAATCTTCCTGGAAGGATCATCCAAGAAGTTTTTAGTGATCTAAATTTAGTAGTCAGACGTCACGCACGCTTTGCATCTCTGCACCTGTCTCCTAACTGTGCTCCTACCGAGCCGGCACACACTCATCTCCCTAAGCTACCTCGGTTATTTTCTTATGCAGCATTGTTGTGAGTGTGTGTGTCTAAATCTCTCCGTCCCATCACTTGACCTGCTGCAGCCTGTGTTTCTAAGTGGATTAACAGCATGTGTTTACACAACCACTTGGAACAACACTCCAAGCTTTTTTCCTGTGGATTGCTCCCCCCCACCCCTACCCTTCACAAAAGCATGTTATTTGTCGCAGGGCTCATTACTGGGTTAGGTGGCTCTCCAAGCCTATTGACTGAACAATCTCATCAAGGTTCTCTGAGGCTTGGCTCGGGAAATCGGGCCAGCTCCAACCCGTCAAGGCAACTTGTTCTGCTTCTTAAACGGCTTCATTCCTCAGAGGTTTTTTCCTCTTTTGTTATTTCCAGGCCTGAAAGATAATAAGTTGCATGTTTAAGTCACATATCGGATGCTCCTGTTTCACGTGCGTTTGGGATTAATTAATCTTTTGCATGGTCCTGCAGGCTGCTCCGGTTCAAAGCCTACGTGCAAAAGCATTACTTCCGGTGCTGGAAGTGGTGCATGATGTGACACATTTTTATTGACTTCACATCACAGTGGTTGAGCTGCATGCATACAGCACCCTGAGCGTGAGAGTCAAGCTCGGTTGCATGTTATCGCTCACCCCTTCCTCTATAGATGCATTTAGCTTCACCTCAGCTGTTACTTTTCTGATCTACAAAGCACAGCGTGATCTGCTACCCTGAATGTTTCAAAGCCTGTAGCAACTTTTTTTCAATCTAGGCCAGTGTTACAACCTCTCAGCTGTTGGCCCACTGTACTGTTTCCTCAGCCTGGTGCTCTGTAATCCTCTGCTCTGCATGTAAATCACCTTTTAGAGGCAGGGCAAGGAACTCACCGCAGCACTCATATCGTAAGCATGTTTTTTTTTTAACTGTCCCATTTAGTTGTTGCTTTCAACCCAAGTGTTCAGTAAGAAGAAATAGGAAGCATTAACCATGTGCACGTTTGGTTTAACATAAATAAAAAGAGAGTAGAATAGTGGGTAAGTGGGTGCACATCTTCGGAAAAGCTTTGATTCATGCAAAGCATTTCCTGATGTCTTCTCAACCATGAAGCACCCAAAAAAATCTGGTTGATACTTTCTTTTTCCTTTCATACATGCCTTAATAATCTAGCTCAGTAAAGATTTCGTGCCCCCAATTTTTATCCCTCAACATAATCCCAAAGATTACCTTTTGCATTAGAGCCTGACCAAAATTGAATTTTTGGGGCTGATGCCGATACCGATAGGGGGGGTGGGCTTTAAAAAGCCGATATCTGACATATCGGCCAATGTATGAAATAAGAATATGGATATACACAAGATACACACTGTACACGAACACAAGTACTTATATAATACCTAGAATATGATTCAAGACTAAGAAACAGAACACAATAGAATTAAAATAAGAAACGTAAACAACAGTTTTGTTTGTATGTATGTATGTATGTATGTATGTATGTATGTATGTATGTATGTATGTATGTATGTATGTATGTATGTATGTAT
>JAOXYM010000020.1:22273904-22284768 GCA_028567055.1 Leptatherina wallacei | reverse complement strand
AAAAGACCAACTTCACAGCAGAAATAAACATGTTTACAGCCTGGTACAAAAAAACATTTTAGGTTTAATAGGTCAAGCCCCGCAATGCCTCCTGCTCGCCCATTTTTTGTATTTTCCGGGAGTGAGGAGACTCGTGACGCTGCCAAGATGGCAAAGGTAGGAACCGTCCAATAAGCCTCATTTCAGCTCTTCAGAAACCTACGGGTCACGTGACGGAAAGTTTGTCCATATTTTTTACAGTCACTATGTGAGATACCTTCTACACAAGCTGGTTAGCAACATAGAAGCAGAAATACCTCATTGCAAGCTCTTATGTTTGATTCAAGGCAGTGAAGACAGGAATTTAAGTGTGAGCAGCGTTTTTAGCTGCTAATCTGAATATCAGATATAGTGCAAGTGTGGTCACATTCTCATAAAGTCTGCTTTTCCCCCTCATTTTTTGTCACTTTAAAAAAGTAAAAATAAAAAGCATATTCAACCACCTTTGAGTGATTCATTTATGAATTAAAGCTGCGTTTGTAAATATTGCTAATTTAAACGTGTCCAAATCTTTTACTGGTGCTGCAGGAGAAAATGTCTTCTGAGATCCTGCAGCATTAAAAGCCAAGCTTTAGTTAATCATTTAATGAACGCACATCAATAGTGATGTGCGGATCGATACTGAAATATCGATATCAGGTTTCCATGTTCCAGAATCCATTTTCATGTTAGAATATTAATATCTTAGTAATTTCAGGTAAATATAGTTTATTACGAGTTTATTTTCATCTGTCTGTTGGGTTCAGTCCTTTCCACTTAGTGTCGGCTGTTTTGAAAGTGGGCTAGCTGTGTTATCGTCGATACTGGCTTGAATTTTACTTTGTATCAGATCAGAAAGAACATCAGCGGTATCGCACATCATTAGTGAACAATCTCCCGTCCATGTCAGTGTTTACACGGTCATTTTTAATCTCTTTAAAGCGGAATTAACTTTAATTCCGAATTAAAGAGGAATTAAAACTCTCATGTAAACGTGGCCAGTGGCTGTGTTGGGAGCTAGAGCACTGTTCGGGAGAAGTGACGCCTGGAATCACACCGAAAGTAATTAGGCCTCCTGTAGGGCTGTCATGGCTGCACCTGAGGCCACCTGGTCACTCGCAGGTGAAAACATGTTTATATCTGGGAGAAATTTTAGCCACTGTCACAACTGTGCTTGGTATTTGCACTCATTAATAATATTAATAATAATAATAAATTGATATGCCCATCTTTACCACTAGATGTCAGTAATTCTTACACACTGTACCTTCAATGTGCCAAACGTTTTTAAAAAGAAAAAAAAGACCATTATTTATTGAGGCTTCAAAAATGCTGGAATTTGTAAATCTAGACCATGAAATGTCAAGTCCGCTTTATTTATAATGTGCATAAAAAAAAAAGGTTTACAACATAAGAGATAATAAAACTTAAAAATGGCAGATTAAAAAAACAGAAAAACTCACAAGGATGTGATAATCCCAGAATAAAGGCCAGAGGTATGTCAAAGGAGATAACTGAATATAAAATCACTCACAAAGACAAACCTGACGATTAAAAACGAACTAATCTTGAAATTCCAGTGAGGAAAAGTATGTTTTAAACTTGCTTTTTACACTGGGGGGGGTGGCAGCCCTGATACGGAGGGGAAGTCCAGCAAAGGAACGACCGTCCCTGAGGTTCAGCCTGACTCAAGGTGCCACTAAGTCCCTGGTCAGAAGACCTCAGTGATCTTTGTAAAGACACAAAAGACAAGTCAAATATAAACGGGCCGGGATTTAAAGACAATAACATGTTAAATTCAATCCTCAGCCAGCTCAGGGAGGCGAGGACTGGAGTGATGTCATCAAATCTGTGTTTACCTGCTGAAAGCCGAGCGGCTGCTTTCTGGACCAGCATCAACAGATACAAAAGTTTTTATCCCGGCAGGACTTCTAAAAAATGTTTCCTGTTTTATTTAGTAGAGTTGATCATTTTTCATTAGTCCATCAGTTTATCTTCCTGGTTTCTTTTCTTCATTATTTGTCACCGTTGTTTGTTGCTGCTGTCAGCCATGGTCTGTTCTTCTTTTATTTTTGCCGCCTTATTTTGGTTTAGTGCTTTGCGAGTCTTTTATTTTATTAAATACAGGTTTAATTTCCATGTTCACCTGCCTCCCGCCTCATATTCCCGTACTCGGATCCTAAACTACACCTCATGACATGACAATGGCTGTAACTTGTTAAAAATCCCCCCCACACTTCTAATATTTGGGATTTCCATTCACATATATTCCCACTTTCGCACATGAAAATAAATCTAGTTCAATATTTTAACTCAGCAACTTTAAAAAAAATTTTGTGCAGCTATCTCCCTTCATGGTTGTCTACTTCATTTTCCATCCAAATATTATATCATAAATACTTGATATCCTCAAACCTATCACTTTGATTGGTAACTTAAGTTTGTTTTTCTTTCCCAGTCAGGAACCTCAGAGTCTATGACCGAAGGTTTTAACCATGCGGTGCTCAACTTTGTGGTCATTTAAAGCCACATGGAAATACAAGCTGGATGACGCATGAAATTAATTGCATAACTGGTTTAAGAAGTTTCTTTATTCATTTTACATCAAAGTGAGGCCCTGTTTTATCCCCCTGCAGGGGCGCGTCGGCCAGACTGGGAGAGGCAGGTTTTTACTAGATAACTGGTCACTATTAACTAAAAGAAAGCAACATTTATAAAAGCAAATAAATATTTTGTTTTGTCAGTTATTAATTCAGGATGTATTGTATGTCTTTAAAGGGTGGAGACACATTGATAATGGGGGGGGCAGTTAGACATGGTATCCATGTTTGCTCAGCATTATAAGCCAATTATCTTGGCTGGAGACATCTGGTGGCATTATGACTAATACCTTTTCATAAAATGTAAACAAGCTACACAAACACCTGCAGGAGAGCGTGCAGCGCTTTATTAGCTGTATCTTCTCTAGTTGCTGCTTTGTTTCATAAGCACTACAAGCATTTCCCCATGAGAAGCACCTGTCGGACAGCAGTCAGACTGTAGGTGTGCTCCAGATATTAACCTTCCTGTTATATATTTCTATATTTAGGTCGTGCTCCAGGTGTCGTCTGTCATGTGTTTAGGTTGATAAATTGATGAGTTTCATCTATCTATCCATCCACCAGCAGTCCGCTCAGCCACTTTCGGCTCCTGGAAGATGCTCACCCTGGGGGCAGAGTACGAGGACACCTGGGCTCCATCACCTGTTAAGAAACGTGGTCCCACAAAAGGGGCTGAGGGAGATCCGGAGCCTGACGAGGAGGCAGAGGCTTGCTCCGGAGAGTTGGAGGAGCCTTCATGGAAAAGCGTTCAGGAGGGTACTGAACAGAAGTATGACACCGTCTTGCAGCTGGACGGAGGAAGAAAAGCGAGGATGAGAGACGGTGTCCGTCAGGCTGTCTGGAAGCACGACACGCTCAACAACAACCCTCTAGTTCGCAGGTTTGAAAGACACATAGCGTGACATTGTACTTACTGACACCTAGTGGCCAAGTTGGAGATAGCAACCATTGTAAACCCCTCGCCTGCAGGTCGCACAAGGGGCAATCTCCGGCTTGGAAACGTGAAGCCTATGCGGAAGTGACAAAAATTGCAGTTCCCCCCTCCTCCACTAGGTGCTGGCTGCAAAACAGAGCAGATCCCCATAGACTCCCATGTTAAAAAGGCCAACTTTACAGAAGAAATAAACATGTTTGAAGCCTGGTACAAAAAAACCATTTTAGGTTTAATATGTCAAGTTTACCTTCATGACAATTGTTTAGATTTTATTTAATCTTAAAATTCTTCATAAATAAGGGCGTGTCCTTTTGATTGACAGGTGGCAGATATTTGGCAAAATGAGGCACAGAGTAGCACAACCTGGGTTTTTAGTCCATATATTTACAGTCGATGAGCTCGCAGGACGAGGCGGGGACAGATATGGGGCGTACGTCCGATGGGCGTTGTAAAATAAGTAGGCGGATTCTGACGTCCAAGTTCAGTTTTTAGTGATTCCTCCATTTATCCATTTAGTTTGGTACTTTTTTTTTTTTTAACAGAATGCTTATGTCATACCAAATCATTCTCCCTTTAGTCACGGAAATCCTCTTAGCCTCAGGTTATTGCTGGCAACAGGATGAAACATGCTAGCGGCACGACGACAGTATGAAATTGTATAAGCTCGGCACAGCAATCATTAAAATAATTACACTTAGTGATGTTGAACAACCAAGAACGTTCGTTATGCACAAATTCGTATCACTTTCGGTCCTTCAGATCCACGCTCCGGGTTCTCTGATTACTCGCAGGAGGAAAGGCTACTAAAATGGACATTTGGTCAGACGTCCGACCAAAGTCTGACTTCACCCTGTCCTGTGAGCTGCAGTCAGGACCGTCTGAATGCCATCCACCCACAGGAATAAAGTACCCGTCAAAGTTATAGATCCCTCCAAAGATATTTAATCTTCTTTTTCCATGAAAAGTCACATTAATATCTATTCTCATTTTCTGCCTTTGCCTCTCTCCAATTAGCTTAATGTATGTTTTTCTTTGCTGACATGTCTCATTTGCCACTGCATGTCTTGGTGTTATCTAGGTATGTGTGGCCTTAAACTTCATACTAAACAGCATCCATAACCAATTATCCCTCCACTTTTCTCTTCGTTGCTCTCAACAATACCTGTCTTCATCCATATGTGCCCTTTATAGTGAAGCTCTGCCTGCAAAATCCCTGCATGTGCAAGGCACACATGTATTTCCCATATACACTTCTCACAAAAAGTTAGGAATATTCATCTTTCAGGTGAAATTTATAAAACACATAAAAAGTTCCCGCTACTTCGATATTATATCATGAATGTGTGTCATTTAAGTAGAATAATGCAGAGGCAATTCCTCCATTTCATGCAAGCTGACAAGCTGACAACAGTTGGGTTTACCACAACATAAAAAATTTCAATATCTCAATAACTAGTCATGTGTGTGAGATGTCGTCTTGGTCTGATGATGTCTGAATGTCAACAGTGGGATTAAAGACGACTGTTTAGATACAAGTCGTCACTGAACCAGAACATTTAGTGAACAATTCACAGTTCAGACTCCTTTTGGGAATTTTTTTGTGGTTGTTGAGGACAGCATGTTGTACAATAAGTATAAACATCGAACAGTTGTGTGTGTGTGTGTGTGTGTGCATTCAAAGGCATAAAGACGGTTGAAATTAAGTTCACAAATAAAGGTTATAGTGCATTTTAGGTTCATTCTGACATCATATTAAAAGGCAAATATGCCTAACTTTTTGTGAGTAGTGTATGTGTGTCAAAAACAAGTCTGCCCAAAAGCACTGCAGTAAATAAAATGAACCACAAGATGTCTCCTCAGTCCTTTCTAGACAACTTGTGTTCAAGAGAATCGACCTCTAGGAATAATGAACTAGTTAAACATGTTATTATGTTAATCAGACCGAACTAAATGTTTCCAAATATAAGAAAGTCAGCAAAATCTAAAGTTAAAGAGCTTGGTCAAACACTGCAGGGGTGTACAAAACACAGGTTTTTAATGGGGTAAATGGCTGATATGTTACATTAGTGAGCTCATGGATCTGCGTGTTTGGTTAATACTAGATTCTTTTTTATAAGGGAAGCTGCTGCGGGTGAATATAGTAAAAATGAGAACTAAAGTGTGAAGCTTTGCAGTTGTCATATACATCCCTACTCATGTCAAATCAAGCCCAATGCAACCAATCCAGTATTTTTGGATTCCTACACTTTTAAAGTTGTTTTTTCAGCTGAATTACAAAAGCATGACCGTCATTTCTGGTACATTTTCCCCTAAATTAGTTTATTTTATCGTTAGTATTTGTGCTGTTAATAACAAAATATTAACAGCAGCAGAATAACTCATGAAGGTCGACCCAGACAGTACGGACAGTTTTTATTTTACCACCGAAAACTCTCTCATCATCCTTCTGCCAGACTTTTTGGTTCTTCAGGGTTTCTGAAGGTTTTATCGAATGTTTTTCTTTGTACATTCGCTGCTTTTTCTCTCATTGTCAGCCCTGATCTTTTTCATATGAATATGTTTGTTGAGCCACTTAACACTGACCTGTGAGTCATTCAAGCATCGGAATGGCTCTCAAGTCAATGATGAACTAATGTTGTGTCTGCATGGAACAGACAACTTATCTTTTACCTCTTTGTTAAGCAGCCCAAAAAGACACATCATTTCTTCCCATTTCTTTAGTTTAATCTCACAGTTTGTCAGACAGCAACAAGAAGATGAGAACATAGTATCCTTAAAGAAAATTGATCAAACTGGAGAGGAGGAAAACAAAAGAAGTGTCAGGCATAAATCTTACTACTTTATGAACGATATTTATCTTATTTAATAGTTTATCTGTCCCAGAAGTGTGTAGAAAACGTATTAATCCCACGCTGAGTGGAGATGCACCAGATTATAGCTCTCTAGCTAGTTTCCATCAGCAGCATCTGAAAGTGAGGTCCTGAAGAAATGAGAAAAAATGACCCGACAGAACCTGAGAAACGCATCTCAGCCTTCAGTTAATCCATTTACTGTTTATCAAAGCTTCATCAGAAAGGGTCTCTGTGGAAGGGTGGCTGACAAGAAGCCATTATTCAGGAAGGAAAGGGGGAGATAAAGCTGAGGAATACCAAATGACACAAGACCTGGACTGAGAATCTGTGACAACATGACAGAAAAAACTGAGTTAAAGGCAGCAAACGTCCAAGAGGAGCTTTGAAAAGTCATCCAAGAAGCCTGGAGAACCTTTACCGAAGATAACTTAAAGAAATTAAAACAAAGGTTTGTCCAAGAGGGTTCAGATTGTGTTGAGGAATAAGTAAATACTGAATAATCACTAAATATTGACTTTCAAGGTTGTTAGAACTGATGGTGCAAAGTTTTCAATAATGTCTGTTTCCTGGTGGCTCAAAACTTTTGCACAGGGCTGTTTATAGCCCCAGAGAAATAAAGCCGAATACAAATCAGATCTAAACGGACTAAAACTGTCTCATAATAGACTCTTAATCAAGAGTAGAGTATCTTTTTATTGTCCTGTCACCATTCCGTGAAATTCCTCCTTCATTAAACAAGTGGGTCCAGTTAGTGGCATAAATGGATGGAGATCAGATAATAAGTTATTATGTTTATAAACATATTTTTACACCTTGTTTTCTAAAGGAAAACTGACCGAGGTTGATGGTTTGACCCGCAGGGCTTTTCCCAACTTCATTAGGGTTACCGAGTCTAAAAACCAGCCAGCAGACGGTGGGCGCGCGTCTGTGCGCTCCAGCCTCCGATAGGTCCATTTTGGTCACATGCGCTCTTCCTTCCTTATTCCACTGAGGTCTCGCTTTATAGCCTACAGCCCCCCCCCCCATGCAGCGAGCAATCAAAGGACCACCGCTCCTGTTGGATTAGCTTGTTTTTCTTCTTGCTGTTGGAAAAGAGGATCAAGGATTTCACTCTTCTGAGACGCTCCTGCAATTTTGTCTTTTTCTTTTCACTGACACGGAACATTTCAACTGGTGTCTGGATGATGACACGATGCTGTCAGGGGGTTTGGGCTGAGACAGAGTGATCAGATTTGATTTGAGCGTGTTTTTCCTCTACTTAGAGCTCGCGTGATGTGGATGAAACAGCCCCAATGAAGTGAACGCAGCCCTTTTTTTCTCCTTTCCCTCCCCATTTTCCTTTCCCTTTTCTTTTAGCTAAATCTGAAGTGCTTCATTGCTGGAAACTTAAAAAAAACTCACTTAAGATGAATAAATGGAAAGGATCAAGAGAGCGAGGTTTTCAGTGAGGCCACCTTCTTCTCCATTTCTCTCCAAGCAGGCAGAGGTTTGGATGAAGGGTGTTTTGTTGTGATGCGTCTCCTCTTCATTTCCACTGACACCACTTTGGATTTTCCCTTTTGGATCTGTGCGTTTCCAGAATGGCTCGCTTCGCAGATGATCTACCCACCCGCTATGGAGGAAGCACAGTCGGCGGAGGGAGAGGCGGACCGGGCGCCGGCAGAGGGGGCGCCCGGGGTGCTGGCGGCGCTCCGGGCGGGCAGAGGATGTACAAGCAGTCGATGGCCCAGAGAGCCCGGACAATGGCCATTTACAACCCCAACCCTGTCAAACAAAACTGCTTCACCGTCAACCGCTCCCTCTTCATCTTCCGCGAGGACAATCTCATCAGGAAGTACGCAAAGAGAATAACAGAGTGGCCATATCCTTTCCAGACCGACCAGCACCGCACACAGCAGGTGGTTAAAACCCAGAAAACACACCACCGCCGGCAGGCCTATTATTCCTTCACTATAGTTGCTAAAAAGGGTTAAATAGTCAGGGTTGTGAGTACCAGTCCGCGCTGCTGAATTAACAGGTGGAGCAGGCAGCACCTGTCGCTCCGCTTCTTATCTCTGTTCAACATGACACAAAGATGTTTTTACCCGGAGCTGCGGGGCTGTAGGCAAGACACTTCCCTCTTTTCTTCCCAGCTCTAATCTATTCACATTGTCCAAGTTCTTTTGTCAAAATGTCAGCTGTCAAACTGGCTGCCGTCCGCGCGCTGCGGTTAATAATGATCCAACGCGGCCATTGATTAAGGCAGCTTCAAGTCAATAAAGAGAGAGAGACGGTCGAGTCAGGTTGGGCTTATTTAGAAACAGAAAATTTCTTCTTTAAATAAAAGACGGTGAAAGGTGTGTGTGTGTGTGTGTGTGTGTGTGGAGGGGAGGGGAGGGGAGGGGGGGTTAGGTCCACGGCTTCAGCACCGCCTCGTCGTCTTAGTTGCGAGCCCTCTCCATGGTGCTGAACTCGCCCACGTTCAACGCTGCAAAAAATGTCCGCTTCAAGAGGAAGAGGTCGCCCCTCAAATCTGGCTGATTTCTCTCTTTAAATTATGGATGTTATGAAATCTTGTTAGAAGGATAATAACATCGGGATTTATTGCAAAGTAATATAAAGTTTAGATTATGGAGTGAGCGCTCTTCTTTTGTAGAAAGTCAATAAAGTGGGCTGTCTATTGGAAATTGCGTCTCTTCAAAGCACAATTTCAAATAGAAAGATGTAAAATAAAATAAACAATGGCTTTAAAACCTTCATTATTATCTCATATATCACACACATTGTTGATATGTGTAATTAAGCGCCACTATTACAGATTGCCAATGACCCATAAGGCTCGAAATGATTAATTCCTTCCAAGGCATTTGCGTTTTTTCACCTTTTATTTGTTAAAAAAAAATCTGTAGATTAAATGACTCATTAAAGCGAGTATCTTTTTGCAGGGAACCGGGTGAAAGCTGAAGCCAGAGCTTGTGAGACAAACATGAGCAGACAGCTGGATCTGCTCTGTGGGCAACAGTGAGAACAACATTAGCTGTAATCAAATAACGCTGCTTATCAATTTATCTGTGCCCTCCATGAGTTGGATGGAGTTGAACTTCCTATTCTACTTACTACCAAAATTATAAGAAGATAAAAAAAAACCTACAGGAGCTTGAAAATTAACATAAAGCAGATAAACTATTATAGAACCATGTCCCTTATAAATTCATGAGCAAGAAAGCGGTTTTCTGGTTGTGTAATCGGGTTATTTGGGTATCTTTACGGATGATAAATGTGTGGCTTTGCTTCATAAACCGCCTGTTCCTTTGTGATTCATAGGCCCTCAATAGGCTCTGACCCACGGGCAAAGACCCTGTGAAAATGGATTGCAGAATGAGCCCACCATTGAAAATTGGTCAACCATCTGGAAGGATCATAAGCACATGCATAGGATGCTTTCTTCTTCTTCTTTTTCTTTTCTAGAACACGATGGAAGGTTTATGCTTTGGTGGCTAAAATGCATCCAAGTTTAAGTTTAATGGGATTTTTGTTGTTGTCTGCAATGAGTTTTTCCTCCAAAGCTGTAATCTCTGCTGATAACAATGATGAAAAAAGTTTGCACACATGATGTTGTTGTGAAATCAAACTGAATCAACCTCTCCTTAACCCCTCACACTCCGTTTGAGTACATGATCCTGGCAACGATCATCGCCAACTGCATCGTCCTGGCCTTGGAGCAACATCTACCTGAAAGTGACAAGACCCCCATGTCAGAACGCCTGGTAAGTCTACGATCCGTGCAACCCCGGTCTCAGCCGTGCATCGGGTCTGTTTCATTGTTTCCCTTTTCTTCCAGCTCCTATCCTCTCCATGAGCTAGCTTAGACCCCTTGCTCTGACACAGCTCCTCACACAGACTGCAGGGCCCCTTTTCATCCACAATAATAATGCCAAGCCCCCCCCCCCCCCCCCCCCCCCATCCCACTACCACGGTCAGGTATACGACACACTGTGGTCTCTCTTTATTACCCACTTTGACCATTATCCGATCGTGAGCAGGGAAAGATATACCTTGTTATATTTTCTTGTGGATGTTAAAATATCTGTCATGTAGCCATGCACTGATACCAGTATCTGCACTCTAAAAACAAATGTTTTGGATCAACAAAAAAATTTAACGCAACAGTTTGCATCAAGTCTTTTTGAGTTAAGACAACTTCGAATGAAATTATGTTCAAGCAACAAACTACATTGAGTTGGGTGAATTAGCTTTTCCTCTACAATTCGAGGTATTTCTGATTTCTACTCACTTAATAATTGGTAGCACAAACACAAGTTTTTAAGTTGAATAGCTACACATATAGTTAAGTTGACAACCACAAAAAAATTTAAGTCATTCCAATTAGATTTTCTTCAGTAGTTTTTTTTTTTACTTTTTCGTGATTTTGTTCATAGTAGTAATTGGTACAACAAAATTGTTACGCAAATAACTTTTTT
>JAOXYM010000020.1:22219728-22233168 GCA_028567055.1 Leptatherina wallacei | reverse complement strand
TTGTAGACGCGGCGGTGCAATAGGCCAAGCGGCGCCAGAGGTGCGAGGGCCTCCATCGCCGCTAGCGGCTTTAATTTATAAAGTGCTTTTCATGCATAAAGCTACAAAAAATGCTTTACATAATAAAACAATGTATGCTGATTTTAATTTAAGGGGAAAAAAGCCTTCACTTACCAATGTATATACTGTAGCATAGCAATAAAAACCCCACTTCTTTATGTGCTAACAAACAAAGTGCAGGACAGTTGAAATATGGCTCAGAAACTAAATGAAAATACTTATTCATAATAATCAGTTTCAAATGATTTAGGCTGTTGCCTACTCTTTGGGACAGATTTATTTAGGTACCACCACACAGACATCAAACCAATTTCTTTTTAAAACAGTTTTCTATGAAGACAGAGTTGTTTCAGGAAATATTTGTCCACAGAAAACGATCTAATAATACTGTAATACTGTATATGCCAGGTCTGGAAGTAATGCTGCCGCAGAAATACACAAAAAGCAGATGGAGGGAGCATGCTGAGTAGCTTCTGCAGCACAAACGCAACGCTGCAATCCGACGTTGTTGTTGCTGTTGGAGGGGTTTGTGCATTCAGGTAAAGGGAGAGGCGTGGCTATGATGTCATCGGGTTCAGGAAAGATGTTTCTGGGTTGTAAATACTAAAATAAAATGGTAGTATTTTCCGATTTATTCACTTTGAAAACCCGTTTCCAAGCTTTTCAATCTCCCGCACCGCCGGTTCCATGCGGATGAAGAAACACCTTAACTCGTTCACATGTTCCACAATTTCAGCATGAGGTCACAATCCAGGAGCGGCTCAGATGGGACTGACCAGCCATCACATTTTAACGGTTTCTTTCTTCAAAGCAATCGACAAAAACAAGCACAAACATCTGTGCAAACAAGCACATCAGCAGGTATTTTCCCAGTGACTAGAACATACCAGTCCACACGCATAACAATGAGCCAGCTTAGCTTTTACATTTCTAGAAATATACAGATAGAGAAAAGATAAAAAAGATAAAGAGATGCAGCTTATTTCCCTGCTTTATTAAACAATCTCCTTTTTTCACATCACTTTCACAAATCATCCAAATTCAACTTCATGACTTAACATCACTGAAGCCCGACGTGTTGTAAAACAAGAGTAAAGAAAATGATTAGAGCTTGCATAATAATCAGCTATTAATAAAGAATAATGGTATTAATCCAGCAAATGAGGACCTGTGAGAGTACACCTCCCAGAACCAGCAGATGACTGAATACTAACTATGCTTACCAGCTCATTTAGATCAAACTAAGGGGACTATAGATGGTACATTTATGTGTTGTGCTGCATTTTTGGTGTTAATTCTAAAACCTCTCGGCGGATAAGACTATGTGCTGGATGTAGTGTTAGTGCTGTCTAACCGCCCAAGACCCTTTCTGTGACCGCACACAGGATTTATTAGTGTTGCGGCTCTGCATTAGCAGCTCAGCTCTGTGTCGAGGCGTCCCGCTTTCTCTTCAGCTCCAGTTCACCAACATAATAGCAAGACATCCAATGTGTAAGAGGTGGAGGGGGGTAGGGAGGGTTTGGCAAAAGAAGACAGGCGGCAGTCACTGACAAGTTGTTTTTTGTGCACGTGCGGTTAATGTTCTTATGTGCTTGTGATCATGTGTCCATGTCATCGGGCATGGCCTTTTCCTCCTTGTTATTATGACACAAAGAGCTCACAGCAATGTGGAGATGGATGATGTTCTGCTACGGTGCTGCAGCTGATGTGTAAATAATAGAAAGATATTGAATGTAATTAATCATGAAAGGTCTGTAGCCAGTGTATACAGAATACATTACGACACAGCAGGGGCTACTTTGTGTGATGTATGTGTGTGTGTGTGCTGTTTCTGTGGTTTGTCCAGGCCCCCGGCTTGACACCACCTGTGAGCACAAACATGACGCAACTGTGAATTTATCAGGAATCTCCTAAATATTACATCCACTTTTATACAGAACATTCCTGAAGCCGCCTGAATGTCTTTCTGTACTAGTTTTCATGCATCTGTGGACATTATTTCAGATCCTTTTTGACCATAAAAGAAGTATTGGTGCAGTTATACTTGCTAGAACAACCCTCCATCTCAGCACTGCAGCTGCAGTTTTCATAACGAGGAGCTAAAACTGGAATCTTTGAAGAGGTTTTTTCCAATTCTCAGTCTGGTGTATTGATACGTTGACATAATATTTCATGACATAATAAACAATTCATGTATCTAAAAGTAGGAAAACTACATATGTTGAGTTTTAATTCCAACATGGAAAACACATGAAGACAAATGTCATTTAGAGGTAAAAAAAATTAATTAGTCTCACACGTTAGATGTTTTGTTTTTTGTTTTTTTTAGAGCAGCCTACATTTCTTTATATTTGATGCTACATGTTGATGTCATGGTACACATGGGAAGCAATTTCACAGGTTTCATAGTTTTGAAAGTTATAATTTTATGCTTGATTTTGCCGATTTGCCTAACAATAAGCTGCTTGTTTGACTAAATTTAAAAAAAAGGATTTAGTTTAAAACTATGATGTCAACATTGCTTCTGCTCGGTGTCATGCCAGATTTGTTTGAGAGAAAAAAATCAACATTTATATTTAGATATTGTGATGGAAAATAAAATCTTTGTTCATTCTTTTGAAATAAACTATATTCTGTAAAGCAGAGAAGGTTTTAGTATAGCTTCAAGTGAGAGTGGCATTTACTTGGTCAAGATAAATAACTGTTTAATAGTGTTATTGTCTCATTTTATTCATATCATCTGAAGGTTTTGGTTTAAAACACTTATTTTCCACCACAAATATCATGAGTCAAAATGTATTTGGTTGTCACAACTGGAGTAGATAATTATTGGTGGTCGCTACATTTAAATGTTGTTGTGTTTTTGTGAAAATTTAGGGATTTTTTTTTTTGTCATTAATCCTAATTCCTTTTGCTTGTGTGTGGATGGTAGAGATGGGGATTTCAAGCAAAAATACTATTCAAAATCTCTGAAAAGGACTCACCGTTGTCTGAATACACCCATCCCCGGCAAATGTTTGGTGCTAACACCATAGCAAACATGGCATTAGCATGTTCGCTACTTTTCCATTTAGACCCCAGTTTTCCAGCCTACGCTGCTCTGTCATGGCTTTAGTCTGCAGAACAGCTCGGTATATTTTCCAGTTAACATGTAAACGTTACATATGACTCCACATTAGCTCTGTCCATGAATCTGTGTTGAGACAACTTTTCAACACCCACTGACTGAGTGTCCAGCTTGCAGTTAAATCGGTCTTTAACGGACTGTAACTCAGGCCCAGAAAACGTTAATCAAAACTATTAGGAATCATTGGATTCATTTACCAACATATTCTACGAAGAAATGTGCTCTTAACCAACTTTTTCCAAGAATTATGGCGTTTGTGACTGTTTAGAAAGTACCAGTGAGAATTCTAATGCCGTGCATTATTTTCGTATATACCCACACGTAGTTCGACAAGTTAAATCATTGTTATATAACTCCGCTAAGGGCGTCACCATAGCAACGCGTTAATCAACTGGTTAAGATCAGCTGGTTAAGATCAGCTGGTTTTTGACAGGTGAATGAGAGAATCGCTCTGTAGCGTCGAACGGTTGTTCAGCATAAAAAGTACATCGAGGCCAACATAAAATAGTTCCTATACTAAAGCGTATTTAGCAAGTTTTGTGAAAAAATAAACATTTGTTATGAAATGTTTACTGTGTGGGACCAGGGCTTAATTTGAGCCGGATCCAGCCGGAACGCGATCTGGCACGTATTTGATTGGATCCGCCAGCCCCTGTGTCACTTTAAGAAAAATTCCCTAAATAATAAAAAAAAAAATTTTTTTTGTTTTGTGTTCTCTTTTGTTACCGTTTATTCCCCACTGAGGTTACACAAAAAATCTTATGTGGAACAGAGACAAAACTATATCATATTAAATATAAGTATGAATAAAGAAGATAGTGTAGCCTAATTAAGGAGGAACGGTGTACACGCATTCATCTAATGTGTTAACAAGCGGGTTGGGTCCTGATTTGACTGTAAGATAAACACGGGTACCGGGTCAGGTTTGGAAATGATCCGGGTTCAGGCGGGTGCGGCTTTGTTAAATTGGAGCCGAGCAAAACTCTGCCTCCACCGTGTGTGTGTGTGTGTGCATGTTCCGTCACTTCCACCCCTCTTTTGAGTCGCAAACGGCCCCCCCTCTGTGTTCAGGGACCTCCCACTTTACAAATTAAGCACTGTGTGGGACCATAGTATAAGTGGATTCAACAACTCAAACAATGCATTATACGGTTTTAATGCATTTTTAATGCACTCCGTGTTGTGCATTAAAACCGTGTAAAACACGGGTCCACATTGTTTAAACCTTGATTAAAATACTAAGAGAATGTATCATACACAGTTGAACACGCTTGTTGCTAGTGGAATTACAAGAGTTAAAAATGAATATTTCATTATTGTTATAAAGTATTTCTAATACAGAAAAAAAAGCATGAATACAATATTTACAATTTGATAAGAGTTCGATGATTGCATGATCGGTTCCTTTTGACCAGCAGACGCACGCAGTGATGTGTGTAGAATAAAGCGAAATGGAGTGAAGACATCGGTTGCGTCTCCCTCTTCATTTAGCTAAAAAATAACCACGTACCTCCCCTAAACTGTCAGAGCAGAAGACGCAACACAGTCAACAAAATCTTCATATCTTGGATTTGTACTTAGCTGAGAACAAATCCTATGAACACTCAGTAGTACCGACATGTTTGAACAAAATCAGTATGTGTGTTTTCTGCTGTTCTGTTCGTTAGAATACAATAATAAAACTACAGTCATGTTTTTGTACCAGCCTGTAGTCTGGTCCCATGCTGGTCTGTCCTCTCAACTGGCGAGATTGGTGTTCACCAATCTAAGAGGAAAGATACAAACAGTGCAAATGTAAAAAAACTTTTTAAGTACAACTTAAGAACAAATTTGAGAAGATCTGTAAGAAGATATTGGTGAATGAGGACCCATATTTTTGTTATTTGCTCTTCATGTCAAACATAAACTCCATCGAATGACAAAGTTGTCATTTACTGCCGATGTGTGGATGGACCTCCTGTGTCTCAGATAGTCATGGTATCATGACACGCTATCTTAACCTGATCTTTGTTTATTTACTTTTAATGGTTGGTTTGTTTGGCTTTGCATGTTACTTATATTTGTTATCCATTAACATAAACTCACACAGTTCCACACGTTGTACCAGAGAACGAAGTACAGAGTAGGGAAGCTATTTTCTGTTGGGTTTTTCCTGGTTGTTGGCATCTAAATAGATGCAGTAGTGGTTGTAACTCCATTACTATCAGGTGCTGATTAAAGCGAGACAATCACACATCAAGACCATAAATACAAACACTATTTGTTTTCTTACAATTAGATAACTATTTGAAAATCATTGCCCATCTCTAGTGGATACAAGCACTAGTCATTTAAGGTCTTATTTGAATATAAATTGTGTATAATTGATATAGTTGAGTTCCTGCTGACAGGTTTTCAGCCGTAGCTCTGCTCTCCTCCGTTGCTGACTGACGTTGCTGTGAAATGCTCTTTATAATGCAACAGTCACTCCTCTTTGATTTATCTTCTCATTGCTAATGAGTTGAAGGCTGATTATTGAGAAGTTAATGGCTCTCTGTAATGGCTTAGTATAGACAAGGTGATTCATGGGAAATGCTGTTCAGAACAGAACTGGCCACACAGGTTCATTTTCAGCATTAACTGTCGCGTCAGTCCATGAATTTATTTAACCGGGTGTGTTTGAAGGGGGAGGTTGGGGTTTAAATCTCACTCTGATTTGACATGGCTCCAAGTAGAGCACCACAGTTCTCTATGGATGGAAAAATGGATACTCTTACTTCTACAGCAATAGATGTAGAAAATGACTATAATCCCGATTTGACTGTAAGTGAGTGACGTATAGGAGATACAGGACAGAGATCCAGCCCCTTGTGAAGTCAATGATTTAAATCTTGCATCAGCTAATAAGAAGTGTGCAACTAAAACCACTGAGGGCTGCATATGTCCTGCAGCATGTCCTGATAAAAAGGCACATTTTGGTGATAAAGTCATATTTTCATGTTAATAACACTTCAGAATGACTGTATCTGATCTGAAATGATTTTCTGCATCAGATTAAAGAAAAAAAAGCGCTTCGTTTTAAATTTGGTCTTTTGCTTCTGGCAGTAAATAATAGATGTGTGTGTGCATGTGTGTGTAAACACTCTGATGGTAGTTCCACGTGAAATGTCAAATCATGTAAACAGATTAGAGATAGGTAGAAAAGGGAACAGGATGCGGCCTGTGCATTTCCTGCACCCAAACGTGACTCATTGTTTGTTCACAGCCATAATAGTGTAGGCGAATGATGTAGTTAACAAACACAAAGAAGTCTCATTGATTTAGTTAATGCTAGTTAAGTGGAAGAAGGGAGAGTCGCAGAGGCAGACTAGGCTTGAGTTTGATTGCATGGGTGTTGTTATTTAAAATGAGGTTTTCTGTCTTTCATGTCAGCAATTCTGGATGAGATGTTCTAAGTTTCCCGATGAGCGTGAGAGAGAGGACTGGTATACAGACATACAAGCACATTGTAATATTTTACTGTGCAAAAGGCTTAAAATCTATCCGTTAAATATGACTTTTGTTTCTTGTGCTTGGCCACAGTGCACCGATCTTACCTTTTTACCTAAAAACTAAGTTTGGAAACTGAACAGAATAAATTTGTGTCACTCACAAACACCCTGAATGCCTGCAGCACAGCTGTTTTCATTTGACTTCACTACTTAATTTTTTTCCCTCCAGTCAGATCTGACAGCCGGTAACCAGGAAACCTGAATTTTGGAGGCTGTCTGGTGACTGTGTAAACAAAGCTTATCAGTAATTTTACCTCTGAGGTGTTTATGCTCAAAGTTGAGATCTGACTGTAAATATACTTCCTCCCCTCCCATGCTCTAATGACCATTACTTGTATTTGTGGAGAATGACTGCATGAGTGGTCATGTGCATGAAATGAGTATATCTCTGCAACCGCAAGGTTTATCTGAATACTTTTTGGAGTCAGTGTGTGTGTGTGTGTGTGTGTGTGTGTGGGGGGGGGGGGGCACTTGTGAGATTTAAGATGTGTAAATATCACTTTATGATGCTGGTAAAGAATAAATGAAAGTAGCACAAATGAAAAAAGTTTCAGGCTTGCCTAAAAAAAAGACACTTTCAGGATGAAAATAAGTGAAGTAGAGCAAATTATGGAAGTTTTTGTACAGACAGTTCAGACGAGGTTCAGCACCATCTTTTCTCAGAGGACTTCAGGTGTTTAAAGGTTAATGAAATGTCAACTAGATTTTCCCTTTCATCTCTTTTTACGTTACTTTGAAACCCACTGGAATGACGGGCTTTGGGTTCATGGCGTTAAAACTTTTGTAATGATGGCAAAGAGAGAAAAGTCATTATGACTGATTACAAACTGGTAAAAATTTCACCTCACCAATGACTCTGAAATTGTCTGGACACAGGAAATGTTAAAAAAAATTCTAATAAAAAATTAAATCAGTATCTGATCATGGCTGCGATCTGAGCATCCATCCATCGCTTATCCCACCATGTTCTCTTCCTGGTGGGATAAGCGAGCCTGGAATACCTCACCAGGGAAGCGTCCAGGAGGCATCCTAACCAGACGCTTGAGCCACCTCATCCTGCTCCTCTTGATGCTCTGGTCCGAGCCTCTCCTGGGTGATCGAGTTTTTCTCACCCCTTTGTCTAAGGGAGAGCTCAGACAACCTGCAATAGAAACTCATTTCAGCCGCTTGTATCCGCAATCTGGTTCTTTAGGTCACTACACACAGCTCATGATCATAGAGGAGGGTATAACGTAGATCGACCAGTAAAGCGAGAGCTTCACCTTTAGACCACGACAGACTGGTGCAGAGTTCACATCACTGTGGAAAATTCAGATCAACTACTTTTCTTTCCCAAACAAGCAAACTTGCCTTTAATTAATTTATTTTTTTAGCTAAGAATGTATCATGAACATGAACTTGATATGCTCATGTATCGTATGGTCCGTTTAGAGAGCATTGGTGATGGATTTCCTACAAATTGTGAAGAGATTTGACATTTGCTGTACAGTTGCAGCAACACTTGCTGCTTCAAACATTTTTCTATCTGCAATGTTTATATTACAAATGCATGTTTATAGTTGTGGAATTCAGGCAATGGAAACTGTGAGATTAAAAAAGCTTTCAGTATATTGGGAGATTAATGTATTCCCTGTCTTGCCTGAGGTTAGATAATAGGATCAATAGCGCTGTTATATTTGCCCATTAAATATAAAGTTGGAGCCAAACGGGGAGGAACGGCTTGCCGGGGGATATATAAACCCTTTCCTTCTGTCTTGACTCTGTATGCAAAGCTAAGATGGAAATCAATTGCCTCTGAGATATTATTTGACAAGTTAATGAGAAAGGAGAGCTGACCTTGTCGAACTTCACTTTTAGGGAAAGAGTTTGAGATGTTTGTGGTTGAACATCGTCCTTGTGCTCTGCCTGCGCCTTCAATAGAGTTAGACTAAATGAGAGGCTTGAATTTAATGGCTTCTTCCTTTGCCCATGTGCCACCTCTCTGCAATGTTTTAACAACATATCTCAGGCCTGCTCTTTCCTCAATTAAAAAGAAAGAAAAAAGAAAAAAAGGTTTCCAGGCCAAGACAGTGCTGTTTGAAAAGGTGTCAGACGACCTAACAACATGTAGCTTCAAGTGTTTTGCAGATGTTAAATTATTAATGAATAATAAATGCACGCATCCTCCTAATTGCACAGAAGTCAATGAAAAACGACCTGAGATTTCACTCGATTTACTTTCTCATTTGACATTTTCTTAATGAGTTTTTGGTCTCAATCACTTGTTTAATTTTTTTTGTTCCATACATTATGTATAATTCATAAAAAAAAGGGAATCTTCAGTGCAGTACGTGTGTCTTAAATCCCATTTCACTGGTCATTGAAAAGAAAGCTATACCTTTGTGTGCGTTTACTAATGGTGATCTTCAGCTTGGGCATTTTCTAAACAATGTTTTCTTTCTTGAACTATACATCTTTCCGAAGATTCGTCTTTGTTATGATGTAATAACTGTGCTATTTTAAGCCTATGCAACTAAATAAATTCCCAGACAAGGAAATCAACAGATTGCATCAAATCTTCTCTTTTGGTTCAATCTCCCATCTTGAGCATGCATGGGGAAACGGTGGAGAGGAAAAAACCTCCAGCACAGCCAGACTCAAGAAGGGCGGATATCTGCCTGGACTGGTTGGAGGTAGAGAGGATAAAAACACCAAAACTCCAAGCTAGGGATACCTGCTGAGAAAGAAAAGAGAAAGAGGTTACAACAACAATGTCATATATTTATACATGGAAAGTAAAAAGAAATTATGGAAAAGTGCAGGGAGGTGTTCATTGCATCATGAGAAATCCCCCAGCAGCAGGGCTGGCCAGAGCCTTTATGGGGCCCTAAGTAGAGTTTGGTTTTGGGGCCTCCCAGCCACCACAGCACCACTGCTGCTTAATCTTAGTGGTGCATGTTCATTTCATTACACAGTAAATGTAACACACCCATTCATTTGCATTATTTGTATTTGGCTTATGTCATACCAGTATGGTTTTTAAACCTTACTGGGGCAGCAATTTTAGAATAAATTGTTTAGTATTAACTTGCACTTTTTAAATATCAAATAAGTTAACAGCTCAATTAGTGCAAACACAAAATCTTCCAGTACAAAATAGCTTAAATACAGCTGATTTGTCCATGATTTCTTACATCATTGACCTTGGGAGATTTTACAGCGTTCTGCCGGGCAAAATATTATGTGCATGCACCATATGACCAAGGCTGTGTACTGCACCAGGAATGTGTTATTAGGCATGCAACCATGATGAAAATGGCATAAAACTTAATTTTTGTGTGTGTTACCATTTTTATTTGAATTATTAAATTATCATTTTTAATTTTCTTTTTCAATAGCAAAATTTCTTGACATTTCATGTGCATTATGGGGGCCCCCTGGTGGTGTGGAGCCCCAAGCAGACGCTTCGTTTGCTTATGCTTCAGGCCGTTGTTCTGTCGAAACGTGCTACCGCAGGCTGAATTTATAGGTTACTCTGTCGATCTGTGCTACCCTGTCAGAACAGAATACTGTACGTATTTTTCATACAATTCACAGTTTTGTGCGATCAACAATAGTTAGTTTGAATATGATTAATCCTCATATTTGTGGATTATTGATCTTTAAACTAACCTTTAAGGTACCTTATAGTACGGTTTTAAGAAATGAATGAATGAATGAAATATACTTTATTCATCCCTCTTAGAGGGAAATTATTGCAATAACAAAGTTTGATCAAAAATCAAACATTGAATAATGCAGTTATGATCCGACTGTATAAATTACCCCATTAAAAAAATATTACTTTATATAAATTTAGTACATTTATGCAGGTAGATTCCACAGTATAGATTAATGAATGCAGATATTCACATAAAATGTTGTAATAATACTGCAAATAATTTAAAGAACTTATACAATTTCTATGAATATGCAAATAAATACACAAGTTTATTTCACAACACAGAGGTACAGTTGTGACACCTGGACAGTGTGATGTTCACAGGAGTTTAACATGGTCTCTGTAAAACTGCACCACCGTGTGGCTAATAAGGTACTACAGATACTCAGTGAAGCGGACTGAGAACGTGTCCGTGTATCAATGCATTGTCGGAAATAAAACCAAGTTCCTGTTCATTCAAACGTCGTGCTTCTTCATGCAACCGAGACACTACAGACAGTATAAATTTAACCCATCAAAGTGCAACATTATGTATTTATGAAGATAGGATGATCCGACAATGTAAATTACCCCATAAAAATGTGCTACCTTTATACAGTAGCCGTATTAGTGCTGGTAGGATGCCTCAATGGTGTAAATCTTCAAATACAGGCCTAAAATTTCTATGAAAATACACAAAATGCACATAAGCGTAAGCGTAGAACCCATCTCGATGGGAAGGATGAAATGTTAGAACACCGGCTCTGCCCAGCGGTCTAAAGGCCCATTTATGCTCAACACAGAAGACGGATACTCAGACGGACAGCTTTGCCCGTCTCCTCTGTCGGTTATGTGCGTAATTTGTTGCGTTTTCAGGGTCCTTGCACATCCGTCACTCGATACAGAAGAAGGAGTGATACTCCCTGAAACCGCGTGGGGGCAGTTCTGAGCAGAAACAAACCAAAGAAGAAGAGGAGGTGGAACGGGAAGGGAAAAAAATGCAGACGAGGACAAAAATGGACAAAAATTAGAAATTGGTCAAGCTTTTGAAATAAGGCTACGTGAGTGCTCAGGGTGTGTTGGGTGGTTAGAAACAACTTTATAGTGACGCATTACCGCCGCCAACCGGTGTCTAAAACTAACGTCGGATCGCGGGAGTGAACAATGAACTCATCACTGCCCACAAGTGGAGATTAACCATGGCATTGTGAAAGATGCATGGAAGTATGAGGACAGCGATGCATGAGAACGTTTGAAACTGACGCCCCTATTTACATCCGTAAGGGAGCATAAATAGGCCTTAAGCCTATGACAGCATAACTAAAGGGATGAAGAGTCTAAAGGGACACACCTAGGCCAGCCCTAACTATAAACTTTACCAAAAGGAAAAAAATTGGGCCTTATATTTAAAGTGGAAAGGGTTTCTGCTTCCCGAACTCAAGCTGGGAGCTGCTTCCATAAGAAGGTCCGTGATTACTGAAGCTCTAGGAACCAGAATTAAACCTGCAGTCTGACAGTGAAGTGCTCGGTGGGTAAAATATACAACTATGAGATCTTTAAGATCCAATGGAGCTCGGTCACTAAGATATTTTATCTATGATATGTGAGGAGATGAATTTCAAATTCTATGATTTAGCAAGGAGCCGTATGAAGAGAAGCTAAAACTGGAGAAATATGATCTCAGCTGCTGGTTCTCATCAGAACCCTCGCTGCAGCATTTTGGACCAGCTGGAGGCTTGTTAGAGCATTTATTTTTTTGGCACAGTCCAATCATGAGGAACAACAGTCCAATCTTGAAGTAACAAATGCATGGACTAGTTTTATTCATTTATAAAATGTGCAGAAAATTTACCTTAAAAAATTGATGCTACACCTCTGACAAAAACACGAACACCATTTGATTGTTATTGCTAATAATGTCATGCTTTAATAAGCTGCATGACTAATGCACAAGTTATTACGCACTTCTAATAATCTTTGAGGTAAACCTGGTAAATAACACAATTTATTATTATTTTTTATAGGAAATCAAAGTCTGACAATCTGAATCTGACACGGTGCGACATTGACCCAAATTCAGCGAGCAGCGGTTGCACGTAAACTGTTACGATGTCAACAAGCCCAGAGTTTCTCTCACTATCTGTGAAGAAGACAAAAGAAATAGCAGGAGCACCAAGACGATGTTTAATACAAATTAAATTTGTGAGTACATGGGGCTGATGACTTTATAATGCCAGGAACTAATGTGAAGTTATTTTGCTTATGCTTGGACTGATGATGATTGCTTTAATGATGAAACTACTTTGGAGACAGCCTCTGTAACCGCGGGGGCCAGCGAGTGATGAAAAACAAATGAACAAATCAAGCTGGGAGAAAAATTAGACCAGACATATGTTGCAATCAGAAAACAAAAATGAGTGGCAAGAATTAAAATCCCCAGCATTATCAGTAGTAGATGTCTTGTGTGGTTTAGTCTGTATTCTGGTTCCTCACTGGTTTTTTAAGACATTTTTCCTTGTTGACACCATCACTGTAGGGCCTCTACACGTGCTACATTGATGGTTATTGTTTTGTCATACTAACATAAATGCTTCCAAGGAATAAATGTCCTTTGCTGAGATGCACCTGATTCAGCTGCTTACTGCCGGAAAGTGTGAAGAAAACCAGATTTTTATTAGATAATATGAATGTTGTTATATCCATAAAGAGTAAACAAGGTCAGTGTGAAGGAGATTCCCTCCGCCTCCCACATCTGTCAGGTCCATTATCATTTTAACTTATTACAACCTGAATTCCAGAAAAGTTGGGACGTTCTTTAAATCTGGACGAAATGAAAAAGAAAAGGCCTTCAAATCACTTGAGCCAATATTTTATTCACAACGGAACAAACATAACATAACAGCGGTGTTGCATCACAACACAGGGGCAACAATACAATATATTGCGATACAATAAGCAAGACAATACATTTTAACACACACACACACACACACACACACACACACACACACACACACACACACACACACACACACACACACACA
>JAOXYM010000020.1:22120057-22138606 GCA_028567055.1 Leptatherina wallacei | reverse complement strand
AGCTTCAACTAGCCGCATTTAGCTTCTACTAAACAGCAAAATAAAGACACAGACGTTTACTGTAACGTTCTGCAGCTCATCAGGACTTACTGCGTTGTTTTGAATACACGCTGGCTGGAAGATGTGATAAAGTTCATCACATTTTGGTACGTTTGCACAACAGGCAAAGTGCTAACTTAGCAGTCTAATGATACTGAAGCAAACAGAGTGGGTTTTGCATACACACCGCTCTGTCATCAGACTGCAATGAGTGAATTCTTTGCCAAGGTCTACTCGTGTTTCTCTTTCTGGCCTCCTCAGACACCGTTTTCACCTTCTTACTTCATTCAGCATGCCAAACTTTAGATGAAGAGAAGGAAAAAGTAGCAGAAAGCAGAGCCCTCTGTGTTTATAGAGGGGGAGCTGTAAAGCAAAGCGCTCCAGGTCACATGATCCCACGAGAAACGGATCCGCTACTGCAAAGTTAGAATGTCTGGTTTCTGAAGAGGGAAGCCCCCTTGACACACATCAAACACTGTACATTGACCCCAGAAATCATCCATTATTACTCACATTAGGCTGATATTTGGGTCAAAAGTTACACGGTGTCCCTTTAATAAGATATTTACCCATTAACTGTCAGGTCTACACTACAGATTAAAGCATTTACTACAGCAATGTCCTCAAAAATAGCTCATCTAGAAAATATTCTGCTTTTTTGTCCGTTTTCCAATAGAGAGATGAGATATAGTCCATTTTTTGCACCTTCAAAAACACTTGTACATAGTATAGTCATATATAGTTGCAGCTGCGATGACCTCTGTAATGTGCTTAATATGACATGACTGAGGATATTTTTCTTTTTAGATTCATTTTCATTATTCTAAAACATTATTGGCTTCAGCCTGAAAAATCTGTGATTGGTCACAATCAGGTAAACATGCTCACAAATATCCCCGCCTGTGCACATGTAACCGGATCTGCGCTGAGAGGGAGAAGCCAGCTGTCATTTGTTCAGGCCGTCGCTGTGGTAACAGTGTGCTGCACATCCTGTCCTCGTTTTTGCAGATCCTCCGTCTTCCTTTGTCCTCTCTTTCTTCCCATCATTCTTGTTCTCCACCACATTTTCTCCCTCTTTTACTCCTCAGGCTGCTTTGTGCAGCCTATCACATGCTGGGGAATTATATGGCTGTTGATACTGGAGACATATTTTTTTTTTTGTATGCTGGAAATGCTGGCATTTCAGTTCAATTTAATAAAAACATTAAACCCACATGAATACTTTTTGGTACAATACTTGAAGAATGAATCCTGTAAAATCTAACCACATAATTCCTGAGCATGGGTCTTGCTTGACTGGCATGCAAACAATGTTGGTATTATTCTGTCTGGCAAGTTCTCTTATTCAAAGCTGCTTTCATACACCTTGATTTCAAAAGATATTCAATGTCAAATTGAATGTTCCTATTTGGTTTGTGAATCTATCAATAGACTCTAAGTGCTGTATTTATTTTATTTTTTTTCCTGTCTCATTTTATGCCATAAGTCTGCAAAAACCACTGCTGTCCTCTTAAATCACTTACAGTGTTAGCATGTATTCAACAAAAGGCAAACCATGAAAAAAGGCAACAAATTAGATCCAGCTATAAGAAATAAAATGGCTAAGGTACCAAAAACTCACCACATATTGTTTTCATTTGATTAATCAACTAGCTTTGCAATAAAAGGGGATTTTGAACATGAAGGTTGTAAATGATAAAACATTGATGTTTGCAGTGTGACTTTACAGTCATTGTCACTGACAGTTTCTCTAGATATTTAGAAGAAGTGTTAAATATGATGCTTAAATCGTAGTTTTCTGTCAAGCTATATCATTTTTTCAGTGCGTTAGCAGAAGCTCTCTGGGTTTGTATTTAGAGAAGATGAAGGTACAGTATGTGTCATGTTACATGGAAAGCATTTCCTCTTTTTATTATTAAGTTTTACAGAAAAGGAAATGAAAAGAAAGACAAACCAGGTCACAAAATGAGTTAAATCCAACCTCAGAGGGACAACATGACATATTACACAGTGTCATTTTCTGTTTAACTAAATAACTGGGACCAATTTCAGAAGCAGTGTGTGGAAAATTATGTTCAAAACCAAGATTTAAAAGCTTATAGAACAGCAGTAACTTTGGGTTTGAGGTCTGGATGTTTCAGCACGCTGGTTCTTTTCTTGCTCAGTCACTCTGTTGTAGTTTTGCTGCTTGGTTTGGAATCATCAACCCAGTTTCATTGACAGACGTCTCACATTTCACTCCATATTACTTTTGTATTCGATGACTTAATGACTGCAAGGTGGCTGCAAAACAAGCCCAAATCATCATCCCTCCACCACCGTGCTCCACAGTTGGTATGAGAAGATGTTAAGGATATGCTATGGCCAAACATCTCCACTTTGGTCTCATCTGTGTGTAGGACATTTTTCTACAAATCTTGGGGTTTGTTCAGATGTACCTTTGCAAGCCCATGCTGTGGTGCCATGTTCTTTTTAGAGAAAAGAGATTTTCTCCTGCAACCCTTCCAAACGAGCCATACTTGTTCAGTCTTTCTAATTGTAGTCATATTGTAGTCATGTAGTCTAATAGAGACATAAACCTTAACACAGGGGTCTGCAACTTTTACTATTCTAAGAGGCATTTTTCCCTCAGCCCAGCTAAATGAAACTTGTTTAGAGCCTCAAATGTTGCATGACCTTTTAAAAAAGGACAACTTATAATTTTTTTGGAGAACAACTACAATTTTAGGTTTTAAACTAAAGAAAAACATAAAACGTTTGCTACTAAAAGGATAGATTCAATAGGATGTAGATGTTTGTTGAAAATTATATAAAAATAAATAAATAAAGTCCATATTTTATAACCTAATGAAAAAAATTGATTTAAATAAAAATATTACTAGTACTTATAGTGTCAGTATGTTGTGGAAATTCAATGCAGTTATTCCATGAAAAAATCTGGAAAAACTTCCAAAACGTGCATTTGTTATATCTAAATTTTAAAACTTTTGTTGGTTCTTTATAACTTTAGCCGATGTTATTAAGAGCCATTATGTAAGGTCCAAAGAGCCATTTGCAGCTCCGGAGCCACAGGTTGCAGACCACTGCCTTAACGGTTAACAACCGAGGCCTGTAGAGTCTGAGATGAGGCTGTTGGGCTTTTTGAGCATTACGCAGTCTGACCTTGGGGTGAACACTCCCCGGAAACTAGCCATAATCAATGTTTTCTGCTCGTAGTATAATCCTTTTCAGAATAGAATGAGTTTGGAAATGTCCTTATGACCCATCTCGGAAACAATGCTGATGTCTTTCATCCTTGACATCTGAATGCTCCAGAGCAGAAAACTTCAAAACGTTTGATTTTATAGAGGTGATCACTGTTATTGATGACAAATAGGTCCACTGCATTTGATCACTAACACCTGGTTGCTAATTATGCTCTAATGAAAGAAATAATGGTGGCTTTCCTCTAACACACTGCTTCTGAATTTGAATGTTTTTTCCTTTATCATTGATAATAATGATGCAATATGTCCTGTGGGGTTTTTGAGTGAGACCTGATGTTGTGAATATTGAGAGAACGACAGTTTATAACCTGTAATTATCAATAATTAAATGAATAAGCTAAATGACAGAGCCCTCTGCTGCTAACTCAGAGGTTTTATCTTAAATCAACCTACAACAATCTGTTTTCTGGAGAAAATTGTTCAAGTAAGAAATACCATCAGGGGCTAAAGCAGATTTTGAGTTTCAGGACAATGTTATTTAAAGACTATTTGCATTTTAGTTCAATTTAAAGACAGTTAAATGACCATAATCGATTAACTGTATATGCACTGAATAGATGGTGTGATGTAATTATCTTCCCATATACAATTTCTCCCTTGCTTTGCATTTTTACTTTCTTTTTTAACCTAAATATGACTTATACCTGGCCTTTTATCCTCAGGACTGACTGACCAGTGGTGCAGGTTATTTTCAGCTGAATGAGCAACCTATCCTTATGCATATCTGTGTCATTCTCTCATTGTCTTCTTTAGTTTCAAGACCACGGATACAGGTTTTGGCAGGTTTGTTGGGTCATTTGGGGGCTTTCTGCAAAGATATTGAATTCTTTGAGTAGAAAGTTTGCATGTGTGATGGAAGTAGTTATGATATAAAGCAAGACCCTGAAGTTAACTTTTCATGAATAATCACAAGTTAACGCCAACTAAACCTGCAGCTATACATGTGTGCTAATGTAACTGTGGTTCCATATCCATTGTGTTTCAGCTTTGCATAAACCCAGTAGTTCTGGGCTGAAATGGCTTTGGATCTCAGACTAGTTTGCAGTTTTTATGAACATAGATTTGTCTGAAGAAGTGAGAGATGTAAAGAATAAAACTGCCTTTATTCTTCATTCATTTATAGTATCATATATTGTTTGTGTTGTGTGTGTCACCGCCTTTGTCCCATGCTGAACTTTCCATTCAGACGTGCTGTGTGTTGAGCCCAAAACATACGGTTTCTGTAGGGATACATGTCAAATTGGCCATCAGAACTGTACTCCACATAAATCTGCTTCACAGCTGCAGTTCTGAGACGAAGAAGCAGGAACACCTCCTGAAAAGCAGCATTGTTCCCGGCATTCTTCTCTGCTTGACATAAACAGGCTACTTTGAATTCCCTGTCTCACCATCCAGCACCTCCTCTGTGGTGCTTTAGCTGTCACAAATGACAGGGAGAGACTCAGTTTTATGAGGATAATTCTTCCAGTGAGTACAAATCAGCTGTTTGGTGGAGAAAAAGTCATGTGAAAGGAGAACAGAAGTCTTCAACATAGATATCACTTCATATTCATGTCATGTGTTTTACATTAGAAGGCTAATATGACATGTGGATTTATGGATGTGCCGCATCACTGAGCTCATTTGTACATACTACAAATGTGGTGCATCCTAAGCTGCAGAGCCGGTGTGTTTTGGACTTTAATGTTGAAGCTTTGCTGGTGGTGACTCTAGTTTCTCTCCCTGTTTTTCTGCTCTATCCGTTGCCGTAGGAAGCCAGTCCTTTCGTCAATGTGTAGCCTCAATCTGGAACAGCAGTGAAATTTGAAAACCCCAGTGTACTTTTGCTGTACCTCTATTTTTGTGAGGACAAATGTGAGGTTTAAGCCAGCTTTGGGGTTAAAACGTGGGTTTGGGGTAAAGATGAGGATTTGGTTTAGCAATAAACTGGTGTTGGACTCAAAACTTCTATGGTTGAAGAAGAGTTTAACCACTCAACCAGGTAGTTAAGTCATTAATTGTTGAGATAAAAAGCAATTAGTTTGTACAATATTATGCAGGGATGGAAACAATATGAAAGATCAAATGAAGAAAAATTAAATTAAACTTTTAATGATGAAAAAATCATCCGCATACAATCTCAAATCAGACAAACATGATGGAAAATTTAAGAAGGCAATCAAAAAAAGAGACAATAATCCTTACATTTACAATACTTTGCTTTGTATTCCAATGCAGATATTTTTCCTGTAACTTTGATTTCATTCGTTATTTACATCTGTTTTCACATTTAAGGCATTTAGTGTATCTGCAAAATAGGGCTGCGCGATACTGCACAATTAGGTATCGATCTGAATCCGAGTAAAATAAGGTCAAGTCTTGTAGAAACCAAGCCGATGCCAATACCGATGTCGATACCGATACTTTTTGCTCATTTAAAAAATTAGCCTTTAATTGTTGATCATGTTAGTAATAAAACCATAGTATAAAGATTATTTTCCAAATGAAATTCTTTTTATTAACAAACAGAATACCAGAACAGAGAAATGTAAGCTTTTTTGTTTGCAATATAAAATAACTATGTAACAAAATGATCAAATAATTCTGTTATTCGTTTGAGGAAAATAAATTTTAAACGTGTGAATTACTATTATTAGTTAGGTCTCATCACATTGTTTGGCTTTTTCCTTCCAAAGCCCTAGAACAATATCGATTTCATCACCTTGGTATCGAACGATACCGATACTAGCCTCAGTATCGATACGATCAATACTTGGATTGATCCACCTGGCCCTACTGCAAAATGCTTTTGTTGACAAATGTAAAAGATCATTTAAATGTTTAAATCCATAAATCTTTAACACCCTCAACACATTGAGGAAACAGACTGTGTTCAGTCGGAGGCTTCTTCAAGTCTGCCACAGGACAAAAAGGTAGAGGAGGTCATTCCAATGAAATGATCACCACAGTCTGCTCAAATTTGACAAATTTGGCAAATTTAAAACATAAAATACAAAATAAGACGGGATGGATGGTGTCATGTAAAGATATATTATATGATGTTGAAATAAAGTGCAGCTGTTGGCTAACATGCAAAATTACGTTAAAGGGATACCATGTAACTTTTGGCCACTAGGAGCGCTAAACCTCTAACTTCCCACAGACCACACAACAAAATGAAACAGTCTTTCATTGACAAACTTTCCATTGAAGAGGAGGAAAAAGTAGCACAATTATATTATACACAATTATATTTTATTACATAGTATTGTATTTGTTTTTTATGCTTCTGCTGAGTTGTTAAGATTTCCTTTGGGAACAATAAACTGTTTATTCATCTATCTATCTTCAAAGCAGAGCCCTCTGTGTTTATAGAGGGAGAGCTGTAAAGCAAAGCGCTCCAGGTCACATGATCCCATGAGAGACGGATCCGCTCCTGCACAGTTACAATGTCTGGTTTCTGAAGAGGGCAGCCCCCCTCGGAGCGCGACATGCGTCAAACACTGTATATTGACCCCAGAAATCATCCATTATTACTCACGTTAGGCTAATATTTGGTTCAAAAGTTAAATGGTGTCCCTTTAAGATGCCGGTTGACTGATACTTTGAGCCAATGAGGAAAATCACTTAGCTGTTAAAAGTGACATGAAAAGTTGACTTTGAATAGACATGACACCACAGTGAGCGTAATAAGCACTATGAAGCTGCACTTTTAATTTAATTAATAGGTGAGTAAAGCATCATCGGTCGTGAAAACTTCCCTGTGGCTGCAGCCCACAGACGTGCATCAATTTCAGCAACATGGATGCATATTAAAGGAAAGATATTAAAAGCTTTATGGCAATATTCTGCTTTGTTTATACAACTTTCTGCAAGTGTCACTTGACTCGACATAAAGCACAGAGGCTGCTGCTTTTTTCTGCTGCAGCTGAGGATTTTTACTTTTAGTCTCTAGTAAAATACTTTAGATTATAAAAAAGAATCTTAATGCATATCTCAAATTTTCTGAGAAAGCAAGAATCACAGCTTTAAAGTCTTAATTATACACATTTCTTAACTCTCCTGGTGGAATTACGATTCAGAATTGTTAAAAGCGATTTGTACCGTTATCTGGACTTGGTTATTTGCTCTGTCCTCAATTAAAGTTGAAAAATATGTAACATTTAAGTAGAAATACAAGTAATATGGGAAGAAGGGGACCAGATTTATCCATTAGGTTTAGGGTCAGGGAAGGTCCTCACAAGAATAGAGGTATTACCCTCTATTTATGTGTGTGTGTGTGTTTACAGAGACTGTTTTGCAAACAAGAAGAGATGGTGCAGGTGTGACTCCAGGTGTGAATGTGTGTGTGCTTTTCATGTTTCTTTAAAGCAGAAACATGTGCTGTGTGTGACTTGTTGCCCAGATCCAATAGCTCACCATCCAGCTACTAACATTTATTAATCTGAATGCTTTTCTTGACCTGCAGGTAGATCCCTTTAACACCTGACTGGAAAACTACATTGTCTTGAAATCTATTTTCTACTTTCTCATTTTGTTCCTGTTTTGATTCTGACTTCTCAAGGTTTAACTTTGAAGAAGAGACACCGTCGACAAACTTTGACACCTTCCCAGCAGCCATCCTCACCGTGTTTCAGGTAAAATAATTCCTCGCACACACTCACACACTCACACTTTAGGAATAAATGGAAGAATATTTACTTTATCTTTGATTTTAATAAGAGAGAATGGGCGGTCTGTGCGCCTTCTGTACCCTAATGTGCTCAGTAATAATCCTTCATTTAGTCTGTGCTCATCACCCCTCGCTCTGAAAAGTAATTTAATTCCCCAACCTGGGCGATTTGCTCCGTGCTTCACAACCTGCCCGTGTCCCTGGCCTCATTCTGACTCTCACGTCTGGCTCAGATTCTGACTGGTGAAGACTGGAACGCTGTGATGTACCACGGCATCGAGTCTCAAGGAGGCGTTCGCCGCGGCATGTTCTCCTCCATCTACTTCATCGTCCTCACCCTCTTTGGAAACTGTATCCTCTTTGACATCATGACGTAACGACTGTGTGTTGAATCAGGAGGAAATGGATGAACATGTGAAATGGGTTGGGCAGTTCCCCAATTTGTCTTTTGTTCATTTGGTTTTAATAGTGCAAAAATCTGATTAAAGTTATAAACATGATTTGGGGCTAGGACCTCTTTAAAGTTTAAATGCTCGGTATTTACTTGAACTGAACAAATCAACAACATGTCAACAGGTTTTAGGGGTTTTTTTTGTGTGAAGACAGAGGGTTGAATAAAATGGGATTACAATGTAGACATTATCTGCCTTTACATGGAAATATATTTCATATATCTGATTAAAATCAATCTGGTCAGAGATGCCAGCTGACATGTTTACAGGAACGCTGGATTAAGTGTTTGACTGTGTTGGTGTTGACTAAAAACACAACAGAAATATGAACTCCTATAGAGCAGTGGTTGCCAAACTGGGGGTCGTGAGATCATTTCAGGGGGTCGCCAGATAATTGTGAAAAACACATAATCAACACTTATCAAAAAAAATTGGGATATTTTTTATCATAGCTGTCAAAATCAAACCGGTAATGCAGAGAAAAATCTAAAATTATCTCAATTTTTAACACATTAATGCATAAATCTACATGAATCCTTCTTATTTATGAAGACTGACCGTTTTCAAGCCTTATATTTAGGGGATCCTGCAGGATGACCCATCTGATATCATACAATTAATCAAAGTCATTGCGGGAGGGGGGGTCGCGAACACCAATGTATGTTATCTTGGGTGTCGTGGCTCAAAAAGTTTGGGAACCCCTGCTATAGAGTGATGAACAATAGAGATGTCCTACTGTGGTTTGGTCTTTTACCAGTTTCCTACTCCAACAAGTAGTTCCAAACCAGTTGGTAAATGGTCCTTCATGGATTTGTGGTTGCTTGATAAGCAACCAGTTGATGACTATAGAGAACTGAACCCTGGTTAGTTGCCAGCCCCCCCAGCCGAATCTGAAGTTAACCGTTGATCAGCCACTTGCCAAAAAGACACACATAAAGACTTTGTGAGTGAAAGGCAAGACAAGTTTATTTGTATAGCACATTGATGCACAAGACAATTCAAAGTGCGTTACTTAAAACATTAAAAGCATGACAGCAGGGTGCAGAAGAAGCATCAAAAAGTACATGAAGAAAACAGGAAGTGGAACAAAATCATATGAAGACATGATTAAGAGCGTATGAAAAGTTATAATTAGATCCTAAAATAATCATTTAAAATACTAAATTATATCAAAACAATTAAAAGCAAGAAACAGTCAAGATCAGTTAGACGATAAAATGCAGATTTCATGCACAGGCGCATGAGAAAATTAATATTTTTAATCTGGATTTAAAGTGTCTACATTTGGTGAAAATCTAATCTCTAAAGCAGTTTGTTCCACTTGTTTGCAGCTTGACAGCAAAAGGCTGCTTCTTTATGTTTAGTCTGGACTCTGGTCTGGTCTCTGGTCTGGACTAGCTGACCTGAGTCTTTAGATCTAAAGGCTCTTGCACCACGAGAAGCGAGAACTTTATTTTTGTTCTCAAGGCCACAAGAACAAAACTAAGTCATGAGGACAGTTCTCGACACATCGGGTCGGCAGAACTTTCATCTCCTGGGGCTCCGAGAAGTATTGTGGGATTGGTCGGACATTTGAGGTGGGCGTGGTTAATGTAGAAGAGCGTGAAGCGGAATATTGTCACTTCCGCAACTCCCCTGATGCGAGGTTGAACGGATAGCTTTGAATTAACAGCTGATTGAGGAGGTATATAAAGACACGGATACGACAGGGTGCACAACCCCCCCTGCCACAGACGAAGTTTCTTTCTTTCTTTATTCATTTTTGTTTATTTTATGATTATACTTTTGTTTCTAATTCTTCTTAATGCTTTCTGCACCCCGCTGTAATATTTCTAATTTCTAATTCTAATCTAATATGCAAAGCACCTTGAATTGTCCTGTGCATTAAATGTGCTATATAAATAATCTTGCCTTGCCTTAAATGTAAAATAACCGGGACATTTGCTCATTGCACCTAAAACACGACCCCCGGCAGTAATCCCCGCCTCGTCTCAAACGAAACTTCTCATGGAGTATGAAATGACCCGACCAAAACAAACTTATTTCTTGTTCTTGCGACCTCAAGAACAGGAACAAAGTTCTCACTAAATATACATTCATATCGGTCGATCCCTAATTGACAGTCCTTATGCTGACATTGATAAATTTGTTGTTAAAGTTCCTTATTTTAATTCTATAGTGTTCTGTTTCTTAGTCTTAAATCATATTCTGGGTAATATAAGTATTTATGTTCATGTACAGTATGTATGTCCATGTTCTTATTTCATACAGTATATCGGCCGATATCCGATATATCAGATATCGACTTTTTAAAACTCCTAGTATCTGTGTGGGCATCGGCCCCAAAGAATCCATATCGGTCGGGCTCTAGACTTTTTGTTCCGGTCCGGCCCTGGGTGTAGCCAGGGAGTCACATGGCAGTGCCACACAGGAGCAGCGTGAGCACAAACGCAGGAGTGGAGGAACATTTGATTTAAAATAAGAAATCTGACGTTACTCGGGAAGTACTCAGTACTTGAGTAGTTTTTTCATGAAGTACTTTTTTTTACATTTACTTGACTAAATATTATGATGACTACTTTTTACTTCTAAAGTAAAAGTACTTTTGATAATTTTTGGCTACTTACCCACCTCTGCTCACTGCATCTCTTTTCTTCCTTACCTGCTCTTTTTAAGTCAGTTGAACTCTTGAGCTCCTACAAACTGGCTAACTGGCTAAAAGTGGTCCGACTCTGATGTTTTACATGTCTGCTTATATTTTCTCCTGAATGCTATCGTTGTTCAGACACTCTCCTGAACGTCTTCTTGGCCATCGCTGTTGATAACCTTGCAAATGCACAGGAACTGACTAAGGTAAGTGCATCAGGTCTTCTCCACTTTCCTCCCGTAGAAGCATCAGTAACTGTCACAGTGAATCCTGCCAAACTTGTGGTAAGCTTCGAATCTGCAAAGGCAACTAATCAGATTTACTACTGAGCCATTTTTCATTTTTCGACTGGCTTAAAGGATGAGGAGGAGCAGGAGGAGGCGGCCAATAAGAAGCTGGCCCTTCAGAAGGCAATGGAAGTGAAAGAAGTGAGCCCGATGTCGGCTGCAAACATATCGATCGCAGCGTAAGTTTCCAAGAGTCCCCTCAGACAGCACCTCTGTCCAATCCCACACAGGAAATGAACGTCCCTTTGTCTTTCAGTGTGTCCTTCCTTCCGTACGCGCTTCCCTCTCAGTCTGAAAAGTGTGTTTATGTTGTTGATCTAAGTCCATCGTGGGTTTCTCCCCATCATCCGCTCCCATTATAAGAGTGCTATTGTTGTGTTTCCTTTTTTATTACACCTCAATGTTGACCTTCTTCAATACTGTAGGCAATTAAGGAAGCTTCAGTCAACTAGATGTGAGTTTCCCGACAGTGATTTTCACTTTATCTTTTTAAATTTTGTGCTGGTTTCCCCCTCAGCCTTGCTACACGCTGCCAAAATGGGATTTCATTTTCGAAGCAATTGGTCCATGTCTGCAAAATCCAGTTATTGAACCTCTTTAAAGCCTGACCTATAACACTTGGCTTCTCAGAGAAAAACAGTTTATGGCTCATTGGTTGTCCATCTATTTTTCAGGTATTAGATGTAGTGTTTTTATCTGCTCGTTGACCCTTACAATGGTAGATAACTGAGAGAAAATTCATGATGTTGGGATTTAAAATCTCAACTTTGAAAAGCTTTTATAAGGAATGAAATTGACTGAACAAATTCTAAGGCTTCAAGGACAATACATGTTTGTATCTGTTCATAGAATCAGTAAAATGATAGTTGTAGATTTAGCTGCCACTTATTAATTGAGATATTTCTACTCTTTGATTTCCAGGATGTAGTTTGATAAAAAAAAAAAGGGGGTTTCAAATCTGAAAAATGCATAGATGTTTTAATTAGAGTACATTGATCCTGTCAATGTTAAGTTTCTAACAACCCCCTCATCTCCACAAGTCCCATGTTGAACTGTTGGAGTCTGTCAGGACAGGGCTGGCACGATGTTGGAGGGTAAAAAGATACACCATATTACCAAAAGTACTGTTCAAATAAGCGAATTCAGGTGTTCCAATCCAGGTCCATAAAGGCATGGATGGAGCTTTACTGGCCTGTGGAGTCAAGCTATGGACCACATGTGGTTCGGCCTTCTTGCTCAACATCAGGATCTTGTGAATGCAGTTTTGAAAGTGCATTAAAAAATTCCCAAACACACTCCTAAACCTTGTGGAATCCCTCTCCAGAAGAGTCAAAGTCATTATATATATAACTGCAAAGGGTGGGCCAACTCCATTTTGAACTCATAGACGTCTCCATAATTTTGGTAATATAGTGTACCTTATGTCATATGCTAAGTCGCTATGGAGCAAAACCAGTGCAGATTGTCATGCATGGTGCTCAAACAAAATGAGCTTTTCAGTCAGTGGGAATATTTCTGCAGTCTTTTATTCATCTGACAAACTCTTCAGCTCACACTTGCTCCTTAATTCCCGTCTTCTTCACAATGAATGAGGTCATTTATTCTATAGATCACTGCTGTAAATCACTAATGTCTCCATTTCCCCCTTCTTCACTGTTATTACTCTAATTATGTAACTTTTCTGCGTTCATTGTCAGTGTCCTCGATGATTTTATTTGGTCATTGAACCGTGTGGTCACAGGCTAGTGGCTTTAGTAGAAATGAACTGTGTTTATTTGCTTTGTGTACTGTGCAGAGAAACTCAGGGTTTTATTCCAACATGACTTTAATTCCAAGGTAAAAAAAAACAAACAAGTCAAAGACTATTGTGCTTTAAATATGTGTAAAATGACATTTTAGTACTAAAAGACAATCAGAAAGTTTGAAACGTTTCTCATGGTGGGATGAAACTCCTGAAAAGTCTTTTTTTGTTGTTGTTAAAATGTCACTGCTGACCAGAAGGATTTTGTTGCTGTTGTGTTATTGAAGTGGTTGCACAGACTAGCCGTACACTGTGAAACACGGGGACAGGTGGACGGACAGATTGAGAGACAGTCCACCTGTCCCCTTCACATCTGTGTCTCATTTTTTGTTCTTTTGTTTTTGTTCTGCATGTACAGTTTTGTAAAGCAAAATCGAGATGCACTCTCTCGCAGGTCGTCCATCAACAGCATTCAGTCACCGTGAGTTATCTCTCTGTTACAATATTCTCCTCCTCGCCTCCTCCCCTCTTTCCTTCCTTGCCTCCTTAACTCTTAACACCTCTCTCCTGCCTCTGTGGTTGTCCACTTTTCCTCTCGACTTGTGATGCTATCCTTGCCTCCTCCCCTTTCTGGTTATTTCTCCTCTCCTCTTACCTTATGCCCTCTCTTTTGCTCTCCTTTATTGTGGACATCCAGAAAACTAAACTGTAGTGGCTTCCTTCATCGCCTGTAAAATGGAGTGTTTTCAAAGGTTTCCTTACGAAGCACATGAAAATAAAGAAAAATGTTTTGTGATGACTTATAGGTCACATAAAAAGCAAATAATGCAAATAAAGTTGTAATATTCAAGCAGCTACATGACTAAAACTGAAGTAAATCTACGTTTTGAGTGTTGTTAACCGTACAAACAAACATTAAAAAGAAAATATTCATAAGAGAATGTGTGTCCAAAATAACATACCAATTTTAGATGAGCTCATACGAAGCACATTACCAGAGCAAACTGGAGTTAGTTTTATTTCACCCATCTTCAAGTTGTGGATCAAGTTATCAACATTTGGAAATTGTGCTACTAATAATCCCATGATGGCAAAGTCCTGCAAGAGTTTCGGCAGAAATATGGGAAGAAGGAAAGCAATCTGGCTGTTGCTTCAGTTAAAATCTATAAAATCACAGTTAAAAAAGAAAATTGAGGCAGCTACTGGTGGTAATCCTCATGTCTCTGTCACTCCATCTCTGCACCATTAATCCAGTCTTAGTGAGCAGTAGGGCTGGGCGAAGCTGCAAATCTTTTTATTGATCCGATACCAAGTAAATCCGGGGTATGTATCAGTGATTTCAAGACAGATACTTATTTTCCTTGAAATTTTACAAATCATTTAATGATTTTTGCCTTTAATTATGATCATAATAAAACACAGTATAAAGAATTTTGTCAAATAAAACTGTTTTTAATCAACAAACTGAACAGCAGAAGAGAAAAATTTGAATCTGAGCTTTTTTGTTTGTAAACGATATAAAATAACATCAACGATGTAACAAAATTCTGAAATAACTCCGTTATTCGATTTTATCTCACACATTAGCTTGTCAACAATGCAAATTAGCTAAACAAAAGCAAAACCTACTGTTCATTTGGCTCTCATTCATATTCTTTGGCTTTTACAAAGATACACGCTGGTATCAATTGATACCGATAGGCTTGGTATCGATAGTATTGATACTTGGATCTGCCCAGCCTAAAAATCTGCAAATTCTGGCATGTTTTTCCACGATAAAGACCAAACATTTAGCTAGCTTGTTGCATCTAATAATCACATATATAAAATCAAGTCATTATATTCAATGTCCCTGTTGGGAAATTTGGTTTGCCAATGTCAGCTTTATTTATAAAGCACATTTAAAAGCCTAATGCAAACCAAAGTGCTTTACGGTCCAACAACCAAGGCAAAACAATAAAACCGTGAAATAAAAACAGATAAAAGGTCCAGTAGTGCTAACTGCTCAGCCAAAAGCCAGGGTGAACAAACGGGTCTAAAGACGTGTTTTTAAAATAAAGAGGCTATACAGAAAGGTCTTAGATAGAAAACATTCCTACCAGATACGATAAAATCTCCTCCAATATGAACAAACATGACCTCCCAATGAAATTGCCAAATAAAAACAAGACCTAAAATATGATAGTTAAAAAAAAAAAAAAAATCACTAATTTGTTTTTTAAATGATCTATTTTAAAAAAAGAAGCTGTGGCTTCAGGGAAGAAAAGAGTTGTGTGTGAATCTGCTTAACAGTAAAATTCCATCCAGTAATATTACCAGGTAGATAATGAGGCAGGTATTGGTGGTAATCCTAACCTCTATCTATCTCTAGGAAACTTTTGTCAACTTCCAGGTAAGAAAATAAGGCGGATTTCAGTGGATATCCTCATCTATCACTCCAACTATGTGCTATTATTCCATTCCAGTATGTTAGCTAGCTTGTTGTCGGATACACCGCTAATTGGTAACTTAGATGGCTCATGCATTCCATAACAATTTTAGGGCTGGGCTGCCTTGCCTTAAATCCATCATGTAGCCCTCAACTCAGTAAAATATAGTTCCCAGGCTCTGAACATGTTTTAAGCAGCTATTGCGCAACATATTTTCATGCTGCGTTTGCTTTCTTCAGCCTTCAAAGAGTCACGCCTCCTCTCCAACCTTTATCTGACCATTCTTTACTTGGTTTATTGAGCTTATTAGCATTGGCGCCTCCAGAAAAAAACTAATCCTCTATGCTCTCTGATTCCAATAATTTGACATTTTCAGTGTGTTTGTTGTTTTACGCCTCCGGACGTGGCTTTAAAACGCAACACGAAGCAAGTGTAAACACAAATATAACCACCAGCTATAGATTTGCTCCCTTGCCTCCCAATCTGCTGTTTCAGTTGGTCACAGTGGAGATAGAGGGCCAGATACACATAAATATGTAATCTTCCTCTTTATGATAACACTAATTCATTGCTAGAACTGGCCTCCTTTTCAGTCTGCATGTGCTTTGTTAACATAATCAGGAAAAAACGCTCCTATCCTGTCAGTGTAACATCTCTCTTTTTTTTTCTGCAATCATGCAAACGCTACCTGTACGTGTGTTGTTCACCTGTCTGTGGGTACCTGTCCTGTGTCCTCTGTGTCTTCTGTCTGTGTGTCTTTTAGGAGTTATACTGTCTACTGCTCCCCTACTCGACGTATCTTGAGCTTCAGGTGACCAAAACGGAACTAACTTAACTCTCCCATAAGTTGCCATGTAAATAAGTCATACTGTTCACAAAGAGAAACAGTATGCAGTGCCTTCTTACATGAGAAATGGAAGCATCGGACACGTTTAAAGGATTTTTATGCATCATTTTTTTGGGGTTTTTTTGTGAAAAAAAAGCCCATCAATATAATTTCTGACCATCTTCTTCGCTGCTCTGGAATCAGCTTGTTGCCTACAGATGAGACACCGTGCGAATGTGGGGAATGGCCATAACTCATAGCATGGGTTTTCTTTTTGCTTGTTTTTTTCCTGCCTGCCACATTCACACATGAGCTGGTTCACTTCCACTTGAGTAAAAGATGTTCAAAAGTTTGTCTTTTCTTTAAGTAGGAAATAATTTCTAAGCAGCCGTATAAGCAGGAGGAGTAATAACGGAAACCAATAACTCTAAGTCTCATTTCTAAAAGGTACCACTCATTTTTAATACCTTAGTTGGAGCCCCAAAGGCTATTAAGGGCTTTATAATCCATGCACATGTAGTGAAATTAAGCCTGGACCATTTCCCTTCCAGAGTCTAGCGTTGAAGGATCAGTAGTTTATGTTTGAACGATTTTACTCGAGTTGCTTTCCTCTGTTTAATTTGGATAACATTCGTTGTTGTATATCAAGTTTTTATTTCAGATAAATAAGGCTTCCTTGTGTGTGTGAAAAAGCTTTTTAGGAAGCAGTGTGCATCTTGGTGTAAAGCCTGCTTTCAGTTCAAACATTCGCTCGGCAAAGGAAGCCTTGAATGGCACTGTATGAAAACGCTGCAGCGATGATTTGCCCTTTGCCTTCTTTCCCATCGGAACACAAAAGCATTAACTTGCTGTGAGGAGAGAAATTATCACATGAATATGGATGTTTTGCACATCTTCGAAGCCATCTGTGTAAACCAGAGAGGTTTCTTTTTCAACAATATTGGTGAGAAGTTTCCCCCAAGACGAATGGCTTTAGATTTCTGTGGTTGTATTTAAAACCACGTAAGAATCCTTCAGTTTTCTTCCATTAAAACATGTTGCAAACCACCTGTGATCAGAACATTATGCAGCATTATTTACATTTTATGGCTCTTTTCCATATAATACTGAAGCATGGTAAGTGGAAACTTTACCATGGTGAACATTTGTACTGACACATCCATCTTTACCCTATCAGAGGCCTGCTGATTGCCATGAAAATAAACGTAAGCATTATGTTATAGCTATGGATGAAACTGGGTTGCAATGTTCACTTAAACCTCATGCATAACAAGAACTAACCGAGTAGAGATGGATGAGATTCAGAAAATGTTTCTGTAACTTAGTTTTTCAATGCCACATGATGCTTGCTTTTGAATTTGGTGTGATGCTTGCAGCAAGGAGCAGCAGCGCTCTGCAAAGTCCAAGTCGGTGTGGGAGCAGAGGACTAGCCGGCTGAGGAGACACAACCTGAGGGCGAGCAGCGAGGCCCTGTACAACGAGCTCGACCCCGAGGACCGCCTCCAGATGTCCACCGCCCTCCACCTGCATCCTGACATGAAGACTCACATGGACCGGCCGCTTGTGGTGGACGGCGTGAACGGCGACAAGCCCAGCCGGCACCCCGAGGGAGGTCCAGAGGAAGCAGGGGGTCCCCAGCAGGACGGGGTGGGAGACAGCTTCCACACGCACTCCAGGAGGCATCACCGCCACCGTGACAGGAACGGAGAGGGGGACGACGGCCGGGGAGGGAGGCATCACACACATCACAGCAGGAGCAGAGAACACAATGTAGACGGTCAGACGAAAGAGAGGGGGGGGGAGAAGAGCCAGACCCGAGATGGAGGGCAGGGACACAGGCACCACCACAAGGCAGGATCCCCTGAGGAAGAAGATAGTGAAGCGCAAGGAGAAGGAGAGGAGAGGGGGCTCCGCCACCATCACTCTCATCGCCAACCAAAAGAGGGAAATGGCCTTTTAGCTAATGGTGCCCAGGGAGAGTGCAGAGGCAGGGGGGGAGGCAGGGGGGACGGCAACGATGAGAGGAGGGGGCGCTGCTCCCGCATGGTCAGAGCTCAGTCTACGCTGGGCGGAGACGACAGTAAGAGGAACAAGAATGGATCCAGAAGTTACAGGTAGGCTGCTGAGCCCTGACAGAAAACCACATGTGCTCCACATGTACATACATGACAACCACATGTACTCCCTATGTGTGTTCCACATGTACATACA
>JAOXYM010000020.1:22106226-22116545 GCA_028567055.1 Leptatherina wallacei | reverse complement strand
AGCTTCAACTAGCCGCATTTAGCTTCTACTAAACAGCAAAATAAAGACACAGACGTTTACTGTAACGTTCTGCAGCTTATCAGGACTTACTGCGTTGTTTTGAATACACGCTAAATATTTGGGTCAAAAATTATACGGTATCCCTTTAATTTGCTTTCGCATTCCCAATTCTCTGAATAAATTTTGAATTTTAGGATTTTTACTGGGGTTCGTAAAAGCAAACCATTAATGCAGAGATAAATTATAGCACCTTTATTTTTAAACACATTAATGCAAAAATCCATATTAATCCTCCTTACTTATGAAGATTCTGACAGTTTTCAAGCCTTATGTGTAGAGCTCTTGCAGGATGACCCATCTGATAATCAGTCGTAGCGGGAGGGGGGGTCATGAACACCAATGTATGTTATCTTGGGGCTTGTGGCTCAAAAGTTTGATAACCACTGTTCTAAGGTATAGCACACACCCCTTGTGTCCCATACACTCTGTCTGAAGGCTATATACAATGAGTTCTTCGTGTCTGGATTTAGTTTACAAAAATATGCAGGCACGTGCTGTGCAAGTGATTAAGTACCTGTAGAAATACAAAATCAATTAATGCACTTTGAATTTGCATTTAAAATCGATTAGAAGAAAATAAATGAGTCCAGGCCAAAGAGGACCCTGGGGTGAACTGAAACTGTTTTATACCAAGGAAGGGACTGATATTTGCTCAAGCTGATCAAAAGATGCCGGAAATAATCATTTGCGATTATTGCCATTAAAGAAGGAAAAATACAGCTGTCACTGAAATAAGCTGAAATTGACCAAAGTAATAATAAATAAGAATTAAGTGAAAATCATGACATTGATTTTTAATTGTGGTTCACTGAAATATTTTTGAAAAACAAGCAATAAAATGTGATAAACTAATAAACATTATGTTACTTATAAGTTAATATTTTGTTGAACAATCCTTTGAGACAATCACTGCAATCAGGTGTTTTCTGTAACTCTCCATCAGACTTCTGCACCTGTCTGCAGGTATTCTGCCCACTGCTCATCAGCAAAGTGCTCTCATTGGTCCACCCCTGTTTTATTTGTTTGTTTTTTTATTAATTTTTTTTCAACTCAATTAAATTAAAAACAATGTTTTATTTCATTAAATTATAATTTAATCATTTTTTATTTATTATTACTTTTTTCATTCTCCAGTTATTTGAGTGACTATTGTAAATCGTGCCTTTTTTCTTTAATGGAAGGATATGAATCATTTTGAGGACGACTGTATATTACTCATCTAAATGCAATGATCCTAAATCAAGAGGTCCCCCTCACGGCTGACACCTGTCCACCTTTTACATTACTGATGGAAATGCATTTGTCCTGATTTGTCCTCAGCCTGTTTAAAGGGGACGTCCCGTGAATGTACCCAGTAATCTGCCTCTACTGACTGTGTAGCTTCTATGCGGTCTTTCAGGGTGCGCCGGCTGTGTCACTATGTGGTCAACCTACGCTACTTTGAAATGTGCATCCTGATGGTCATTACCATGAGCAGCATCACCCTGGCAGCCGAGGACCCCGTCGCAGCCGAAACAAAGTGGAACGACGTGAGTCAAGCTGACATGTAGACTTCATAAATAAACATCTGGAGGAGCACAACAAAGCACACTGGTTCCCAAACCCATCAACATACTCATCCCAGTATTAGCATGAAGATGTGCATGCTCACACAAGCGAACAGGGATTAAGACAAAAATATCTCTAAAGTGGGCTGACGGGCTGATTCTTTTGGACTGAAAGAGACAAAGTCCCTAACAGGGCTTGACAGTTTTATTCTTATTGACATAGGAAAGCACAAAAACAAGCTTTTAAAATCAGTTGTGGGCACACAGTTCATTTTAAAATGATTTTAAAATGCTTTGAAAACATGGTTACATGTTTCTATACTTTAGATATCCGTGCGTGACATGTTAGCCCTTGTTGAGAATAGGGGTGAAACTCTTGCAGACATGATACTGTACCCCAGGTTAAATTTTGATAGACAAGCACAGCTAATTAGTGTTCCAGTCCGAAGCACGGAGGGAAGCTGAGGTGACGGTGTGTATATCGGAGAGGATGCTCAGGAAATGCATGCGTATGCAGAAGAGCACAGAGCTAACAGAGTCTGAGACGGCATGTTTGTACGAACTTCCGAAGAGTATTTTACACTGCAAACAGCTGTGGCTGGATCTGCCAACGAGTTCTCTGAAAGAATATGTTCCCATGATGTGTTTACAGGTTCTCAAATGTCTGGATTATGTCTTCACTGGAGTCTTCACTTTTGAGATGGTGATTAAGGTGAGAAAATTGTTATGCAGCCTGCTGTGCAATTATTTGGTAAATAATTCTAGGTTAGAAATGATATTAGAAATATTTTATTCCCAATAGAGCATTAATAACATATCAAATGTTGAAACTGAGACATTTGACCATTTCATGGAAAATATTAGCTCATTTGAAAAATGTATGGCAGCAACACAGCTCAAAAAAGTAGGAACAGGGGAAACAAAAGGCTGGAAAATCAACTGGGACCAATTAAAAAACAACTGGAGGAGAATTTGTAACAGATCAGGAACATGACTGGGCATGAAAGGAGCGTTTCAGAGCCTCTCAGATGTAAAGATGGACAGACATGTACCAATCTGAAACACAAAAATGGTCCTTAATGTAAAGTTGTGGAGATATGAAGATCCCACCATCTACAGTGATGAAAAGAATGAGAATATCAGGAAGAATCTGTATGAATGGGACAAAGCTGAAGGTCTAACCTGGATGCATGTGATCTTCAGGTGCTCTGCATTAAAAGGCATAATTCTCTACTGGAAACCACTGCATGAGCTCAGGAAGACTTCTATAAATTCCCTGTCTGTGAACACAGTTCACCCTGAAATCCACACATGCAGGTTAAAGCTCTATGATGCAAAGAAGAAGCCAGATGTGAACAGGATCACTGCTGTTGTCTCTGGACCGAAGCAAAGTGGAAAACGGTTGAAATTCTTTCTGGAAAGCATGGACGGTGTATCCTGCAGAGGAGAGGGAGCATCCAGGATATCTGATGGGGTAGCATTAGTGCCTATGGCGTGGGCAGCGTCCACATCTGTGAAGCTCCATCAATGCTGAAAAGTACATGATGGAGGTTTTAAAGCAACATCTGCTCCCATCCAGACAACGTCTCTTTCAGGGAAGACCTTGCAGATTTCAGCAAGAAAAATTCTGAACCACATACTGCATCATCCGGCTGCTGAACTGGCCTGCCTGCAGTCCAGCTTGCAGCCAATAGAAAACATTAGGAACAACTGGTCTCCTCACTTCCAAGACATTTACAGAAAATTGTTAAAAGATGGAATGCTACACAATGGTAAATAAGACTGTGTCTCAGTTTTAACATCTGATATGTTGTTTATGTTCTATTGGGAATAAAATATGGGTTCAAGAGATTTGCAAATCATTGATTTCTGTTTTTATTTACAATTGACGCTATCTTTTGGAGTTATGTTGTACTTTTTGAAGGAAAATAGTCATTTGTTACCTAATTTAACCCATATTTGATACATACAGTTTCTGAGACATTTTGTATCACTTTATGGTTAAAACTTTGCTCAGATACCTGCAGTATGCAATATGATTCTAATATCCTGCCCCCTAACGGATACAGGAAGCATAAGACTACACTACAATAATTTTGACATGTCACACGGTAATAAACAGTGAATATACCCCACAAAAAATGTTGTTAATTGTTTTCCACATTTTGTTAAAGGGCCAAATAAAGGCTTCAGATTTGAATTTTCTCCCCAGTTTTTCTTGGGTTGGGCATTAAAGTGTTACTTTTATGACATATTCAGCGATTTTCTTTTTAAATTTTTTTTAAATTCTACTCTGCTGATTAACAGATCTGAGCTGTGTGAAAGGGTTCATACATATTTGTTCTAATGTCTCATTTCAACCGGTTTTCTCTGTCTTTTCCCCTCTCTTACTGACTAGATGATTGACTTGGGACTGCTTCTCCACCCTGGCTCGTATTTTCGTGACTTGTGGAACATTCTGGACTTCATTGTAGTCAGTGGAGCCCTGGTGGCCTTCGCCTGCACGTAAGTCACTCTTTCCATTAATCTCTTGAGCGAAATCATCATATCTGCTTTATTAAAGTAGTTTTTGCTCTCTTAGCCTCTCCACCATGCACAACTAGAGTAGGCTGACATGAGGGACAGCGATGATAGAGCCCCCTCTCCCCACTGGTTTGGTCTAACTAACAGCTTGAATGTTGGCATCCTATTATTCTCCCATGAAATTTGGGGCCTTTGTGCTGCCTGTGGGTTACGTTTCTGCCACGACCATGTCAGACATTTTCACTGTTACTGTGCAAGTCAGCTAATGGAGCATGCACAATCTGGCTGATAGGTTTAAAGTTCATGAGGGGGCAGAGGGGCTTTATTTCCTTGTAACACCTGGGTTTTATCTGCTATTTAATTGCAACATTGCAGCTATTCCCTTCTAAAATATACTTTTTAAATGTGTATAATTTTCATAGGAGTTAATGGATCTTCCCTGAAGACTAAACTGGTGTCCAGTAGCTTCTTGGTTAAACTACACTTTTACAGCTGTTTCAGGCCCTGAATGTTTGCATGTAATGTATGAAATGTATGCCTCTCCAACATAAACAAATAGCTACAATGTGAATATATCCAGTCCATTAACTACATATGGCACTTTGCTTTATATTAAACAGTAAGAACTAATTGTAACCTAAGATCTGGATGAGTTCTGGCCCTGTTCACACACTTTAGTCCATTTCTATCAGAGTTAATCATTGAATATTTACAGATTTGCTTTCTACATCTCTGAAAGGAAGGGCAAAAAAAAAAAAAAAAAGGGTTTGAAACATGTACGGATTATGTGCTTTTTACTTGTGTAGTTTTCTTTATAATGTTTTCTGTGACTTGGAATTTTGTTGTTGTCTTTCCCCAGCTTTAGATTGACGCTTCTCTCTGTCGTTTATCTGTTGCTGATTATGTCTTTGTCACTTTTTTTGTCTTCTTTCTTCTATGTGTTCGTGTTCGGATTGCTTTCAGGAGCCTCATGGGGTAATGCCTGCTCTTTGTGCCTATCTCTCCACGTGTATCTCTTCCTGTTTGCGTCCTCTGCTTTCCTTCATGTCCGTCAGCCGCTGTCATTTCAGTTCGTAGTCTGCATCAGCCTCCTTCTCTCAGCTAAATGTTTCGAGCAAATGTCATATTTTGTTATTTTCTGTTCTTATCACCGCTGCCAGAGACGTGATTAAAGATACTGGCATTTACTCTGTTTCTGTTATATAACTGTGTTACTGCTGCGTTCAGGTTACATAAGCATAATTACCTGCTTTACAATTATCTGGTGTATTTAATGTTAGCAGAGCGTATGTAACATTACACAGTACAATGTTTGAAATATTCCCATTTTTCAGGGTTCAGGGTTTTATAAATGTTATAAATAATTAATCAGAGTGAATATTAGCAATTTTTTTTCATATTTAAATGCAAAGACATAAACATGGATAAGATATGGTATAATTATTCTGCTCAGAAGTCTCTTTAAGCGCACACTGCTTGTGCCGGTTTGCACAGGAGAGAGTCAAGAGGTTATCAGGTTGAACCATTTCCCCTTCTTCCCTTCTTCACACATTCACTTCCTGTCCATCATTTGCTCCTCATCAACTCACATTCGTATCATGCAAGTGTGCAACGGGCTGCATTTACAAAGCAGGGCTTGAAGATAAAAATGGACGCCTTATAGGCAGATCTTAGTTTTATGGTTCATGATATATCAACAAATTTATTGATGTATTGCATTGAAGTATGCAACAGATGTGCTACGTCTGTTGTAAGCTGAAAAAAATACAGATTTAAGTAATGAAAAGGTAGCTTAGCCTTCAGAATAAACCAAAATTGATTCATTTAAAGCCCCATTGTGTAATAATTACTTCCATCTAGTGGTTCGCTAATTGAATCAAACAACTTAGTGGTGCTCTCTGGGGCCTCGCCGTTTAAGCGTGTTACTACCACTACGGAAGCCGCGGACAGTCATAAATGTGAAAACGTCGACATCTTGCACAAGTTGGAGCCTCCTGTCAGATGATGAGGCACAGAACAATATAACTCTGTTTCCTTATTGATGACGATAAGCTACACGCATGCCCTCCATGTATCTGGTACAAAGCTACTGCTAATAGCTAACTTTGTCTTGTGAAATTGTTTTTCATGACCTGTGGACTCAGAGATGATCAGATGAAGAGCGAGAGGTAGAGGCGGTCAAAGCAGGGTTAGTGAACCTGTACGCGGCTGCAAGAGGAAAACAAAGAGCTCTACTCTCAGACATGTTTATACAGCTCTGTTCATAGCAGCCAGTTTTATAGGCTGGAGTGAACCAATAGACTGATCTCCTCTCATATGTTCTGCAGAATTTGGCTTATTTTAACCCAAAAACATAAATTCAGGATTCAAATGAAAGTCGATAACCTTTGAAGCGTGCTGTTATGAAGAAACTAATTGAGCACACTATGCTGGTCGATTTACATTTAAAGCCAATCAAAAGACACACGTAGATGCATTTTTGCATCAGGTGATGGAAAAAGATGTGAATGCACAAACTCTTTCAACTTAAGCTAAGAATTCATGTTATGACAGCCAATCAGCACTGAGATTGTTCTGATGTCATTTGGAGTGAGAGTCAGTGGATTTATTTATGAATGACTATCAGTAATCTAACAAGTAAAACAGGGGCCAACTTAGTGAAGCTGTTTATTGGTAACCCTGGAAGGAGATATGCCCTCGTCAAAAGCCGACAGTAATGCTCGGGGGGCCGCTGTCCTGCAGGTTTTAGATGCATCGAAAACCTGCTGGACAGCAAACCTACAGAGTTTTATTTTTATATGTTTATATTTTTCTCACACATCTCATGTGCTGAGGCTCGATGCCATTAAGTCGGGCCTCTGCCAGACTGGGAAGAGTTGGTAGTGACCTCAGACATGCAAATATAAGCCCTCACGTACAGAAAAAGGTTTTTCTTTTGCATATGTCCCCTTTAATTGCTGCCAGTTCAGAGGTCGATGGCATAAATCTGCAATGAAACTGTTAGAAGTTTGTTAAACAGAAACCAGGAAAATCCAAAGCTGCCAGTGATGCCAGGACCTCCGTTCTGCTTCACGCTACGTGACAAATTAAGGAACACCTCATTTTGGAAGAGGTGCAGTTTTGACTGCAGTGTAAATGCAGACCCACAGCTTTACGTTCTCATTAACAGCATCTTCTCTTCTTTCCTCTTTAAAAAAACCCTTTTTTTCTGTTTTTCTTTAATTTATTCTCTCTACAGTGTCGAATTCTTGATTGAATTTCCAGTGTCTGTTACTTTCCTCTTTGAAATAGTGATTACTTGAAGAATAACTGGTTGTTTCTTATGTGTGTTTTCTTTTCGTGTGTCTTTACGTCATAAGTTAGAAATCTGAAATTATTCACTGTATCTTCATGCCTTTGCAATATCCGCTTTTAAGTGTTGCTCTGTCCTTCTCTCTATGCCGGTCTTTTTCTGTACTGTCTGCTTGCATTTGCTTATTGCTTCTTTTCCTCATCAGATCGCAGCAAAGTGTGGCCAGGTGGGAACTGTCCCTATCTATCTTTTGTTTATTGACCCTCTTATAAGCTGCTTTTCCCCTCCACATGTGAAACATTCCTCTTCTCATCCTCCTAAATAAAACTTCTCACTCCTGATCCCGAGGTGCTTGCAATAAGGCCATGATCCCCCTCCTTCCTTGCTCTCTACCCTTTTAGAAATGTATCCTGTGCCAATATTGGGACAATATTGGGAGGTTGCCCTCATAGCTTTCAGAAGCACTAAATAGCTACCTCTCCACTTTGAACTCAGGTTATCTGTTATGTCAAAGCTAAAGTCTTTATTCATCATTTCGCTTTGATTCTTAACTCCTTCGATCGTAGCTTAAGGTTTAATCGGTCCGCTTTTGAAGAGATTACAGCCTTCACCTCTATGTCATCCACCTATATGTGTCTGTCTTACTGCAGTGGGCATAGAGGGAAGTCGATATAGGATTACAGCCTCTCACCTGAATTCACTCTGGCTATTTTAAAATCATTATGAGAGAAAATGAGGGCCTTGCATGTGTGCAGCTGCAGCCTTTGTTTTTCTTTTGTTAAGAAGAATACACTCATTGGCCACTTTATTAGGTACCCCGCTCCAATTGCTTTTCACGTATGGTAAATGAGTGAATTTATGAGACTTTGAACGTGACATGGTTGTTGGTCTGAGTATTGGTTCAGGAGTATTTTAGTTCAGGATTTTCACACACAACCATCTCTAGCCCATCTTGAAGCAGATGGGCTACAGCAGCAGAAGACCACACAGGGTGCCTCTCCTAACAGCTAAGAACAGGAAGCTGAGGCTACAATTCACACAGACTCACCAGAACTGGACAATAGAGGATGGAGAAATGTTGTCTGGTCTGATGAGTCTCCATTTCAGCTCCATGTTCAGATGCTAGGATCAGAATTTGGTGGAAACATGAAAGCATGGATCCATCCTGCCTTAGATCAACAGTTCAGGGCTTTGGGCACTGTTTAACCAGCACAGCCTACCTGAGTATTGTTGCTGACCATGACCATCCCTTTATGGCCACAGTGTAGCATCTTGGCTACTTCCAGCAGGATGTCACAAAGCACCAAAATCTTTGAGGAATGTTTCCAACACCTTGTTGAATCTATGCCACTAAGAATTAACACAGTTCTGACAGCGAAAGGCAGTCCAATCCGGTACCAGCAAGGTACCTAATAAAATGGCCATCGAGTGTGTGTATAAGCGACTTATTGTTGCAAAATAAACCAGAACTGATTGTGCTGCAGATGTTTTTGAAAATTCTGATTACAACCTGTTTTATCCTAACTTTTAAATTATAGTCTGACAAATCACCAATTAAACCTAAAGACGAGCCGTATTCATGCAGGTGTGCAGTACGAAACCCTTTAAGTTATTAAATCCTCTGTGAAATGAGCCACAGCTGTGTAGAAAACCTCATGCATCCTGTTTTTTTAGAGGCAGTAAAGCGATGATGTTTAGACATCAAATCCTAAACAGGAAGTGCTCTTGTCTCTTAGGAGAGAGCGTCTTCGAGGAGTCATGACCTCACGCGCCTGGCTGCTGAGCATGTTATCATCAGCGTCGATCCGTGCTGCACTGATGTGGACACACAAACGTGCACCCGCTCCCATGAGCACACACTTTACATCCTTCTTGCCCAGGGCGCTTCTGAAAGCTATTGGGAGACTGTTCTTGCCATCTCGATGTGTTGAGGCCTCTTGAATAGCAGGACCAGAATAGACTCTGCAGATTGCATGTCAGGAATATGCAGGTTATCCAAGCATGAGAGCTGCATGCCATTTTGTCAGACTTAGAGTTTTTCACTGTGAAAGGATGAGTCCTGAACCCAGATATCTGGAACCGTGATTCTTTCCAATCTGAGCTCCATCCTCCCACCAGCGCATGATGGAAAACAGTTTAGTTTCACTACTCTGATTGTTTTTTCACTTCTGGCTTAAAGGTTGGCTTTCTGGTGGTTTTTGACAGTGATGTCACTTCCTAAAAATATTTAATGACAGTATTTACTACACTAATACACTGTGTGTGTCTGCATGTGTTTCAATGTTTTCTGTGACATTTAAAGCAAAACAGCCAGATGTAGAAAGAGATTGGAGAAGACTGAGTTATGAGAGTTATGAGGTTTATATTACTGGTTCCTTTGTTTCTAAACTCTGCTCAAACAAAATTCAAGGAACACTTGAAAAAGCATCAGAAAATTGTTGTTTTTCTGATATGGACTGGCCTAGCAACATTTGGGCATGCTCCTAATGAGATGACGGATGGTGTTCTGGGGTATCTCCTCCCAGATCTGGACCAGGGCATCGCTGAGCTCCTGGGTAGAGCAAACTGGTGGCATCAGATGGACCAAAACATAATTGCTGCTGGATTTAGTCCAGGCGAGTAGGGGCCAGGCGGTGGGATCAATTCCTTCATCCTACAGGAACTGCCTGCATACTCTCGCCACATGTAGCAGAAGGAATCCAGGATCCTTTGCAGCATCATAGGGTCTTATAATAGGTCCAAGCCTTTCATCCTGATACCTAACGGCAGTCAGGTGTTGTCTGTCTAGCCTGTACAGATCTGTCCGTCCCTCCACGAATATACTAGGGGTGGGTTTAAAAAATCGATTAATCGATTTAAATCGATTCAAGTTAAATTAATTCAATATCGATTCATAA
>JAOXYM010000020.1:22021493-22034269 GCA_028567055.1 Leptatherina wallacei | reverse complement strand
CCCCCCCCCCCCCCCCCCCAAAAAGTTTTCTTTAGTTTTTGGGAAAGAAGTCAGACTTCTGACTCTTTTTTTTTTTTTTTTCTTTTTCTTCAGTGGCCCTAATACTCTTATGTAAATACCACTGTAGCGTGTTGTTTTTATTTGGAGATTCACTTCACTTCAGATTTTCTGAGTGATCTGCCCTCTATCGACGGCTAATTCTGCATCCATCTTACATCCTAACTGTACGGTGAACTCTCTCCAGACACTAGAAGACATTTTTATGTTGACTCTTGTTTCATATTTTGCTCTGTCCCTTTTTCTCTCCTTTCCTCTCTTCCTCTGATAATGTCTTATTTGCTGAATCAGCAACAGTGCATGTTCGAAACAAACTGTTTGTTTATATCTGCTTGCTAGCGGGTGATGCGGAGCGCAAAGCGAAACTCAGCTGCAACATCATACAGCATCCCGGAAGAAAAGGTTGTACAGTGTGGTTTCTCAGCCTCGAGACGCTGCTGGCCAACGATGGCTCCAAAAATGCACCTGAAAGTTACGTAGTGCGTCTTTAACTGTAAAAGAAATGTAAAGTTAAGAGTGAACAATGAAGAAAGTTGATGTATAACATACAAGGCAACTGATTGTTTGATCTCTCAGGCTGGTGCTTATACAAAAGAGACAAGACTTTACATATTATTATAATATTATTATCTATTAATAGACTATTCTTATTCAAATTGGGTGAGAGTTTACACAACTATAACAATGAAAGATATCGTTCTCTCTTTTAGAGATTAGATACCTGAATGATGAGTGAAAATCAAATTTAAAGAGATACTAAGAGCATTTCTTAACATCTAAAAATTAAATTTCAATGTTATAAAGATTTTTTTTATCTGTTTTGGACACATATCAAAAAAAGCCTTTCTCTGCAGCAAATGAAAGGAAAGACAGAATTGTAAAAATGTAAATAACACGCACAAAATTTCCAAGTGCAGCTTTTTTATTTAGAAATGTACTTTTGTAGCAGGTCATCAAACTCCATCATGTGGGCTGGATGGAGCAGGGGCACTCTGCAGGGGGCTTTGTTCATCAGTGTGAGCTCACATTGTCAGTATTATTAGCGTTGTCATGGTAATAGTCATAGCTCTTGGCGTGGATGGAGTTTAACTTTCCCAAAATGGTTATTGATTTATTATCAGCCATGTACTTTTGCCCTGTCTTTGAAGTATTTATTTTCATTCCAGAGCAGAGACAGTGTCCAAGTGTTTGACTTTTTCATCACGTTGTCAGGGTAACCGTAGCTTGTAAGTCTATCATATGTTCAGGTGGCTCTGATCTGTGGTGCTTTTACATTACATGGTACGGTTGCTTTTTGTTTTCCTTTGTCTTGAACCGATACTAGGCTACACTTTACCTCAGCTGAGGTTTCAAACGTACCTAACCGATGTCATATCGTGAAGATGAATCGCAGCATAGTGTTGATTGGTCCGAGTCATCCCTCTACAGACACACTTTCCTCTTCCATGAAGTTGTTGGAAACTCTGGCTGAAAATGTACAACTTAAATTACTGATAGTTGACCTCGAGTTCGGATTTACTGATGGATTTTTGTTTCTTCGCTCAGTTGCAGCAGATATTTAACACCTATGAATGAACTAAAACCCTGTTTTATAATAGCCGATCTGTCCTCCAGCCAACAGCAGATCCCTCCCACAGTCTGACGTTGCTTCAACATACAAATCCTCTGAATGATAGTCATGTTAAAAAGAGAAATGTTGGTGGATTTGACCTTTGAGGTTTTACCCATTGTCAGTCAGCTTTTCCTTAGTTTTGATGTTTTTAGCCACAGATGTTTAACATTCTGAGAAAATGAAGAAGAGCAACCGTGTAAAAAATCCTCTGACATCCATCATCATTAACGTCATATCGCTGTCTTTGTGGCTTTTTTTTTCTTGGAATCCCTAAAGTTGAGCAAGAATAACCTGGTACTCGTGACCCAGCTGTGTTCTCATCCCTGCTGATTAGATGAGTGATGTAATCAAATATAGTTCGTGCTGTTGACAGAAACATGGACCCGCTACGTCTCTGGAGGTCTGGCTGTGGTTGCCATTCACCTGAAGTTTGTCCAATCAAGGAAGTCTTTGAGTAAATGACGGCATGTTTCATCTACGATCTGTTTTTAGAAAGAAACGCGAGAGGATTCTTTGTTGTTGAATCAACTTGGGCTTTGTTCTCCTGGTCTAATGTGGCTCTGCTTCTCCTTTTATGGTCCTGTTATTGGTTTACACGAGACCTGGAGAGACACCGGCTCATCTGCTCTCGACCTTCCAGGTCAGGAATCATACAGACCAGTTCATTTGTCAGAACTAAGAAAAACTTGTAAAATGTTTCTTTACAAGAGGTTTTTACAAGCACTTTAATGACTGTCGATGGGACTACGGTATTTTCTTACTGCGTCCGCCACGGCCTGCGGGGTGATGATGACCTCAACAAGAGACGGGGCATAGCAGGGCAGTGAGGACTGGCTGTTCGGAGATCTCCGGAGGTCAATGTTCGCCTCTACTTTCTAAAATTTTGTGTTTTTAAAATTCTTTCCCAACAAAATGGTAAATAAGATTGTAGAAAATTAAAGTAAAAAAAAAGAAGGAAAGAACAAACTTTTGCCAAGATGATGGTACAACACTGTAAAAACTTTTTATATTTAAAAATTGAATACAGACTTAATCAGTAGAATAGGTTTATTCCAAGTAACCCCTAAAATGACTGACTTGTAATATACAAAGGTGCCTGTAAGAATAAATAAATGGATATAAATAGGAACTGAGTAGCCATTTTGATTATAGCAGGTGTCGAGGAAGCTTGACTTACGAGGGTTTCATGGTAGCGTACATGTTGGCCATCTTCATATGTATACACAGTTTTCCAAAAAGCTAACAGCATATTGTTTGCAGAGATGGAGCTACTCATGCTATAACTGCACTGAACCATGTTAATCATTTTAAATAGTTTAGTTTCCCTCCACCACAAAGCAGATCATTGTCTGATGTTACTACTTTTTTCTTTTGTGGTAGAGCAAAGCTTAAAGTATTAATGTTACCAAGAAGCATATCCATGTAGCACTCGGTGTTCACCTGTAAGTTGCTTCGGACAAAGTTGTACTTAGCTGCTTTTGTGGCATTCCCATAACTGGTACTGCTGGATCTTATTTAGTTCATCAGTCTGCATGCAACATGTTTACTACTCGAAGCTGTATGAGCCACAGAAACAACATTTAGGAAAAGAAATCAACAAACTTCCACTTGATTTTAGTCTGTTGAAACAGCATTGGCAAGTAAATTAATGTTTTCTGTGGAAAATAGTGGCTTCTTCTCCTTTTGGACAAAATTATTATTATTTTTTTTTTGTTCATCCCCTGATAATGTCCTGATGGGAACTGCTGCATTGTCCACTGTCCAACTTACACTCCGTTTCACTCCGGTTGAGATGCGTTTATCCTTCGTTGTTCCAAGAGGCTCATTACCTGACTCACCAACTCCCTCAGCCACCCAAAAGCCCCTTCTCTGCTTTCCTCATCTCCCGTAAAATGCTAATTTACTGGCCATTCTGCCCTCTTTGCCCTCTGCAGCTTTATTTTTCTCGCTGGTATGTAAGACACATGCACCACGAAGCCTCCCCCACCGCATGTGTTCGCAGGTTAAGCTGACACATTCCCCATCAGGCTGTGTGGTTCTTGGGACTGCAAGAAGTAGGTCAGAACATGGCAAGATAGGAACAATGCTGTTATGATAGTGTCAATGGGTATGCAATCACATCATGCTGAGGCCTTTAAATCTAGCTAAATAAGGTGCTTGACATGGAAAAGGAGCTCGTTTGTGTTTTTTAGGACTCTTTTACCTCTTTCATCTGCTCTGCACCCCAACAGGTGGGGTCTAGATGTTACCTGTCCCTGGAGTTGTATTTGCATTCTTCCTTATGCTTGCTGAGAAACAAAACATCCCTTTCCCCAACAGATGCACGTAGATCAAATTGTTTTCATGCACAGTTCACATACACCTGTTTATCTAATTTTATTCTCCTGCATATTGTATTTATAAATTCATATTTTAGCACGTCATTCAGTTGGACTATTTGACCCCATCATTGGTTTACACAACCTTCCAATTATTTCTCAAAGCTAGAAAGCATGTTTACAAGAAAGTCATTTAAGCTGAGGCGACCACATCCATCTTAGATATATATGGAGCTTACATGCCATTCAAGGTTCTGACATTGAATCTAAAATTCTCCTTGGTTGTCCTCTTCGTCACACAAACATTGACCTGAGCGTCGGTGACCCGAGGGTCAGGATGCTTAGGGGAGCTGTGTGTCAAACAGTGGAACAAATCTCTGATTAATGGGCTAGATTCCCCCACAGTTGGATTATCTCTCTTCTGCCCTTTGCCCTTGTGTCTTTCACTTAACATGGGAAGCTAATGTTAGAGCCTGGAGTTATTGAATTTTACTCTTCAACATCTCAAGTTCAGTAGCTTTTGAATGAAGCCCATCTAAACGCTGCAAGGCTAGTTGTTTCTGTCAGTTTAGGAGTTTGAGAGTCGTCTGCATGAATGTAAATCAAAAAAACTGAGGTGAATGTTTGTCACTGTGTGCATTATTTTTTACTTGCAGACAATCTTTCAGACTCTGCAGGAACCATATCCTTTGCACTTTTCACTCCGGAAACTTGACCCAGGGGTATGTTTTTCACTCTATCCAGTTCCTTCGGTGTCCTCTGATGAAATTCCAAACACTAGACTCTAAAAGCAGAGCAGGGCAAGTGTTGACTGGAGCTCTTTTCTGTTTCCGCTACTCCAGTTGTCTCAGAGCAACAACAGCCCATTATTTCAGGAGGACTGTTGGTGTTGACAGCTTCAGAGTGTGTATTAGTACAATTCCTGTTTCACCATATTGAAAAAGAGCATTTTAACTTCCTCCAGATTTTTTTTTTTAGAAATATTTTTTAGTTTTTAAATTGTGTTATAAGACCAGTCATAAGGTAATATAATAAATAAGAAATGGCGTAAACTGTGAGGAGAAGTCATCTGGCTGCTAGCTTGCCCTGTCAATGCTAGCAGCTAAAACCGTGTTTTTAAAACCACAAACAACAGTGATCAGATACAAGTAAAAGTATCAGAATACATAGAAAATACAGTTTTTTATTTTAAAGATTGTCTGAAATGCAGAAATGTGCTTGAACACATGAATGTTAGCTGCTAAGCTGACTAGGTTAGTTGCTAGGCTGAACAACCTAACTGCTAGCAGCTGTGGCTTTAGCTTTCAAGTAGCCAAGAGCATTTCTATTATGCTTAACGCATTAGAAAGTAGGTACAGTCCTTTCATTCTGATACTTCAACTTGGATACAACCTTGTAGGCTATGAATTTAACTCCCTACTCTTGAGAAAATAGCTCACTAGCATTTCATAGCATAGCTGGCCTATGGGGAAACAAGATGTTCAAAAGGATTTGTTATCGTGTGATAGGTTTAATGTTTATTTTATTTTGATAATGAGTTAATCTCTGCACATCTAAAAACTTGTTTTCGTCTACTGTGGTCAACCCGATGTAATGCTTGTTGTTAATGACCGTAGCATCTGAGCTGCTAGGCTGGGTAGCCTAGTTTAAGCCAGCCAACCTAGCTGCCAGTAACTCTGGCTCCAGGCTTCAAGCAGAGCATTTATAATATTAAGATGTGTTAAAAGCAATACAAAGTAAATATAGCATTTCCATTCTGATGAGTCAACCTACAACCTTATATTATTCGTCAACCTTTTCTTGAGAAAACTTCTGCCTAACATAGCTAGCTTAGCAGGTCTATTCAAGGGATGTTGGTCCTGTTTTATTATTGTGTGACCGATTTTAATTTATCTAATGTCTAAAATGTTTAAAATCTGAAATTTATTTTGGTCTGTTGTCTTCAACTTGATGTATGCTGATGAACCTTGTTTGTTCGTTTAATGTAAACACACAAAAATTTGGAATAACAGCCAAATGAAGATTATGTGCTTTCTCCACCAATGAGAATCTGTAGGCTAGATTTACATCAAGGCTGCACACTTAATCTCTTTTATTGCATAGTCAAATCAATGTGTTCCAAATGAGTTGATACAAATTAACCTGGTCTACTTCATTTGAAGTGTTGGATCATTTGGAGCTAAAAACCCAGATTGTCTATTTGATCTTTAATTCCAGGTTTTAGAGTTCTGTGCTGTATAGCAGTGCAACATGGTTTGGCAGCCTCTCATTGAAGCTTAAAATGAAACTGTGAAGTCAAACATCATATTAAAGCATATTCACACCAGGATACAGGCTTGTTAGGTCCCTCTAAAATTCTCCATAGAAGTGAGTATGAGAAGTTGTCTGTCTCTCTGTGTTTCCCTGAGGTAGACTGGCGACCTGTCCAGGGTGCACCCTGCCTAGGACAGCCTCCAGCCCACAACCCTGCATTAGATATAGAAAATGTAGGGTTGTGGGGGGCGTAGAAAGTTATGAATGGATAGATTCCCATCAAGTTAAGGTTACAGTGCCTTATAGAAAAAACAGCCACAGGAAACCGTCTCATAATTTGAACCATGTATTGTGATGCTATTACTTTCTTACGATGTGGACAATGTACCCATTTCATGTGTTATGGTGACACTGGGCTGTGCATAAGGGTTCATTTCCTTTGCTTATGACTGACTCCAATGTTCTTTCGCCCCCCTTTGATGCGATTACAACAGCAGTTAAGCGAGAGGAAGTTTTTACGTCTCTTAACCCTTCAGGACTATGTAATTAGTTGCTCTGGAAAACCACTCTGCATGGAGTCCCGCAGCATTCACATCCAAGGTACAAATATGTTACAGATATGTTTATCCTCAAAACAGACAAAAAACATGAAGATATTTTAGGAAAATTATCTGATCCCATGATCATTTGGATTAGAACAAAAGTGAACAAAGGTCTTTACCAAATTTGCTGTTTTCCAGAAATTCAGCGAGTGAGAACTGTATTAAAGTGCACATGCTGAATGTCTTCTGGTTTGAATCTGTGCCCAGCTCCCTCTGGGTCCCTGAGCTGTACCTTTTTACCATCATTACTGCTAAGCATACCCCTGGAGGCACCGTAATTCCCCCCTCTAGTGCACACATTTCCTGCTTTTCCATGTGAGTTTTAAAAGACAAGAGCCCATATCTGCTGTGAGCGGAGCCAGTCCCATGTGCTCAACAGCATGACTGTTATATCCATTCAGTACACTACTCCAATGAGCTCACAGTCCTCACAAAACATGTTCAGGACATCCTCTACAAGGGGCAAGTTTTGAAATAGTATCCCGACATTAAATCCGTTAGTCTCTGAGCAATAAGTCTCATAAAGTCAGCAGTGACTGTGCCACATTAATAAAAGGTAATTCCACGAGGACGCTGCTCAATTGAAGCTCATTGTCTGATTGGTGCGCTCATCACTCAAAACTTTACTGATGACCAACTGACTGAGATGTTAAGGGGCGCAGAGTTTCTTACATTTCCTGTGTTCAGTCCAAATTTATGTCTCTCATTTCCTGCTCATCTGGCCCCATAATCCCCCTTCTTACCCTCCAACTCATTTTCCACTAGGACAGGTGAAGGTCTTTAATCTCTTGCCCATTAAAGCCACCATTTCTACCAATATAGAGGCCAGTAATTGTACCAGCAGAGTCACTGAGCTATCTGTTGGTCCATCCCGGCCAATTAAAGTAATGCGATCTTAACACAAGACAGAGTGGCAGCCGGCTCCACTTCCCCTGATTACGGCGGCTGGAAGTCGGCCAGGCCATGAGGCAGCCGCGTGCAGAGAAAGTTGATTTAGATTGAAGGGAGATGTCACATCATGTCCCTGTGATTGTTACCACTGAAACCAGTTTCTATTAACAAATAGCTCTCTTAGAATAAAAAGATGTCCATTAGTACAATACACTACTCAAGTTACATTAGCCTGTTCTTAGTTTTAACATATAAAATACGGAAAAAGAAGAAGCCATTAGACACAGCTGTCTCCTTTTTATTATATCATGGCCCGTGGACAACCAGGAGAACATTCTACAACATTATCATGAATTTTTTTGTCATGTTTTCTTAATATTTCTCTATTTTGGTCCTCTCCTCAGCAAAATGAGTTGTTTTCTGCTTACGGTTCTTCTTCTTTGAAAAGTTAAGTGCTAGCGATGCACATTGTTTACAGACAGTTGGTCAGCTCTTCAGTTTCCATATCTCTTTTCCCTCAGCATTGCAGTGTCCTGAAATGTGCTTGTTGGCCCTTTGGGTCCACAAACATGCCCCCCCCCCCTCTTGTTCTTAGCTGACAGGACAGGCCTTGTGTGGTCTTCTGCTGCTGTAGCCAGCCTGTCCAGGGGCCCACAGTGGTTCACCTTCACCGCCAGTCCGAGGACTTGAACCTGGGTCCTCCAGCCCCAAGTCTGTTTTTCTAACTCTCATCATTCCCCAGTCTATATTTTATTGTATAATTCTACACATGAAAAATATAATTTCATAACGTTTATATTTCAAAACATTAACCAAAATGCTATTTGCCAGTTTTGCGTGTTTTCTTATCCTTCATGTATATGTGCACCAAGCAAGCTTTTATAATTGCTGCTATTATCAGAATCACTTTATTGTCGTTGAACCAGCGTCCTGTTACAACAAAATTTCTTCCAGTACAACTCGTCCATGCAGAAACCAAAAGCCAGGGGTTCTCTGCTGAGTTGATTCTGGCTTCATGCCACTGTCTGTTGCTGGTGTGTAATCAGCCAAAGTTTTAGCGCCTGCAGTAACAACCTGCCATAAAACCCATGAGCTCTTTACATGCTCCTTCTGATGTGCGAAGCAGCCAATAAGAGATGTGTGGCAGCACTTTGGAATTAATAATATTTGGCTGTGGTCGGTTGGGCCGCTTCCGTTTTTCATTGGAATTGACTGTGAAATAAAATTCTTGTTCGATGCGCTGGTGTTGATGTTCACACTGTGGTGTCGTTCCTTTGGGGTGGAAATATGAAAATATTGTACTTTTTTTTTTTTACACGCTACAAAACACGGAACATGTTAAGATTTTTCCTTTCTCCCCTCTCATGTAAAACATCTCTGGCTTTAAATTCTCCATCTGTTGAAAGTTTCAACAAGTCATTTTTCATTGCTGTCAAAGTCATTTTTGCTGTTTTTTGTTTTGTTTTGTTTCCTTGATACCAAATAGGTGGGTGCAGTTTACAGATGATACAGCATGTTTATTGAGAGAGGATTTGATAAATGCTGTGTGGGCAGCAGCTTTACAGTCTATAGCATGTTTTTAAAGGGTTTAAAGACCCTTTAAAGGGTCCAGATTACACACTGATTGTTATTCTCTTCCTGTTTTTAGGTTTAGGATTTAGACTCGGTAATCAGCGCACTAATTGTACCCAAAATATACACAAGCAGGAATCAACTATGTTTGCATATTTGCAGGCTGAGAAGCCAGTTGTTGGGCTCTCATCTTGTAACTTTAATCATCATCCAAACACTGAAGAGCAAAATTAGCTTGGTCTTGTTCCCTTTCTGCTGTTTTTTTTATTGTAAGAATTTCAAACAAGTGCAAACTCGTTGATAACTCTTGAAAGAGATAGACTTGCCTGAGGCCTGAAAGGTTTCATGCTAAGCTTCAGGTTTTTGATGATCAGGAAGATATCTTTTAAATTTTCTGTGGGGAAATGATGTGTGCTAAAGCAAACAGAATGCAGGAGAATAACATTTGTGTAACTTAAACAAATTTTTTTAATTCAATCTAAAATAAATTGAATGAGTCCCCAGAATCCGTAAAACCAAACTAAAAACCTTCAGGTTGGTTTTGAGCTGGGTAAGAGCAACCTACTCTAACCGTTTTGAGAGGTTGAATTTGGCCTGCGTTGTATTGATGGACTTTAACTCTTAGTCCATCATCAGTGAGAAAAGAGTTGTTTTCTTATTCAGCTCTCAGTGTAAGTATAAACTCAAGTTAATCAAAGTGCAAATAATTATGGTAGCTATTGAAGTAAATGCAGAACAACAGGGTTTTATCATTTTTCTGTGTCCCTCAAGGCTTTTTAATCCTTTGTTTGACAATGGTGGCTGATTACGAAGGCTGTCATGTACAATATGAGACCGATTTTCACTTTTCTTCATCAGAAGGCAACTCTGGAGATTTATGGAGAGGATTAGCGAGTGGCACGGTGACAAAAACGAAGAGATGCTTTACAGCGATTGGAGGCTTTCAAAGATGATCGGGCACAGCTGTTGTCTGGATTTGTGGTGTCGGGATCTTTTCGCTCTCGCACTGTGTGCTGTTTGTGCTTACCCATGATGTTGTCTTGATATATTTGGCTTCATTGTGTAACATGTGGTGACATTACTGTTACAGGCTTTTGATGTCATCTTTTTTAAAGTGATTATGCTGGATAATTACTGTTTGTTTCTCCAACTAAGTCATTTGAGATTGAAAGCACACCCTCCTTTCAATTCTAAGGCTTTATACACTTAAAAGAAAACATCAGGTTTTAAAGTGAGTTATATACAATGACACATTGCATTGTGTCATTATTTATTCAACAAAAACAAAGTCAAATTGCAGAAGCGTGATTCAGCAGGTTGTGGAACAACTTTTAAGCATGAGTGACTTCAAGTAGTGTTTTTTTTTTTTGAGTGTGTGATGTTTTTAGCCTTTTGCTTCACTGGCCACGTTTACATGAGAGTTTAAATTCCTCTTTAATTTGGAATTAAAGTTAATTCCGCTTTAAAGAGATGAAAAATGACCATGTAAACACTTCATCACGAATGAAAATGTAAAATCCGAATTAAACTTAATTCCGAAGTAAGTGTCTGGTTTATTCCACTTTTAATTCTGAATTAAATAATTCCTCTATCATGTAAACCTTCATTCCGCTTTAAGTCCACACGCTCGTTCCCTTGTCCCGTCTCCATGACGACCATATACAGTGCAGGCCGCCTGAAGCAAACAGACTCAAATCGAGTCTATTCACGTGAAAGGGAAGTAGTATGCTAGAGACTAGCTGCTGCTTCAAAACTAGAACCCAAATCAAGTGAAAATTGTTCTTTTTACGTCGTTTTTCCATGTTGTAGTCGAAAAATAAAACGAAGCAGGCTTTTTGTTGCTTCCGGTAGACGTACGTCACTTCCGCCCCCCTAACCAATCAGAACCCTCCCCAACCCCCGGATCTAAAGCAGAATTAAGAAAACTTGTTTTCCATGTAAACCTTAATTTGGAATTTATATTTCCATGTAAACCTGAAGGAGAATAATCTATTTCCGAATTAAAAAACATTATGTAACCGTAGCCAGTGAGGAGGAAGTCTGATAAACTCAGTTCTGTGAGGTTTGCAGGAATTTGTTTTTGCACACCTCCCTTTAAGACACACTGAAGAACTTTTTCCACTTTCTCAGTGATGCGCCGCCTATCTACGGCTTCTATCTTGCATCCAACCTGTACTGTGAGCTCTCTTCAGCCAGTAAGAGACAGTCTTATCTTCCCTCTTGTCTTACCTCGTGCTCTGTCCTTTTCTCTTTCTTTTCCCCTCTTCCTCTGATAATGTCTTCTTGCATTACTTTGCTGAATCAGCCACAGTGTGGCCAATGTGTTTAAAGCTGTCTAACATGTGACGTGGTGCGTAAATGAAAAAGTTGTTTAGTACGGTTTCAGCTCTTTCAGTGTGTACCATGGAGTTTTAAGGTCAGAAAGTTACATAGTGCGTTTCTTTAAGGTCCTGCCACAGAATTTCAATCAAGTTGAGATCTGGACTATTGTAACATTCTGATTTTCTTTTTCAGTCCCTCTGTTGTGGATTTGCTAAGTTTGGGATCATTGTTCTGTTATATGACTCGATGTAAAGCAAGCGTCAGCTGTCAAACACAGGGTTTTACATTTCATTCTAGAATACTTTGATATACGGAAGAGTTCATGTTGGACTCAATGAATGCAAGGTGTCCAGGTCCCGTGGCCATGCTTGTCAGCCGGTAAGAGGTATTTGTGCTGATACTGTATGCTGTGTTGGGTTTTCATCAGATGCGTTGCTGTCAGTCACAAGCAAACATCTCCGCTTTGGCCTCGTCGTTTCCGAGGGGAATTGTTGTGGTCTGAGCAGAAGCAACTAAGCTGTGCTGCCATGTAGAGAAGACGCTTTCTACTGGCAACACTTGAGGACAATTAATACTTGTTAGTATTTTTCTCATTGTCTTGTAATTTAATTTTTAGTATTTAAGGTCAGCAGTCATTTTCACTTTGGTTTTTGGTGGAGAAAAAATGTCTTCTCTCATCGTTGATGTCTTTCCTTCTCGGCATTGTGTGAAAAAAAACGTGAATGCTCCAAACTTATTCTTTTTATATAGGTGTTCAGACATACTGATGATGTCTGAACACCTAATAAATCGTATTTGATAGCAGCACAGAGCAGATGCTTTGCCTCTTTTTCCACATTTTAGTCCAGTTTATGTTCAGTATATAATGATACAACGTGAGATGTCAGTGTTGCAGTTCATCCAAACTTATATTAAAGCGTAAGATGTGTACGCTGAAGAGTTGACCGTACACATAACTACATAAACACTTTGAATGGAGAATGTTAAACATCCAAAATGATATTTTTTGCTTTTCTTGCCAAATTTGCCATATTACACTTTCATTTTAGCCTTTTAGCTAAATCTGGCATATTTAGGAGTTTTCCTTTTTGTTTTTATAATGCTCTGTCCCTGTCAAATAAGCAATAAATGAATAAATAAATTCCCCTC
>JAOXYM010000020.1:22007702-22021393 GCA_028567055.1 Leptatherina wallacei | reverse complement strand
GTTCATCCAAACTTATATTAAAGCGTAAGATGTTTTCCTTTTTGTTTTTATAATGATCTGTCCCTGTCAAATAAGCAATAAATGAATAAATAAATTCCCCTCTAACTGCAGAGGAATCTTCCGGAGCATAATTAAGAGCTTATTTCACTTCAGCTGTGCTGGTTTTAAGAAATTTGAATGTTTAACGTGAATTTTTTTTTTAAATTGGTAAGCCCTAGACTGCAGCATGATTCATTATTAATGAAATAACAAATCCTGAAATAGGTTTTTTATCACAGAACTTTGGTTTAGTTGACATTTTGTATATTGGATCATAAAACTGAACACTGAATTTGATTTCTACGAGGACTTTAGCATTACCATCCATGCTTAGATACCTCTTGTCTGCAAGAAGCTCCAGTGTGTCAGAGTAATTTCAGCCATAGGTTTAATAGTTAGCCTGTTGTCAAGACAACTTTGCCCGCAGCTGCAGGTAAAGGTATCGTGCTTGGCTCATATCATTGTGTAATTTTGGGGAAAAGCATTTCTAGCTGTTCAGAATGGGCCACACATGATGCAGGGGTGGGAAGCCTTGCATTACAGATGGCGGGCGTTGTCCGACCACCCAGCAAACGGCCTCCTTTTACCTGCCAGAGCTTAACCTCACCTGGAGGGTCTCATGGAAAGCCCAAGACTGGTTGGATTAGCTTAGCGAGAGGTCAACACCGCAGGACATCGACCCCCTTTTAAGTGGTAGAATGGGGATGGTCCCTTACTCCCGAGGATGGGGAGGTTTTTAGTGTCGTCAAGTATTACCGTGTTAAACCCAACTCAAAAAGTTAAGATCCAATTTAACTACAAACACCTTTTGTTAAATATAGTACCTTTTTTCTTTTTTAATAAAAGATTTCCAGTGTTATTTGATTTGTTACAAAATACTATGTGTGTATCTTTTACTATAAGTCAGATGGCACATTTCCCAAAGAATGATCTAACCCTAAAAGTCCTCACTCTTCACACATTTGCAGGATTCACATCTGTTTTCCTTTCCCCCCCGCAACACAACAAGCCCTCTTCCCCCCCCTCCCTCTCTCCGTTATAATGACTTGATCCTTTGATTACAGATTCGAGTGCTAGTAAAAACACATGTTACTAGCTTTTCCGTGAGGGCACAGGCTTCTTTCATAAAGGATCTCGCACAAGTGGGGCTTAATTACGACTATCAGGGTAATAGATCAGTAAGTGTGTGAGAACATTTTCCAGTTCCTGTGGCTCACTTGGATGCTGTAGCCTCAGCCGCCTCCGACTCCCTACAGTGTAACACGTTTTAGATGAAATGATAGATGATATTATCGGGATTCATTTCCATTTGTAAATTGTTTAAAGCTTAGGTTGCTGTTGCTCAAAACAAAGTCGGATAAAAAAGAGATTTCCTAACTTTGAGTGGAGCGTGAACGTTAGAAATGGGATAAACTGACTCTGGGAGAATGCTGCTGTAGTATTTAATGTCATCTTGGCGTGATGTTGGTGGTATGAGGAGTTTATGAGTAATTTGAATCTATTTGCCTTTTGGGATATTCGTTTCAACATGTATAATTACACCTTTTACCGTGTTTATTTAGGGATGGAAAGCGACTGAAAATGATAACACGCTATCATAAAGTCCAGTGATGCGCTACTTCCTGCTGCATCCTCTAACATAGTTTACTCAAAACATATGTTGCATATGGAGCAAAGTGTAAAACCTAGAATCAGTTGTTTGTTCAAAATATCAGGACATCTTTTGAAAGAAGAGACGATCTGTTTTTCCATGAGGTTGTAGAATCACTGCTTATTATCCATATTGGCAACATAAAAACACAACTGTCAGAAAGATCTGTTTACCTGAGCTTTCTGCAGTGTACGGATTTTAAGTGGATTATGTAACTTTAGTCTTCTAAAAATATCCCCACAAATGGGCAGAGTTTAGCCCACAGAGGGGTGTATGTTTTCCTTTTAATTAAAGAATAATGATTTCACCATCAAGTCTTTTTCCCTCCCAGAGTAACGAGTCACAAAGGAGATGGGGGGGGGGGGATTCTTCTAAATCAGCCCAGTTTGCCATCCTATAGGCTCTTTTTACTTTAACGAACAATCAGTCATTCTATTCTATTCTATTCTATTCTACAGTCATTTAGCAGAAGCTTTTGTCCAAAGCAAGAAATCAAACAAGAGGGGACATCATAATTAAGTGCTAGTCAGACTGCTGAGTCCAGTTTGACACGGGTGCTGCCGTGGAGTGCAAGAGGCAGCGCTTCTTTTTTTTTTTTTGTTTCCTTCCCCCTCCCAACAACAGTCCCTTTGTTTAATTACGAGAGCACGATTTCATTACACAATATCACCATTTTGGGCGCAAGTATACGCAGCTTGTTCAGTGCTGAGTTAAGCTAAGTACAGAAATGCTCCTTGAACAGCTGAGTCTTTAGCTTGCTCTTAAAAGTAGATAAGGACTCTGCGGCAGATCGTTCCACCACCGGGGAACAACAGAGGAAAAGAGTCTAGCTACTGATTTCACGCCACGTTGTGGTCGGCAGAACTAGGCGTCTTTCACAGGCAGCGCGAAGCTGTGGAGAGGGATTGTAGCTCTGGATTATGGAGTGAAGGTAGACAGGAGCCGTTTGGGCTTTGAATGTGATGCGCGCTGCAACTAGAAGCCGGTGAAGAGCCATCAGCAGAGGGGGGACATGAGCTCTTTGAGCTGGTTGAAGACCAGTCGTGCTGCTGCATTCTGAAACATCTGCAGAGGTTTAACTGAGCATCAGGCAGGCCTGACATTGAGGAACTGCAGTAGTCAATGTGTGAAACGACCAGAGCCTGAACCAAGAACTGTGTCATGTGTTCTGTCAGGTTGGGTCTGATCATCCTGATGTTGTAGAGAGCAAATCGACAACATGGACCTTTAAGGTCAGCTGGTTGTTACCATGACACCAAGATTCCTGGCAGAAGGCGTAGGTACAGGTGTGATAGTCAAGCTGCACGCTTATCTGCGGAGGTAAGGAAGGACTGGCTGGACAGACCATAAGCTCGGTCTTGCATAGATTTAGCTGAAGGTGGCGATCTTTCATCCATGCGAAGAGATGCTGGTCATCATGGACGATGATGCCAGTAAGGATAATGGTTTTATTTTTGTTAATATATTTCTTTTCTAATGCTTTTAAAAAAACAATTATTATCTTTTAATTATTTTAAGACAAGCACACCTCAGTTTTGATCTGACGTGGAAGGTAATGTTAGCTTGTCAGATGCTTATTGCATTGTTCTGCCGGTGTCTAGTCTTTATTTGCTGCTGCGTCGTCTTCTTCTTCTGTTGGTTGCCGGGCAGCGAGTCTGTGGGGAATCATTTTCCATCTGTTAAACAAAGTGATACTGCAGGAAAATGCAGACCACCCCTAAAGTGTTCATGTTTTATGACTGTATCAGCTGTATAGTATTAAATACGTAGTGGCCGCTTTCTTTGGGCCACCTGTTTAATTGCTTGTTAACACAAATATCTAATCAGCCAATCACAAGGCAGAAACTCAGTACATGTAGTCATGTGTGGTCAAGGCGACTTGCTGAAGTTCAAACTGCTGATCTACTGGGATTTTGGACCCCCTTTGAAGACCAGATGTTGCATCTCAAGGGGCTATCCATCATATAAATTTTCACACACAACCATCCCTCAGGTTTACAGAGAATCATCTGGAAAGAGAAGCTGCCACATTCAGATGAACAGTCACATGGACATGGACACATCATGAAATCATGGAATCATGGATCCATCCTGCCTTGGATCAACAGTACAGGCTGCTGGGGGTGTAATGGTACACAGCCACAGCCTACCTGAGTATTGTTACTGATCACAAAAAGTCTTTTATCCATAAAAACCTGTTTAAGGTATAAATTGACGGATTTTAAGATGTTAAGGCAGTTCTAAAGGTAAAGGGGGTCCAATCCAGTACTAGCAAGGTGACTGGTGAGTACTTTTCTTTAATGTCATAGATTATCCTTTTTCCAGTTCTGTTGATATTTCAGATAACTGGTAAATTATAAATTCATTTATTTGAAAGGAGAGATGCAACACAGAACTAACTTCTATTAGATTGGGATCCAGTAAACTACAGCTAAAATGGTTTAACAGCACCTGTTAAAATGTAACTATGTTATTACAAAGCTAAGTTCAACAAGGTCACGTTATGTGTCTAATAGTTTAAAAGAAAAATGTATGGCCAACTATTATTTCTTCTGTCTGTATAGTTTGGGTATTCCAGGAGGGCTGGTATGTTCAGGTTTTTTTCAGTTTTTTTTTTCAATGTGACTCCAGATATGTTCCCCTGAGTGAAATTCCTCCTGGCAGCAGAGTGTGACCACACAGCACTCAGCGGAGCAGTGATTTCTTTTTTCTTTTTCCTGGCTTTACTGTCAGGACAAGTGTTCAGAGCAAACGAGTCTCTAAAGAGGCTGCCAGACATGGATTCTTTCATAAAAAATGCATGAGAGAAGCTGTGTTTAATCTGCTTGTGCAATCTTACATCTTTGGAGGAGATCCAGAGGCAGTCATAAACATGTTCATGGTGTAATGGGCAAATCCCAGAGGGTTATATACATATGTATATATATATATGTGTGTGTGTGTGTTACCATTGTATTCTTTATTCTACCCTGCACCACATGAAGATTTTTCTGACAGAAATATTTAGTTAAATGGATATTTTTTTCTTCTTGTGTTTGGTTTTTGAAACCACCTCTTACATAATGTCATTGGCATTATTTAGGTTTAAGTGGTCCCAGTCAGTTCTCAGGCCAGTGCAACAATAGGCTACCAGTCTCTTTTAGGAGTAGTGAGTCACTTTCCCCCAGATATGATAAAGAGCTGCATTCAGGATCTCTAAAAAGGAGTTGTTGAAGTGTAAGGTAATGAAGGAACACACCTATACGCAAGGCAAGATGAATGGTACTTTAATAAAGACGCTCCCAAAACCTATAGCCAGTGGGTGAGGGGTAAAACAACATGTATACTTTGGGGTACTAAAAAAAGAAAAAGAAAATGAAAGCTGCAACCAGCAATGACTGGTCCTTGCCAGCGTGCACGGCTCCGGGCTCGTGCCTGCAGACAACATGGCACCTCAGTGATCCAGGTGACGACACATCACACTGATTCTGATCTCATTTTCAATGCAATCTAAACTTTTGGGATTGTGTTCCTCTCAGTAACACACACACACTCACACACTGCTGTGATAACTGAGGTCAAATTTTGAGAAACATGAGAAATAAAAAATCTTTACGTTAATAATCTGGATCACGAAGTGGAAATTTCTGCACCGTAGTGCAATTAGTTAAATGAATAAATATAAAACATGTTAGGAAAAATTTTTTTTTTTTAAAAACCCATAAAAACAGACCCTCACCCACACATCATTCCTGATATTGAATTGTGGTTTAAGAGCCTGATGGCCCAAAGGTAAAAAGAGTTTTTCAGTCTGTCTGTTTGTGTGTGTTCTCTTTGGACCTTGTACCTTCTGCCAGCAGGCAGCAGGTTAACCTGTCTATAGCCGGGGTGTGATGGATCCCGGAGGATCCGCTTTGGCCTGTTGAGTCCTTGAGTGACCGCAATATCCTCCAGGGAGGGCAGGGGGCCACCAATGATATAGCTCCATAGAAAGGAAAGGTGGTTGTGTTTGGGGAGCAGCATGTGGAGCTTGATGTTGTAGTCAGGGGGGATCAATGGTTTCCTCCACAGTTCTGGTTTACTGTCTGCTTGTGGTAGACTGGATCCTCGTGTCTGACCACTGACGTGCATGGCTAGCTCCTGGTTGAGGTTTATCAGAACTGCTGACACTGGGGTTGGGTTCTTTCTTGGTGTTAACTGTATATAAAAAAAAACTATCATTCTTTACAAAAAAAGTCATAAATATCTCCCTTTCTCTCATTCTTATATCTTCCTATGCTTACTTTAAAGTCAACTAGCAACCTTGCTAGCCTCCTGTTTTAAGTTGAACTGAATCATGTAGCTTTAGCTTAGTCAGTGCAAAGTAACTTGGATACCACTTTATCATCTTTATCGTTTATTTCCAGCCCCATTGTGAAAATCTTGATTAACTGAGTTGATGTGGAGTCCCTGAATACACCCACTAAAAACTAAGTATGACATGGTTTCCTCACATACCCTAAAAATGATCTAATGCTAATCTAGTGCTACCATATTACTGGATTAGCACTGCTACGTAGCATCAGGCTAACAGGTTAATCATTATTTTAGTGAGGGCTGGGACGATATGCTTTTCACCTAATTTCATTCTTTTGTGTGCTGATTTGATTGAAATTGTGATTCTTAGATATTGCTGTTTTTTGTGATTTGTAGTTTGGTTTTTTAACACCAGACCATGTGAAAAGTTGAATGAAGACGATATCAGGAGCCATATTTCCCCCTAAAAAATACACATCACATGTGAGTCCGTTTTTAAGATTTATTCAGCAGCGATATATATTTGAACCAGCTGAAAATTAAGTATTTAAATATGGGGGGGATGATTTTTGAAAAAAAATAAAAAAATCACAGGAATTATGTGAATTATTTTCTCCCACGCTTAATGTACAGGGACAAAATCTCTTCTAAAAAATGTGCAGCCAAATGTCGATAGTGCTGTAGTAACATATATCAGCAGCATTTAGAGCTGCAGCTGTAAAACATAGAGTAATGCACTAAGATTGGCAGAATTTCCATTTTCCATACTGCTTATTCTAATTCAGGATTTGGGGAGTTACCAGCAGTTACCTTGCAAGAGGCAGAGTACTCCCTGGACAGCTTGCCACTCTATCACACAGCCATAGGAAGACAAACGACAACATACGCTCACACTTACTCCTAGTGAGAATTTAAAGTTACCAATCACCCTAACATCATGTGTTTGGGCTGTGGGAGGAAGCCGGAGTACACGGAGAGAACCTCTGTTAGACCTCTCCCCAGCCAAAGCTCGAACCCTCTTACTGTGAGGCAGCTGTGCTAACCTCTGTTTTTCCTTACCTGTCTCCCTGCAGAGGAGGTGAATATTCTGCAGGAGCTTTCTCTTCACGTGTCGGACAGCAGTAACGCCTCCATGACCGCAGAGGACGGCGGGTGTTCCGTCCTGCAGGTGGGACAGTACTCCACCTTGGCTCTTCCTCTGCAGCAGCTCTTCACTGATGGGTACATTTGTCTCGTACTTCCTCCCATGACCTCACCCCAGGCCTCTGCATTGGAATTCTCCTTTCTGCACAAATACAACTTTATTACCAAAACCTTGTTGAGTCAGTTGTTGTTTTGTTTATTTTATGTCTGTGCAGGTTTGCTGATGAGTTCAGCTTACTGGTGCAGCTGCGGAGTCCTCAGAGGGAAGAACATAGCATCTTTACCATGCTCAGTCCCGACAATCACGTCATGCTTCAGCTACGGATCAGTGCCTACGCCGTCACCTTCATCGGAACCCAGCAGCGACACTACGAGTGAGGATTTTCCACTTTTCTTTCCTCAGATTGAAGCGTTAGTGAGAATCTAATGATGTAAAATCAGGTGAAAACATGAATAGCTCTGCATGAATCCTGAAATTAAGATCCAAAAAGTAAATTTGGATCACCTTAAAGTGTTTGTAGATGGATTGATAAACGTTTTCTGTATAGAAAATTAGCTACGATAGATTATTTCCCATGAAAACAACTGTTGAGTGAGTAATTCATCTCCCCAGTAAAGTAAAACCTCTTGCAAATTAAAGATATCCTTGGAAATAATTTGCTGATATGCCTTGAAAATATCAGTGAGCCGGCTCCAAACAAATGCATGCTTCTGACTCTGCATTCCCCCTTTCCAAAACACTTCTGATGTGGACATGTTTGCCACATCCGCCCCAGGTAATAGAAAACTGCTCATGCCCTCTCACGTTTCCCATCTCAAATCGTATGCAAATGTCTCTGACAGACCGGGAAAAGCCCTGCAGGACTATATTTGTTTGCAGCATGTGTTTTTTGTTGGAAGATGACTCCATTTGGCCGTCCCATATAATGATTTATTAGATGTCTCTTGGCTGATTTCTCCTCTCCGGGAACCAAAAGGCTCAAAGCGACGCAGCTCTGGCAGGCCGTGATAGAAACGGGCCAAAAGATAGACGGATACTAGACGTATCATGTGCTGTTAGTGATTTTATTCTTTATATAGCTACACGTCTGATGTCCAGGTAACATGGTTTTTTACTCAGTGCTCAACTTTTAAGCAGTTTCCTCGTGGCTGCTGGTGATCATTTCTCACCCACCTTTTTCTATATCATCCATCCTTCATCCGTCATCCCTCACCTTAAGTCATTTATTCATCCATTCATCTTCCTTTTCCCCCTCATCCATTCTCCATCATCTTCTTCATCCGTCATCTCTTACCTCATTCAAACTCTTTCTTGTCCTCCTTCAAATCATCGGCTTGTCTCTTATCAGGTACCATCTTTTGGGTGTTGGGGTTCAAAAGTCGGCCTGGGTCACTAACGTCCTGAGATGATCTCCTCTCCTCCCGGTCTTGAATCATGAGACCCCCTCCGCCCCGCCAAATGAGCCAATCAGAGGACTTTCAAATCTATCCATAACCTGATCCATACTCTCTTCCATAGCGTTCATTTCCATCCTCAACCAGTTGAGGCAGATGCCCTTCCTGAGTCCCGTCTTCCTGGAGATATTCCCATTTCCCCCCCTTCTTTTTTTTTACTTCACGTATGGACGGGGATTGAATTAAAGATAACCCGTATGACTACCAGGGGAAAAAAAGTTGCAAAATCAAAATTTTTTCAAATCCCCAATTGTTTGGAAGGTAATTAGAATATTTAATAAATATGAATAAATGAATAAAAAAATCAAAGATATTGTGTGTCCACTACAGTGTACATGGGACCTCCATACATGTATAACACTATAATGTGCAGTCATCTTTTTTCACTTGAGGACAAATTATCAACCGCCAATCAAGGAGCAACTTGCATTTAAGGAACTTTAATGTTTCTTTCCCAGGACAGAAAAACCAGGACAGTTTTATACTGAAGCACCTATTTTCCCTCTTCCCATAAAATGTTCTTATAGTAATGGACGCCATTTTCCTTGACAAGAAGGAGGAAGTTCCCAACACTCGACCCCTACAAGTGTGGTATCATTTAAAAGCCCTAAATGTCCTCTTTAGAGGACAAAATGAGTTAGTTCACTAGCATGCAGGGGGACGGAGATATTCAGATTTAAAAATGTCCTCCACAGAGGACAAATTTGAACTACTGGTGATAAGATGGCTATGAACAGTTATTATAAATTGGACTAATATGGATCATGTAACTACTTTTTTAAATTATATTATAACTGGACTCCATTGATTTGGACTGTATCTTTAAAAGTGCCTTACTGTCACGAACTGATGCTACACAAATAAAGCTAAATTGAATTAAACCAGTAGACAGACATTGCTAAAGGTTGGTCCTTGCACCACCCAGAGACTCTAGAGGGACAGTCAAACAGTGAAGATTTCTTCCTGTAGTAAACTCTAAACAGTATTTGGGCTGTAGTTGATCTAAAGCCCTTTTTCAAGATGACACTGGTTAAAGATGAAACTTTTGTTGATGTAATTAACTTGAAATAAAGAGAATTGTTAAATGAATTGCTTTCATTTGTAACAAGTGAGTGAATCAAGTTTGTCCAAGTTATTTTATTCAACTAGTTCAACTCAACAGTGCAAAGAATCATGGGAAATCCAAACTGATACGAGCTCTCACCCTATGGGTTTGATTTATAGGCTTTACAGCTGAGGTGTCAAACGTACGGCCCAAGGACCAAAAACTGGCCCGCTGGATAACATTTAGTAAATGTGAAAATGACATCGAGGACACTAACTGTAATTTACAAATGAACTGTAATTCATAATTTGTCCACATGAGGCAGACCTGGAGGAAAACTTGTTTTATAGTTAATATCTTCAGTTTGCTTTGTGAGGTGAGTCAGCTCAGGCAGTCAGGGTTACTACTCACATGTGGAAAAGTACATGTATGTACATTTCAAACAACTTTTAGCCCTGGAAAAGTTACTCTAATCATAATGTGAAAGACTGTTTTCATTTCTTCCAGATACCCATGATTAAATGTTTTTTTTTTATTTTGTGGATCAAATTGTTGTAAATGTGTAAATGAGCAAATATGTCAAATATATCAAATATGTGAATAATGACATGAATAAATATAGAATAAACGAATATGAAGCATAAAAATAGTGTATTTGATAGAAATATGAAATATTTTATACATTTTATACATTAAATTGATTTTAAAAATGTATCTATTCAGAGTTAAACAGTGAGATTATTTCTAATTTACAACCGAGTCATTATGATCACATGATGGTCTGTGTTTGTGTCAGGTTTCCAGTCGGGGGTCTGTGTGACGGAGAGTGGCATCATGTGGCCGTCAGCGTATCTACAAAGCAGCTGGCGCTGTATGTGGACTGCTCTCTGCTGGAGAGCGTGGACTGGGTGAACCATGGCATGGACATCAGCACAGATGGGCTGCTGATGGTCGGAGGCATCATCGAGAGCTTTGAGACTCCGTTTGAAGTAAGTGTTTCTGCAACTTTTTAATCCCCCCTCCTCTCAGAATTTTCCCAGTGATCATAAAAAGAAACAGACACACAAAAGCAACCCCACCCTGACACCCTCCTCTATAATTATCAACTCCACACCCTGTCACACACTGCCCATTTCTTCCTCTTTTTTCCAGATACTTACACAAGAGCCAGATGATATTTAAAACAACAGTTTTAGAGTAATGAACCATCTGCGCGAAGTCCGGCTCATTTTCTTTTTTTTTGTTCTGAGAAGTCACGCATGCCTGCTCATCCTTGCACGCACACACACTTGGAGACAAAGACAGGAACACACACAAAAAGTCATACCCTCTCCATCTCTCACACACACACACACACACACACACACACACACACACACACACACACACACACACACACACACACACACACACAGCAACGTGTAGCCGGCGATGCCTAGAAACCATGTGTTTGTTTTCATTAAGCATGCAAAGAAATCCCTGCTTTGATTACCTCCACCAGTGCAATGGTGTTAAAATCCCAGGAACCACTGATTGTTGTTTGGACCGGGCACTCGGTATCCATTACATTATTTCTGACGATTGCTAAATGTGCAGGTTGTTTCCTCATCTGCTCCATGCAACATGTGGGCAATGAATGATGTTAAAAAAAAACCTACTTCAGTTGTGTGATCTCTAAGAAGTTAAATGTAATTAATTGTAGTTCGTTACGTTGCTGGTTTGTGTCATTTATGCTGTCATCTTGAGCTGAAACTCTTCCATTACGAGACGATTCCCATGGTTCCATGAGGCGCGCAGCTTTGTGTTTTTGGACATCCTGTCTAAGTTACAACAAGCGCTGTAACATGTAGCCCGAGGATGGAGTTTGGCAGCGTTGCCGTTCCATAAGCAGCATCTGGATTTGTTCATAGCATCAAATAAAATGGATTCTCCATGTCCGACTATCCCCGTGGTGACAGGTTTTTACTGAGCTCTGAGGACAAAGCACTTCCACACTCGGAGGTGCTGACAGTCTTGTCTCTGGTTAATCATTTGAATAAGGTGCAGTTAAACCATGTTTAACCCTACTCTGCTCTTATGGGTAACTCTTACTGACAACCTGCGCAGCAAGACTGGAAGAAGTCCATCCTGATAGCGTTTAGCACTAAACATGAGAAAAAGGAATTTGTTCAAATGTGGCTTAAATAATCTTTTTTTTTTTTGTTTTTTTTTGGTCATCCAGCTCATTAAGACTTACAGTTGAGTCGTGAAACCAGGATCAGTGTTAATGAGCAATTTTCCAATTTGTTAAAAGCAAAATTGTCACGTCAAAAGTTATTTATTTTCTTTGACCCTTTAAAGCCCAACCCAAGAAAAAAATGGGGAGGAAAGTCTAATTTTTAAAATCTGAAGTCTGTATTTGGCCCTTAGATTTACCGTTTATTACCGTGTGACATGTCAAAATTATTGTAGTGTAGTATCAAGTATCAAAAAAGGGTTTTCAACCAAGTTTTTACCATAAAGTGATGCAAAAGGTCTTAGAAACTGCATGTATTAAATATGATACATATGACATTAAAGGGTTAATTTTTTTATTTTCACCCAAATATGTTTTTTTTTTATTGCAAAAGTACCCCGTTTTAAATGTTAGGTTACAAAATGAGTCTTTCCCTCAGTCATGTCGTTTATTTGTTATTGAGATTAATTGCAACTAATTGGATTAGCAGCATTATTTATCATGAATGATGAATATGGACCAGACATTTACTGTGTGAGAAGTTGTCTCTTTTTATTACGATGAGTATTGCCAACCAGTTCTTACATCTACTGAAAAGCAAAATTGTCCTGAAAATAGTTAACAGTTGAAATATCAATCAATCGTGTGGTTTTATATGAATGTAATGCCAATTTATTATAAATTACTTATAATTTAGTTTCATCTTTTGTTATAGTTTCACCCAAATAACTTTTTTTTTTCCATAGTAAAAGTGTCCAAATCAGATGTACTGCTACAATACTGGGGGGGGGGGGGGGGGGGGGAGTGCTGCTAAGACAGTGTAGTTGAATAGTCCAGGTTCACAAAGTGACAGTGAAAGACTGGAGCTGGAATTAGATGCAAACACTTCAGAAAAAGTAAGAGTAAGAACAAACACTAGAAAAATGTAACCATTGCGCTGCATTTAAATGATTTTGGAGACTGAAAAGCAAAGTGTAAGATTTATTTTAAAAAATATTATAAATCTTTATAGTGTCATAATGTTCAGACTTTGTTTTTATTCTATTAACTGTTGTTCTGTGTTCAGTTGCTTATTTTAAAGTTTTATTAAAATATGGAATAAAAGTTCTCTTTTGGGCAAATCATGAAAATATGTTTTTATAAAAACAGAATATAAAAAAGATGCTTACCAACACCCCAAACAGCATCATAAAGCTAATTTATGTTGAAACAGAAGCTCTGAGTGAAACTAGATGAATAAACATTTTGGAGCTGGGACAGTCACGTCTTGAAGCTGAATCTGACCTCCCATCACGATGAGTGAGGCTAATTACTACATTTTCCATGAACATTTTTCCACGATGTATCATCCATACAGTGGCTTTGGGCTCACTTTCTGAGGAAAGAAATGTAAATGAAGGGAGACACGTTGAAGGGAAATCTAAAAATCTGGGCTGGTTAGTAACTGGATATCAAGTTAGTTTTTTTTCCTTGCTGGAAAAGTGAGCATCCAGAGAATCTTTTTTTCCAGCATTTTCATGAAAGTTTCATTTGAACTTTACAATCTGCATTATTTACCCCTGAAAATGGGTTTGGCTGGTGGAAAATCTGATTGGCAGGTAACTTTAGGAATCTACTAGTCACATTGGCTGGTGACCAAAAAAGTTATTTAGAGTCCTGATTATTAACAAGCAGTCTCTTCAGCTGGTTAAAACCAAATTCTCCTGACAAGAGTTAAAAGTTTTCATTGTAATGGATTGTACACCTTCAACCCCGCCTGGTGTCGCAAACTTGCAACAAACCAATCCTCACCCGTACCGTACCGTACCGTACCGTCCTCTTCCGCTTATCCGGGGTCGGGTCGCGGGGGCAGCAGCTTGAGCAGGGAA
>JAOXYM010000020.1:21966952-21978234 GCA_028567055.1 Leptatherina wallacei | reverse complement strand
ATTTGTCTGTCTGTCTGTTAGCATCATATAAACACATATAATGGTTTAAAAATAGCACAATTTGTATCTCTTCTCACCTGTTTGAACACAGGCAAAGCTAGCACCTCAGTATCCAAAACCAGTTTGTTTTTGGCTTTTAACAAAAAATAACATTTGCAGCAGGAAAAGTTTGCAGTAGGTACGATAGATGGTCTCATAAGGGGCTCTAACCATTTATTTTTCCTCGCTGTTTGATTCCAGTGCCAAGCCTAACAAAAATAAACCGGTTTAATCAATGAACAAATAAAGGTGCCATTATTGTGAGAAACTTCCAGCTTTAATTGCCCTCCTATTCTTAGTAAACTAGCAGGATTTCTACTGTTCTTTCAGTTCATCAAGTCCTCACAGAAATTACTACTCCTTCCAACTTGTAGCCAAAGCATGATTTACCATCACTTATCTAAAGGACTTGAAAAATTCACACCATCTTAGCAGGGCACATAAGACCCCAGACCATAAATCCTTATGTCCAAGCTGATGCGTTATTCCTCATCTGTTTTTCCTCCACACTTGCCACAGCTGTAAGTTGTGTAATACACGTACATGATGGATGAACTTAAGGTCCGTTATTGAACAAAGCTAACCGAAATAAGTCTGTTAGTGGTTTGTGAAGACCGTTCACCATATGTGCTTTGAACTTTATGTGGACAACCTGCCTTTCACATACTTACATTCATTTTTTAATGAGCTTCAGCGACAGACAGATTTGTATCTGCAAAAACTATAGACTTTGATTTTCCTTTGTGTTCTGTAGCGCCCATGACTCCCATCTTTCTGTTCTTTTTGCAGCAAACCAATTTTTACCAGTTACTTCGTGCTGGTTGGCCTGTAAGTATGCTGTGGTGATTCATAGGCTTTTTTTTTCTTTCTTCTTCTTCTTCGTTGGGACTGAGTTGTTTATAGTTTCTGTGAACCTGAGGCTGGTTTCTTCTTTGTGAGCTTGCAGACTAAAGAAGGAGCTACAGGACCACCTGGAGAGATGGGAAAGCCCGGCATTCAGGTCAGATATAGGCTCCATTCACAACTGAAGCACATGATGGACATGGATATATTTATGTTGTGATACTCTTTCTCAGGGGCCTCCTGGTGACCCTGGACAGCGAGGACAACCAGGCGTGCCAGGAGAGATGGTATGTTTCCTGAACCACAAGTATTTTATCTTTTATTAGTGAGCTATGTGTTAGTAAAACCACAAAATAGTTTCTCATTACAAAGGTCAGTCAGTAAAATAACATTACGGGGGGCAGTGTGATGCACGGCAACAAACTGAATGTTAAATCCAAAACACAGATGTGAAGGATTTCTTAGTTTAATCATAAATTTAAGATATTTTGAGACGTGTGAACATTTTAGCCAACGCTGACTATAGACCTAGTCTGTGCCTGCTTTTCCTAACAATCCTCTTACTCCTAGAAATGCTTTAAACCCAGCATTTTGTCACATTTTGTCTTAATATAAATCCGAAGCGCTTGACGTCATGTATATATTATATAATTTTCTGGTGTAATAAAGCTGGTGCAAGAGAGTTTAATTAAAGAAGGTGGTTGTTTGGAAACCTGCAATGATGTAACCACTCTCACATTTGGAGAATTGAAACTATACGAAGGAGTTCTTTGCTGGGAACTTTCATATTTCGTCACTATAAATTCGATTAAACTCGAGCACTAAATCAAAGTGTTTATTTTGTCACGTTTGCTGTGTGGGGTCTCGCTCTTTTCACTCATTGTTTGTTGCTGATTTACATTGAATTCAGAAAAACTGTGACTTAATGTGTTTTGGTGAACAGCTTTAAAAGGTGGGGGCTCGTTTCACTGTTTTACATCCAACTGAAAAATCATCTCAAAATACATAAACAGAGTCTGTGGCTGTATGGAAACCAACGCCATCTATTATGTGAGGTCTCAGCTGGGTAATGAGAAACAGATAGTCTGAGACACTCAGCCGCCTTTCTGTGAGGACATTGATCCATTATTTGTTTTTGTTTGTGTTTAAGCGCCCGTATTGACTATGTGAATGAGAGCATGTTTTGTTTGTGCATAAACAGCCACACATCAGCTTCATCTTACAGATGATGTGTCACAGTATCATCAACCTTACCAGCACGAGTCACTGCGAACCTGTTCATGATTCCCAGAGTTATTGAGGACCACAAGCTGCCCGATAGCTTTGCTTCTTTGAGTGCGATACCTTAATATTAAAACTTTTTGACGGGGTCGGTGAAAATTTGTCAAAATGATCAGATTATGAGTTGTTTTAAACAGCAACTGAGCAATAAAGACTGGGACTTGACTTGTAGGCAGCAGCTTTAACAAGAGCCATATTGGGATGGTGAGATGGCTTGTTCAGAGTATCTCCAAAACAGCAGACCCTTTGGGTGTTGGCAGCAATTTTTCCTACCTAGAAGAAAAAGAAAAAAAAGTTGGCTAATCTTCAACAGGTTCAGCCCAAAGCTTACTGACTTCAGAGGGGAGGAAAAGGCTGGTCCTTGTCGTCCAATCATGCAGAAGAGCTTGCTTAAAAACCTTAAAGCTGGCTACGATGAAATGTGTGAGATCGCTCAGCGCAATGCAACTTGCTGGTTCAGAAAAAATTATTCAAGTCTATTGTATCCATCTGTGTCTTAGCAACCCTCCTTAGCACAGCTGGAGACCCTTTCAAAGGTTTGAAGGACCCATGGCATGCGTTTGAATGTTTTCTGGTTTATCTGTGGAGTGGGTGAAAAGCAGGTGCTCGCTGCCAGGACTGGGTAAGCTGGTGACCGGTATTTGGCTGAATAAAGCTGCTATCACCTGCTTACTCAGGTTGCTAAACACTAACTTCTTGTAGCTTACAAGATATTTTAATATTGAATTAATGACCGTGCCGCGTCCACTTTAATGTTTAACACTACAAAGATGATTTATGAATAGTTTTAGACACATGACAAAGAATTAGTGGTTTTTATGTTGCCACTAAATTTCTCACATCTCAAGCTAATCAAGTATTTATTGAATATTCTGTAAAGATGAGTCTAATCCATGGAGACTGGAGTAAACTAACTCGGACTCACTACTTGTATGTTGTCTGAAAGGGTGATCGAGGCCCCAGGGGCCCTCCGGGACGAGCTGGGACTCCAGGAAGAGACGGGGAAAACGGAGAAGATGGTCTGCCCGGGTTGCCCGGTGCCTCTGGATCCCACGTAGGCACATTCTGTTTGATAATAGGAAAGCAGCTCAGAGATTACACATGCAGAGGGATGACAGAACAAACTGTCTGTTTTCCATCTGTTGAAATCTCTTATTTTGTGTCCCATTGACATCAGGGCCTGTGGGGCTACAGAGGAGAACGGGGGCCCAAAGGGGAAAAAGGTGACGAGGTGAGAATAAAGCAACACGGCTTCTATTGTGAGCTTCTACTGGATTATTTACTGTAAAATGATACACTGGTGGCATCTACAATTTTTAGGCTCATTAATACAAACAGTCTTTTGCAAAGACACATCATCTGTTCCCATTTCTTTAGCTTTAGCTACAAACCCCCCCCCCCCCAAAATAACACATTTTTGCTGACAAAATAGTATTTTTGCTCCAAACATGTGGTTCCCAAGAGCTCATAGTGAAAACATGAGTTTTTTTCAGCATGGTATGCACTGTGTCCTAAATGTGTGAGAAGAAACTTGACAAATGGAGGGCAAAATAAGAAATCTGGCTTAGAAATGTCTGCAGCAGAGCAGACACACATCATCTGAAAGCAGTGTAGTGCAAGTTCCTCTCACACACATGAAAACTAATAGTTGTGTTCACGGTTCACCATCTCAAAATGTTCTAGTTCCCTTTGCTTTTCCACGTTTAAGTCCTTTGAATTCTCTTCATTATATGTTGCATGGTGTTATGGAGTGCTATGAATTATTGGCCCCATGGCCATCTAAGCATGTGCAACCACATCTCTGCATTTTATCATTGACCTCCTTTTGTTTTGTTACATCTATTTTGTCAGTTTTTGCTATCTGCTGTCAGATATCCAGTATTTATATCTGTGACGGAGCCAAAAAATTAATACAAGTTCGGTGGCTTTTGCCGGAGTGATCTCCAGCAGGGTGCATGCAGGTATAATTTGGCAGTTCAGTTCACAATTCTTGGTAAATGTATGTGCCCCTCTCATGTTCACTATTAATCAACCACATTTTTTTTTTGGGCTGAAACATCTTCCATAAACAGAGAAAATGAAACCTAACCTTGGTCTGGTTTCCTGAGAGAGGGATTTATAAGCTGCTTGAAGATGTAGTTTTTGGTTTTAACTGTTTCAAACTAAGATTCTGCTGCTGAGGTGCAACATCAAGCCATTTTCCAAGGCTGTTTATTGGATATTTAACCTTTTTAAAGCTTGCATGTGTGCATCTTTGCACAGTGAGTTTGATATATGCTGCATGTAGTCTTTACTGGATTTGACACATGTAAGTAGGTGAGAATGAGTTTTTCTCCAACTACCAACTGCAACAATGAGTCATAGTTTCAGAACTTCATTAAAGGAAAATTTCAGGGCCCATATTAATAAATAACACCAGGTCGATGTTACAGTTTTTGACACAAGTCTTTGAAAAATGTCAACTTCTGGACAGTATATATGAAATTGAAAGAATTTTTCCTATTTAAAAGTAAATTAGAGCCATTCTGCCACTCTTACATAGTATGATATGATCTAAGGGATGCTCTATTGTCCTGACAAATAATTTAAGCCACTTAAGATACACATTTCAAAAGATCTATGTAGGGGAAAGGGAGGGTTATTCATTTAAATATGTTTTTTTTACCTCTCCAGGGTCTCATCGGCCTGCCAGGTCCACAAGGGGAAATTGGTGAACCTGGTCAGGAGGTAATCTTGGATGCATTCACGTCTCTGCTCTGTAAAACACTTACGGTTGCATTTCTGATTGAAAAGTACCCTATAAATAAAATTAGATTTAATCTAATTAAATTTTATCATCCATCCTTGATGTTTAAAGTACAATTGTGTTTAGTCTGATGGCTCTTTGTTGGAGCTTGTTATCATAAATCATACCAATAACTCAAATCATTATGGCTACTTACAGGGGAAGTCATTCAAATGGCACATATTAATGATAGTGAAGGAAAAAGACCTGAATAAGAGGGACAAATAGCTTTAGTCAAACAGCTGGGTCAGAGCAACTCAGAGAGGATGACTCCTGGGTTGGAAAGGTGGTCTAAGGACAGGTAGACAATGAACCAACAACAGCCAGACTATTGTAGACTATGATAAAAACAGTCCAGTTTACAGCTCTTTAAGAGCTGTAAACCAGAAAACCAACTTCATCCGAAGCAGGTGGTTATAATTTTTTGACTCCTCAATGAATGATGTCAATTGCTTTGAAAGCTAAAATGATCATCTTTTGTATTTATTGTTTTTCTTTAATTACCCACAAACATTTTGCAATTATTCTGTTCTTTTCCTTTTTTAGGGTTCAGCTGGTTTACCCGGTCCACCTGGCCCTGTGGGACCACCAGTGAGTGGATTCTCTGTAATTATAAAGTCAGTTTAGTCTTTCTGTGTGTGAAAAGAAATTTCAGTGGGGATTTCGCAAAGTAGTATTACAGTATTTCCACGTTTGAAGAGAATAAAAGTTGGCTTTTAAGCCACAAACACTTCTTATCTCTTGCATGAAGTTCCTTAAACTTTGAGAAGTGCAGCCTGCTGGACAATAAGCCAGCATATTACAGGATAGAATTACAGAAAGAGCTGGTCATACAGTTCATATACATCCAACTGTTGTGTTCAGATAGGAACAAAACAAACTCTTGTGGAAGAAAGACATGCACTCCTGAATCCTTGTTAATCCCTAATCCAGCTCCCTTTGAGCTGTGGGTTCCACATGGCGCTGCCACAAACTTTACGTGTTGGTCTATTCTCAGATTTACTTTAATTCTACTTGAAAAGGCGTCAGAGTCTCTGACTCATAGCATTAACAGAGGGACTTTGACCAGTGGGCAGTAATCTATATCATTGTGTTTGTAATCCTCTCTTTGAATCCAGGGTTTACTGTGTATTTTAATGATACATTGCTACTATGTTGACCTCTTTATTCTTTTCTGCAGGGGCCTCCGGGGATCCGAGGTGGTTCTGGGCCAGAGGGGTCCCCTGGGCCTGATGTGAGTGACGCGATGTCTGACTCCTGCTGCACAAAATGTTTCGGTTTGCCTTTTATAGCTGTAGTCTGTCTCAGAATAGTTACTGACTTTGTGGTTATTATGCTTTTAAGCCCTAATTTCTTTCCTAAAGTGGCTAGTGTAGGGTTTCCATTTCTGGTTTAGATTCACATTTAGAAGATTTGAATAAGATATTTGAATAAGTAAGAATTGGAAAAAAGAAATATAAGCTGATGTCCTAAAAAATGTCTCCAGTCACTTGAGATTTTTTAGCCTGTTTTGAACATTTAAAGCACATTATGGGGGATGGAAATAATATTTCGAAAATAAACAACAAAGTAAATATAACGTGCCAATACTCCCGGACATGAATCCCTTACGAGAGCTATTTTTTTCTTCTGGGTGTCCACCGCAATTGTTTGTTTCCTTCAAGGTGTGTTTTCTTTGTTTTTTAAGTTAAATTGAACTGGCACAATTATTTCCTCTATTTAATTACAATTGTACAACTACTATAATGTAGCCTATACTGCCACTCTCCCTCTGGTATGAACCATCCAATCGAAAAAATTTCTGATTCAAAGATTCACTTTTCTTTTTTGTGATTTATTTATTTTTAAAAAGACAACTTTTGATTTTCTTTGCTTGCGAATGAAAACTCAACTATTGTGATTTTAGATGTTAAATTAATTTGTTGCACCAAAAATGCATTGGATGTCTTCAAATAACACATTCGTACAGCACCACAATCCAACATTCAATTAGCGATACACTTTTCAGTCGTTAAGGCTTAGAGGTTACGCAAATGTTAGTATACATTGACCTGAAGCAGGTCTACTCAATTCGGTCCTGCAGGTTTTTATTAGCTGCTTTTACATGGAGCACTTTTGATCCGATCAAACGTCTAGTTGGAATAAAAATGTGTCATATAAACACCTCAGCTGATCCGATCGGCCTCGATTGGAAAGAATATCCAATCGAGAGGGGGGGTTTAAACCTTTTCATGATCAGATCAGCAGGAAAAAATAACCATGTAAACACTCATTCCAATCGGTTCCGGCTGGAATCTCTCATCAAATTAATTTCAATCAGATAGATTAAATATTTGTCCATGTAAACGTAGCTACTGTGTCCCTGCTCAAACACACCTGACTCAAATCAAATGGATGCAACAATCTATGAAGTTCTGCTTAATGACTCATTCATTTGAGTCAGCAATGTTGGAGCAGTGAAACATTAGTTCTGTCTCAATTCGGGGTCTGCAAACTACGAAGGCTACAAAGTAGTGCTCCAGTCCCCAAAGCATTCTCATTCTTGCCTTTAATTTGTTTGAATAACTGCATTTAAAAAAACTAAATGGAGCAGGAAATGTCTGCTGAAAGTCTCATTTTTAAATCTGCTTCAGTGGCTGGCTTTGTTTTGTTTATGCCGGTAGACACTTCATTAACCACTTAAAAATCCACAAATATTAAATATTACATGATTTTAATGCCACAGTTTAAAGGGATACCGTGTAACTTTTGACCCAAATATCAGCCTAATGCAAGTAATAATGGATTTCTGGGGTCAATATACAGTGTTTGACACGTGTCGGCGCTCCGAGGTGGGCTGCATTCTTCAGAAACCAGACATTGTAACTTTGCAGGAGCGGATGCGTCTCTCATGGGATCATGTGACCTGGAGCGCTTTGCTTTAAAGCTCCCCCTCTATAAACACAGAGGGCTCTGCTTTGTGCTACTTTTTCCTCCTCTTCCACCTAAAGTTTGTCATGGCTGAACAAAGTAAGAAGGTGAAAACGGTGTCTGAGAATGTCAGAAAGAGAGACTGTTTAATTTTGCGATGGTGTCATGTGGCCTGGGGGAAGTTACAGGTTTAGCGCCCCAAGTGGCCAAAAGTTACACAGTATCCCTTTTACAAACAAAGTTTCTTTTTTTATATATTGTCACATCCCTACAGTAAAAGAAATACTTACAGTTAAAAACCTACTCCTCTGCACTTGGCTGCCTGTCATCAGAGCCGTGGCTCTGCCTATCATCTTGTTTGAAATTAATTATGTGAGAAAAGAGGCCTTGAAGGATACACCGCCAGTAGCCTTCGTTTCAAGCTAAACCAAGTTCGGGTTTGGAGGTTGGATTCGGAGGCTTTTGATTTGGGACAGTAATTGGCGCACCGCTGTGACGTATGCAGCCCACGAATCCGCACTTCGTAGTGAGCAGACCTCGAACTGAGACACACTGATTGAAAACCTGCAGGACTGCGGTGCGGCCCTTGTAGCACTAAATTGAGTAGCCCTGGCCTCAAGGAAGGAAATCATTTTATTGACTTTCTCAACACATATTTGACCAGGAAAGGTCAAACTGAGGTCTGAGATTAAGGGCCAGGACAGCAGCAGCTCGGCTAAAAGGCTGCAAAATATAGAAGTTATCAATGGTTTTCCCACAGAAAGCCAGTCGTCTGGTCTGATTTATACAAATCCAATTCATGTCACCATATTAACTAAGAGCTTGGATATATATCTGATACATGGCTATATTCTACTCTATTCTATAGTCGTTTAGCAGACGCTTTTGTCCAAAGCGACTTACAACTATACATGTTGCATAAAGGAGGACAGTAGCATTGGATTCCATGTAGCTTCTCAGCTTCCAAACTCATGATGCTACTGCAATTAGCGATAGCTGCTAAAGGCATCAAAGCCAGCATCTAGCTTTTCTTGTCCTTCTCCGTCTCTTCCTATATAGCTGACAAATGTCTATCTTCTGGAGATAAATGCCATCAAATGCCATGAACATCAAATTTGACCTATGTTGAATCAGAATAGAGTTGGAGCTGAAAATAGCACATGTAGCTAATCGGATATACAGTCGTCTGCAAAATGATTCATACCCTTCCATTAAAGAAAAGGCAAAATTCTCAATAGTCACTGGAGACAAAAATAAACTTAATAATGATAAAAAATTTGCTATATTATAATTCAGTGAAATACAACATTGTTTTTAACTTAATTGAGTTGAAAAAAAACAAACAAAACAAATAAAACGATTTTGGACCAATGAAAGCACTTTGATGATGAGCAGTGGGCCAAAATATGAACTAAATGAATATGAATATGAAAATATGAACTTCTGGACAATGAGGAAATGCAGAGGAGCATATCATTTAGACTGTTTCATATGTCACCAGGGGGAGAATGGACTGGATGGCCCTCCAGGTCTCCCAGGACTTCCAGTAAGCAGACAATTTTAGATGACAAATATTTATCTGCTTCTAAATATCATATGTATGTGATATATGTAAATATATGTGTATGTGTGTTACAGGGCGCACCTGGTGTGACAGGACAAGTTGGTAATCAAGGGGTTAATGGCTCAAGGGTACGAATACAGTTAAAAGAATTTATTATACTTGAGTTGACCTTTAGGTTGAACAAGATTTTCTTACAAGCCTGAGATGTATCATTTCTATAAATGTCCTCTTGTAGGTGACACATTAGGACTCAAATGAAGGATTTATATCAACTGATTTGCACATGTCGCCTTCTTTGTTTCTTCCAGGGGGAGACTGGACCAGCTGGCAGCGCTGGCCCCCGAGGCCCACGGGTATAATCTTTACTTGCTTGTGTATAAATGATATTTATACAGCTTTCTGGGAATATTTGGAGACGCTGCTAGATATGATTCTCATTTATCTTGCTTTTTTCTTTGGAGCAGGGGCCTCCAGGTTTAGAGGGACAGATGGGACCTCCAGGACGCAGAGGGCTCCAGGTGAGTACAGTTCAAGGCAAGACTACCAGCAGATGCTTTTGAGTGTTTGAGATGGTTTATTTACTTCAGTGTCAATGAAACGCAGGTTTATGGTATTATGGTATTATATGCATCTCTACAGGGACATCCAGGAGTGATGGGGGCACCTGGGCCTAAAGGAGATCCCGTAAGTTTAATGGATTCATTTCTAAATCCTATTCATGAGATTTTGATGTAATATTCTGCTCAAAAACATTCTAAAATAGCATTTTTTTCTAAATTTTCTAAAGATTCACTCCCTCATCTCCTTGATTTATCCTCATTTATCATCTTTTAATATTAATATCTGCTGATAATGATATAGCTGTGCTTGATATGCATTATCGTAGGTATTATATGAATCTCAACAGGGACATCCAGCTGAGATGCATGATAGGCAGCAGACAGGTTTGCCCATATTAGGTCAGAAAGTGCCAAATCTTATCATTGCTTTCTAAAACTGTGCTGTTTCTTTCTCCTATATCAGGGGCCTGTAGGGCCCATGGGTGCCCGGGGGGATCCTGGCTTTGAAGGCATCATGGTGAGTTCCATTTTAACACCTGCCTTGAGTATTATCTAATTTCTGCAAAATCATCTTGTTGCTACAGCAACATGTGAGCAGACCAGATGGATGCAAGAAGAGAGAAGGCTGAATGTTGTCCCTCTTCTACCGGGTATTTGTCACTGGTCCTTTAACATTTACTGTACAGCCGCTGTTCTGCACAGCTCTACAAAGAAAGTAAAATCCTGTATATACCCACTCTGCTTTTGAGGAACAGCTGGATGCTTTCAGGGAACATGCTGCAGGCTCACAGTGCCATCTACTGGTTGTAGTGTATGTAATGTTCATATTGATATTCTACAGGGATCAACTCATTCTACTGTTCCTTATTTTTCACTTCCTTTGACTTAATTATATATTTCATATCATACTGATTACTTTTTATTTTTCACTTTTACAGGGTGCACCGGGGAGACAGGGTCATGTCGGCTTTCCAGGAGTTACGGTAAATGCAGTTAGACTTGCAGGACTGTTTGTTGCAGGATTTGATAGGTTCTGTCCTTTTTTTTTAACCTTTTTTCCCCCCCTAACAGGGTAACAGAGGACCAGATGGAGACAGGGGGGATCCAGGACCTAAAGGGGACAAAGTAGGAACTTCATCTTTCTGTGTGATAACTCTGAAGCACAGTGCACTGTATTCACATTTGGGGAAACACAAATTCGATGAGAGCTGCTTTCACATCATTATAATCCATCCATCCATCCATCCATCCATCCATCCATCCATCCATCCATCCATCCATCCATCCATCCATCCATCCA
>JAOXYM010000020.1:21918317-21928573 GCA_028567055.1 Leptatherina wallacei | reverse complement strand
GAGCTACAACCCTCTCTCTGACCAACTTTTCTGTCCACTAGCTGTATAATAATGACCATTAGAGCCAAAAAATAACTCTGAAAACAGATAGTTATTATTTTCATGTGATATTTCTGATATTAAAACAGTCTTCACTGGTTGCATTGGCTAAACATGGTTATATTGTGAATTCTAATAGTTCCAGAAAGTTCATGCCATTTTTAATTTAAGTGAAATATATCTAAGTTATTGTGACTTGTGTTTTTATGTTTCATGTAAAACAGAAGATGATACTGTGTAGTAATAAAGTCTTTTTTTTCTTTCAAAAACCAGTGTTATAATACCTAGAAACTAAATTCTCCATGCTCTCTAAAAGTTTTATTGAGGATGAATCTGGCATTTATTAATGTGAAAAGGGCTAATTAGCTATTCTAAATAGATCTTCAGTTTAAAGTTTGATATTGATGCTCACTATAAGGTAATTCTTGGTAATTCTTCCATACTATGAAGGCAGCAGATAAGTTGGATGGGCTTTTAAAAAAGAAAATGAACCTCGAAGGCTAATAACTACTATTTATAATGTTTAATAATTCATAATTAAATAAAACTACTACTTTAAGAGATTTATTTTCTATTTATTTTCTGTTCCATATAGTTCCAAACATACTATATAAAACAGAATAACACAGAAGCCTGAAGAGGAAGATGATAATTCAGGATTCCAGCTATTTTTGATTAAACATCAACTTCTTTGTGTCCTTTGCTGTACTTGTTCATGTTTCCGTACAGTCCAGTATGTTGGCTGTATTTTCTGTATCTTTCCATGTCTTCCTGTCAGTACTGAGTCTAATCTCATGAAGCTTTTGCCTACTTTTACCTCTGCAGGAATGTATTACATCGACCCGAACCAGGGCAGCTCGGCCGACGCTCTGCTGGCCTACTGCAGCTTCTCTTCCTCATCAAAACAGACCTGCCTTCATCCTCAAGACTCTCAGGTAAAAGGAAATCCCTCCATGTGGACTGCAGGGGAATTAAAGCTGTGATTAAGCCCTGCTCACCTTATGATTGACACTTTTAAAGTAACTGCATCTGAAGTCTGTGACTGAAGCAGCTGCAGTTTAGCGACACACACAACACAGTGCAAAGTACAAGTAGCAGATAAAGCTTACTGGGAAGTTTGCTCATTCTTCAAGCAGTTCTGGCTCAAACAATCTTCTGTAACATCATTGATAGCAGAGAGAAATGAAGGTCTCAACAACATGCACACAGTTATCAGTGATGATGTCATCAGCTGTCGCATGGCTCTTCTATCTGGTACACGCCAACCTAGTTCTTTATCATCCTGAGTACTCGTTGGACATCTTTGCAATGGCAGCAGTGATCATGTTGAAGCGTAGAACAGACAGTTAACTTCTTATCATATCTAAGTGGAACACATATGATCATCCTCCACAACAGAGATCTTTGTTCTGAGGACTCTGGCAAGGCCGTTGCCTCCAATGTACAAGTTTCCCATTAAAACCCTGAAGTAACGTCCTAGCTGCATGCTCCGGGTGTTTATCATGTTGAGTCATTCCATCATGCTTCCGTATGGGGCTTTCAGGGTAGTTGACTCACTTAACCAGACAGCAGTGTAAACTAACCCTGGAAGCCTCATATTGAATATATTCAGACTAAAGTGAACAGATGTATTGGCATCTTGCACAAAGTCAAATATGTTCTTAATGAGGCTTCATTATTTATTTTATATTCCTCATTGATTGTTCCTTATTTTTCATATTGTGTTGAAGTGTGGGGAAATGCATGTACTAATTAACTGAAAGTTAGTTTTTGCTCCAAAAGAAGGCGGTGAGAATAATAAATCATAAAGGCTCCAGAGATCATACTAATTATCTTTTTGTTAAGCTAAAAAAATATTGAAATTTGAAGATTTTCTCAAACTGCGAACTGTATTGACTATGTGGAAAATCAAGAACAAGTTAGTACCAGAATATATTTACAACATAATTTATCACTAATGATGAAAGCAGAAGAAAAGCAAACTTTGGTGTACCCTTCTCACAAACTTCATTAAGACAGAGAAGTTTCATGGTCTTTAGAAATGAAACTCAAATTGTCTACAACAAAACACCAACTAAAGATATTTTTCAAGGAAAGTCTACCAAATGCCACTCCAGGGTTTATTAACTCCTTTCTGAACAGCTTACCTCCATTATTGTATCTGAGTTGACTCTTATTCATCTTTGTAAACATTTGACTTCTTTCCTCTGCCAACAGCTTCCCATGAAAGCTTGGATGGAAGGACCCTCTGAGGAAGGATCTTTTCAGTGGCTCAGCCGGCTCGATCAGGGATTTCAGGTGAGTGAATGTCTGTGAGACCCGTGTTTAGCTTTAGGTCCAGATACACAAAGCTTATCCTGGGTGTTAGCTCTCATTAATTCATTAGATGCCAATATGCATTTCATTATAGTCGGCATTAACAGTTGTTTAAGTGAGTTAGAGAGAAGGAAAGTTAAAGAAATCTGAAAAGCTTAGAGCATATACAGTAGGAGAGATAAAGAATGAATCACAAGAAAAATATCTGATTTCCAAGAACCATTTAACTAATTAAACTAAATGTTTTCATTCAATGATCCGTACAAGAGGCAAAAACTAGATTATAAAGTGTGCAGGTTGACGGTTAAACTTTTGTATGTATTGGAGTTCCACAGGGTTCTATCCTCGATCCTCTGCTGTTCACTATCTATATAAATGAGCTATGTTGAGGTATTCTGAATGTAAAGGCACACTTGTATGCAGATGACACTACATTGTATAGCTCTGCCCCCAGTCTAGTCGATGCTTTCTGCAAACTACAATCTGTCTTTTAAGAAAACCTTTTTAAATTGAAAGTGGTCCTTAACGCATGAAAACTAAATTATTATTTTCCTGATTACTTAAAGGTCGTCATTCTCTGCCTCAGATTCTCACCCTGCAAAGTGAGGCAATTAAATTAGTTTCATCTTGTAAATATCTTGGGTTCACTCTTGATCAATTATAATCTTTCAAGTCCACCACATTGAACAGTTCACTAGTTTCTTTTTCAGAAACAAAACCTGCTTCTCTTTCCAGGCAAGAACAAACTTGGTTTCAGCTACTTTTTTTTCCACTACCAACAACCAAAGTCTTGCCTGTATACATCAAATACACTGTACCATAGAGACCTGAGGTTCATTCCTAATTCGAGATGCCTCACACATCATTGTACTCTGTACCAGTTAGTAGACTGGACGTGGCTTTCAGCAAGGAGACTAATTCACTTTCTTATCTTTCTGTATAAAGCAATATTAATTTAACTTCCATCTTACCGTGGCACCTTATTAACCTTAAACAATCATAGCCACTGCAGCCCTGCGACCACAAAGCTGCATTCTGTTTCATATTCCACACATGAAGACAGAATTTGTTAAAAGGCCTTTTAGTTACTCTGTCCCTGACTCACGGAACACTCTGCAAAAAGACCTGAAGCTCACTCGGCTCCTTTATAAACCCAGATTTTAGAGTTGTTGTCATCTGGTTTTTAATTGGCACTGTTTTTTTTTTAAAGGTGGACATTCTTTGATTCATCTTAAAATGTTTTCATTTTTTTGTATTTTATGATATGTCTCATCTCTTTTATTTGTGATGTATGTTGTGTCTGTCTGTAACTATTGGCCATGAGATGCAAGTCTCAGTGTGACTTTTCACTGGTTGAACAAAGGTCAATGAACTAATAAATAAAAAAGCGACGTATTTAGAATGACTTTTGTCTTCCAGTCCAATCATCAGTCCTCCCAAGTGATTCGTGGTATGAAGTTGTCTGCGAAATTATTCATACCCTTCAATTAAAGAAAAGGAAAAATTCTTACTAGTAATTCAAATAACTTGAGACTGAAAAAAGTAAGAATAAACGTAAATTTGATGAATTATAATTTAGTGAAAAACAAAATTGTTTTTTAATTTAATTGAGTTGAAAAATACTAAAAACAGACAAACAATACGGTCCTGGACCAATGAGAGCACTTTGCTGATGAGCAGTCGGGCATAATAACACCTGTCGACAGGTGCAGAAGTCTGATTGAGAGTTACAGAAAACAACTGATTGTAGTGATTGCCTCAAAGGATTGTGCAACAAAATATTAGCTTATGAGTGACGTAACCTATAATAATTTTACACAGATTTTTTTGCTTGTTTTTAAAAAATATTTCTATTGAACCACAATTCAAAAATAATGTCTTGTTTTTCATAAAATTTGTATATATTATTACTTTTATCAGTTTCAGCTGATTTCAGTGACAACAGATTTTTTTTTCCTTCTTTAATGGAAGGATAAGAATAATTTTGCAGACAACTGTATTCATCAGAGAAGAAAAAGAGGATTATTGCATTAAATCAAGGCAAAGAAAGGCAAATTCATTTAGATATTGCATATTTCATACATAGGGCAACCCAATGTGCTGTTCATGATCGAAAGAAACAGACCAAATAATGCAGACAATGAGTAACATATAATACAAACAGGCATCAAGTCTCAAAACTGTTGCATAATAATTATGTATTGATCAGCTTTTCTGATCAATACATAATTGATCAGTTAAGCTTCTGGGTAACTTTTCTCCATTTGTAAAGTGTACAGCGACATGTGCGCTTTCCTGAAGTCCTGAAGCTGCTGAAAACAAAATAAATGAGACTGTACATGTGGCCAGAAACCAAAACAATGAGCTAAAAGAGACAAAACAACTATAACACTCCTTTTATGATGCACATAAAAAAAGAATACACGTGATGTGACCTGTTAATCTTTTCTTTTTTCTTCCCTCATCTTCATTATAATTAATTGTCTCTTTTAGTTTTACTATCCAGGCGCCAACGTGGTCCAAATGCGCTTCCTGAGGTTGCACAGCGTCACCGCTGAACAGAAGATGACCTACTCCTGTCATCCAGGACATAGACAGGGCCAGAACGACAGAGACGTCAAATTCCTCACTGATACGAGGAAGCAAAGTTACCTCGGAGCGGTGAAAGATTGTGTGGTATGTAAGAAAAAAATCTGCTCTCTATTTTATATCTTTGTAATCAAAAGTAAAAGAATATCTGTTTTTCTGCCCGCCAGCCCGGAGAGGAGACCACTTCCGGTCCTCGGGAGTCCGTGTTCGAGTTCGAGGACCTCCAGCTGCTTCCCCTGCGAGACGTAGCGCTGATGGGAGGAGGAAACTTCACGCATCGGTTTGGCCTCACAGTCGGAGCGGTGTGTTTCAGCTAGACTTGGGAGAAAGCCGCGCCCTCTCCAGAGGACTCGTAAAACCGGGAGCAAAATCTTTTATTTGAAACGTGGACAAGAGGACAACTGGAGCATCATTTCAAATCTTTGTCCCTTTTTTTCCCCTCTTGTTTTGGGGGAGTAGATCTCTCAAGTTAAGTGACTCAGTATGAATGAATTTGACTGGGCACGAGTGCTTCTTTTTCATTGAGAAGTCAATTTTGTTTACAGAGACATTTATCTTGTATGAAATAATTTAAGTTTGTATGTTTTTTTTTCTCCTTTATATACAATATTTTTTACTGTATTTTGTTGTGTATTTAGGGTTTCTGTTATAGCCTATGATTTGTATATATAAAAGTCAGATTGTCTCAAGTGACCTCTTAACAACGTGTTCTGCACGGGGACACGGCTTCTGTTGTCCCATTGGCCGTTTGTTAGCAGGCCTCACTTTCACTGTACGCCGCTGTAAGTGAACCCAGATGTATTACTTTTACTTAAGGTGCTGTTCGAGTTTTATCTGAAAGACCAAAAATGTATTTAACCCTAAACGTCACAGGAAGGGAAACGTATTATCTCACAAATACTTGGTGCTGTTTGTTAACCAGCTTTCCTTGTTTTGAAAAATGCAAAAAAAAGCCGTCTTTGTTTTTACACGTTTATATAGTTTTTACATTTTTTCTAAGCTCAGGTATGGTACTTAAATTATAACGCATCTTACGTCACTGTTGCCTCAGTATGTCGTTCAGTTTGCAGTTTAGCTCTAAAACAATACTGAAGAGGTGTTAAAGGAGACATCCCATGTTTTTATCAATGCCTGTATGAACAGTTTGTGACATGTTTTGGTAACGATGCCACAGAGATACAGTGCAGCAGCTTTATCTACAGCCTAGTCTCTCCAGTGATGTTCAGAGCTATTCGTCTTAGAGGGTTTACTTAGCTTCTCCTCTCCCCTCTCTCTCTGAGGGCTCTGAGGTGTGCCTATTTTTAGATTGGCTGTTCAGGTTTTAGCAGATGTATAAATGTAACATTTGGACATTAATTACTCCTGATAACCTTTAAAAGCTTGTTATTACCATATAAAAGAGCACACAGTTCCTTACATGAGAGCTCAGGCTACCACACACCACACTAATAGAAAAAAAAATTACATTTTGTTTTTTGTTATGCAAATATATTAAACGGATGCTTATTCCTTTTAATAATCTTTAAAAGTGCATATAAAAGAGAACAACTGAGTATGGGTAAATGCTTACAAGTCTGCTTCAGTAATGATGGCTTCCAGTGTTGCACTGATTGATCCTACATGAGATAACAATGAGGAGTTTGCAATTTCAAAACTATAACTGGGAAATATCAAAATACATGAAATTTGATTTCCAAGACAGGTACATGGGCAAGGATTTATCAACCCGGGTTCTCTGAAAGATATATCCCCAAGTAAACATAAAATATTTCACTTATTCCTTTTAATCTGACAACATGCTTATTTGATAACTTTTATTTTAAGGTTTAGATGAGGCATCATTAACTGTTTAAGTTGGTAAGTCCCTTTTTTTTTTTTTACAAACGACTATTGTTTGTATTTACATAAGTCAAATTATATACAGGAATGACACATTTATGTATTACCACACACACAAACTCCAGCTTGTTTTGATTCAGTACTGTATTAATCTTGCAGCATCTGACTGAGTATCAGGGCCACTGGGAGTGAAAAACAAAACAAACAATAGAGGATTTTTTTTTTCCTTTTTCACCAGAGAATTAAGACGAAATGTTAAGAAAAAGCCGAAAAATTGAGAATAAAGTTGAAATTTCGGGAATAAAGTTGAAATTTGAATATGAAGTCTAATTGAGAATAAAGTTGAAATGTCGAGAATAATTATTCTCAGCATTTCTACTTTATTCTCTCGTGAGGAAGGAAAAAATATCTTCCATTGTTTTTCTGTTTTTTTTTCTCTGTGTGGCTCTAATACTCTGTTGTATGCAGCCACATAAACACACAAAAACATTTTTTTTTTTTTTTAAATACACACATTACAAAGTCAAATGCATATTTCTCAGAAAATGAAATGAGTCCCTAAAGGGGGCGGAGCTAGAGGGATGTCCAGGGTGGCACTGGCCACATCTTAAATCTCATTGGACGCCCAAGGTACCACTTAAGGTGATTGATAGGTCACTGAGAGAAGACGTCTTGCTTGACACTCATGGATCACCAGTGCCGCTACACCACAGTGTCGCTATGTAGCAGTGCTAATCGTATTATATGGAGCAGTAGTTGGTTTTAAGATGTGTGGAACCCGTGACAGGTTTAGTTATCAGTAAGTGCATTTGGGGATTACACATCAACACATTTAGGCAAGATTCTCACATTGGAGCTGGAAATAAATGATAAAGATGCTCCAGGAGTACTTTGGTATCCACGTTACTTGATCCAGTTTAATTTAAACAGGAGGCTAGCAAGGCTGAATGTGGATAAATAAAGCTTGTAACCAGACTTATTTTGTATGGGAAAATATGATAATGAAGAGAGAGGAAGCCATTTCTGACTGGTAAATATGAAGGACGCAGATCAGGCCGAGACAGACCCCAGCTCCAGAGTCAGCAGCCCGACAGCTAGCGAAGTGGAGCTAGCCACACAAGTCATAGTGGTGAGATACAAGGCTCCAATCTACCACCTCCACCAGAAAATAATCCAGAACTACTAGGAAGAGAAGTTATTGATTCCCTACTATCACATCAAGCTCCTCATACTGCACCCCAAAACAACCAACTTACCTTTCTATAGATCTTTTTGAACTTGTTGACAATATTTCCACGTTGCTATCCAGATTATTATTCATGGAATTAATTAATGTTATTAAGCATGTGAGAGTGCGTTAGAGAGAGGAACACAATCATTTTCTTTCTAGTATATTAGCCCCCCCACCCCCCCTGCCCAACCACCCACCCTCTGGCCACCCCATGGATAAAAGCCTAGCTCCGCCACTGGTCCCTTTTATTAATGGAATTTTAACTGCTTATTATGGTTAAAGTAAATTACATCACCTTCATTTTTCGGGAATTTATCCCGGAAGAATTTCAGAAAAACCAAACAAACTAATTTTTAAGAGATTATTTTGGAATATTATGCTGAATTCCTGCACACTGCTATGACAAACAGACACACAAAAAAAAACACTTGCTCCACTGGATGTAAGGAAATGTTCAATTCAAATGTTATACATGAGTGTGACAAGTGTTATTCTCTTAAAGTTAGGCAGCCATAACTTCCACATTCCACTCATTTCTTCTCCAACCAACACTGTATTTTCTTCCACTCCACTGTAAAGCACATGTATCAGTTTGACTGTAGTCTAAGGATAGTAATCTTGCCCTGAAAAAGTATGAGGAAAGAAAGGAAGAAAGGTGCTTGTTACTGCCCATTTAGCTCAGAGTAAACGCTGTCAACCTGAATTTTTGCTTCATTCAATCTGAGAACTGCTTGGGTTCAGGGAAAAGAAGCAAAGCTTGTAGCTTCTCAGCAGTATTGGTGTTTGTGTCCTTTAGCTGCTCAGCAGTGACTGATGAGCAGCGTGGTGTACGGTCTGCAGGGAAGCAGGGGATGCATTTGAGTAAGATCTCAGGGAGTTTGTGGCTCCGCAGCTGGAAAACACAAACACTGATTTATCCTGAATCGGAGAACGAATCTGAGGGCAGAGGTGAGCCACTGCTACATAAAACAGAGACAGCCGGATGAATTAAAAAAGAAAAAAAAACGTACATGGGATCTTAGCCATAGGTCTACAAATCCACCTGATGTTCAATATTCAGTATTTTTGTCTTGTATTTAGATTTATTGTATCATTTCACATGATAGCCTTAGCTGGCTGAGACGGATCATTGTTACTTTACTTGCTTTGTAAAAAGAAAAAAATAAACAATTCACTTTTGAAAATATTAAATGACATGCTGGACATCCGTCTTGTCATCACTCTTATCAGTTTGTATTTAAAAAAATGTGTTCGCTGGATTAAATACACATAAACTCAAAGGTTGACTCGATGTATTTAATCATCTCGTGTTAAGCAGCTAAACAAGAAACGCATTTGAATCGTTTAAAACGCCGACAAATAAAGTAAAACTCTTCTCAGCCACATTATGAGCTGTTATTCTGGGTAAAGCAAACATCGAGGAAGGAAATTATACAAAATTTTTGATATGTAACCAAATATAATACAACCTGCTGAATCAATAATGGTCTGTTCAGAACAAAATAAAGCCTCAATTTAAGCTGCAGCCTTTTTAAGAAATGGATCTGGATGAATGAAGAGGAGTCTGCTCTGAGTTCTGGCATCTGGGAGGAAATATGATGAAGTTTCTAAAACAACACACCTCATGAGACTGGATTTATTTTGTCTAATGGGCTTTTTATGTTCACATTCTGTGCTTGAGAGAGTGAGTATAACAGATTTTACCACAAGGGCCATTTCATAAGATTTTTCAATCCCTTTACTAAAATGTTTTGCCAGTTCATGAAGTTTTTTAATAAGTTTTTTTCTCAGCGTTGCAATTAGTTGGTGAGGAATCAAACTGTGGCGACGATGATTGATTTAAAAGCTTAACAGAAATCTAAAGTCACGGTTAAAGCTGATCAAACTGAAGCATAAGTTATTGCTCTGGAAGTGATTTAATTTTCATTTAAATGTGAATCTTATATTAGCATTAAAAAGTCAGGGGAAGAAAACTCTCAGAAGGTCGGTGTGAACAGCAAACCAGGAGGTTTTGACAGAAAAAAAAAAAGGATCTTGTGCAAGAGCCAAATTGATAATCAGACTTTAACCTGATTTGAGCTGCATTTTACTCACTGAAGACAAAACTTAAAGTAGAAATACCCAGTAATAATGACCGAAGACAGCTGAACTAAACGCCTGGTAAAGCTTCACAAAGAAGTAAAACCAAACTGAATTGAAGCATTATAATGCTTCAATTCAGTTGAATTAATAATGTTAATTA
>JAOXYM010000020.1:21873603-21888447 GCA_028567055.1 Leptatherina wallacei | reverse complement strand
AAAACTCTTGTGTCCAATTCTTGATATGCACTAATTATATTGGTTTTTATGTGTGTTCTTATACTCCTACGTGTGTGTGTGTGTGTGTGTGTTGATATGGAATATTCTTTCTATGAGAAATGAAGTCAGCACTGAAATACATTGTTGGATCGAATTAAAATTACCATTTATCAATCTTCCTGTCAATAGAGCCCCAAATTCTGACCAATCACACAACTCCACAAACTCACTCACGGATCTTTTCCCCATTTTTAGCAGATTTCTCGGTTTTACTGCTACGGCCAACAAAGATCTTTTAATTTCTCTGTGTATGAAAAGATTAGTTTTTGCTTCTTTTGGTCTGGTCTGTGTTTGTGTTCTTGACTTGAAGAGCTGGAGCCGTCAGTGGTTTGGCTCAGAGAGTTAACATGAGGCTTAAAGCTTCATCTTCCTTCCAAAACAATAGCCGAGGTTCCCAGGAACTAATTATTGCCTGAAGGGGAATTTAGTGGGATTTTTTTTTCTTCCTTTAAAACAAAAGAGAAAGAGAAGCAGTAGTAGAGCTGGTACACTTTGTCCACTTTTACACTTGTTTAAAAATAAAAGTTAAGTGGTGTTTTATGTCTTGAAATCGTAGCAACACTGGAAGAATTGAGCATCATTTAAACGCCACAACACAACTTTTTTTTATAAACTTAAAAGCTAAAAGACGCACGACTGATCTTTTGCAGACTTTCTCATTGATGCGCCCCCTATCGACGGCTGATTTGGCATCCATCCTGCATCCTACCTGTACTGTAAAGTCCCTCCAGCCAGTAAAAATCTGCCTGATGTTGACTCTCGTCTTATCTCTCGCTGTGTCCCTCTCTCTCTCTTTCTTTTCCTCTCTTCCTCCGATGATGCCTTCTTTCGTTTCTTTGCCGAATTTTCTTTGCGTTTCTCAGCCTCCGGGACGCAACAGCTCCAGAAATGTTCATGATAAATGTCACTGTCACCATCAAAGGTCGGAAATATACATAATGCGTCTTTAAAATGAAAAAAGAAACACTGTAAAATGATTTTGGGCTTTCCTTGGTGACTGGGAAATGAGTTTTCAGCACTTGTTACGGATGGAGCGGAGGTTTGGTGGAGCTGGAGGGAGAAACAACCTCATGTTGACCTAATCTTGAAGGTAGACGGGGAGTCCTGCATCCAGAGTCGGGATCTGCCTGCCATTCTACTTTTAGAAACTCTGACTTCAAGTAAACCTGCAGTCGGAGAAAAGAAGTGTGCTGGGAAAACCTGGAACTATGAGATCTTTAAGATAGAAAGAAGTGTGGTCTGTAAGAGGCAGGAGCTCATTAATGTGGCTCATTTCATCCACAAGACAAGTATCTAAGACAAGTGCTTTACATAAAACATTAAAAGTCGCTGACAAAGCATTAAAACTACATTCATTATAGAAGAGCTATAACAACCTGAAAGAATGAAATAATTCAAATAGAAACAGAACAAGTTAGAATGGAGAGAAAAAGACATCAGAATGGGTGTCCTGGTCTCTGGTTTAGTTTTACTGTCCTGTAGGTTTTATTGTCACTCCTGTCTGGTTTCCTGTTTTATTTTGTAGAGTATTACATTCTGTTTTACTTCCTGTTTATTAGCACACCTGGTTTAATTTGCTTCACCTGCTCCTCGTTAGTTCCTCTCAGTGTGGAGATGTACCCCTTGGTTCTCCTGAGCTCTCTGTGTTTCTGGTTTCCAGTCTGGTTTTTGCTGAAGTTGGTTTCGATAAACGTTTGATCGTTGCACCTGTCTGCTTCCTGCCTCATCGGCCTGCATGGGGTCCACTTCCACCACAAACTGTGACAGTATGATCTGGCCATCATGGCTCCAGAGGGCTACCCGAGCATCACCTCCAGTCCACTGGTGAGTATGCTACTGCAGCTTGATTCAGAACCAGAGACCACTCCAGATTGGCGCCATTCTGGTGGACCAGATCGGCAATCTGGACACCTCACTGAAGGCCTGGCTCTCCTGCCGCTGCATGGACGGCCGCCTTTGGTGGCCTCTCACCTCAGTCTCCACCAGCTCCCTGTCCCGTGTCTCCTGTGTCTTCTCTGTTGCTTCATGGTTCCACAACAGTGGCCAGGTCCTGTCCAGGTCTCCAGTTTCCCTCTCCGCCTGAGTCCCAACTGCCTCCGTCCCAGCCCTGGTCCACGCCACCAGTACTGTGTCCCCTGCTGACATCTGGCCCACCAAGCCTGACCCCCTGTTCTTGTTCCTGCGTGGGGTCCTGCAAATGACACCACGCTTCATTTCTTGTTTCTGAGGGGGTCCTGGGATGGGACACTGCTCCCCTGCCTTCAGGCTCCGAGGTTCAGGTTTGAAGTTCAGACGACAGCAACATGCAAAATTCCTCGTCACCCAGATGAAACCCAACACGTGTCACACATCGTGCTCGCAGATCGCTTGTCTCTAAGAAATGTCATTGGTTAAGAAGTTGAGCCAAAAGGCAAAGCTCTCAATTCACCGGTCGAGTAGTGAAGTAGTGACCGAAAGAACGACATCGCCAATACAAGCGTTTCCTCCGCAGGGTGGCCGGGCTCTCCCTTAGAGATAGGCTGAGAAGCTCGGTCATCCAGGAGGGGCTCAGAGTAAAACCGCTGCTCCTCCGCATCGAGAGGAGCCAGATGAGGTGGCTCGGACTTCTGGTTAGGATGCCTCCTGGACGCTCCCTGGTAAAGTATTTAGGGCACGTCCCACTGGGAGGAGACCTCGGGGTGGACCAAGGACACGCTGGAAGGATTACATCTCTCAGCTGGCCTGGGAGCGCCTCGGGATCCCCCTGGATGAGCAGGCTGATGTAGCTGGGGAGAGGAAAGTCTGGGCTTCCCTCTTAGGCTGCTGCCCCCGTGACCCGATCTCGGGTAAGAGGAAGAAGATGGATGGATGAAATTGGAGGGAATTTTGACATTTTCAAAGCTGTCATTGATACACAAGGCATCAAGGATGAAGAGTCATTAGATTTTGCCTGAAATCTTTGTGTTGACTCCACAAAAGAAAAAAGATAACCTTGAGTTAAAACACTATGGTGAATATCATCATTTGATGATGGACCTCAATATAATATGATTGCTTGAAGTATGAAAGTATGGAAAAGTCTTACACAGCTAAAATAATCTGTCTCCATGGTGTCGCCTGCTTTCAGCTCTTTGGTCCGTCAATGAAACCTGATTGGTTGTAGCGCCATGCGACAGCAAGAAAAGTTGAACATTTGTCAACTTTCTTGTGTTGCGCCGTGAGCCCCCTGTGTGCACGCCTTCGTGAACGAGTGCGAAATTTCACATGCACAATGTAGTCTGTCGCTTGGCTGTGGAGGGCAAGTGATTTCCCCCTCATCGCGCAGGCTCCACAGGAAATAAATTGACGTCGCCTCCAGTGTGTCGAGCCCATAAGACTGTAAACTGGAAGAAATGAATGTAAAGATTGAATTATCTAAGTAGAAAACTGAAAAGCATCCAGCAAATTAGCTTAATCTAAAGAATGCATGTGGTCATGTTGTATGAACATCACCAAATGGAATAACGTTTTGTTTAAAACATTTCTCCTAAGGGCACCTTTTTAGAAGTAATTTCCTGGAGCTCGGCCTTTCACCTCGAAGTCAAGATTCAAGCCAGGGAAACAGTTTCCATGAACATATGATGCTCTGGAGTAGGAACACCTCTTTTTTTATTCACAAAGTTTATGCAAGAGCTAAAAATATTAAATATTTGACATGAATGTGTCATGTGATACAAAAGAATAAAAGGTTTGGTTACTTTGCTGAAGGCCATATAAAAAGTTCATCATCTTTCCTCTCCATCCACCTTTTATTCCACCTCAGTGGAAGATGATCCATTGGTGGTGCAGCCTTGCGTGGCAGAGCAACTCCTCCTCTGAGAGCTGGACTCATCTAAGCTGCTACAGACCTTGGCACTTGGCAGCGCTGTGAGCTGTCATCTATCAGCAATATGTCAGCCACAAGCCTGTGGTCTCCCAGATGACAAGTAAAAAAAAAAAAAAGGAAAAATAGAAGCAGGCGAGGAAAGCAAGAGGAGGGGATGAAAGCAGCTAACGTCGCCGTCTGCCAAAAAATCATCTTATTTAAGATAAAATCAGTTTCCCGAAGTTCCCTCTGAGCTGCACTCAGATCAGCGTACAGAGCTGGATGATGGTTTAACGTGCAAATATGAGCCTGATTCATTCAGGACACTCCTGCAGGTTTAAGTTGGCAGAAAGAAAACAAGTATATTAATCAAAATGACAAAGAAATTCCTTTCAGACTCAGTTCATTACTTTAGCCTCCACAGGGATATACTATGTCCTAGAACCTGGTTTATGTCAGTTTCTCATTACTTATTGAAGTCAGCCATTGATCAACATGGAGCAGTTGCAATGCCAATACTTGAACCAGACAGAATCTGTGATCACAACAGAGCCCCTGACTGACTCTGCCTTTTCTCACTGCAGACTATTTCTGGTCATGAATGGTGCTGCAGACCTGGAGCTGCCAGGTTTCTGTTTACAGAGCCACATCAGGCAGATTGGCTCTATCTGCTCACCAGCAACGTCAAAGCACAGGGGTGGGGGATAAAGCGGTACTCTGGATGTGCAGAATTTACGCATGCTCTACACGCCTCTGATTGACGACAGATGCTCATTTTATCTCTAGTTTATCTCGTCATCAAACCCCTCGGCCTGCATGCCGCCTGAGTGGGGGCGTGTGCTCTTTACTCTCGGTGTAAATTTAGCAGAAATGTGGATTCAGTCCATCCGCAGCTGCCCCCTCGTCTGATTTAGTAATCAAGCAGTTTGTCTTGAGACGTGGATCGGTAGTGTTGAGCAGGTTGGTGTAAAAGTTAACCGCCATGATCTTTAATGTTTTTATCATCAGGATTGACCTGGACAGAAATGAATGGCTGTAGCTTTGTATATGAAGCATCGCCTCTGTAGAAAATCCCTTCACTTAAATCCACTTATATTCAGTTTAGCCTCAAGATGATCTGGAAGTAAATAAGGACACGTTTATTAGGTCCATAAAAAATGTTTTGATTAAAAAAAAATCAAGACTTTCCTCCAATCCTCTTTATTAACTTTACAGTTTTATGTTTTTCTCTAATAACAATGCTTCGTAGTTGGGTTGCAGATCACTTTTAAACTCCTCATTATGAAAGCTCTCCACAAACCCTTTCACTTGTTCCTCTTCTAGAGGCAATCACTCCTGTATTTAACCCTCATGCTATAAACCTTCCTTTATGCAGTCAGGTCAGGAAGAAGGTTTGAGTGTAATTCTTGTTTCTCGGGATAATACAAAGACAAACAAAACAGGATTGATTCAGGAGCAGAATATGCACCTGCTGCAACAGTTTTTTAAGAAAAAAATAATAACCAGGTTGTTGTGTTGATGTGAAGCCTTAATGTCAGTAGAATGAAGTGGCCACAATAAAACAAGCACCTGCACACACTTTTCTGCTTTTCAAACACAATCAGATGAAAACATGAGCTTTTCAGCATTTGGATGGTCAAAGATGTCGTCGCTGAGCTCTTTCATGGGCCATGAAGGTTATTGATCATCTCTCTGTCTGCAGGAGCTTCAGACTTTAGAGTTGAAAAGCAGGAAAAGCTCAGTGTTGCCAGAAATGACTTTCCTTTTCAGAAGCTCACGTTCAGTTAGTCGTCTCTTTAAAAGACGAATTAATATTCACCTTGCAGGTAAATGTCAAGGCTCCATTCATGGGTGAGTTTCTGTTTGTGAATCATTTTCCCATATTTCTGTGTGATAACGATAAACTACATCAGATCATCCTGAAAGTGCCCAAACAGGGCTGAATTAAACAAATGAGACACATCCATCCATTTCCTTATCCAAGGTCAGACCCAGACACCCTTCTCCCTCCTCCAGGAGGAATTTCAAGATGTTCCTGGGCCAGATGAGATCCTAGGTCTGCCCCAGGGTCTCCTTGTAAAACAAAACCAGAAAATTTCCAAGGGGAGGCGACCAGGAGGCATCCTAATTACATGCTCAGCACATCAGCTGAGTCCTTTTCGATCACCTATGTGTTCCTCAAGGGTGTGCTACATTCTTTACTCTTCTTCATATACACAAATGAAATACAAAGCCCCAGCAATCTCTCCCTCCTTAAATATGCTGATGACGTGACCCTGGTGGCCCTGGTTGGTACCAACAGCACCTCCTGCTGCCAGCGAGCACAACAACACTTTGGTTTGACAGCAGCTTCTTGGATCTGAATGTTGCTAAGACCAGAGCCAGACCATGGCAGAAGCCGACTAATGCTGCGTTCTATTTGAACTCGGAAGTCGGAAACGGCCCCTGAAATCGGATTTTTGACTCAGAAAGTCGAAAATCCTCACAACCTCCAACTTGACGTTTCAGAGCCCAGTGTTAGCAGTGCAGAAGCCCCTGTAATATCCAGATTATTTGCACTTCTGACCAGTTTTTGTTGCATTAAATCAGTCGTACACATAGTATTGTTTGATATAAATGCACTATTTACATTTTTCATGAACTACAATGCCGGCTGTCAGCTGCGCCGAGATACAAAAACGGCAAACTGCAAATGCTGCTTTCCTCAATGGGACTTATGGTTTCCAAACGGCAGTTCCCGTTTTCTCAACGTCTGCCATTGTTGTAAGACGGTAGACGTTGAGAAACAGCTTTTGCCGTTCTGTTCCAGTGGCTTTGACGTGGAAGCTCCCAGTTCCACCATAAGCCCCCCTCCCAGTGTGCAAGCAATGCAAAACTAATTTATATCACTGAATAATTTTGATAAAATTAATTAACCATTTGAGTCAAACCATTTCTGGCCTTTGTTCATGACCCCGGAGGCCAGTGAGTCCCTGAGGGACTGCTTTGACTGTACGGACTGGGATGTGCTGTCGGAGTCACAGGGAAACGGCATAGACAGGGACCTTAACAGTATGTTGGACTGTATGACAGGATACACAAATTTCTGTAGAGACATTGTTGCCAAACAATAAACCTTGGATATCTAGTAATATCCAAACACTCCTCAACTAGAAAAAAGAGGCCTTCCGTAAAGTGGATGGGGAGAAACTCAAGAGGGTTCAGCACAAGCTCAAGTGGAGTCTCAAGCAGGCTAGAGAAAACTACAAATGTAAAGTGGAGAGGAAGCTACAGCACAACAACATTACAGAGGTGTGGAAGGGCATGAGAACCACCACTGGTTATAGAGCAAGGACAATCAGGCGGTGCTGGGGGATGTGGATAAGGCCGATGAGGTCAATCTGTTTTACAACAGGTGGGATGCAGCATCTTCTGCCCTTTCTTCTTATTTTCTATGTCCATCTCACACCCATGATCCTCCTCCTACAACCCCTGAACCTCCTGTGTCCTTTACAGTGGACAAGGTGAAGAGGGAGCTTCAGAGGCTTCGTCCGGATGACATATGCTCAAGGCAGCTGAAAGAATGTGCTAGTCAGCTGGCAGAGCCTCTACAAAGGATTTTCAACCTGAGTCTGTCAACAGGGAGGGTCCCGCTTCTGTGGAAGACCTCGTGCCTCATCCCGGTACCCAAAGTAGGGCGAGTGGCAGAGGCAAACGACTAGAGACCAGTAGCACTTACATCCCATATTATGAAGACCCTGGAAAGACTACTCCTTTGCTGGCCATCCTGTTCATGCTTCATCGGGCCTACTCTCATATGGATGTGCAGGGAGGCTATGTAAGTATCATGTTCTTTGACTTTTCACATGCTTTTAACACAATCCAGCCCTCCATCCTGAAAAACAAACTGGAAGAAACAGATGTACCATCTTCCATCACCTCCTGGATAACCGACCACCTCACGGGACGGCCACAGTTTGTCAGGCTGGGGGATTGTGTCTCCGGGACAGTCGTGAACAGTACGTGGGCCCCACAGGGAACTGTTCTTGCTCCTTTCCTATTCACCCTAAACACTGCCGACTTCAGTCACAATACTGCGTCATGTCATATCCAGAGGTACTCTAATGACAGCTATTGTGGCGTGTATTAGGGATGGACAGGAGACGGAGTACAGGGACTTGATGCTGTCTTTCAGCGACTGGTGTGCTGCCAACTGCCTCTGTTTGAATCTGGCAAAGACCAAGGAGATGGTGGTGGATTATCTGAGGTCTAAACCATCCTTCCAGCCAGTCAGCATCAGAGGAGAGGTCATTGAAGTCGTGCAGACATACAAGTATCGGGGTGTACACCTGGACAACGGGTTGGACTGGTCTGCACGCACAGAGGTGGCCTACCGAAAGGGGCAGGCTCTTCTGTCTCAGGAGGCTAAGGTCATTTGACATATGCAGTGAAATGCTGCATATGTTTTTATCGATCGTGGTGGCGAGCGCCATTTTTTTTTTCTGCTGTGTGACAAAAAGAGGCTGGATAGGCTTGGACACTGTGGGGAGGGTGGTGTACAGAGGTGCACAGGGATTAAAGTTCGGGCCATTTTGGACAATAGAAGTCATCCTCTGCACAGTGTGTTTGTCGGACAGAGAGGCAGCAGAGGTGGGAGGCTCATCTCCTTGTGTTTCCCGAACAGAACGGTTCAGGAAGTCTTTGTACCAACAGCCATCAGGTTTTTTAATAATCGCTTGTAAAATGAACCAATGGCCCTCTTATTTATTATTGCATTTTATTAGCTACATTATTTATCTGCTTGATTATTTATCTGCGATAGGTTCTTACTGCATCTGCCTGTTTGTTTATATATTTCTATGATTTTATGATTTTTATTTGGTTTTATGTTCACTTGGAACAATATTTTTATCGGTGGATCTAACTATTTTATTTTATTTATTTGCTTTTAATTATCTTATTATTCTCATAATTATTCATTATTTGTCTTTATTTATTGTTATTAGTTTATTTAGTATCAAATTGTACTTTATTTAATTCCAGTCGTTTTCTTTTTATCATTTCCCCCCCCTAGATTTGTTCCTGTATTCATATTGTTTTTACATATTGCAAATAAATTCAGGCATCAAGGGGTTAAAATTTATTAGGATTTTATGGTTGGCATGGCAATAATATAAGTTTAGAGAGCTGCCTCTGTCTTATGGTACATACCGTTACTTTTAGAATCTTTGAGGTTCACTAATATGAGAGGGGAAGGACAGGTTGGCTACAGTTTTAAGCTATTTTGTAGTGAAAGAGTTTATTCTTGCACACTCTTGTACCTCGGTTTCAAATTTAAAAAAGTCTGGTTAACTCTCAATGTTTCTTGTCTCGTCTGTTGATGATTTCTCTTACTTTCAAATATAAATTCAGTATGACACATTTATACATCACCATTTTACCCCATGAGGTATAATAACCACACCAGCATGATGCAAATGAATGGGTGAGTTTTATTTACATTGTCCATTGTTACAAAGACCAAAGAGCTGTGTATGAGAGGCAGAAGGGGAGAAGGGGCTTTAGGTTCCATGTTCACCTTCACGTCAGTCAGGATGAAGAGTCAGGCTGTGGAGCAAGTCACTCATTTCAAATACCTGGGAAGGATGATAGATGAGCGGCTCTCCTTCCAGGAAAATGTAAATTACATTCACAAGAAAGGGAGACAGCGCCTCGTCTTCCTAGGAAACGGAGAGCTTTAACATCCGGCCAGCACACTCGGGGGTTTGACATATAATTTTGTGTCCTGGTTTGGAAATGTTTCAATGAAACCGAAACCGAAATCCAGGTCATTTAACAGGTCAGCAAGATCATTGGCCAAAAACAACGGTACTTTTAGGAGTTACATCATTAAACAAGAACCAAATAAAGGTATCCGGATCGATCCAGATCCCACCCACGCCTTATATTCTGCATTTCATCTGCTATAATTTCTGTATTTTTATATTATAAAACCTTTTATTATGTATCTGCTTCGCTCCTATTTAACTCAGCGGGGTGTTTTGCTTCACTATTTTTATTTACTTGTTATTTTTATTCACTGTTTTTATTGATAATTTCATCTTGTTCTTTGTTGTGTCGTGCAGTTGTCTTCATGTCAGAGTCAAAGACAAATTTCCTTTCATATGAAATGTCTGGTCTGGCAGCTCCGTGTCAAGCTCTCTCTGGATTCTGCTTTTAATTTATGAAGGAAAAACTCTGTTACTTGAAACATCCTGTTTGACCTGTTTGTGCAACCTATCAGCCATAACATGAATACGGCCGACAGATGATGTAATGTCTTGTTATGATGCAACGTTCTGCTCTCCAAGCTCAACATTCAGAGTGTCACTGTCCGTTTTAGATAAAAGAACAGATTCTTTTTCATTTAAATGTCTGATTGGACCCTGGATTAAAAATCACACTTTCATTTTTTTGTGATTTGGTATGAATAGAAGTGATTGTGTTAAATCACCATCCATATTGATCGCTGGCTCCTGAAGCAAACTGAACTGAAGTCATATTGTAGCAGAATTGGAGATCTCAACCAACATTAACACATCATCCACCGAATGAATATATTGTTTTGTGTTCAAACTTATTTACAGCTCTAGCATTTACATGGATCACTAATTCCCATCCCCAAACCGTATGGAAACCACTCTCTCCTTGCAGTAGCAGCCTCAGCCTGCAGAACAATTTGATTTATTGATGATGTAGGACACCGTAGGACACCCTCAGATGTTCTCCTTTCTGACTGGTCAGAGCTTTTCTGCCACAATAATAAATAAATAAAGGTGTTCACTGTACATACACATGTACATACATTTCAGTTAATTTTGCAGCCCCTTTAGCCTCCTCCTCCTCTGCCTGGCAGCTTTGAGTCAGTTGCCTGACAAAATAAGATTAATGCATGCTAAGGAAACAAGTTTTTTTTCACAGTGACAAATATCCCTGTTATTAATGACTCAATAGCGTTGGGAAATTTTTTTTGTGACTTAAACTTGCACGTTGACTCGCTCTAAAACTCCCGATGTACTCTAACCAATCATGTTCTCTGCTGCGCTAGCTTTGTCGACAGAATGAGTGACAGCCGGGACAACCAATCACGTTAGCCACGTTTTACGTTGCCATGGTTATGAAGTCAGTTCATCCACTAGTGGGCGGCGCTGAGTTTAGAGTTTACTGTCGTGTTTTGATGCCAGTTTCAGACATCGGTTAGTGGCGGTAATACACTGCTGTAAACCCCCTGACACATTCACACAGCCTTTCTTCCAAACCTCTCACCATCTTTACTGTTGTTGTCCTCGTTGTCTTCTTCTTCTTCCTCCTGTGCTGCTTCTTGTTCTCTGGTTTGTTCCATTCACTGGTCGCATTTCGGCTATACAGCTCAACACTGCCCCTGTCAATATGATACCATTAGTTGTGGTACTTTTTCATCGATACAGATGTTTTTTTGCCCCTTAAAGGATAATTACGATTGTAAAGTGCGCATTAGTATCTTTTATTTTTTTATTATTTATCTTTTTTTTTTTCATTTTTCTATATAAAATAGTTAAACTACAGATTTATATAAAATTGTTCACATTTTTATAGAAAGTAAAACACAATAGTCATATGACAAATATAATAAATCATAATGCGCAATAAACTGCATTAAACCAATAAAATATCAAAACAACACATCACTAACAGTAGCAGCATCATGACACCTGATAGGCTGCCATAATCATGTGACACAAAAGGAATATACTGTGGCTTTGCATACAGTTTTACTGCTTAAAACTCTCAGAATTGAAAACAAGTATCAGCAGAGTGGTATCTCAATATTCAGAAAAGTATTGATTCCGATATTTTGCCTGGCTGGTATCGAAGTATTGACTCCAAAGTATCAATACGCCTATCCCTAGTTTCCAGTGGTATTGCTGCATAAAGCCACGGATGTGCAAGGCCCATGCAAGCACATCAGCTACGTGCATAAAGACGGACACGAAAGAATCTGTCCTCTTTGTCAAGCATAAATGGGCCTTAAAGTGGAACTTAGAGCAGCACAGATCTCTCAGGAAAATGATAGGACAACTCAGAAGCTGCTGGATATTAATAAGACATGTCCCCAACAAATTCTACACCCATGTAAGGAAATTAGTATCGCTTTAAGAGTAGTCTTTCTCTCTAGTTGGATGATCGTCCCAGTCAGTTTAGCATGGTGGCTGTACTTTGAACTGTCCACTAGGGCTGGACAGATCAATCCAAATATCGATAGTATCGCTACCAAGGCTAGTATCGGTATCATTTAATACCAGCGTGATGAGATCGTTCATTTTCTTGTTTTACTTTTGGGGGCAAAAAGCGTGAATGAGAGCAAAACCAATAGCAGGTTTAGCTTTTGTTTAGCTAACTTGTGCTGCTGACTTTATTTTTCTCAAACAATTGTGAGACAAAAGACAATAACAGTTTTATTTTGTTCTATTGTTGATGTTATTTTATATTGTTAATGAAAAACCCTTGTTTTTAAATTTCTGACTTCTGCCATTCAGTTTTTTAATTAAAAAATATTTCATTTGACAAAAAATCTTTCCATTGTGTTTTATTATGATCATCATCATGATCAATAATTAAAGGCAAAATCATTAAATGATTTTGAAATTTCGAGCAAAAAGTACCAGCATTTATATTAATATCTGCATCGGCGATACTTGCCCTGAATTTACTTGGTATCGTATCAATACCAGTACCGCCCAGCCCTACTGTCCACTTTAGCTGCTGTGTTGCTCTACTGAGGTGACGGCTTCATATCTCACTTTTCTCCACAATATTCTCACACATTTGTGACAACGTGAATTTAACGAGTTGGTTAATTAATTAAGCACAGAAATCACGAAGGCTAGGTTTCAGATGTGTATCAGACAGAAAGACCACAGCTGGACTTATCCTGGACTCTTCCTGTTCCTCAGCAAATTCAGTCTCATTATAGAATTTATAACAACTGTCTACCATGACGACATTGTCTTCAATTTGTTTTGCTTTGTCCAACATATGCCCATATTCATGTGATCACATTCAAACTGCCAATTGTTGCTAGACGATGGCGTCACTCACCAACAAGGCCTAATGTACGGCCATGCTATCACTTACATGGTTGTTTCTCTTAATCTTGGCAAAGACAAAGGAGTGTTTCCCACAACGCCAGGCTGGTTCCGTTTATCCATTTATCTGTTATACAGCTCGCATGGAAACCACGCAACCATGAGAATGGAATCAAGATAAAGGACTAATTAGCTATCGATCTCATGATAGTATCTAAAAAAAAAAAGAAAGTTGTAGGTATGACTGCTCTCAGCTTCCGTAGATAAGCATGTCCAGTGGGTTTATTGGATGTTTCAGTTGATTTACTGATGGAAGTAAGGCTGACGGACACATGGTCCATCATCTTCATCTAGCAAAGGTGTCAAACTCCGGTCCTCGAGGGCCGCTATACTCCGGGTTTTTGTTGTTTCCGTGCTCCAACACACCTGAATGAAATGACTGGGTCATTATGAAGAAGCTGACAAGAAGCTGTTGGATTCATCTGACTGATCAGGTGTGTTGGAGCCGGGAAACAACAAAAACCTGCAGGATAGAGGTCCTGGAGAACCAGAGTTTGACACCCCCTGCCAAAAGAAGGTGATGCTAAGAGTGACTTAAGGGCCGACTATGCTGTAAAATTGTTCTCATCATTCTTAGTGTCCTTTTTGACATTAGTCACAGACGATTGACCAGTTAATATTATTACATTTTGATTTGTTCAGCTCAGGCATAATGGACTTCTGAATAAAACAGACATTTTCAGAGTCAAGCTATCTTGTGTGCAATGAAAACTGATGACTGTTAAGCATCTGATCATAAGCAGCTGAGCTTAAGCCAATTATTTAAGCCTTAAGCCTTCAGGACGATTACACTTAACCATGGAATTCACTAAGGAGAAGGTAGCCTGCTTTATTTTGGGGAAATTATTTTCTCGGGTGATAATCTGAAGGGAAGAGCCGGCTGCTTTTCTTTTCATTACAACCAACAGTTGCACTCGCATCGTGTGGAAATCGGTGCTGCAGCTCGCAGCGGTCACCTTTTCATTAACATGTTAATTGTTCAGCCACCGTGACAGAATCTGGCTTTGTCCCTCATGAGGACTGCAGTGGGTTTGTGCAAATTAAAAAAACGGTGACAAGTGGCAAAGTAATTAGCTGTGAGTGTGTTCCAGAAGAACTTCTAGCGGTCTTTGACTTTCCTATTGTCTGTCCGTCTAGCTCTTTCTTGACGTCTGTTTTTCCACTGTTCACGAGGCTTTTTCTACGTTATAATACAGTTTGGTGTAGCAGTGTTTGGCAGCTCTCATGTGTAATAATGGATTTCTTTTATCCACCAGGAGCAAGCAGAAATATGCCAGATAAAAGGATGTGTCATTCATCGGATGCTTGAATGTCCAGTTTTCACTCTTTTTTTATGGTCTAATGATCTCTACTAACTGGTATGACAGATACTTCTCACACAGTACTAGTCAAAGGTTTGGACACATTTTTCCCAATAAATCCAATGGGAAAGGGTGTCCAAACTTTTGAATGGTAGTGTATATCTTCACAATAGTCATATGATTAATTCCTCATGTTTCTGTGCATCTATAATAAAAGGTTCTTTTTTCTTTTTTCTAACAGAAAGTGACTTCCATTAACATGCTAGTATCAGCCTGAGATTTGATTAAAACAGAGAAGCTGCAGGTCAGAAAACAAAACCACCAGTCTTTGCTTTTTCAAGCAAGAAGAATCTATGAATAGCTTTGAATAATATGCAAGTGTGTATATAAAGTACACATCCATGATGAGAATCTCCCGTTCCTCCACATCCCAAAGGTGAAATATTGGATTGAGATGTGGTGACTGTGGAGGCCATTGGAGTACAGTGACCTCATCATCATGTTGGAGATGATCTGA
>JAOXYM010000020.1:21862364-21872797 GCA_028567055.1 Leptatherina wallacei | reverse complement strand
ATCTATCTATCTATCTATCTATCTATCTATCTATCTATCTATCTATCTATCTATCTATCTATCTATCTATCTAAACTATAAGAACATCTGCAATGTTAAAAATAAAATCAATGGATGAAAATTACCCATATAGATTTATGTTGAAAAAAGGGCAAAAATCATTTTAATTTGATATAAAAACAAATTTATTTTACTCAGAATATATGCTAATTTGAAATGAAACCATGAATTGTGGATTGAAAAACACTATTTTGTCTGAGTGTGTTTACACGCATGAATCGTAGTATGTAATCCTTTTTAAAAAGCTCCATGTAAATGTTTCAAACGTGGTGATATCTTAGATTCTTTGATTTGCTTTATTTCGAACATGTGCGAGCAACACGAGAAAGTAACTGCAAAACAAACAACAAACTGAAAATAGATCATCCTGACTCGCCATCCCACAAGCTGGCAGTAGCCTCGTCACAAGGTCTGTCCATCCCAACAAGAAGCAACAGGTCCGTAAGCATCCAGCTGTCTTTTGTCAATCTCCTTCCAGTTGTTGCTAGGCACCCTTCTCCCTTCCATATTGGTCATCTCAAGCAGGATCTTCTCAACAAATAGACGTACATCGTCGTCATCTCGATGTCTTGGACGTTTAAAAGGCCATGGAGTCATGCTGCTGGTGCTCTGCATCAGGTGTCATGAAGGCTTAATGACCACAAAATGTCACATTTCTATATTTAAAGACCTCTCTTTGAACACCTATGTCATATTTGATCCACAGAGCAACATGTAGCTCTTTAATGATGCATGCAACATTCAGTATTCTCTGCAGGGTCAAATTTGACCCGGAACAACACACATGACATTTTGAGACCTTCAGAATTTACAAGAATTGTGAAATCTTTTTTTTTGTGTGTAAAAATAACTGTTTCTGAGGACATTGTGAAATCAAATGGTATTTTTTTTTACATACCTAATCTTGTAAAAGTCAGTTGTGTTGACTGAAGCTTAAAGCTGCAAGTTGAAAAGGCCAGAACTATGTGATCCTTATTCCATTTAAAGAAGAAATACACAGAATTTTTCTGTCGGTGTGTTGAACTTCACCATAAAATAACTGATAATCATCCAGAATAAGTGCACATCATAATGAGAGCCACTTTCTGACATGGCATTGCAGTCAGTAGTCTTGTTCCGTTATTATGTAGTCCAATGCCGTCTGATCTAATTAACTGGTAAATTCGGGGGTAGTGGTCAGCTGAGTGGGAAGAGCAGCTGCAGCTCCTCGATGCAGTCGGTCCAGCTTTGAATCCCGACCTGGAGCCCTTCGCTGCACCATGTCACCACATTTCCTCTCAAGCTCAATAAAGTTCACTAAAGCCACAAAATCCTGAAAAAAAAAACCCAAAGTAAACATGAATTACATTTTATTTTTATTTCAAATCAAATCTTATTTCTAAAGCACTTTTTATCCAACAAGTAACACAAAGTCAGAATCTTCATAAATAATGAGGATGAAGTTTTTGGTGGATTCGGTTCATGCTGTGACGAGGCACCTGCATACCTCAAACCAGCTTCTCTCATCGGGATGAAGTCAAATTCAGATTATTAATGAGGAATGTGTTCTAACTTTGTGCTTTATGTGTTAATGGGCTAAAAAATGAAGGTGCAAATTTCACAGATTTATCTCTGCATTAACAGTGATCTGATAAAAAACCACATAATAGACTACATATTTTTATTTTACAATTATCTGGCGACCACCTGAAATTATTTTGCGACCCCCATGGGGGTCCCGACCCCCAGTTTGACAACCGCTGCTCTAACACATTGTGTCTAAAATAACATAAACAGGTACATGACCACAAATGTTATCGCAATAGAAACCGCCCATATCAGAGCAGAGCAGATTCATAGATTTGCTAGATCATGATGGGATACATAGAGGTCCCATCATGATTATATCTGCAACAAAGTCCAGCAGAAGATTTATTTTCTGAGACTTTTGTCTCTTTGAGCCAGCAGATTCCTAACTCCACCAAGCTAATCATCCAAGTGGAGGTCCAGTCCGGCTCTGTGGCATCTCTGAAGCCCAGGATAATGACCCCCCCCCCCCGCTCCAAGGTGGTGGGTCAACCCATGGAGCTGTTTCACACCCTTCATCACACTGCATAACCGGTAGCATCATGCTGGTTTTTATCTGTAAGCTCTTAATGGATTCGATGGGTACACTGTTTTTAAAAGTGTTTTTATGGATTTAATGTTTCACAGATACTTTTTATGGATATTTATTTTTGTTTTGTGTGGCTGTAGTCCTGATTGTTGATACGGCACTGCAGCGCAAGTGCACAATAAAGTCTTATGAAATGAAAAGTACTTTATTCATCCCAGAGGGAAATTTCAATTTCAGTTTATGTTAGCTTAAATATAAATAAATAGTTATATTTGATATTATAAGCAATCATTTCTAATATACAAATGTTTAAGATTCCACTCTTTTAAAAAGGCCTTTTCACAATGAGTAGTTTGTTTTATTTATGAGGATTTATGCTCATAAATCAAATGAATTTTAAGTCATACAGTCGTAAACAAAATGATTCCTACCCTTCCATTAAAGAAGGAAAAAAAGTAAGCTGTCACTGAAATAAGTTGAAACTGACGAAAGTAATAATACAAAAAAATTTGATGAAAATCATGACATTTTTATTAAATTGTGGTTCAGTAGAAATATTTAAATAAATGAGCAAAAAGTATGATAAACTAATGTACGTTATGTCACTCACAAGCTAATTTTATTTTGTTGAACAATCCTTTGAGGCGATCACTACAATCAGGTGTTTTCTGTAACTCTCCATCAGACTTCTACACCTGTCCACAGGTATTCTGGCCCACTGAGCATCAGCTAAGTGCTCTCATTGGTCCAGGACCGTATTGTTTGTTTGTTTTTTATGATTTTTTCAGCCCAATTAAATTAAAAAACAATGTTTCATTTCACTAAATTATAATTTAGCAAATTTACATCTATTATTACTTTTTTCAGTCTCCAGTTATTTGAATTACTATTAAGAATTTTGTCTTTTCTATAATGGAAGGGATGAATCATTTTGTTTACGACTGTATGTACACTGAGCAGTAAATAATGGAGTTGGACAGAAAAAAGCTGGTGGTAAAAAGGCTTCATTCCCTCCTTAAACTTCCACCATTTATCCACTAACAAGCTAAACAGACTTGAAACACGAACCAGATAAATCGTGCGAAAAGCTCACACGCAACATTTCTAAAGACAAGTTAGCTATAATTAGTTCGTTAGCTCAACATGTTTGGTGACGCTGCTGCTGCCACGCGCGTATGTTAATCCTCACAGGCGAGGCATTGGCTGGGTGAGGTTACGTCATTTCCGGACAGGAGGACGCTCAGAGGAGAGAGCCGCCACTCTTCACTCAGTCGCTGTAGTAGGCTACCGTCCACGGAGGAGACACACCGGGAAGGAAAAGAGCAAAACAAACGCTGTTTGGCTCATGTTACACAGCTGGATTTATTTATTTATTTATTTTTTCAAATTCCTGCGAGTTTAACGTCGTTTTGGACGTAGAAACCGCGACCGGAGCGGGATATTATAAGACTCTTCAGGACGCAGGGGGAGAAAAAAAATAACTTTTTTCTTTTAAGTGTGGAGGAAAATGTTGAGTTTTTCTTGTTGAATTGCTTCTGCCAGCAAGGGGACGAGATCATCTCCAGCTCCGGTGTATGTGTGCGGAGCTGAGGCGGCTCGGCGGACACCAGAGAAGCGGCGGCTCGGCGGCCACCTGACCTGCTGGAACATAAGACGGTGGCTAATGACATGCAGGCTGAGAGCCTTACGTGGCGCATTAAGCTCCCTGACAAAGCGGGGCGACTTTTCCACGAGGCTTCAGTTGACGCGCAGTAAAGTTACTCTTAGTGACACAACTTGTGGGAACCGCATCTTCATTTGTGTAAGTTGAGAAACTAAATTAATTGGACTTATTTAGTTTCTTTATTTTAAATTAATAGTTATTCTGTTAAAGTCGGACATCATGAGTGTAACTGTAGCGCGACTTCTTCGGCGGTCGTGATGCCGCGTCCCGGTGTGATCCAGCACCAGCAGACCGTGATGCGCGCTCTGTAACCCCGCAGCAGTGTGGCGCCTGCGTCCCGGTCCCCGACGCCAGGATGAGCAGCACCGACCTGGAGCGCATGTCGCTCAGCTCCTCGGCCAACTCGGTGGCCTCCAGCGCGCGGACTCTCTCGGCCAACGTGCGGAAGCTCCACAACGCGCTCAACCTCCTGCTCAACGACTTCGAGAGGGAACAGTTCATCCACTGCCTCAATGTCTACCACTCCAAACGCAACGTGTACGACCTGGTGCAGACCCTCAACGTCATCCTCAACGCCCCCAGCAAGCGGCAACTTCTCCCCATGCTGCGCCTCGTCATCCCCCGCTCGGACCAGCTCCTCTTCGAGCAGTACACCTCGGAGGGTCTTTATTTAAAGTCGGATTTAGTTGCGAACAATGGCAACGCCGAGCCGCCGCCGGGGGACTACCCCGGCGCCAGCCCGACTCCCCCCGGGCATTTCTCGCCGAGCAACCCGCCCGAGTTCCAGGTTGCACTGCGAGGCTCTCCGGACAGCTTCAGCACCAGCAGTGACGGGACAGCTCCCCTGGTGCCTCTGCTCGGGAGGAACTTTATCCACGAGCCGCCGGGCGAGCTGCGCCAGGTCACCATGAAGCGGCACAAGAGCAACGAGGGTCTGGGCTTCAGCATCCGCGGCGGCTCGGAGCACGGGGTCGGCATCTACGTGTCCCTGGTGGAGCCGGGGAGCCTGGCGGAGAAGCAGGGTCTCCGGATCGGGGACCAGATCATGAAAGTCAACGACAAAGTCTTTGATAAAGTCACCCACGCTGAAGCAGTGAAGGTAAGGCTCGTGGGTTTGCTTTGAAACACACGCGAACATCTTTAGGTAAAGCTTCCCACCACCATGTGTTGAACCAGGATATTAGCTGTGGCCTTGTCCTCTTGTGTGTCACGTCCTCATATATGTGATGGGTTTTGGCCTCTGTGGCTATAATGGACTTCTTGGAAATAACAAACCATGTGTGGGAAATGAGTTTTATTGTCCTGGCAGCAGCTTTTCCATCAGAGTGGTGATGTCACAGCAACCTCCGAGTGTAGACTGTACATTACTACAATTAGGAAGATGGCTGGTAATTAGACACCTTGAGGGCAGGTGGTGGTAACCATAGAGGCGCGTGTTGTCTCTCTAAAGCCCTAAACTCAGTATGAAGACCTACTTTATCCCCCAGCACTATTATTACTAATAATAAGTGTAAATAAAGAGTTTTATTTCATGAAATAAGACAACTGCAGTCTCATGAGCTGTCCATGGTGCTGAAGTTCTCTCCACCCTTTCCTCACTTTGTATTGCTTCTTTTCTCACTTCTCTTCCTCTGGCTTTGGTGATTGATTTTTGTGATTGCACTCATTCACACCTGTTTCCCCCATGGTGCACTCTATCACACTACTCTACTGCAGCTGCTGTATATTGATTTGATATTTGTATATATTGCTCTGTATATAGTAGACACGGCTATATAAGAGTTAGTTTCTTTTATTTATTACTTCATACTTATTTTATTCCTTTACTTTCTCATTAGTCTTACTTATTCAATACTTCCAGAGTGACGACAGAAAAGTCCTTGTACGTGTTCATACTCGGCCAATAAATCAGATTCTGATGACATGTTCATGATTCTTTGGAAAAATGGTGCCGTTTGAGCAGATCTGTAGACGGTGGTGTTTATTTTTACTTTTAGAGTGATGTTCCTATATTAGTATTTATAATAAACAGTCATAGTTGCAATAAAACTTTTAAAAGTAGCACTATATAACTTTATGACTCGTTTTGATGGTCCCGTGACGTTTATTATATTCATTCCTGGAGCCGTTGTTGTCCTGCAGCATTCAGAGGCTGAAAGATCGCACCTAAAAAATGTTCTTGCTTTTTTTCCAGCAGCATTTTGCTTTACAGTACCGGGTCACACGCTAGTAGCAGGACATCAACACACTGGCCGCTTTCAGTGTGCAAATAAACACAGGTGGACGTTCTTGGAGGAAGGGAGGAAAAGAAAGAGACAAAGTCGTGTTTACTGCATGGAAAGAGCTCAGAGTAGAGGTAGGATGCAGGGTGGATACTGAGTTAACCGTTGTTAGGAGGCACCGCAGTGAGAAAGCGTTATCCCCCCCCCACCCCCCTCCCCCCAGCACATCCATGAGGGATCCAAGCCTCTAGGGCTGGAACAATGTGCTTTCCTCCCGATTTGATTCTTTTACAATTTTTTGTCGATTTAACTTGCGATTCTTCGATTTTGCCGAGTTTCGAGTTTGCTTTTTTAACTCCAGAACATGTGAAAAAGTTGAACCAGGAAGCATATTTCCCCAAAAAACTGCACATCACATGTGAGTCAGTTAAGATGAATTCAGCAGGAATATATTTGAAGCAGCTGAAAATGAAGCATTTAATTTTGGAGAAAACAACACAGCAGCCACGCCGTCATTCTGCTGCTATAATGTCCGACAAGACAAGGAAAAAATGGAGAAAAGAAAAAAAAATTTAAAACTTTGCTGCTCATAAAATCGCGATATTTATGCGAATAGTTTTTTTTCCCACCGGCCTCTACAAGCCACCTTATCTGCATCCTCCTGGATGACAGAGCCTCTCATTCTATTTTTTAAGGAACAGCCTAGACCAGGGATCCTCAAACCTGGTCCTCGAGGGCCGGTGTCTTGCAGGTTTCCATAGTGTCCCTGCTGCAACACACCTGACTCAGACTCAGACAAGATCTGCTAATTACCCACTGATTTGAATCAGGTGTGTTGCAGCAGGGATACTTCGAAAACTTGCAGGACACTGGCCCTCAAGGACCAGGATTGAGGATCCCTGGCCTAGACGTTTTGTGGAGGAAACTCATTTCCGCAGCTTGTATCCATGATCTTGTTCTTCTTGTTCAGTTCATGACTGAAGGTGAAGGTAGTAACGTAGATCGACCGGTTAATCCAGTGCTTCCCCGCTTGGCTCGGCTCCTTCCCCACAACAGACCGATGTAGCGCCTGCATCACTGCACCAGTCTGCCTGAGATACCTGAACCCCTCCACTTAGACCGGACCTTCATCCTGACCCAGAGAGGGCGCTTCACTCTTTTTCTCAAATCTGGAGGTGCCAATTCTTTTCTCAGCTCCAATGCAAAGCAGCCCCGGCGGTGTGGGATATTTATCACCTGTTTGCATGTAGATGGGTCAGACAAATGCTGACTATGGATTATATCCTGGAATGAGTCATTTCTAACCTTCATCTATCTTGAAAAAGTCATTCACTCCCTCTGTGCGGATTTTTATAATCCCCTTTATATAAGGCTCAGCCATAAAGAATACCCTACCTGCAGTTATTCTGAAGCACTACAGCCTAATGCTTAGAGGTAGTAAAGTTTTATGCCTATTCTTTCTTTATTTCTTTTCTTTTTTCCAGTACTGGTCACTTGAAGGTGAAGGCTTGACAGTGTTCAGGTCCCTTTATATATATATTTTTAACGATTCTCTATCATTAAATGGCTTTCTGCTTGATGTCACCTGTTTCTATTTGTTCTGTGCGAACAGTAAGCTGTTATACCGTCCAGTGGCTAAGCTTTGTGTTTGTGTGGAAGACACAAAGATCCCATTTGTTCCAACAGATGTTCTTGTTTAAGCTTAAGTGCAGCCGTTGTTGTCCTAGTTTGTCTGTCTGGCTTCTGCAAACTGAATTTGTCCAGGAGGCCCCGGAGCAGCGTCTCTGCACATCTAACTATTATTTTCTGCACATTCGTCTCTCGTCTGGAGAGTTTGTCGATAGTCTCTGGTCGTTCTTTGGGTAAGTGGCTATGAAGGAGTGGAACTTAAGATGAATGAAAATGTACCAATTTGCCCTTTTCCTCACTTTAACTCTATTTATTATATTTATTTTATTAATTTTCATCCCCTCCCCCTCCTACTGTCAGCAGATTTAAGTTGTAATGCCACCGCTGCTGCTTGCTTTGTTATTCTTGTTGGACTTAGAGGGGCAGTCTGGTCTGAGATAAAATCCCCCTGGAAGTTATTAATGCTTTATCTTGGTTATGTTCATGTTTTCTCAGTTTTGTTAAAGTGTTATCCCAAGCTCTTAGAGCTGGAATCATTTGAGGCTTTCAAACTCCTCCAGTCTTTTGAGGACAAGCTGAATTTTTGGAGCCAAACACGTGTGTTTATAATCTGGTTGAATTAGCAGGTGATGTTGCTTTAACCTGGAGTTGGAAAGTTTGAGATAGGGTGTCTGAATATGGAAAAAAGCCAGCCCACTGGCTGCTTGTTAGAAAAACTTTACACTTAAGGGAATTGTAGGCAGGCTATTGAGCTGCTGATTGATTCTAAAAGCACCCACCTCCTGTTTGGACACTAAATACTGCGCTTGATCAGTAATTGAATCAGCATTCTAGGAGTCAAGTAGGCACACGGTAACAAATAAACACGCTTTTTTAATATTATACTGACTAAATGAAAACTACTTTAATACATCCTATGAATAATTTTCATTATGAGAAAATTTTGAAACTATCTATATCATATTAAAGCCTGTCTGCTTAAACTATGGTGAGCTCAGCCAACGTAAGCTTTTGGCATGTTTGACAGATGAAATGTCACCGGTGAATAAGCTGCTGTCTGAGCGCTTCTGATGAATCCAGTTGTGACAGCAATCCATCTCATCCAGTCCCCTCACCTTAAACTGAACTCAAACAGAGCTGCGAAGAGTTCTGAAAACAGTATGATTAGTTCACAGCTCTGCCACAATGACGACTCAAACCTCTTATAGTGCAGAAAATACATAAATTAATAAATAAATAAGTAAATAAATGAATACAAAAGTAAATATTTTTTGAATAAATAAATAAATACATGGGAAAATAAATAATACATAAATTAATACATAAGTAAATAAATGAATAAAAAACATTTATTTATTTAAATAAATAAATAAATACATGAAAAATAAATAAATGTTACTGCAACTTAATCAAGTTCTGGCTCAGAGGACCCAGATTATATAAAACCCCCAATTAGGTAATTATTAGAAGAATGTTGAAATTAAAGCAAGATGAGGGAGATGGTAGCCCCAGTCAAAACAAACATAAGTGGGATTAGAGCACAAAGCAGCCCTGCAGTGGGCCGTTGTGTCTGGATGTCTGCTCCCCTAAACGAACTGGAACTGAAAACAGGGATGACGTCAACTCCCAGTTCTAATAACAAAGCAAAAGCAAATGAAGCTCCAGTGTGTGGCCGGAGCTGAACAAAGAGAGAGACCATAACACTGCCTCCTCTGGATTCATACCGGCCCATATGAGCAAGAATAAACAACAATGCACGGACACAGAGGCAAGTGTAACACCTCCCACCCCTAAAGTAGGCACGGGGAAAGCAAAGCAATACTTAACCTCAGGAAGAGAGCCCAGCAGTGTGTCAGATGATAATGTTTCCTGTCCTTTAACATTTGACTCGTTAAAAACAAGACTATGGTCATTGTACACAATAACTGGACCGCTAGAGGAGCCGAAGTAAACGTTGAACCATTACGAGTGCCTCCTTTTCAATGGTCGGATGAACCTTTTGATGTTGGCCAAATTGGACTTTTCTCCTCATGTTTTCTTGGGTTGGGCTTTAAAGGGTTTATGTTCTACATTAAAGACGCACTACAGAACTTCTGCAGATTTTCTCAGTGATGCACCCCCCCCCCCCATCGACGGCTAACTCTGCATCCATCTTGCATCCTACATGGACCGTGAGATCGTTCCGGCCAGTGTAAGAGTCTTATCTTGACTCTTGACTTATCTCCAGCCACGGTGCGCGTACAAAACAACCGGTGTGTTGATATCCACTATGTGACGCGATGCTTATAGTGAAACTCAGCTGTAACATCACTCGCTGTCCTGGAAGAAAAACTTGTACAATACAATAAATCAGCCAGAAATAGATGTTACTGTGCATAAAACAAGTCTGGAACGTGGAGTTGTAAGGTCAAAAAGTTATGTAGTGTGTCTTTAAATATGCATACAGGCAGAGCCTTCTGTAGTATAGTATAAGTCTTTCTCTCCCTCTGGAGGAAAATCGGTTCCACTCGACTGAACCCTGTCTTTTCTTGCAGGTATCTCTTGTGTCATACTGGCAGCCGCATGGTCTCCTACGATACCACAGAGTGTTGCATGGTTTATTTTAGAAGCTACTTTTTTGCTTACAAAATGTACTAACTAGCATTTATGCCAGTTTTCCCCGTCTGAGCCCAAAGTTCAATATTTTTTGAAGGCAAGGCAAGTTTATTTGTATAGCACATTTTCAGGTTCAAGACAATTCAAAGTGCTTTACATAAAATATTAA
>JAOXYM010000020.1:21837345-21847970 GCA_028567055.1 Leptatherina wallacei | reverse complement strand
CTTTGGGATGTGGTGGAACGGGAGATTCTCATCATGGATGTGCAGCAACTGTGTGATGTCATCATGTCAATATGGAGCAAAATCTCTGAGGAATGTTTCCATCAGCTTGTTGGATCTATGCCATGAAGGAAGTTCTGAAAGAAAAATGGGTCCAACCTGGTACTAAGGCTTACCTAATAAAGTGACCAGTGAGTGTTAATTCTTCTTGAGGAACATAGATTCATTGTATTATATTCTATATAGTATTATATATTGTATTATACTTCCATTGACATAAGGGTTGTGTTGTATTTCAGCACATTCCTGCTCTGGTTAAAGACAATTTCTGTGTATCAGTGGACTGTGTGATCCTCGCTCTGCATGTCTAGCAGGAAGGGCAATTTACATTCAAGTCCTGATTGGAGCCTTGAATTGCTCTTATTCGCAATCACATGATTAAAGACAGATTAAACCTTGCTTTCAACATGCTCACACAATTTGCACATGGATTTGGGTCTCTTAATCCCCCCCCCCCCGGAGATTTTTCTTTAAAACCAATATTTCATCTACATACATCCATAGCCTTATAGTATTTTCTTTAGTTTATCAAAGGAAAAAATGTAAAAGATGAGGTGAAATAAACCCAGAAATGGACAGCAGGGCATTTTATGCTGTTTATATTTAAGCTTTTTTTTTGCCTTCAGCTTCCTGTAAGAGCAGAATTATAGCTGCATATGTGGTTGGTTGTTGGGTAGTAGGGGAGATTACGCAAGTTGAAAAAACAAGATGTTTGGATGTGAAGCATGGTAGAAATGGTATTTAACTCCTGAAGTAAAAGTATTTATCAATGTTTACATTTTATTTATTGCTTTGAACAAAAACAAATGGGAATTTAAGGAATCCAGGCCAGGCATGTATGAAAACAACATATGGTCTTTAATAACAGATTAAATATCATATAACTATAAAGGATTTATTTGTAGCTTATACATGAGTTCTGTCTGCCCTTTTTACTGTTATTTGTGGCTTTTATTTTAATTTTCTGTACAGCACTGTGGTCTGGTGCAGTTGTTTTAAAGTGCTTTCTAAATAAAGCTGGATTGGATTAGTTCGTGTAAGCTTATACGAATTTCCAAGAACTCAAAACTACTGATCAGGTGGTTCTAGTGAGCAATCAAAGACTTGAGAAATGAAAGATTTTGTTTTACAATGGTAGTTGTGTCTATAAACAATAAATGAGCTATTTATTCAACATACACCCAGATATTGTGTTCCCATTGATGCTGAGAAGACTTCAACCAAATTTTACAGAATTTAATGTGTAATTAAAAGCCAGATTTTTGCAGCTTTTTTTTTGACTCATGTAAAAACCATGTTTGTATCATTCTGGCAGAATGTGGTCCTAACACATAGAAACACCTTCTATGACAGAGGTGTTGACTAGGGATGTTCGATACCACTTTATTTTCAGACCGAATTAAGAGTACTGATACCGATGCCACAGGTACTTTTGATGTATACCGTATATCTTTCTCAATACACAGAAAGTTTAAATGCACACAATGCCAGATAATTCTGAACAAAGACCTTTTATTTCTGAAAACAGGCAGCAGTCACCCTACAATAGAGTTTTAGTATCGTATTTGTTTGAAATAGAATACTAAAAGTCAGAGTTGAGCATCGGTGACTGGTATTGGAAGTCTTTAACGAGTACAGATGCCTTGAAATAAGGCTGGTATCGGCCAGGTATCGGTACCGATACCAGCCCATACCTGGTATCAGTACTCGCCCATCCCTAGTGACTGTAGATCTGGTCAGCATTGTAACATCACAATGGAGCAACATGCATTCATTAAACTTAACTGGTGTTTAGCTGGTATGAAAAAGCTATGTGAAAAGCTCAGAAACCCTGGGTGTGATGGATGGTGTGATTCCAGAGCCTCATAGTTTTTTCTTGTCATGTTTTGTTGTAAATTGAAGCCAAATGTGGACTCGCAAGCAGCATGCAGGAGTGGAAGGAATAATCATTTCTTGCTGACGACAATGGAAGCAAAAATGTTGCAGTGGTGGGAAATCCAAAATAGAAAATCAAAAAACCCATGAATCATGGCAAGGAGGGGAAAAAAGGACTTGGCTGACGAGACGAACTGAACAACAAACAAGAATGACGATATATATTCAGTAATAACTGATAGCAAACAGGTGTTAAACAGGAAGAGTAAAACTTAAGAAACAGGTAAAGACAGGGAGGAAAACTAATAGAGATGTACTAGGACTAAGCTGTAAAAGTAAGCCAGAAAAAAACAAAGCTCAAACCACACTTCATGAAATATGAAGTTATTATAATTTCTTTGAAATATGCAAATTTCAGCAGTAGCCGATAACATTTCTCAGACTTGGTTTAATTTCCGTGCAGCAGGCTTAACCTCAGGAGGAATTTATTGAATTGAGCTTGTTGGGTACATGTCTTTGACGCTCCGTGTCAGCCATCGTGGGTGTCAGGAGACTCAGGAGGATTGCTTTGAATATCAATGAGGATTTGCTTCCAGTGCTACTTTGGTTTTGCTGCTTTTGTCTCTATGGCAGCTGTAATTATTACCTGTGGACAGAAAGAGGTGTGTATGTGGCTACATTCACACATACAAGTCCAGGTGATTATTATCCTGTTCAGAGTCAATTAGAGGAGAAATAAAGGAAACTCTCCACAGAGACGGATTAGTGATTAAAGGATTTAGTTATTTGTTGGTTTTTGTCCCTTTCAGTCCAGTTTCTTGAATCCCCCTAGGTTCTTTTAGAGTTATTTGTCCCAGATTTCTAAGACGGTTTGTTTGTAAATTAATGATAATAACAATAATAATTTATAAGATTCTTTTTAGTACAAATCTACCCTGAATTGTGATGAATTGCTGTACATTCCCATTTACAACAACATTCATAATAATTGGGAATTTCATTTAAAATTTTCATCTCATGCATGCAAATGAACAACTTGGTTCGTTAGCTCGTAACAGCAGATAAACATAATTTATATCACTAAAACATAAATTGCCTTTCGCGCACTCACTCCACTTGGTTGGAAGAATTGAAACCTCTTTGCAGATGTCAGCACATGGGGGTAAACTGCAAAAGTCTCTGATAATGTAGTTTCTCTGAGTGTATTTCAGTTAAAGGGCCAATGGCATGTTATTTCCATGTTTTCTTTCTTACTTACCTGTAGAGTTAAAATGATGTGTTATCACCTTAGATGCCACCCAAAAGCTCCAAACAGGGATATATAAACTTCCCACATCTGCACGTGTTAACATGGGAGTGTAAGCACAAGTGTATAGTTTAGAGTTACGCCTTCATATACTGGATCTGATTCTGGTTCAAACATCTCTAGCTGGATTTAAGGAATCTTGCTCAAAGAAGTACTGGTAACAGGATTTATAGTTACTATATAGTTATCCTACTGTCATTTGTCCTGTAGCCAGTATACGGCTGTAGATCAGGGGTGTCCAAACTTTTGCAAAGAGGGCCAGATTTGGTGAATTGAAATTTATGGGGTTGGGGGGGCAACCATTCAGCCTGACATTCTTTGAACCATTAACCTAAACTGAAAATGATTTTTTTTTTTAAGTTTATTTTTTAATGAAAATGGCATCAATTTGATTTCAGAACTTAAAATGATAAATAGAATGTCTGGAAAAAAAACTTTTGAAAAGATTTAACATATTTAGGTTGATTAAAAAAATTACATATTATTCACTGTTAAATCCTCACAGTAAACTTCTAAATTCAAAACATTTGAAAAGGAAAATAACACGAACCGTTGTCTTATTCAAAAGTAAAAAGAAATCCTCGTTTTACTCCTTTGGTTTTTTATCTGAACGTTAAAAATGGAGGATATGCTTTTTGATTTGGAATCAGATGTCAACAAGTAAAAAGTGAGAAATGTAAAAATGGGCTGTCAGACCAAATGTGATTTAGATTTTTAATGTGCCGGGTTAATGAAACCCGGTTTGATGGTCGATTTAAAAAAACAAAGGAACAAACACACGGATTGGAAAGACTCGTTGCTTATTAAAATCTTTGGTTTTGATTTTCACAAAAATATGCGGTCTGCATATTATTGCTTTCATGGTATAGGCTGTGGGCCGGTAGATATTTAGCCCCTGAAATTTCTTCCGCCAGTCTTTTAACGGTGAAAATCTTGAACTTATGAAGCTCTAAAAAGGTAAATAGCTTACGAGAAACGTAGATCAAGGATTCATGGAGCATAACAAGCTGTCATCATTACCACCAAGCCCGTACTGGGTGGTAATCCTGGTCTATTTTTGTTACATGAATCTTTCTTGCAGCACCGTTTTGGAACATAGCGCAGCGGGAAACTTTTTTCTTTTGGGGGGTGGGGTGGGGGTGGGGAACCTTTTTCACTCCTGCACCGCTAAACATGCAGAGACTGTGTTCTTGGATGATGAGCAGTCGAAATAGATGGAAAAAGTTCTGAAAGTGAAGCTGTAGACGATAAATATAATGACAGAAAAAGAACTTTTGAAGAAAAAAGGAGCCATATATGCTGTCTGGAAATAGCTGGGGTTGACAATGTCATTAAAAAAAAATCTGATACGGGTCTCATGTGTGCTGAAAAGTCAGATTTATGAATGTAGCCTAAGGTCAGCATCCTCCATATCATGGAGTCAGATGTCACTCGTAGACATTAGAATCCATAGAGCCAAAGATGGCTCTGCTAGGCACTGTGCTGAGTTCATCAGCTGTTTCTGTTCATTTTCAACACAGTGGCTTTCACTTTACTATCATTTATAAAGCACAGGAAACGACTCAACAGCAGCATATTGTTATCCTTCAGCAGCTGTAAGTGAATCAGCAGCTGTACTAAGAAGAAATGCAGACAGGAAAACGCAGTGGGCTCCTGACGACACCTAACACTGTAAAAACGGTTATATAAAAGGCCCATCTAACATGGTGTTTGCATACATCAAATATCACTGCCTGCATGGTTTCTCTGTGGCTCTTTATCACATGTGGTCAAATTACACAGATTGAAAGCGACGCACATTCAGATTTTTTTTTCCGTCTCCGACTGATGGATGCAGCCGCTCGGCGTTTGCTCAAATGAAAGGGGAATTTAATAGAGTTATGTAAGCGCAAGAAAGACTGATTTGAATAATCTTCTCCTGAGAAATGGACTTCCTCGGAGGTTGTGAAGGCTCTCTGATGTGTGAGCCGTCAAGCAGGGGTGAAGTAAGACGGAGACAACTGGGAAAACTGAAAACCTTTAAAAAAATGTTTCTGTAATTTTGTTCAAAAACATTTTGAAACGAAGACCATCAACAAGGAACGAAACCTTTTTTTGTGTATCTGTCAGATAACGTTATTTACCATGCTGACCAGCAACGATCCGATAGCTGCTCCAGATGTCTCTTTTATGTTTGGGACAACGCGAGAGGAGCCCTGTTGGTCATCCGATACAGCAGAACTACCTTCACACACACACACAGACACACACACACGGACTCAAACATCCTACGTACCATCTGCTGTATGCCAGCCTTTCAACACCTTGAAAAAGACACACAAGCCTTGAGAATATAAAGAAAAACAAGGAAGTGGGAAGGAAACATTGAGAAGCTCTGCAGCACATTTTAAGTGATCCATGCAATATTTGATCAGGTCCTGACTCCAGACACGGGTTCTCTGCATGATATATAGGTTTAGCTCTTACCTGAACAGGCATGTGAGCAGCAGCTAAGCCTAACAAGGGTCCCTCCGAGTAAATTATTGACGAGAGCTTTGTCTTGTTGCATGTCTGGTTGATTGATGTGTGTTTTTATTCGTGTGGTTTTCAGCCTCTTTTCTCCCATTTTTCATTGAGTGCAGCAGTTCAGAAGTAACTTGCTTTTACACTTGAAAAAAGAAGTTGCACAAGGGAGGCGTTTGGGGTCTAGAGATTTAGAAATATAAGTCCCATTTAGTTATTTTTCCACAATGTTCGGTAATTGACAGAAGCACCTCACAGATTAGATAGAAAGTAAACTTCGGTGGTTCAGTAATCCATAGAAAAGCTCTCCTCTGAAGGATCAATGACTTATCCAAAGGTATAATTCAATGAGGAAGATTCCGTTTGAGCGGAACTTTTCTAACAACGGGTTATGTTTCAGGTTTTCATTGCAGCGCACCTGTAATACGCTTCTATCAGCCTCGTCTGGAAGCACAGTAAGAGTATCTGCAGCTTCTAGATTCTGGCTGGCTGCTGCCTTTAGCTGACAATTGAGCTCTAGATATTAATGGGAAAAAAAAACCTACTCGAGACGTTTTTGGTCTGATTGCAAAACTGACTCTAAAAGCAGATATCTCCATGTTTAGTAAGATTGAAACACAACAATTTCTGTGTATAGTATCAGTCTTCTTCTGCAAATAAAAATATTATGTCAGGTTGTAAGTAGATGCAAGATGCAGCCATTAAAATTCCCTCCCTGTCCTGATATAATTAGTGAGTGTTTGAAAGGTCTTAGATAAAACTGTACACCTTTGTCTCACAAAGTAAATGCAAATTACTTCTTACATTTATCATCGCTGCTCCTCCATGTAAATGCTGTGAAACTCCTTTATTCATTCAGTCGGTTTTGTACAATTGAAGTAATTCAAAATTACTAATTGTCATTTGGATTATCCGTTCATTATTTCTCTTTTGCCGTGTACAAACCATAAAGACATCATGGTTAAAAACTATTTTTAATGGAGGAGGCCATTAGAATAAACAGTATTAGAGTGCAATCCAAATCTCTAGATGCTTCTTTTTTGTTCAAAACCTAAATGGCAAAAACCTAAACGCCTTCCTCAGAGAACAGAAATCCATTAAGAATTGTTGAAAATGATCAAAGATGATGAAGAAATGAGGGAAAAGCTTTTGCATGATTAAGTGAGTGCAAAATCAAAGCAGTAACATGGAAAATAAAGAGTGCAGTTAAAAAATGTGCATATTACAATATATTAGTATATTTTCTGTCATATTATGGGCTGATTTATAGCATTGTACTACAATAACATCTAGGTAAGCTCAGTCCTGCATTTTAAAATATAATTTTCATAAACTATTAATTGATTCAACCTTTTTTTAACCAAAGAACAAGAGTCATCTAAAATCTCTGTTGCAAGAGTTGGTCTGTGAAGGCCTCTTTACAGGGTGTGATTGACAAACTTCATTGAATTTTGAAATTAGTTACAAACTCAAAGTATTATGGCATCAACACATTCAAGATAAGTTAAGATAGACGGAAAGACTAAAAAGTTTGTAAAGTATACAAAGCTGTCCTGAAAGACTACGTCAACAAACTAACTGATGAGAGGTGAGGGTGTCAGGATTGGGTATGAAAGGAGTAGAGCTGCAGCTATCGATTATTTTAATATTCAATTAATCTGCCACTGTAATCAAATTAATTGAATAAGCTTTTTCCCCTTTCCTGTGATTTAAATGCAACAGAGCAGTAATTGTACAAAAGTCAGTAATCAGTGGAGGAGTTCAAATATCTCGGGGTCTAGTTCACGAGTGAGGGAAGGATGGCAGGGCTCTCCCTTAAGGCCGGTTTATACTCCCGCGGCGTGCGTAGGGTAAAAGCGCCGTGTTGCCATTTCTTTTCCGGATCTGCCGGCAGCAGTAGGGCTGAGATCTGCCGATAAACTCCACAGGGCGGCGTTCGTAATGGTTTAACAAAACAAGTTTACTATACACACATTACATGTAGCGATCAGTCTTTATGGGGTAGTAGACAGCGCCGCAGCACAGTCATGGTTTGGCTTCTCTGTGGATTTTGCGCTACAAATCGGCCATGCTGCTGCAGAATCAGTGATGCAGTTTTAATATTTATCAGCAAAAGGTGAAAAATGGGATTTAAAAGAATTTCCCGACTTTTCTGGAAATAGGGTTTCTACATTTCTAGCCTCAAGCTTTATAACATAACTCAGTTGCACATAACAGGATGTCATGAAAAGGATTGTGTGGCATGTAATTATTAAGGATTTTTCCATTCACCTTTTTATGTGCATAGAAACAGAAATGCATGGAACTTGTAAAACTTTGTCACTTAAAGAAGCATAAATGGGAAAGAAAAGAGGAGGTCTGATGCAACACAGTCACTACCCTCTGATGATTTATGTCCAATGTAGACACAGCATATAGGCATTTTGCTGTGTAAACCCAACTTCCTGTAATTGGATTTCATATAAATTAAAGTAAGACAGCTGCATAAGAGTCCGTTTAGTTCATCTAAAATCCACATCTTTCCCTCTTTTTTTTTTAAACCCCATGTATTCGAGGCGGATGTCTGCCCGCACTGTGATAAAGAGACAATTACCCAGAGAGAGGAGGATGACTGCAGGGTCTTTGGAAGACTCAGGACTGAAGGACAATGCGGGTGGCATCACACGATAAGCATTCATTCTCCTCTGATATTTCCAGGGTCGAACTAAGCAGCTGTAGTCATGATAAATGCCGATTCAGCTCAGATTATGGACGCCAACAAGGTGGCGGGGTTGGATAATTGAGTCCATATTGAAGGTAGATGATTATTTCATTTTTGGATTATTCCTGAAGGAGATGAGCTTGTATTTAGGGATTGTGGCATCGGGTGAAGCAGGTGAGTGGGAAAGAGTGGGATGAGAGAGATGAGAATTAAGGGGGGAGAAATGGGGGCGACACACCGGGAAATTGAGCTGGCTGGAGCTTTTCATCCATCCACAGCTGGCGTGTTTTGTCAGAAGCTGATACACAATTATCAGCCATGTCCCGCTCAGTCCTCTGTGTGTCCTCTGCTGATCCATGTGATCCCTAAAGAGGAACGAATTAATGAAAAAGAGAGAGGGTCAGGAACAACAGTATGTGTTATTGAGTCGACAACAAGGACAGGTCAATACTCTGTTTTGGGTGGGTTTTTTTTTTTACCCCTTTTTTTCCCAGAGTTTCCAAAGTTTTATGATGAGCTAAATCAATTTGAAACAATGAATTCCAAAAATTTGACCCTGTGATTTCCCACTTCTTCCCTCCAGATGGAGGTTGTTAGATTCAAAACGAAGCAGCTCAGTTCCTTCTGCTAACAGAACAAGTTGTAATAACTTACTTATTTATTCGCTTATTCAAGTCCTGAATAGGGTTTAAATTTAGAAGCTAGATATTCGTATATATTTATACATTTTTTTTTTATATTATCTTTTACATGTCCTGATTTGTGGCATATTTTTAATCATTTTAACGCATAAATTTGGGATTTTTTTATAGATATGTTGTAGTACAGTGGTTCCCAAATTGGGGTTTTGAATGCACCGAGCCTGTGTGATTGTTAAAATGAAGGCTGAGGCTACACAGAGACGAGTTGAGTGTGTCCACTTCAGTTTTTAATCTTTTGGATGTTTTGTTCACATGTAAACTGCATTCTGGAGCCTGAAAACACGAACTTTTGAAACCATGTCCCAAAGTAAATAAATGGGAGTCATCAAAATCTGCTACATGACAATATTTTAAAACATACATCCTTAGTCAAAAATAAAAAAGCTACTTCGTATCAGCATCAAATGAGTCATTGGGGTAGTGGAGCTATGTTAGTGGAGTCGTCTGTCCTGGTAACCTTAACTTCCACAGAGCAGATTATCCTATTTGAAAATAAAAAGGATGGCTATATGTTGATAACATGGAAACATAAAGCCAAGGATAGTTTCAGCATGGGGCTGGGGAGGGGGTGCACAGCGCTTTGCTAGTTGCATGAAGGAAAATAGGAATCATTGTTGTAGTACGTAGGTTGTTCTATGTTTTACTAAAGCTGTATGATGTGTGTCATAATAGATTCTTTTAATGTCTGGAAGGAAAACTAATTTACTCACAGCACAGGGCTCTAAATGAACTTTTATTATCACTAGCCAATGTGACTGGTCGATTCCTAGAAATACCAGCCAATCGGAATTTCCATTAGACATGCTGTTTTTTTCAGGGAAAATAAGCCAGATTATAAGCGTGTAACTTAATGCATTTAATTAAAAAGCAAACATTGTATTTTCCAAAGTAAGTTTTGCTCTGAAAACATTTGAAAGGATCTACTTTTAACTTTATTTTAGTAAATTTTTTTACATTGATTTGAGAAGAACGTTGACTGTCCAACATTTTGGAATATTTAATAAAGTCAAAGATGTATCAAAGTGAGAAATGAAATACAATCATCTTAACTAAATAGCCCATCCTAACTCTCCATTTAACCAATATGTAATCAAAAGTCTTCAGAGCTCTCATCAGAACAAAATTTTGCACAAAAAGTAGGGGGTTTGTGTTCGGTAGATTATTTCTTTGTTGTAAAAATACTTTTTGGTCATAAATCTATTACCGTATTTTTGTTTCCCTTTTGCTACATTTATAAATAAAATGTATTAGTGGGATGAACATCAGAGTTGAGTATGTGGGCTGGGCCTATAAAGAACTTGCCAACTCCAAACAACAAACTATCTGCATGAGCCAGAAACCTGGGTGTAGTCATGGACTCAGACCTGAACTTCAGTAGTCACATTAAGACAGTTGTGAAGTCAGCATATTATCACTTAAAGAACATATCAAGGATTAAAGGACTGATGTCTCCACAGGATTTAGAAAAACTTGTCCATGCATT
>JAOXYM010000020.1:21802325-21813380 GCA_028567055.1 Leptatherina wallacei | reverse complement strand
CACCTGTAGACCTGCAGTCTGAGAGACTCTGGAACCACCTGTAGACCTGCAGTCTGAGAGACTCTGGAACCACCAGTCTTGTCTGATGCATCCTCGATGAAATGGGCGGAGCAAGCACACTTCCGGGAATCTGGAGCGTACTTGACTTGATGCATTCTTTGTATTGGAACAGTACTTGGACCTCAACTGATGACATTTCACAAGTACACAAGTACGGACAAGTACGCATATTGAGAAACAGCACATGACCATGAAAACACGACCCCCATCATGAAACATGGAGGTGACAGCATCATGCTGAGACGATGCAGGGAAGCTGGTCAGCGCTGATGGAAAGATGCATGGATCAGGGAAATCCTGGAAGAAAACCTGTTAGAGGCTGCAGAGACTGGAGACTGGGGCGAACAATGACCTGTAGCCATGGCAACAATTAAATGGTTTAAATCACAACATATTCATGTGTTAGAATGGCCCAGACAATGTCCACCTGAGAATCTGTAGAAATACTTGAAAATAGCTATTCACAGAAACTCTTCCATCCAATTTGACTGAGCTGGAGCTATTTTTCAAAAAAGAAAGGGCGAACATTTCTATCTCGAGATGTGTAAAACTGCAGACATTCCTCAAAAGACTTGCAGCTATAATTGCTGCAAAAGTTGCTCACGGGGTCTGAATACAAATATGCATCACATTTTTCAGATTGTGAAAACCATCATTTTCTTTCCACTTCACAATTATGCCCTACGTTAAGTTGGTTTGCCACATAAAATTATAATAAAATATATTTAAGTTTGTGGTCGTAATGCTACAAAATGAGGAAAATATGTATGAATACTCATTCATGGCACCGTACATACATATGTGTAAAATGTGTAACTCACCACATGTAAGCATTCTCCTGTTTGAATGTTTTTTTAAATGATGTACATGTTGAGTTATCTTATGAAATGTGCTATATAAATAAATTTGCCTGGCCTAGCCTAATACACAACCCCAAACAATGAGTTAGGATGTAACTAATACTAGCATGAGGTTATATATATATATATATATGTATATATACATATATATATATATATGTATATATATATACAGGATACTACATTAATAAATTTTTTCCTTACTCTTACCATTTTTATATCCATTGCATTCCTGTGTTTCTGTTCGTGGTCTTCTTGGAGAGGATCTCAAGGTAACGTAGGGGAGAAAAGGGTGTCTGGGTTAGAGCTTTGGGGTTTTCTCTCTGCTTTCTGAGGATAAATGGTTCTGTTGGTCTGGACAGTCCAGCCGAGTAAATCAGCTCGTTTCAATCTGAGGCTAGAGTCTAATCCTCAAGTGGAGGCTTTTAGGTATCTCAGGTTTTTGTTCATGTTTGATGGCAAATTGGAGCAAGAGAATGACAGATAGGTGCTGCATCAGCAGTAATGAAGGCATTACACTGATGTGCTGTGCAAGAGCGAGATTATCTTAAAGGGGAAGCTTTGATATTGGTCCATCTTCTTTCCTATTCTCATATATTGTCTTGTGATTTTGGATACAAGCAGCTGAAAGGAGTTTCCTCCAAAGGGTGAATGGGTTCAGCCGTAGAGATCCTGTATGGTCAAGGAATTGAAGCATGGGGGAGTTCGGAGTAGAGCTTCTCATCCTCCGCAAGGACTCCTCTAACATGGTACGGGTGTCTGATTGGGGTGCCTCCTGGTTACTTCCCTTCTAATGTTTTTTGAGCATGCCCAGCTGGGGTTATCCCTCAGGGAAGACTCGATTCACACCAGAGGGATTAAAGATCTGGGAACGTCTCAGGATCATCCCCCGAAGAGCTGAGGAGTGTCACTAAGTAAGCAGAGATCCCTCCTGAATCTGTTGCCTCCCTGACACAATAAGTGTAAGGAAACAATGGCTGGATTTAATTAATATTAAATTATTACTATTATTAGGAGGTTTGATGCAAACAGGTGTTTCTGAAGCAAGTTTCAAATTTGCATTTTAAGTTAAAAGAAAAAACTCCCCAAGTGTCTGCATTGGCTGGTTGGTTGTAAAGTGAGGCCATGTGGCTCTAATTCTGCTTCAAAGGAACACGTCTTCTAGTCTCTCAGTAAAAAGGACTGTCAGCAACTCTTTGCCCCAATCGCCTTTAAATGTTCACGGTACGTGCATGATCTAATGTTTTCAGAGATGGAAATCAAACTGTCAAGCACACACATCCATTTTCCACATCACAGTCCTTTGCAGGCCACAGGAAGCCAATTTTTCCCGCTCCAGTAATTTAATGCAGGAATAAGCATTTCAAGAAAAGTCAGAAAATGAAATGAAATGTTTTTGAAAGGCACTTCCACTGGCCCAAATATACCGCTTTAATCTTTGTACTTGTTATGACCTGTATTTTTGCAAAAGTTTTCTTTTAAATTACAGATTTTCATGTTGGTCAGATTCTCTACATTTATTTCTCAGGGATTGATTAGACCCCTGAAATCTTATCTCTGTCTGACAATCTAGCATCCCTTCAGGGATTTAGAAAATATCTTTGAAGCTGTGATTTTTAGACTACTACATTGTTGCCATTACAGCCCCCCCAAAAATGAAGTTTTTAACCCTGTTCACATATCTATAGTGTTTTTAAACACCTCCTAGACATAAGACTAGGAAAGTAAAAGGAGAAGTTGGCATGTGCGATGTGAAGAAGGCAGTAAAAACAAGGTCTTGGCAAAGTGGGGATGGTGTTGCTCATCCCAAAGTTGGTCAGGAAATTTGTCAACTCTGCTTTGCTCATTTGAAAGCTTGAGAGCTCCAAGATCCAGCTGGAAGTTGAGGCCTGCACGTACTCCGCAAGAACAGAGAAATCTGTTCCCTCTCCCAAGGCTGCGAGAAAAATCCCAAACTCCCAAACCAATAGCCTTGGCTTGGGAGTTCTGCTTGTTTCTTGTGCGGTGTCTGACAACTACCGTGTTATTGGTCAGAAATTTGGAGTGGGCGTGGCTGACGACACAAACTAGACGCAACACTTTTACGAAGTATAAAATATCATGGCCAGAAGAAACTTCGTTCTCGTTCTTGCTACCTTGAGAAAATAAACTCTTCCCGTCCATCCAGAGTATGTACATACCTTTAGCTTGGCCGTAGGCTCAGGAGCTAGCTGAAGTGGATCTTGGACGAGCAAGCTGTGACCTCAACAGTTAAGAGTGAGAAGCTAGCTGAACTATTTTCTCAAGCTAGTTTGGGCATGAACTTGGATGAATGAAGAGAACCAATGGAGTCCCGAGCTAGCAGGCCATCTATTGGTCAATTGGTCAAATCCTAACCAGAGAAAACCAAATCTCCTGGGGATCCAGGGTGATTTGCTTGAGTTCCCAGCTGACCTCTCAGCTACCTCTGAGTTGAGCTAGTAGGGGTTCTGGAGCTGTGGGAACCTGGAGCTAGCAGAACAAGCTCTTGTTATCTGGCGGCAGGGAACTTGATACTTTGCTGAGTGCTTAGCCTAAAGTTCATAACTTGCTGAGCTAGTGGCAGAATGAGCTGGGAGCTCTTGACCAAACCTCGTAAGCAACTAATGAAACCAGGAAGCCGCTGCGGGGAGCATGTAGCCGTAGCTCCTGACTGCTAAATACTGTCTTTCTCATGTTGTTGAAAGTCACTGAAAGTCAATACATTAGCATTCTGACCCTCTTATATAATTTAGCTTCTTGATAATCAGCCCTGGTTTAAACATATACAGCTGTGTTATCCCATTACTAGAGGTGTCTAACAGAGCATAGAGTATACTGAGTCAAAGTAAGAGAAACGCCTAACATATTCATGGATCACTATTCATTAAAAGTGACATCTATTATGTGCATTTCTAGGGCCGTCAGTTTTGGTTTGTGCATGCATCACACGCTAGAAAGCGAATGTAAACAAACCGGTCGTTTTGAACGCAAGAGATAAGACAAGAGTCGAGAAAAGACTGTTTTATACTGTCTGGAGAGAGCTCACAGTACAGGTAGGATCCAAGATGGATGCCGAATTAGCCGTTGATAGGGGGGCGCGTCACTGAGAAAATAGCATAAGTTATATAGTTGGTCTTTAATAAATTTTGATATGAAACTTTTAACACAACTTCAGGTTTTGAATGAATTTTCTCTGAACTTTCTATTTTACCCACATCACTTAAAGCATACACATCTGCACCTTATGATTTCTTAATTTTGCTTTCTTTACCACATAAACATACACATCATAGCTCCATCTGCAAAAGGATCTGAAGCTGGAGGGCTGTTTTGACAAGGATTGAGATTTACTCTCTTTTTATTTTTGGCCCGATGATTTTTCTTCTGCCGTAGGCTACATGTTTAATGGGTAACACCTCCTTCTTTTCTTACCGGGGCATATTTGTTAAAGAAATATGTGTTAGTGTTAGAATGCCAGTTGGAGAGACCTGAGATTTATACTTAGCAGATTATTTTAGATGGTAATTGGTTGTCACTGAGGTAGTTATGTGGCGTTAGTTGGCTTGGATCGTCCTGTGCTGAGTCACACCGGATGGCATGTATCTTGTTGAGTCACATCTTTAGACCTTATTCTAAGAGGCCATGACTGAATTATAATGATGAAAACAATTTATTTTCCTTTCTTTCTGGTAGCGCTGCTGAAGAGCAGAACACAGAAAATGTTTAATACAAGGCACTTCTAAGACTAAATCACCACACTTTCTGTTTAGGGTTGTTTTCTTTTCTTTTTTCATCTTTTACAAAAAGCTATTCAAACTGCATGTTTTGAATGGCTACATTTGCATATATATGTGTGTAAATGTACTACTTAGTTAGATTGTCAGCTTGGCTTTAAATCCAGAAGATCAGTTTTAAACACAGGACTGCTCCAGGGCTGCGTTTGCCTCCCGCTCTTGGGGGGGGGGGGGGCTCTTGGAAACATTCTGGACCACATTCCAGACCACCTGGTGGCAGCAAGTTACCAATTCATTTTTGACGACCACCAAAAAATATGAAGAAGAAGAACTTTGAAATAATGGTGCGTTAGATTTGTACTCGGAAGTTGGAGTTTCCGAGCTCCCAGTCGGAAGTACAACAAAAAAAGCCTCTTAAAGTCAGAAATCGGAAAGTTCCAAGCCAGATATCCTACTTCCTAAGGTGAGAATGTTTATTCCTTAAAAAGAGGGGCATGGCAGAAAAAGTTTGTGAACCCCTGGCCTACATCAATAACATCAGCTGTAGCAGAGGAGGAACAAGACTTTTTAAGTACACGGATGACCCAGGTGGTGGCCCACCTGAGCGACTAGCCAGGTTCAGTTTGAGTACCAGCAGATAGTCAGCGGTCTGTGCTGTGGGAGGCAGAGACAACTCTCCATCACCTCTGATCACACCTCTCAGCATCCACAGCCAACAGGAGGAGCAGGTCTCGGTTTTTAAATATCTTGAAACTGAATATCTTAAAACCTGCCTGTCCTTCAAACAACACACTGACACGGTCTACAAAAAAATCCCAGCAGCACCTCCACCTGCTCAGGAAACTCAGACCTTCCTGTGTCAGCAAGGATGTTTTACTGTGGTCCACGAATCCCAGATCAGATCAACACTCCCCTTCAACGTGTCCTCCTCAGCCACCTCACCATCAAACACAAAACAAAACTCAGATTCCTTTCTCTTACCCTTCTCTTTCTACAATGTCTGTGTGTGTTTTGATGTGTTTTGAATGTCTTTCAAACATGTCTTTCAAATGTTTTACTTTGCTTTAAATGTTTTAAACGTAAACCCCAGAGCCTGTCAGAGAGGAATGTCTGTCACCTCCTGGGACAGACGATAAAGTTCTAGCTATCCCTCTATCATCTAAATGTTGCATCCTTTCTTTACACTCATTGGCTACTTTGTTAGGTCTAGTAATAAGTTGGACCTTCTCTTACCTCCAGAATTGCCTTAATTCTTCATGGCATAGATATGGGGTTATTTGTGTTCCTGTTGCCTTTCTATCATCTCCAACCAGTTTGCCCATTATCCTCCATCAACAAGGCCATCCAAAACAACAATTCCATGTCTCCAGTCACTGAAATCCCCTTTTTCTTCCTCCTGATGCTCAGTTTGAGCCTCATCAAGTCGTATTAACCATGTCTACATGACGAAATTGGCTGATTAGTCTTAACAAGCAATTGAACTTTATTCTACCTAATAAAGTAGTCGGTGAGTATATATTTCAGAATATCACCAATAAAATCATAAGGATGAATCTTTTATGGAAAATAAGTGTATCTGAAGACAGTCAGCACAAATTTTATATCGTAATGAATTCAGTCAGCTTTTTATTATTTGCTCTTGTGATTTTTTTCCCGCTGTAAAAAGGTGAAATGTCTGCAGTGAAAATAGCCTACAAGCTCAACCACTGTTTAATGGTTTGCAGTATCAGGGTGTAATGATCTGATTTAAATTAACTACATCCTAGAATGTGAATGTAATTAGATTTGCATAAATTGAGCTGAGCTAGTACCATTTAGCCTAAATACAGTTACTAAACACAATTTTAGTCTAAAAAAAAAAGAAAAAAGAGAAAAGTCCTCCCCTTCTTGCGATGTTTGAAAGTAAAGTTTAACTAAGTGAGAATAATAACTGCTTTAGATGTGTCATTTTGCATTTTTATTGACTGATGAAACCAGAAGTATGATGAAATGGCCTGACATCAGGGAAATCCACATTTTCGGCCCCAACCGTCTCATCATTTTCCTGTGTGCGCTGCTTCATCACCAATTCACAGATCGAGAAGGTGATGAATAATTCCCTCTAAGGTGTCCTACTTATGAGCCACAATCAGACTTATTATCATGAAACGGGAGTAGTCTGAACAGCGTCCCCGCTATCGTGTTTGTCACACGAAACCCTGAAGAGAAGCAGTTTTCTTTGTGTGTTAATGAGGAAATTGATCAAAGTATCTTGATTAAATCACATATCAAACACAATTCATATCAGTGTTGAGTTCATTATCCAGCTTCTCCCAGCCCTTTTATTTTTCCATTGGTGTGTATGTGTCATACAAGCACACTTTGTGAGGAAAATAGCTGTTGGCAAAGCAATCTGAGCAGTGCTGTGCCTCAACAGATCTTCTAATGACTTGGTGGTTTATTTAATTTCTTCACTAGATTGAATCTTTTGTGAAGATAAAGCATTGGCTATTTGTTAAAAGCAACAGTCAACAAAACCAAGAAAATGTTGTGAATGTAAACAGTATGCAGCAGTTTAAAGTTTTGCCCTTGAATAACTTAATATACTCGTGTTTTGAATGTTAGGTGCTTCACAAAAAAACACAAAGTAGACGAGGCAGGTGGCATCGGGGGGGAAAGTTGGTGGGATTAATATGCAGAATATTCTGCAATCTGACTCAAGTTTTTTCCCCCTTTTTTCTATTCTATTGTTTTTTGGAATTAAGTGGGGTTAAGTACACAAACTACAAGGTTAGTTTTAGGAATTAAAACAAGAAATACTAAACATGGTAGCAGTTCAGTGTCACGTGAACACTGGACCAATAAAATGGTGGGAAGTAATGAATTATGCAATTCCTCTTTAATTTTTCTTTACAAATACAGCGTCTTGGAAAACGTATTCATACCACCTTAGTTTTTGCTTAGGGTTGGGATTAAATCTATTTTATTGGAATTTTATGTAACACACAAACACAAAGTAGCACATAATTGTGAAGTGGAGACATTATACATAGTTTTCAAATTTTTTTACAAAATAAAAATCAGAAAAGTTTAGCATATATATTTGTATTCTCTCACACCGCTTAAATACCAGGATACCCCATCCAGTGCAACCAGTTGCCTTCAAAAGTCACTTAATAAGTAAAAAGTCCACCTGTGTGTAATTTATTCTCTGTATGAATTGGGGCTGGGACGATTTGCTCTCCTCCTGATTCGATTCTTTTACTATTTCTTTTTTTTTGGGTGCCGATTTTGATTTAAATTGCGATTTTCTGTTATTGCCGATTTTTGTGATTTTTAGTTTGCTTTTTTAACACCAAACCATGTTAAAAAAATGTTGAATGATGACGATGTCTACAGACTATATCAAGAGCCATATTCCCCCCTAAAAAATGCACATCAGATGCAAGTCGGTTTTTAAGATTTATTCATCAGCTGAACATGAAGCATTTAAATTTGGACAAAAGCTCCTTTTGGCAAACAAATTTGCTCGACACAACACAGCAGCCAGACCAGCATTCTGCTGCTATAATGCTGGACAAGACACGTAAAAAAAAGAAAAAAGAATATCTTTTTTCTTTTTTTTTTAAACAAAAAAATTTATAGAAAAATCGTGAAACAAAGAATCGTGATATTTATGTGAATCGATTTTTTTCTTCCACCCTTAGTTTGAAATGCAACTGTTCTGTGAAGGCTTCAGAGAACAGGTCTTTAAAGCAGGGTTAGCATCCCAAGCTTTGAACATCCCAAGGAGCACAGCTCAGTCTGTCATTTGAAAATGGAAAGAGTGGCACCACAGCAAACCGGACAACACATGGCCGTCCATCTGAACTACCTGGCTGGGTATGGAGAACACTAATGGTCCATGGTAACTCTGGAGGAGCTGCAGAGATCCAGAGCTCAGGTGGAAGAATTTGTCCACAGGACTACTAGTCCTGACTCTACAGATCCGGCCTTTATGGCAAAATGTCAACGAATGCCATAAATATATCTTCGACTTTAATTTAATTGTTGTTAATTGTATCATCATTATTATTATTATTTGAAAAAAAAACTGCTACAACAATAATTTCCCTGTAAGAGGGATAAATAAAGTATTTTTCATTTCATTTCATTCATAAATGACCCTGTTTCCTGTGTAGGAGATACATGAAAAGTGGAATAAGCTCTTCTGGTCAAATGAGCCCAAAGCTTATCTCATTGCACAATGTTATCTGTCACCCTGAACACACCATCCCCACAGAGAAACATGGTGGTGGCAGCATCATGCTGTGGGCATGCTTTTCCTCAGCAGGATAGGGAAGCTAGTCAGACTTGATGTGAATATAGATGGAGCTAAATACAGCACAGTCCTGGAAAAAGGGGCTCAACTAGATGTGTAAAGTCCAAAAGAATTAAAGCAAAAGGTGGTCGGTTTTACAAAGTATCAACTCCGGGGGGCTTGAACCAAATGCACGCCACGCTTTTCATATTTTTATTTATGAAATATTTTCAAACTACAGTACGTGTTATCTTCTTTCCAGTTCCGCTCATTTTTCAAGGCAATGTATTATAATACCTCTGAAATACTCTGGGGACCTGTCTGGGACCTGACACTTCACACGACCTGCAATAAGATACAAGGCAGCAAATGTAAGAACTGCTACAGGATTTAAAAAAAATTATTTATTATTTATTTCAATTAGCATTTTCCAACCTCCCAATTTTCTAGATTGGGGTTTGTACTCGGCAGAAATCAAACTTTAGGCCAAAACTTTTCTGTAAATCAGAACAAAAATCCAGGAGACCGGATGGTGTTTCTGCCGCAGGTCATTTATTAAAGTCTGCTTCTAAACCTGTTTTGCTGCAGGTTGGTTGTGAGAGATCAGGCCCAGATGGGGCTGTCCCTTCCTGTTTCTCCTCAGGCCCATTACTGTCAGGCTTTAGGTTTCGGCTGGTGCCAGCACCCATCTGTTTCGACATCTCCTGTCCTCCCACATCGTTTTAGACCAGCAGTAGCCAGGAGTGTGTACGGAGAAAGGGGGAAGGAGGAGTGGTGGTGAATATGGAGACAGCTGACAGCAGAATGAAATAATCTGTGGGTGTGTTTGTGTTTGAGGTGTACATGCTCTTACCTGCATATCCACTTTGTCAGGAGAGACCTGCCTGGCATCTGCTGAGGAAATCAAGCTGAGAACTGATCTGATCCTTGTCCAGTGGCGTAACTGATATTTTACCTTTTTTAATCTGAGTTGTGCTAGTTCCTGTTTGTCATTATTTAATCAATAGACCATACATTGAACAAATGCAGTATTATTTACAGCCTTATCTCATTACACAGCAGTCCATTGCAGCACAACTGGACAGAAGACCAAACTACTATAACAACAAACTTGTTGGCTTTTTCATGCTGGGAAAGTGACAAGATAAAAGGACACAAGACGGATTATCGGTCCAACTACGGCTATAAAACAGCTATGTGTCAAGAAGATTTTGTCAAACTTTATGTTTTGTCTCGTTATCTTGTGTTCTGTGAAAACATGATGCAGCAAATAATAAAGAATTCCTACTTGGCTGATACCAGATGAATAGGCGGCACCTTGACTGATAACGCAAATCAATGACATTTAGGGAGCAGACCTTGTGAGTATCGAGCCGTTATGTGAAGACCTGCAAATAATAGTGTGCTGGAGAGTGACCGCTGCTGACGCGACCGGGCGCACAGGGGTGCTCAGGAGTGTCATTTTGATTGTGCGTAAAGGAGAAAGTGAGATGTAGATTGAGGTGCGTAGAATGGCTTGTGTGGATGGGCTGTAGCCGCTGGAGTTAATTTTCTGCATAGCTGAGCACTGAAAGCATGAAAAACAGCTGTGTGTTGCAGGCAGATAGCGACTCTCAAGCAGCACTGCAGGATTCTGGTGAGGTGTGTGGATGTCCTCAGGAGGTTACCGCAGCGCTGCCCTCTGAGAGGTTTTTGAATTCACTGTAGAGCTTGGTGAAGTTCGGGGGGATCAGACCGGGTCAGAGAGGGAACCTATTCCATTTTTTTGTGATGAAATCTAATGCAGAACAGTTCTTCACGTGGGTGGGGGGGGGTCTTCCAACTCAGAAAACTGCTAACTCCTTGGAAGAATGTGTCACAGGTTTGCATGTTGATATAAAAACTGTGACCAAAGTTTCAGAAGTGGAACTAATGCCTGCAGGAAGGACACCATAAAGGGGAAGTTTTAACTCTTTTTTTTTTTCTCTGGGAATATAAATTCACAGGTCACGTTTTTATATTCGCCTTACTGGGATTGGACCCTCTTTTACCTCCAGAACTGCCTTAAATTCTTGGTGTCATGGATCGAACAAGGTGATGGAAACATTCCTCAGAGGTTTTGCTCCATATTGACATGATAGCA
>JAOXYM010000020.1:21737151-21751623 GCA_028567055.1 Leptatherina wallacei | reverse complement strand
AATGAGGTCACTGTACTCCAATGGCCTCCACAGTCACCACATCTCAGTCTAATATTTCACCTTTGGGATGTGGTGGATTCTCATCATGGATGTGCAGCCGAAATAGATCCCACAAGAATTAAGGCAGTTGGGAAGAAAATAGATTAGGGCCAACCTACAGGTTGTACCTGATAAATTGGCCTGTGAGTGTGTGTATATAAAAACAGCAGTAACTTGGCAGCTTGAAGATGCATAATGCATGTTCAGTCATTGGCTATGACAAAAGAAAACACAGCTTCCTCCTAACTTTAAGTGTTTGTGCATCCCTGACACCAAGGACAGGCTTAAAAATGAGCTGACATCAGCTGAAAGTTAGTTTAAAAAGGCAGCAGTCATTTGTTTGCAATGTCCTTCCCCTTGGGCTTGTCCCAGAAAAGTAAACCATTCATAAACTAATATTCACACCAAAGAAAAAAGCATGTTGATCCCCACGCTGTATGAATAAGGTATCAAAGTCTGGTTGCTGCAGTGGTTCAGGACCTGCACAACTTGCAGGGACACGAATAGAAATTGTACCTCAATGAGTTTTCTGTGTGAGGTACAAAAGGAGCTTCGTGTTCGGTCGTTCCTGGCTGCACAGCTGGAGAGCACTTTCAAGGCATAGCAAGTCATTTATTTGAACGTCTCATAGATATATGACAGCGAGCCTACTCTGATACCCCGCTGTGCAGGAAGAAAGACGAGGCGGACTTCTCTCCCACTTTTAATAAAATGTGGTATTTGAATAAAAAATGCACAGCTGGATGTACACATAAGAGGAAAGTGTGACTGCTACCTAAAGGCCCATTGATCTTAGTGCGGCCTGTTGACAGGCAGATGTGTTTCCTCATTTCCCAAATAGCCTGGGACCATTGGGGAGTAAATAACAAAAAGCTGCTCGGCACATGAAAAATAGGCCAGTATGTTTGCTCTCTGCTTTTTACATTTACTCCCCATCTCTGTGGGTTAGTCATTTTTATTCTCTTTAATTGTATAGTTAAAAACAAACATAGATTGTAAAAAAAAAAGAAAAAAGAGCATTGCCATTGATTTTATGTTGAATATCTCAATCCTGCTTCTTTGTTGCAAATGTGCTTTAAAACTTTTTATTTGATACGGATGCAGTTTCTGAGACCTTTTGCTCTCCAATAATTTGGATAGATACCAATAAATGTTTTTGTTAACATGTCGTTAATGGGCCAAAAAAAGTTTCAGATTCGGAAAATGTGAATTTTCGCGCCATTTTTTCTTATGTTAGAAAATGTGATGCAGAATGTCATTGTTTAGTTCTGTATGGTCATTTGTAATTATTACGAATAAAGTGAGATGCTTTGGAAGATAAATGCACAGTACGTCTGTATTGTACCGTGCGGACGACTGGCATCCGCACAGTTGATAAGAATCCTGATATTTTTTTGTTCTTCCACACATTATAAATTTCAGCATTTCTCCGATTGATTGATAAATGAGGGCCCTGGAGACCAGCGTCTTTGTAAATCCAGGCCTACAAGTTTGTATCGTGAACCGAGATGAGGAATCCACTTGGCGCGAACCCCTGTTCAATAATGTTTGAATGTTGCATCTGTCCAATTAGAAAGAATTATCTGTCATTTGTTTGGCAGGAAATCGTTGCTATCTGGATTACAGCCGGTGGCAAAGTCTTGTTTCAGTACGGGATGTGACCCGGAAAGAAGCCATAAAGAGGAGGGTTGGTCACATGTAAATGATCTGCTAAATGCCAGAAGATAAATAGAGAATGAAGGACGAGCTCCTGGGGTGACATTTATGACATATTGGATAACGTTAATGATATTTGCCCTGACAAGAATACAGCGTTTCTCACATTAAGACTCACACAGGTGGGAAAACAGCCCGTGTGTGTGTGTGTGTGTGTGTGCGTGTGCGTGTGCGTGTACGTGTGTGTGACTCCTGCAGAGCTCCCTCCACAGTTTTAATCGCCCCACAGAGCCAAACGCTGGTAGCTGCTTCATATCTTTTTGGCACAGGCTACAAAGTCACAGCAACTGCTTCATCATACGAACGGCTCAGAGGACAAGCGGAAAAGGCTCTGAGGGTTTGGTGCCGATGCCACTCATTAATGCAAAGTGCACATTTTCTGGGAGAGTGACAGTGGGTAAATATGCTTTGATGCTCACGTTTGCAAAGTGAATGGCAACATAAAAGCACATCTCTCGGTAAAAGAGGCAACAACACAGAAGGAACAAATGTTTACTCAGTTTCATCTCATCTTCTGTCACAGTTGTTTCATTCTAACACCTGTTATACTAAATGCAGCTTCAAGGAAGCTAAGCTAAGCAAACACTCTTAGAAAAAATGTAAACTTATAAGCACTCGTGCTTGATTTGGGGTTTGCATAACCTGTACGTGGGTTGTAATCTGGGATTACCCGTGTCGAATGAGTCAGAAACCAAGAAAAAAAAAGTATCCAAATCAGCTTTATTCATATAGCACCGATTCATAACGGAGTCATCTCAAGGCCCTTTTACAGACACAGTCCAATTTAATCCAGTTAAAACAATGATATGATAAATATTAGTCCAGTTTATAATAACTGTGTTCATAAAGATGTACTGTTTTTTAATCCACACTGGCTTTTATTTAATTTTGTTTTGCTATTTTTTATTCCCTTTTCTTCTATCAACTTTTTAACCTGCTATGTTTCAGATGTTTTACTGATTTGATTGATTTATTCCTACTTATCTTTATTTTCACTCTTTGGTTTTGATGTTTTTCTTCCCACTTGCCCTTCCTTCTCTTGCCTGTGTGGGTGGGCTGGACTGACTTGTTGGCATAGCAACCTTTTTGTTTTGCTTTGTTTTCCTACAGCACTTCGAGCTGCTCAATGCATGAAAAGTGCTATATAGATAAAGATTGATTGATATAAGCAAGGGCTCTGTCTTGTGATGGACCCTGCCTCTCGCCTGCTACCTGCTGGGAAGACTCCAGCTTCCTTGCAACACTAAATTGGAATAAGCGGTATAGAAATTGAATAAATGACTGAAATAAGCCAATTGATGAGAAATTATTGACTAGCTAAGGTAACCAACAGATTGCATTCAGTCTCCCATCCTCGGTATGAATGAGGCAGCAGGTGACAGTGGAGAGGAAAAACTCCCCTTTAACAGGAAGGAAAGCTAAGGAAGCTGCTGAGAAAGAAAAAAGAACCACAAATGAATGACGGCAATAATTTCATGTTTTATTAGAATAAAGGGCAAAGAGAGAAAAATAGATGGAAGTGCTCAAATCATCATGGGAAGTCACCCAGAGGCCTTGGCCCATAGAAGCATGACCAAAGGGATGGCTAAGAGTCATCCAAGCCAGCCCTAGCTACGAACTTTATCAAAAAAGAAATGTTTGATGTTCGATCTTAAAAGGTAGAGAGGGTGTCTGATAACTGAAAGCTCCGCTTCCCATTCTGCTTTTAGAAACTCTAGGAAGCAAAAGTAAACCTGAAGTCTGCGAGCGAAGGGCTCTGTTATTTAAGAAACTGAGATATTTAAGAACCATTAGAGTTTAGTCACTAAGAGCTTTAAATTGGAGTAGTATTATTTCATATTCTATCCTGGATTTAACAGGGAGTCAATGAAGAGGTGAATATGATTTCTCCTGCTAATTCTCATCAGAACCCCTTGCAGCAGCATTTCGGATCAGCTGGAGACTTTCAAAACATTTTGTGACAATAATCAGGTATTACAGTAACAAATGCAGGGACTAGTTTGTCTGCATCACTCCGAGACAGGATGTTCTAATTTTGGCAATATCTTGTCGATGAAAGAAGGCGATCATAGAAACTCTTTTTTTATATGCGAGTACTGGAAACCAAAGAAATAGCATCCACAATAGTTACGCATCTAGTACCCATCTAGACAGCGTCTGTTCCCAAGACATAATATCCAAGGATGAGCTGTTAGGACACATTTAAAAGAACAGAAGTGTATTTATGCAGAATACTCCACACTCACAGCTAGAGGCTGATTAGGAACATTGATTTTTCACGACCTAAATTAACCTGTGTGCAGAAAACTAATATTTCTCGCAGAACGAGCTTAAACTAATTAGCAACAACTGACCTGCATGTGTAAGTCACCATCGCTCCACTCAAGATGTGCTGTAACTTTCAGAGGGCAGCTTGCAATGGGGTTGAACAGAGCAACTGGTATACATGAACAACATCTATTATTATTATCATTATTAATAATAATAACCATTAGTGTTTGTGTGTTGTAGTTTGTTTAATGGAAAGTTTACTGGAACAAACAGGACTGACTAAAAACGTTTTCCACATCTCTTAGATGCATATTATTTACTCTGAATAATAACAGGCTGAAATACATTCATGAGGTTTTTTTTTTCTTTTTTGGTACGTTACATCTCACTGATGCTGTGGCCTTGTTCCGCTTTTGTGTTTGTTTGCTTTTTCATCGAAGAAGGACATCATCTATAAAAATCTTCTTTTGGTTGTTTTCTGACATTTTAGTCTGATTTTTTTCTTTTGTGTGTGTGTTTATAGTTTCAGTAAGCAGTGACAGGGGCACGATCCATAGAAATGTATTTTCTTTGTTGCAGGTTTATATGACCCAAGAAATGAATTCCTTTTCAGAGGAGGATTCGCATAAAGTTTTTAGGCTCAAAAATATAATCTCTGTTAATGAATTCTGATGACGGTCTGAAGGGTTTCAGTCATGCTAAGTAATTACGTATGTGATTATTTTTACTGCTTCCCTCAAAAGAAAAAAGGACAAAAACGGGGGAAACAAAGTGTTTTTCAGAAGATCTCAGAGGCGAAACAAAAGCAGGAAGAAACTCTGTCGGGCGTACACGTTGTTCATACTTGCTTTATTATCTTTTACACCACCTCCTGACAGTCCAAAGATGTCCTTCTCATGCAGGATCTCTCCTTGCCTGTTTAATAGTTCAGTGCGTGCACAACTTCTCTGACAGCTCTGACAGCTGATCTCATTACAGTTGTCTTCTCCTCAATGTGTGGACGAGGCATCTCACTCATTCACTTGTTATTCTGCAACACCTACCACTTCATTCCCTTCATTCTCAAAGTCGTCCTGCCAACTAGAGGTCCAGTTGGGTCTGCTGCTGGTTCTGTGCTGACTAAAGTGGCCTTTATGGGATGTTTCATTAATGTGTTCTGTTATAGATACATAAATATCCATATTAATTGTGATGTCAATAATAAAAATTAAACAAATTGACGTAAAAATGATGATGCATATGTAAAAGTATCTAAATATGAAATTAAAATAGTAGAATATTATCTACTTTAACTAAATCTCCCATTGCTATGGCAGCACAAACAATACATCACACGCTACATGTTACGTGCTGCATGACAAAGAAGCTGTGAAATTCTTCTGCGTCCAGCATCTGCATTCACAGAATTTCAGGGGCAATGTGGGGTACTATGTCCGACCCAAGGACACTTTGATACATGGACATGTTAGGGACATGAGCCTCTGACCTTCTGGTTGGAAGACTTTCAGAATTTTTTTTTAGTGTAAACTCGGTTGTTTGCAACAGTGTTGGTTTTATCATGGGAAAACTGATAACATCTTTTCTTTTAGCACGTTTTCCTAAACAACTGTTTATTGGCAGCAGTGTTTTTTTGCCGGCCATTTGAGTTTTAGTCGCATATTAGTTTTAGTCACATTTTGTCATTTCGATATGTGATAGTTTTAGTCGACGAAAACTCAAAAAGGTTTTAATCTAGTTTTCGTCAGTTTTAGTAGGCAAAAAAAGAATAGAAAAATTAATTAGGCTATTGGTCTTTTAATACGAACAGCGTTTTGAAATGAGCATATTCAATAGGCTAACGTTGTCAAATAAAATCAGGAAGCTTTGTTGGTCCCTGACTTTTCCTAAAACTATGTGAAATTTTATAAAAATGTTATTTCCAGATTTAGTGGGGTATGTAAAGGACAGAGGAAAAAATATAATTCCAGCACATTTCATTCTGACTTTTTTTTTTAGTTTCCGACGTTCTCGATCAGATAATGTGAACGTAGCTATTCTGTAAAGGGATCCATGCTGGATTTTAGCAACATCATACAGGACCCTGTAGATAAGATACAACAGACTTTAGAACAGATGCGGTGCCAGGTATGGAGAAGCTGGGGGGGGGGGGGGGGAACTCTGATGTTGCAGCAGCGGAGGGGAGATGTGATCTGTGCTGCTGCGACTTCTAAATAGTTTCAAGCCTCATAGTAAATAGTGCAGATTGTTATGACAGTATAAATATTCTTGCCTTCATGTAACACAACTTTTGCCATGTTGTCTGGGTGTTGTCCATCACTTCAGGCTTCACGTTCCATTTTTTTAAAACAAATATTCAGGCTGCGCAAATTGAAGTTTACATTTAGTTTGTTTCGGTCACAAACAAGGATACAATTGCTGTTTTAGCCGACTTCGTTTGGTAAAACATTAGTTGTTGGTAATTAATATTAGATATAGCTACTTCTAAAGGGGCTGACGTGCTGGACTTCATTGCTGCTGGAGGCCACATTTACCGCCGTCTTTACAGCACATTCTGTTTTTCTTTCTGATGGATTATATTAAAAGTTCGTCCATAGATCATTTTGTCATTTCCAACCACCGAGCCCCTTTGTTGACGCTGCCGCCGTGGTCCATCAATGTATTAATAAACCGTGTGTGTGTGACTGGACCGCAGATGTGTTGGGCAGAATGTGCGCTGCAGGTGGTGGGCGTGGCCAAACAAGGAGAAGATGCAGCAGTGTTGCTGAAAGGACTTTTTAGCTTTTGACAGATTTCAGGACAACAGGTAGAAATGTCAGATTCTGAACGTCCCCCCCCCCGCTCGTCACCGTCTCGTTATCGTCATTAAAAAGAGGACCGTCAACGAAATAATTTAGTCTTCGTCATCAAAACAACACTGATTGGCAGCAAACACAAAGTTTAACTGAGGGTGTTATTATTTATGAGGTTATATCTGTTATGGAGACATTTCATCAGACTACACCTTACCAAATTTCCTGACTGACCAACTGACATTGCTACCAAATATGCAGGAGGATTGACAAAGTAATTAAAATTTGCCACCGTATTATGTTTGGCAAATCTTAATGACAACTATCCATCAGAAGGATGAATGTGATCTTCCAGAAGGTCACAAGTTGCTCATTAAAACTCCATGACGCACAGCTGTAGTCTTTTTCTTCACACTCATTCAAACTTTTGCAAAATGTCTGGGTGATTTGAGGCATTAGTATGCTCAGACTTAATGGGTTTGTACACTCAAGAGTTTACTCGGCGAGTCTCGCTTCGCTCCGCTTCACTGCTGGTAAAGTTGTATCATTAAGATGTCCTTCCTGCTCCGATAATCAACTTGTATTGAAAGAGCTGTCCACAGTGGGGAAAAAATGATCAATATGTGAATGTGTAGGTTGGCAAAGATGAATCAGAAAGCAAACCAGTTTGAAACTTACCGTAAAACTCCAAATGTATCTCATAATAACATTACTGGCAAACATCAGACTCCTGAATAACTCAAATGAGGCCCTACATGCAGGGGCGCTGCCAGGGATTTTGGGAAAAGACACTGAAGTTGGCCCCCTTGTAAGGCCGGCTGAAATGTTTGATAGTTATACATAGAATTAGCCATTTTAATAATATTTTTGACCATTATCCCCATATTTAAAAAGAAAAACATGACAGTTACTTGGTAGGGGAAGTGTGATTTAGATTCAGTTATTTGCTACAAGACTGAGGCAATGTTTACATGACAACGCTGCAAGAGCAAGACACAGCGTTTGTGTTGCGATCTGGCCTCTCTTATACATGGTGTCGGTGGGGGGGGGGGGCATTCCGCAAAGTTATGTCGCCAGCGTAGATGTTGTCTTCCGGTTTAATGAGGATGTAGTAGGAACTAGTGTGAAGTAAACATGGTGTATCGTTGCAAGGTTTCACTGCCATCTAAAGGCCTGATATGCATACTACATCATATTCACTCAATTTGCAGTCGTGTCAACGGCGATTGGAATAATTGGCCGTTGAGGAAAATCTTTTTTTTTTTTAAATCCAAATGCAAATCCAATCCAAAATGCAAATTTGGTAGCAGTGTTGTCGTGTAAACATGGCCTGATACTCTATGTTCGTAAACCCATCTGTCACGTTTCGTAGTCTCTTTGTGGTCTCATGTAGTCCATCCCCCCCCCATCTCAATCTCATTCAACATCTTCAACTTGATTTTCAATGTCCTCACTCTCTGCAGTCTCTCTGTGTCTTCCTACACTCTCTCTTGGTGGATCATCTTCTGAATCTGTACCCTCTTCCATCTCTTCCTCCATTTCCACTATCCACTCTAACAAACTTGAAGATGATCGTGGACCTGGCTCTGTAGTGTACATGGCATACAGAATTATATTGTTTCTCCAATGATGTTATGTAATTAGTAAAAGTATCACAATCATTATTTCCGGTGGCCTCCCCCTATTTTGTTTTACTTAAAGATGCTTTGAGTGATTTCAGCAAAAATGTCAAGGGAAATTGATTTGACTACAAATGTCTGCCTCATGTAGCAACACATGCAAGTCTAATTTATCTCCAAATCTGTAGACTCACAGGTGATGGCATTAGATTTGTGGGGAAAATACATAGACAATGCAATATGGTTGTTACTATTTAATCTGCTGATATCTAGAAAATGTAAACATTTCTCTGATTGGACAGAGAGCAGTCACCCAGTCTGCAGCACCAGAAATGTTCTCTGTTCCTACTGCAAAGCAGGAGGATGAGTCCCAAACTACTGACCTAACAATTCACTGATAGCAGAGCATTTTTTAATCATTCAAATCGTTCTGAAATAAATAAACTAAATATTTTAGTATTATTATTATTTCAGAGCGATTTATAATAATCAATAATCAATAATCAATTAATTCAACACTCAACTGCTCACCTCCTTCCTCAGCGGCTACTTGGACTTTTTCAGGGGGGGCTGGCAGACGTCTGCTTCAGCTGCCTTCGCTCTGTTTGGAACATGCGTAATTTTTTCAGCAGAGCAGCTAAACGTTTGCCTGCGTAGATTATTTGACTAAAACAACAATGAAATGAATAAATTCCAGAGTTTTCTTCAGAAATATGAGCTAATATGGGGAGAAAAGTGAGCTAGTTTATATGAACAAAGTTTAGAAGAGACAACAGGCTAATGTTCCACAACTTTCCATCAGACCAACCACTAACTGACTTTTCGGCGCCCAGCCTACATGTCACATTAGATCCTCAGTCTTCATACTACAGGCGTCCTACCCCGGTATAATCTCAGGAGTTGACCATCCAGCTGTGAGGGATGAGGTGATATATCTGTAACAAGGGCAGAACACGGCTATCTTAGACTAATGTGTAAATTCAAATAATGCAGTTTCATGGAAATACAGATGCACGTTAGCTCCGAATTCTCCATTTACATTATTATGGGTGGTCTCTGAAGCCCCTGTCACTCCTATAATATGTAGAAGTTATAGGAGCACAATGGTTTAGTCCACACCAGCATCAACTGAGTTTCACAGCCATGTCTGGCATGATCACACAGCCACAGGAGGCGGGGGAAAGCCATGTATTGTCCCAAGAAAGGAAAATCAGGCTCCCAAAATAGAAAAGAAAGGAGAGAGAAAATGCTTCCTGCCTGTCTTTGAGAAGAGAGGTGAGCAGTCTGAGCTGCTATCACTATCACTTATTACGATGCACTTTATTTCATCAGTGGTGGGACGCTCTAACGTAATTTTGTTGTTTTTTATATGACCATGGCAATAAAAGCGGTTGGTTGGTTATTAGCAGCATGTCAGGATTCATTTAGGGACAACACAGATTAATTATTAGAAATTCATCAACGTTATTACCGACATTCATTTGACTCTGAGATGTCGCAGTAAAAGCAGTTTGATATTTTTATCCCTTTTCCGGTGATCAACCTGGACATATTTAGTATCAGTGGAGTCCTTATAATCTCAGCATTGTGAAGATGCCACTGTCATTTCTCTATCTGAAAAACTGAATGCATCAGACCTAAAAATAAATAAATAAATAAAAGAAAACAGGGAATGTTAACATCAAATGATCTTGGGTTAAAATTGATCATATGTAACAGAGAACTTTTAGGTCATAATCAATGATGAATAAGGCAGAGTCTGATTATTATGACCTACTGTCTGTGCATATTGGGCCTTTTTAATGTCTCACAATAAACTATATCATCTTAGAAAAGGGCTATTTTATGACCATAAAAATCAAGCAATAATAATTAGTTACTTAATTAAATTGGAAGTATTTCCTCACTTGAATCCATATTAATTAATACATTTGATTAGATTATGAATTAACTATTTGTATGTTTTAGTTTTGGTTGACTATGCATAAAAAGGAAGATCTTTTTTTCACAAAGCCTATAACAAACATTATTATTAATTATATTATTTGGTGTTTGAGTTTCAGCAGCAGTAACAGTCGTGTTATCAAAGCTAAATAGGTGGAACATAACATTGATTTGTTTATTAAAAAAACAGGTTTTATAATAAAAAATGCAATCTGAGCAATGGGGGGCCTGGGCCCCAATGGAGCCCTATGTCTAGCAACACCCCTGCTTCATACATATTAATGTTAAAACCTGAAAACTATGTATTATAGTAATAATAATAATCCCAGAAAAAGTACCGACAGCATGTTCTTTAAAGACAAGTGCCAACAGAGGACATGCTCATATAAAGCAGCCAACATCAAAGCACTGCATAAGCTCCACAATCTTATTAACAGAGAAAATCCTAAAAAGTAATTTAATAGAAAGCTGGGATGAAGCAATGGTTGAAGGGGGAAAAAAAAATCGAACTTTACATTTCTCGAAATGATTTGTTGCTTTCTAGGCTCTTTATGGAGTTTCCTTGTGTATGAACAGCTGAGCAAATGCAAGCAGAGTAAATAACTAAAGTTCCTCAAGTGTTAGCTGATCAAATTGGAACAGATACATGCTGGATCTTGACATAAAATACAGACTGCACATAGATTTGAGAAAAGTAAGATGTAACCAAGTTAGAGTGTGAGGTCTGCTGTCAAAGAGCTAGAGTTGAACTCCCCCATCAACCCTGCAAGCATCACCAGATTTTTAACAAACACATTCAGAGATGCAGCCAACTGAGACTATGAAGCTCACACTGTTAGGAGGCATTGTGTTGTGTTCTCAGCCCCCACAGACTGATGAGCACTCCTCCAAAAACCAAACAATACATGTTGTAGCCCTCAGAGCGGACTTTACACGTTGTTTGAATGCTGACTAGCTGAAAGTTCGCTGTAGCCGTCGGCAGCTGATTCCTTAATAAAGTGGATAAAGCACCAGAAAGGATAAATGTCAAAGACACAGACTAACAATAACACTGTCCAATGCAACTGTTGGATACTTGTGAGTTTTTTTTAGTTTCGCTCCAACACAAGGCAGATCTTCAAGCTCCGTCTTTTCTACGGCAGAACGAAACTAAAGCACCAGCAACATATCCCACCGCAGTTCCGATCGTTCAACATATGCCTCATACTGCTGTTTCCTGTAATACAGACGTGTGAGCTGTGAAAAGCAAAATGCAGAGATATGTTATGACCCTCACACTGCTCTATATCTGAGTGTATCTGACATTACTGTTCATACTTTAGCTTTTAGTTTTAGTTTTAAGCAGTTCAATTAGAATTGATGCAACTTGAGTCCGTCTTAAATATTTCTTTGACATAGATAATAATTTGCTTGTGTAGGTGGCAAAGTAGTCTCCCAGGTCAGTGGTTCCCAACCTGCAACTACCAAAACGCTGTGGACCCCTAGCCCATCCGGTTTTGAAACCATGCTTGGTTTTGTACTTTCATTGGCTGCTTTGCACCATAAATGATGCATTCTGGCTGACTCATTTCCTTTGATAAAACCAAATTTAAGGTAATTATCAACTTATATTCTTCCTCTTTTTTTTTGCAAAATAAAGACTTATCATCTGCACTGTAGCATTTCTCAGACATGTCTCATTAATGAAATGGTGCAAAGTTCGTGTTTTCATGCTCCCAAAAAAACTGGTTCCATGTAAATGAAACCCAAATGTTAAAAAACTTAAGCGAATACATCTGAACTCATCTCTGTGTGGATATATGGCCTTCATTTAAATCACACTGGCTCTGAACAGTCAGAACCTCGGGGACCCCCTGTGGCATTTGCGGGGACCCCAGGTTGGGAACCACTGTCCTAGGTGACTTAACAAGCTAAGTTGCAGATGGTTTTTAATAACAGCATCACCCTCTTAAAATAAAGGCCAAGTCATTTCTTCCAAGTTTTGATATAAAAAAACAATTTATGCCATTATTTTAACCCTATAAAGTCAAATGTATCATATTTAATACAAACAGTTTCTGAGAATTTTTGCATCACTTTATGGTAAAACCTTTGCTCAGAACCCTGCAGTGTACAATATGATACTTATCTTCTGCCCCCCAGGAAGGATAAGACTACACTACAATCATTTTGACATGTCACACGGTTATAAATGGTAGATATACCCAACAAATAAGTTATTTTTTGGATATATCTACCATAAAAAGTTTTGTCTTTTTTTCTCCATATTTTGTTGAAGGGCCAAATAAAGACTTGAAATTAGAAAAATTTGACTTTTCTACCCAGTTTTTTTGGGTTGGGCTTTTAAGTGTTAGGAGGGTGAAGACAGACAGAGAGGTAGTTAGAAACTGGAAACAAACTTCAGGAGAAGATGCAAACAAAACCAGTTGCAATGGCCAAGTATGCTGTTTCTTCATATTGGCAATGTTTATTTCCCAGAGGCATTGCTCGCAAGATCAGTCGTGCAAATAACATATTCAGTACATCACAACTTATTTTCCTCAGATTCTGTCTCCCCTTTTGTGCCCCAGCTGTTCTAAAAAGGGAGAGAAAAAAAGAATCACTGGAGCAAGGTCAAAATTTTCTATTCAAATTTGCTGCTTCTGTTAACTTTTTCTAAAACCCAACTTTGAAATGCACATGAGAAAAAAACTCCATTCATCACACCGTAACTTGCAGAGTAAATAAAGTATGATCAATGTATGTTCTGCTGAAGATTACTCTTCAGCAACATGCCAGGAGACTGTGGGAATGTAAGATATTCAGCATGAAAAGAATTTCAGGGACCTCAACACCCGTAGCTTTATTGAATTCAGCTTTATCAAACGCAAAGTGCAGTTTGATCTGTGACCAGAGGTGGTAGAGGCAGATGGCTGAGAAGAACCCCTGATGGTGGATTACTGCTGTTGAGCTTGGTAATGGAGCAAGGAGAGTACAAATGAGGCTAAAGGAAGGTAGTGGACAGAGAGTGTGAGGGAGATATAGATGGTGAGTGTCAGGACAAAACAGAAGGACACAAGGGGGTGGACGAGGAATTAAGTTAAAAAAGGGTAAAAAGTTAAAAGAATCAAGGAATCCCTTAAGGTTTCCTCACCTCACACACTGTGTCCTAAACGTCTAATTAAAGTTTATTAATTATTTTTTTATAGATATGAACATTTCATATCATTTACATTAATTTCATGTAGCAGCTGTGACCTGATGAATTGATTCAACCGTCTTAATGTGTTTTACACATTAAGACGTGTGAGAGTCTTACAACTTTTTTGCTCTCTTTTCTGAAAATATACAAGCAAAGATGTATTTTGTATATTGCAGCTGTGTGTTTAATAAGTCAAGGTGTAGTGATGATTCAACCCAGGGGTGTCAAACTCATTTTAGGTCAGGGGCCACATACAGCACAATTTGATCTCAAGTGGGCCAGACCAGTAAAAAAACAAAACAATTTAATAATCTAGGAATAATGAAAACCCCAAATGTTTCTCTGTTTTAGTGCAAAGACGTACTAGTATATTATGTTAATATAAATTAAATGTAATTACTTCTCTAATTTGAAAAATTTGAATTTGTAAAATTTCATCGATATTTATAAAAATGTTTTATTCATTTTGAATAAAATGTTCATTTATATCCATCATTTACATTTTTTACAAATATTCAACCACAAGTATCTGGAAGTAAAAGATCCTGAATTTCCACAGTATAATCAGAGAGACTTATTAGACAGATTAGACCCTCTGACAGACCAGTTTTGGCCCCCGGGCCGTATGTTTGACACACTTGATTTAATCTAAGCCTTATGTATTTTACTATTTTCCTTGCATGTGGGCTCAGCAAATCCAAACTCTGAGTGGAATCTATCAACATTTTCCACGCGACTGGGAGGAAAATCTTTCCAAAGAGTTTTATCTGTCACCCTAACAAGTGTCAGGCTGATGAAACAAATACTTCTCATGAGAAGGGGGCACTGGCGAGAGGTGGGGGGCACTTAGAGGCAAAGCTGCAGTTACATTTAAGGTATTGAAGTATAAAATAATTATAAAATAATTATTAAA
>JAOXYM010000020.1:21710235-21724959 GCA_028567055.1 Leptatherina wallacei | reverse complement strand
TCTTGGCCAGGTCACCCTTGTGAAAGAGATCCTGATCTCAATGGGTTCTTATCTGGTTAAATAAAGGTTGAAAAAAATACTTCCATGCGTCTTTTACATTGCAATGGTTGACCTCTACTAGTGGGCAGTGCTGAGTTCAGAGTTCACTCCTGCAATCCGACCTCAGTTTCAGCCACCAGTTGGCGGCGTTAATTCTATAAAGTTGTTTCCAACCACCCAACACAGCATAAACGCCATAGACTTTTTTCAAAAGCTTGCCCCATTTCTATAGTTGTCCTTGACTTCATTCTTCTTCTGCATTTCTTTACTTCCTGTTCCTCCTCTTCTCTGGTTTGTTTACTCAGCACTGCCCCCGTGATTTCTGGTATTATTGCTCCGTTTTCTGCATCAAGCGGCAGATGGATAAGCTCCCTGAAAACAGACCAAACATGAGCGTAGCCAACGCAGGGAACTGACGAAACTGTCCGTCTGCATATCCGTCCTGTGCATAGAGCATAGATGGGCTTTTAACTTTTAGCTAGCCAGCACTGGTTAGCTAACTAGGAGTGTGTCTCAATATGTAAGTGCACTGGAATGTAGTGCGCACTACATCTGCTAACCAGCTAAAACTGCTAACATTTAGTTTTTGCTTATATGTGCGTGTGAACACACTATGCACTTAAATGTGATGTTCGAAAGTGCGCTAGTGCACTATTTGAGACACACCCTAGCACTAGCGCAATCTCGGCAAGTGAACAGATGCTAGCTGGGGGGGAATTTTGGGTGCTGCCATGTTGGCATATAACCAAAGCTGAGGGTGTTGTGTCATACACTAAGATGTTTGTTTGTTTTTTTCTCATGACAAAACCTAGTAAATAGGACACTTTGAGTAACAGGTGAGATTTTATGGGATAAGTAACGGCTGCAATGGGACCTATAATTAGCTTTGATTGATTTGCTGACATTTCTAGACGGATGTTTGCTTCGTTTGGTTTATTTTCTGCAGACTTAATTGCCAATTAAGTCCTTTTAAAGGCAGTTAATCACACTTAGACTGTTTTGAGAGATCCTACTGTGAGCAGAAGACAAGTTATATGTTTGTATACTGGCTCTTTTCTCAAACAATTATTCTCTCAAGTTGAGACAAACTGAAAGGAGATGCAAGGCTGTCAAACATGTAAATGCCTATGAGAAGTGGATAGATGACTCATTTTCTCGCCTTTATGAAATGCAAGCAGCTGGAACAAACAGCTTGTAATTGGAGTTAAAATCTGCCTCTTTGTCCCTGAGGGCTTCGGCAGCTTGGCAGCTCAAACATGAAATGTTTGCTGTAGCATCACGACTGTGTTCTTTCCGCACTGGCGCTTGTTAGTATTGCTGATTGATCACTTTTGTAAATACAGTTTGGATTATTTGTCCTTTGCTTTAGTAAAGAAATGTCCGCTCTGAAATCATTTCATGTAGAGGTTAATTGAAAGTCCCCAGCTGACTCAGATGTAACACAGAGACGCAGCTGTGCAAAGGTGGAGATGCTGACTGGGACACAGGTGATAAATCCCCTCAATATTTAGCACATCTGCACAGCTCAATCCCCCCACCACCACCACCACCAAATAAAAACATGAAAGAAGCAGGGGAATTCATTTTAATATCATAACTTGAATATTCTTTCCATGTCAGTTCAGCGCTGGGTCTTTACTTACTCCCAAAATATGAATATTTGTTTTGAGCTCTTTCAACAACTGGATCTTCAGTGACAAAAGTAATTACCCCCGCCACACACGCACACACATATGTACACACACATGCAGGGCTGTGATCTTAGTAAACAGTGACAAGGCATCTCCTCCTCTCCTCTGGTGGAATACTGATGCAGGCAGCAGCCAAAAAGGAGAAAGAGGAGGCCAAATATCACAGCTATTTTTTTTCCTCAAGTCCCACAACCAAATAATTAATAGGGGGCATTTGAGTTGACGTTTAGTGGTGCTGATTGCTGATTAATCTGAAGTGTCAGATTTTTTTTCCCCCAGGACTTATTTTCAACTTATGAACACATGTGAAGCATAAAGTCCAGGTTTCATTTCTATAGTTAGAATTATAATCTGAATTGGTGCAAGAAATTATGCAGAAAAACCCCATGTTCATGGTTCAATGACTTCACTTCATTGGAAAACAGCGAGAATTGAAATGTACGAATAAATGTAATTCATAGTTTGAATTATTTGCTGCTCCGAGGGAGGGAAAAAAAAACCTGGAATGATTGTGAGGTTTGGTTGGCTGACCAGAGTTAAATGAGAATAAAACAAAAAGACAAAAAGTGACATTTGGGGTCTTTTCAAAATGCTAAACAACATTTCAAGTCTAAATGCCAGACAAAGTCATTTAAAAGACCAGTGACTCTGTGCTTTTTTTTGTTAAGAAAGACTGGTGAGCCTGTCCTCTGTGGCTAATTTGTTCCACAGTTATGGTGACAGATAAAATTGATAATCGCTGTAACCAAACCTGATAGTCTCATCTCTTGTGGTATTGAAGTTTGAAATAAAGACATTGCACTATCTCTGTTGTTTGTTTTCTTTTTAGGTTCTTATTCACACTATGGTCTACTCTATGTTTAAGATGCGTTTTGCACCCCATACCTTCGTTTTTGTGTTTGCAGATGTTCACACCTGCACTGTAGGAGCATTAGCAGCATGCATACTATGACCCAGAGTCATGGAGCTTTTTGCAAGCAAAGCAAACGTGCAATTCAAAGGTAGTGGTTTTTATTGAACTCAGATAAGGGTCCCCGATTTGCCCTGGAGGGGTACAGCTATCAGCTCATTAGGCTATTGGAGATAGAGCACATGGTCAAAGGTGGTGCTTAGTATGGACATTATTACTCCTCTTCCTCCAGGCTGGCCTCTTTAATACAAAGTGAAATTTCCTCTAAAATCCATTTCAATTGCATATTAAATAGTTCTGGTGTTGAACTTGTCAGGGAGCGAAGCATGTTTTAATCCTTTTGTGATTATTTCTGTTCAGACTTGAGAACTTGAATATACCACAACTTTACACAGGAAGTCTACAACCTTATTTATCGCTGATTCATTGAATATCTTTTTTTTTTTTTACCACCTCCATCTGTTACGTTACCTCTTTCTGACCTGTGACCTTACAAACCTCTGCATGAAACAGCCTCTGCCTGCGCTACCCCTGCCGCCAAGCTCAACCCTTCCCACCACTCCTCTCTGTTCCCCTCGTTCCTTGCAGGTCGGCGATCAGATCTTGGAGGTGAACGGCCAGAGCTTTCTGAGCATCCCGCACGACGAGGCCGTCAGGATCCTGAAGTCGTCGCAGCACCTGATGATGACGGTGAAAGACGTGGGCCGCCTGCCGCATGCCAGAACGGTGGTGGGGGAGACCAAGTGGATAGCTAGCTCACAGATTGGGGAGAGCTCAGCCAACAGCAGCATGGCAAGGTGAGCTTTGGCTGGTCCCAACATTCTGGTCTTGTCGGAAATCAGGAATTTCTAGAAACCTCTAGAAAGGTTAAAGTGACCCTGTGTAATTTTTGGCCCAACTATTAGCCTAATTTGAGGAATAATGGAGAATTTCTGGGGTCAATATACAGTGTTTGACACGTGTCAGGGCTCCGAGGGGGGGCTGCCCTTTTCAGAATCCAGACATTGTAACCTTGCAGGAGCGGATCCGTCTCTCATGGGATCATGTGACCTCAAACACTTTGCTTTACGCCTCCCCCTCTATAGACTAATCCGCGTAAACACCGGAAGTAGACCGTCCGCCATCTATGCGGTTTTTCCCCTAATGAGTAATGAGAATAGGGTCATTTTCTACTTGAAAATGCTTATTTCTTCACAATATCAAGGAAATCGGGGAGGACGTGCAGTTGTTGGTTTCTATAATTGCAGAGGTAAACTTCAGTTGTGGAAAACAAAACAAATGTGAACAACATGAACCTTTTAATTCACGAAAATTGCTCCTGTCTGAGACCCCTGGGTTCATGCTGATTCTGTGCAGAAGACAGGGATGTTGGACAGAAAAGGGTTGAAAATATTAATGGAAAGCATTTTATTCCCCAACAACTAGCTAGGTTTTATTATGAGAAGTTGTATTTCATGCTGGGCTGAGACATGGAGAGGTTCTGCTGTTACACTTTCAATGATCCGCCGATCATCACGTTGATGTTAGAGCCTTAAATCTGACACGTTAGGAACTTTATTCTCCGCGGTTCATAGAAATAATTTTATACTAGTTTTCAGAAGATCATTATGTAACTGGCGTAACTGCTGGTGCGTTCATCCAGAGAAACACACGCACAGACACACCGTTGCTGCAGGCAGTCGCAGGTGACGTTCAGAGACGCTCTGTCCCTTTATGAGAGACCTGGAGTTTCATCACAAGCTAAGTGATTGATTAAATAATCTTTAATACCTCTGAAAAAAAATCTGATAAATATTTTATTTGCGGTGATTGACGATCTAGCTTGTATAGCAACGTATTACAGTACTGAGATGGGGAGGAATCCAGCTAACTTTTTTTGTGTTTCTCCTTTTCTCTACTCAGGTAATTGTTCAACCGCTAATTTAAAATGAAAAAACAAAACAACTTAAAGACAGGCAGATGAGATACATTCATTAGTAACCGCGGGCCGCTGTCTAACGTCGTCAGTCCAGATATTCTTCCTGCTGTCACTGACAGCAGACGGCAGCAGATGCCCATCGGTCACCGCAAAGATGGCGGCGCTGCACACACAAAACGGCCGGGATATTAGCCTATAAACACAGAGGGCTCTGCTTTGTGCAACTTTTTCCTCAAAAGTTGGTCATGGCTGAACGAAGTTAATAAGTGAAAACCAGAAAGAGACCAGAAAGAGAAAGCTGGAAAGGGATTGTATGGCCAGTGGGAAGCTACAGGTTTAGAGCCCCTAGTGGCCAAAAGTTACACGGTATACCTTTAAATCTCTAATTTGTTCATTTATTTTAACCTTGATTTGAAAGACACAATTATAAAGAAATGATGGTGCTCAGGAGTTCATAGCTGTTGTTGTCTGAACATCATCTTCATAATACTTCATAATGAGACAGATCCGGTCCTGTGATGGTAGCAGATGTTTCTCCAAAATAGCATCAATCACCTCAACCATGAAGACTGAGGCAGCCCTATACCATTTAAACTGGGTTTTGCATGTAGAATGTAGAACAGCACATATGTCCACTGTCTTTCTTTCCATTAAAGATGAGCCCATGCCGAGAGAACTTGGTATTTAATACTCCTGAGGCCATTTTGATCTTGGTGGCATGATAGTTTTTCATACAGTACTGCCTGAGAGCTCTAAGATCTCACGCATCCAACAGTAGTTTCTGTCCCTGGATTCTCCCTTTGTTTGTACCGTTTCATACAATGCAGATGTTGAAAACTCAAAGTTCTGTATAATTACGCACTGAGAAATGTTACTGAGCAATGTTTCCCTGTCTAAATCTGGCAGAAAGTGTTGAAGCACAGCCCGTACGTCCTTAAAAATACTAAGTCTTTGGCGGATGATCCTTTTTATACCCAATCATGGCACCCTCACATGACACTTATTAATCTGCTGATTAAAAAAACTCCCTGAACAGCATAGTTTATATAATCTTTCTGTCTCTCTCTCTTCTCCCAACTTTTTGTTGAGTAAATTCATTTAAAGGAAAAATGGATTTGTTTATGTTTTCTAAGAATAATAAAGTTTTTCAGCGATGACCCCGGAAATTATTTCCCTTGTATTTGTCTGTTAAATAAAGTTTCAAAGTTTCAAATTACAGATTTAAGTTTTGGAAAACTTCCCAACGTTTTCTGGAAATAGTTTTTTGTATTGCTTTGTCGGGAAGGCAACATAAACACAAAATATCAGCACAAACCATCACTTGATGAGTTAATTTCAACATGTCAGCAGTGAAACTGGAAGTTGGAAAAACAAGTCATTTTCACCAATAACATTCATCAACAGAAAAACTATAATTACAAAGTATATCGACAGCACAAAGAGCCTTGTATTAAATGTTGTGTTTTTTTAACTGCAGCGTAATTACATCTCACTTTGCTGCTGTAGTGAAATATGTGAATATGTGAAGAGATTCTTTCCATCCTTGTATTCTTTGTCTGAAATCAGGCATTTAACAGCCTGATGTGTTAAGACGTCTTTCCTCCACATGGCAGGACAATCAATCCTCATAGAGGGAGATTAAATGCAGTATGCAGCATCTGTCAAAGTGCCACATCTGACCAACCCTTCTTCTGCCCAGAACCCGAAACGAATGTGCCGACAACCCATTTAAAGCTTGCAAATGGCAGACTTATCTTCTTATCAAACCAAAGACAAGCAGCCTATCGACCCAACAAGTCCGAAATTCTCATTTGTTTCTGATTGTCTGAAGCAAAAGTGAGTGCTAAATATATCAACTTGGCACTAAAAGTAGGGAAATTTGTGTTTGGTTGATTATTTCTTTCCTTTAATAATACAAATTGGTGTTGTTTCATTCATTATTAGAAACCCTGGTCAGTCAGTTTTACAAGGAGACCTAACGAGGATTCTGGCACATGTTTTGGGAGCACTACCCACACATTTAGCTGTGTTACTCATTTCACCCAAGCATGATCCTTACAAGTTATACCTCATTGTAAAGGTGACTAATCAGGCTTTCCAGTGGTGTATAATACAACTCCAACTGGTATTACAAAAGGGAAAATAATCAACCAAATGCAAAAAATCTTACTTTTTTTTGTGCAAAGTTTATATCTGTAATGACTTTCTGGTCAAATCTCCCACACAGCTTCCTTCTTACACTTATTCCCTAAAAACAAGGCAGCTTAGAGGTGAAGCAGATGGTTCGTTAAAATGATTCATTTCATAAAATATTTAGCTGAAAAGATAGTTTGTTTTTTAAACTGCTCCTCCTGATTTAAATATGATAGATATATTGGCATAATGCTCCTTTTTTTATTTCTAATATAAAGAATAAAAACTGGAATAAGTTCCTGGAGGCAGTAAAAGAAAACAAGATTTTTTTCCTCGTTCCGCATCTTTTTAATATGTTGGATGCGAACAACAAAATTTCCATATATTTTCCTCTGTGTGTTTTGCTTTTTACTCCCATGATGAATACTGAATAAGGTCCAGAGGCACAAACTTGAACTTTCCAGTGATTATATTTAATCTTTCCCATGTTGGATTCACAGACATGGCAGAATATGCATAACCCCTTGGATTGGTTTTACATTTATCCTTTTTTAGATAATAAAAATTGCATCAAGGGCGATAAAATTGAATTCAGACTTGATCTTCTTGGTGAGTCTTTAACTTGAGAAAAGAGTCACGACTTAGCATTCAAGTGCGGCTGACTGTGCCATCACCGTATTTTGCATATTTCAGAGACTGATGAAATGAAGAATCATTAAGGAGAGAAAAACAAGTCCAACTGGTTTTATTTGCTATTCTCAGAGGGAATATAACATATTTATCAAACTCCCTGTTTGTCAAACTTGACTCATTTCATTCAGGCAGGAAGTCTTAAAAAAAAACAGACATTATGCATTCAGACAGATTGCCTTGTTGGCTTTCACGACATGCATCTCAAAGCTGGTGCTTCAAGGGTGTTGGACAGAATGACTGGAAGATATGCAAGCTTTCCATTTCCTGTTAGAGTCCCAGTCTGTACAACAGATCCTAACATGGGAACACACATGTCATGTGCAGCCTGTGATGGACCAGAAAGCTGTCAGTCATACATCAAAGCCTCTTTTCCGTGTGTATTTTAGAATTAAACTTTTATTTATTTTTATTTATTTCAATCTTTTTATCTAAATATAATGAATTTTTTACCAACTGTGTTATCAGCATCAAGCCTGTTGCATATATTCAGCAGTAGTTTGTTTTGTTAGAAAGTGAATCGTATCTAAATTTAGATGAATTGTGATTAATCGAACCTTCTCATGTGTGTCTCTGCAGCTTCTCTGTGGACCAAGGAGCCTCTGCAGCAGGAAAGGTGAGATTCTCAAGTAATTAAATCTCTGTATGTGCTCCAACTTCAGGACTGTGTTTGTGGAGTGATTCCCTGGGGGCATGATTATCTCTTTGGCTCTCCAGTTTTTCTGGTGTATTGATCTAACTGCTCACTGCAAGGGTGCAAACCATCAGCTCTAACAAAGCAGGGGTCAGTTGTTGATAGATACGGCCTAATGTCTTTCAATATCCTACAATTTAGTATTTATGACTTATAGGGACATTTTTAGATGCAGGTACAGACTCTGGGGGGCCTGTGATGAAAAGGTTTCTTAGTTTACCGAACGTAACATTTGAATCGGAGTTCATTTTGTCAGCAAGTTCTGATTTAGTTTTATTGAAAGTCTCGTCTTGTTTTAGTCGGCTACATAAATGTTATTATCAACTACGTCTAGTAGACTTAGATTCTAATCTACATATTTCTGAAGCCATTATTTACACTGAGGTGAAATGAAACATCTCAGATGGTCAAGTTGCTTTTTGGTTGGAGTTGTTTCTTATAAAACCCAGTATGTTTCTGCATTTTGTGCCAGTCATTATTGATAACTGTATTGTATCTATAACTTTTTATAGTTCTTGATGGTTTCTCTACAGCTTTGACCAATTTAAGCTCACAGACTTGCAACAACTCATGATATGACGTTAGCGATAGCATGCTAACCTTTACATATATTACAGGCAGTGTTGTGCACGTTTATGCTTCACATGAACTTGTTCAAAGTTCAGTTTGCTTAAAAAACTTTAGGTTAGAAGTGAGAGTGAACGACTGAAAAAAAATTAAATTGTTGTTTCTCGCGTTGAAATGAATCATACTAGATATTCTGTCACACAAAATAAACATGCATGTGGAACAGATGTGTGGAAAAAGGACAAAAATAACTGGTAAAAGTTCATGTTTATCAGCCTTTCTCAGCTTACCTCTTTCCTGAATTTAAAGCAAGAATAAAAATGTTGCAAAATGTAGAAATATTAGGAGATGTCTTCTCACACTGGACAGCTTCAACTCCACGTGTCTTTTCAAATTAGAGGCTGACGTTCTGACTTGTTTTTTAAGTGCAAGCGGACATAATTTACACAGAAATGTTAGATTTCATTTTCAGAAAGTACGCAATATTCTCATAAACAATCCTAAGTACACGAAGTGTCTCTTATTTGAACTTGTCCAACATTGTTGCAAGCAGAATGATGGTCTGGCTGCTGTGTTGTGCCGAGCAAATTTACTTTGCCAAGTATAAAGCTCCTCTTGATAATATGCATTCTTTTTATTTATTTTTGTTTCTTATTTACTAAATTTACACAATATTTCTGGAGTCGACAGGAGGAGACAGAAAGAAGATATAAAGAGAACAGAAAAGAACAGGAAAATAGAAAAAATAGAATAGAATGAATGAATAAAAGAAAAGAAAAGAAAAGAGAAAAAAAAGAGATAAAAAGTAGACAAGGTGTCTGACGTGTACGCTGCATGTGCAGTGTCTCTTTTTTTACCTGCCGCTGCCGTTTTAGCCACGGAGCATCCTGGTTTAGTTTGTTATGCATGAGTGTGCAGTGCATCATGGGTAACGTAATATGTAGTGTCGGGTAAATGTAGGCAGAGACTTGACGAGTTCATGTTCAAGTTTTTTATTTGCAAATACGTTTCAGTCATTTTTTTTTTCAACTTGCTTGTGGAAAATACAATTAGAGGACAGGCAGGTGTAAATATGATGTTTTCATCAGTTGTTAGGGACTCCACACAGTTTAAAAGAAACTTTATTCTGCTTTATATCAAATGTAAAATGTATCCATATGTGGACTCTTCTCTTTTGGGGTGTTGACATTTGTTACATTGGGTTTTTTATATAGCTCCTTTTCTGGGAAAGATCAGATGTGTGCCCTTCTTCTTAGGAAGTATGGATCTTTTCTCAACTTGTCCCACCTTTCCACACAACTAAACAGGAATTAGTGATGTTATGATCATGCAAATTCAGACAATTCTCATAAACTCTTGCATTTTGTCCCTGGAATTATGCCCAGTTACTTTGATGTAACTTTGACAAATCGCTGCTATCATGATGTACATCCATCACGAGCATTACTTTCATGTCCATTGATATTTTCTCTACAGCGTTACCCCACCCGGAGAACGTCTGAAATGTGCAAACAGACGGGACAAATCACCATGACAGAGTCTATAACATCCAGATCTGCTTCAAATGCTGAAAGAGTCTGAAGAGTCTCTTGCTGTTTGAACAATAATTTGCAGCTTCAGTAACAATCTGCTGGATGGTGACAAACTCTCCCAGTGGGCTGATTTCACTCAATAATGTTGGAATATTGTTGAGACACGCGTCAGCACGTTTCGTCATAGTTTTTATTTGGTTATCATCTCGCTTTTATCAGAAAAAAAAAATACTTGTTGACAAAAACAGCCCATTTACATGCACATCAAAAATCTGATCATCTGATTTCTGGAGTTATCAGGTTATTCAGTGATCATATAAACAGCATAATGTGGCATGTTTTATGAGATAACAGCAGTTGTTTATGAGAAATCAGATTAACACACCCGATACTCTGATGTCTTCTTGCATGTTTACACGTAAATCTGATTCATTGAGTTCCTTTTAATCTGTGTTAAACGATGTAATAAAAAGGGAAAAAAAGAAAAGTACCAAATCCTTCGACCACATCACCCCTTTTCTCATCCAATTCCACTGGCTTCTGGTTCAATACCGGATTGACTACAAAACCTCTTCCTCACTTACTAAGCTCTCCACCATCTTGCCCCCACGACCTCCTTCTAGAATACAGCCCCTTCCCTCCGCTCGACGTCTGCTGGACTATTAACCATCCCCACATCACGCCTCAGTACTATGGGTGCCTGAGGCGTCAGCGGCTCGGCCCCTACACAATGGAACAAACACCCCCCCCCCCCCCCCCCCCCCCCGTCACACACACACACACACACACACACACACACACACACATGAGACAGTCTGACTCCATCATAACATTCAAATCAAAACTCAAAACTCACCTGTTCTACATGGCATTCTTACTGTAACTGGACACTCTGCAATTCACTTATTTTTAGGCTGTTGCTTTATGATTGTTCTGTTTTATTATTGTCTGATGTCACTGTTTTAATGTTAGTGTTGTTTTTAGGATTTTATAACTTGACCTTGGGTAAAAGACACCAGTAATTATTATCATTATTATTATTAAAAAGAAAAGTATACAGAAAAATTGATGAAGTGGCATAAGACCTAACACGCCAAGGCAAGCACTTGCTGGATGAAAGCCAACCATAATTTTCTTTCCACAGTTTAAATAAAGGACAGTAGCCGCGTGTAACTTGTCCCACATTAGGACAGCTAACACTACGACCGTGTTCAATAAAACAAAACCGGATGTTTTAAAGCCGCCAGAAAATTTGAGTCTCACAACACTACTTACATATAAACTCCACACATACATACTCATATACTTCAAAGAAGTATAGAAGAAGAAAAAACAGACTGATGGTATTTCAATGATCACATTTCTGCAGTGCACATAAACACGTCTGATGATTAAAGCACTGCTATTTAACAGATTTTCTCACAAGACAACCCCTACCTCAGCTAATACGGCATCTGTCTTGCATCCTGTCTCTTCTCTGAGCTCTCTGCAGCCACTAAATGTCGGTCCGATGTTGACTCTTGTTTTGTCTCTTGCCCTTGTATACTTTCTCTCTCTCTTTTCCTCTCTTCCTCTGATAATGTCCTCTTGCGTTTCTTTGTTGAATCAGCCACAGTGCATGTTTAAATCAACTGATGTGTTGATATCCAGTTGCGAGTGTGTAATCGTCGCCTTAAAGTGACGCACCGGGAAGAAAACATTGTTACAAAATGCTGTTTTCCGCCTCGGGACACTAAAAGGAATGTACATAATAGATATTACTGTACCATTAAAACAAGTCAAAGGAACAGACGTTTAAAGCCAAAAAGTTATGACGTGCTACTTTAAAATGATCCGATTACTTGCAATTATCATATTTTTATGTTCATATGAACGGGTTAAATGAAGAAACGATTAGTTTATAAAATCAAAACTGACTTGAAGGGTCTTCCTTGTTGACTTTGACTGTACCTTTAAAGCTAGCTCATGTAGAAAGTGGAGGAGACGTTACATTGGCATTTCACTTAGAGAGCAAGTATTTTGGCTCCCAACAGACCTTTCTCTACGAAGAAAGGGAGGGAGCACATCTCTAGTCATTTAAATTATAAGATAAAGTTTAGACGTATTATTGGTTATCAGCCCAGGAACTGGGAGCAGGACAATAATGAATTTATTAAACAGCACTTCATGTTGACATTTTGAGCTGATAAGACCACTTGGCATATAAGGAACCGGATTGTACTAATAGGATCTCCGAAGCCTTTTTCTTCTCAGGCTAATGTGGAGAATACAATGATGATAGTTACGGGATAAAACTTCAATCAATGCTGGTGCTACGTTATTACCTCATACCATAAAGCTGTCATTCATTCATTCTCTATAAAGTGTAGCACCGCTGTCTATAACATTGACTTTGATTGTGACTTTGCAAAGAAGGAGAGAGCGCGTGGGAATGTCGAAATGAGAGGAAAGTTGGAAGAGACTGCAGCTGACGGCAGCGAAAGAGGAAGGAGAGGAAGGTGAGAGGGAGAATTCACGTTTCATTATGGAAGCTCTGATGGACAGTCCATCCTGACGGTGCAGGGAGGCCACATGACACCACATTAAGGGAGAACAGGTGAAGCAATGATGGAGGTGAGAGGTGTTTTGAGAAAAAGAAGAACCCATTTTGTCCAGATGATGGTTTAAAAGTTACATATTTTGTCTTGATATGCTGGACTATACTTAGGAAAACACCACTTCCTTCAGATTGGCTTGTTTTCTCATTCTGTTAGAATAATAGTGCTTTCTCAAGGTTTTAAGCATTTTTTACATAATACAGACCAATCTTCACCTACTTTTATACCAGTTTGCATCAGCTTACTGAGTTTCTGTGCCATGCCGTTACTAGTGAGGTGGAACTGAATAAGACAACAGTGAAACTTGTTTACTTCATTCTCTCCACTGACTGCTTTTCATGCCAGAAAATTCATCAATTTTTTTGAACTCTTTTTTTTTTCGTGTTGCCTGTGGAAATGTGTCTGTTTGGCTTTTCGGAATTTAGTTTGCAGTCGGCTGTGAAACCGAGGTGATGGGACAAAAGTCCGAGGTTGGATTTAAGGCTGTGACGATGCAGCTCTATGACAGGTGTTTCTGCAAATTGATCTCACAGAACACCTGTGTTTATTTACAGTTTTTCACATCTCCAGCCTGAGAAGTCTTTGCATCTCTGAGTTCAAGAAGACAAGCAGAAGAGCTGCAGTAGGAACTTGACGTGTTCTGCTGGTGCAGAGTCTGAATGACAACAAACAGAGTCTGTCTGAATAAATTATGGAAATTTCTGAAAATGCTTCACATGTTTATTTTGTGATAATGCAGCAGAACCCGTTCTTATTACTGGTTAAAAGCTAAGTGCTTAATATATTTATTTACATCTAAACAAGAGCTGCTGATGAAGCATGGGTAATAAAACAAGAGGATCTTTTAGCCTTTATTGGATGGACATACACTCATTGGCTACTTCATTAGGTACACCGGTTAGATTGCTTGTTAATGCAAATATCTAATCAGCCAATCACATGGCAGCAACCCAATGCATTTAGTCATGTAGACATGGTCAAACTGAGCATCAGAATGAGGAAGAAAGGGGATTTAAGTGACTTTGAATGTAGCATGGTTGTTGGCGCCAGTAGGACAATGCTTACAACACCAAGATTCAAGTCAGTTCTGAAGGAAAACAAGCTTGGACCCCAGGTTGTTCTAGCAAAGTGGACTTAATAAAGTGGATAATGGGTGTATGCGAAGAGCACATGCAGTTATCTGGACTTAACAAATAGCAGCAAATCAGTGGTTTCTTTTATAAACAAACATTTACCTTCCAGAAAGGTTTAAATTTCCTGCTGCGGGTCTTTGTAATACTCAGTAAATAGTAGCTTTGTCTGTCAGTGTCCCATGTAGTAGTATAGTTTTGGTTTGGATCTGGAGGAATATTGGAACAGCAGTGGGATTGCACTGGGAAACTGTCCTAATGCAACCATTAGCATGCCTATATGTTCCAAATGAAAATGCTAATGTGCTGACGCTAAGGCTTAAAAGTAGGGGGACAGTTCCAGGACCATGTTTTACCATATTGCTTAAAATCCCCTTCACATCCCGATTGCAGCCAATTAAATAAATGCTCTAACACAAAAATAAAATATTTTAGTCACCTGTGGAACAGACAGGACTGAAAAAATACCGCCCAATAATTTTATTTGGACCATTCTAAAAGATTGGATGGTGATATGTCTATCAAACTCAACTGCCATTTGTCCCTACTCCTTCTGCGGGTTCCTCTCCGTGCATGAAATGCACACTCTCAGAGGCTTGGAGCACTTGTAAACAAAGGCAACGTAGCGAGAGCCAGAGCTCGGCTAGCTACATTAGCTGGCACACTGCACACTTAAAGGAGCTATATCATGCTTTTCCAAGCCTGTCAAAGTCAGCTTTAGGCAATTATATGCTATTTTAGCACCTACGGCTCTATAGAGTACTTTTCTATTACGAAATAGTAGTACATTTCTATGGCCAGTTTTCAACACGGAAGTCATAAC
>JAOXYM010000020.1:21629952-21642607 GCA_028567055.1 Leptatherina wallacei | reverse complement strand
ATTATTATTATTATTATTATTTGCAGCTCTATTTTCCAGTTTGTCTCATCTGCATGTGCTTGTGTTTGGTTCCTGAGCTGCCTATTTTGGTTATGACTGAAAATTATCATGTCATCATCACATCTGCCAGCACTAAAGAGATGATTACTGGGTAGTGTCTCTAATTGGGCATTGTTCACTTTTTTTTTTTTAGATGGGAAAACAGTTTTAACATAAAAGCAATCATTGCTGGCTGCTGGCTTTATTCAGTCCCTGTGACCATGCAGTACATACCCCCAGCTCTCCATGGTAACTCACTGGAAAAAGCTTTTTTTATTGCTTCTTATGTATTAGTGTTTCCCCTTATGAAAATGAAGACAGTCGGACAGTTTGTTGTACAAAATGGCTGATGGATTACTGCCTCATGGCCACCCATCTTTTTCTCTAGTTTCATTCTCAGGTGATGATCAGTGATTTCATATAGATATTTAATTGTTAATGAAATGATAAAACTCACAATCATAAAATGTGATATTTCCAATATGTTGAAATTATGTCTCTTTATGATAACAACAACAACAACAATAATAATAATAATAATAATTATTATTATTATTATTATTATTATTATAATAACAATAATAACAATTATGATAATAATGATAATAACAGTATAAAATTTGACACTTTTTAATATCATGATGACGTGCAATAGTCAGACATTAAGCAGGAATCGTCCTGACTGCCACTTTGTGAAATGGTGCCCTCTTGTGGTTGAACATTTTAACTACATTTTCAGTGTTTACATTTCCAACGTCCCAGTGGTTTGTCTAAGATTCGCCCCGCCCCCTGAGCACATTAACCAATCAACATTCAGATTTTGGCTTCAGGCGTCTACTTAGTTTAGTGCATTAATTAGTCCTCTGCGCTGTCTGTCAGGTATCAGTACTCCCAACAAAATGCACATATTCATTGACTACTTTGGATAACGTCTAAAAATATTGGTTTTGGAATTAGTATTGATCATAAAAAGAAAGAAAATATGTAAAGGATTGGTTAGGAAATTAACACAATATACCTGAGATACCGAACTCAGGACCAAATTTCCGAACACTACTTCGGTACTAGTCTACCATCTCCATCAGTGCAACAGTCCTCAAGACCGACAATTAGCCTCTCAAATAATCAGATACCTTGATTTTACTGATAAATAGACATTTGTAACGGCTCCCAAACAAGGTACTAACATTTTGATGTTGAAAAGTCCCTTTGAAGTGACATTTAATGTTTGCTTAATATGCAAGTGTCGAGTGAGCGGTTGTTAGGACAACTTAACTTTTGAACTGTCAGCAAAGAGCTAGCTTTCAGCTTTCGTTTTTTTTGTCTCTCACACGGCTCCAAAGTTTTTTAAAGACAAATAACACCTGATTAAATTAACTTGTTTCACAAGTTTAAAAACTCCAGTGTTGTGTGGGGGGGCTATGTAAACAGTTTGTTGTGGTGTGAGTACCATGGTGACGCAGGGGTGGGTCTTTTCTCTTTTTTTAGTTTAGCGGTGTTCAAGGCAACCGACCCTTGTTGTAAAAGCTGCTGGGAGCATCTCTACAGCCTCAGCTATGTACGTGCACATCTAATCAGAGGTAAGTTGTCATTTTGTCCATGCACACTCTTGGAGTGACTTAACCCCCCACTTTAATTGTGTTTTGACTTCTGTGTGTGCCTTTAGAAAGACAGATGTGTTGATCCCCCCCTCCCCCTCAGACTAATAGGACCATAAACTGAAGGTCTAGCTGTTTTCTGCATGTTGTTGTGCAAACTATTCTTTCTTTAGATTCCTGGAGCTTAAACAGAGCATGCATGGATAATATATTTTCAAGTATGTTTATTTTCCTCAAACTGTGCATCAGTTGTAGCCAATCAGAGGGTAGTTTTTATGAGAAAATCGTTGCAAGAAGAACCTCTTGGCTTGTTTCTATAAATTACATATTTTATCAGATGTGATTGATTTGGCTTTTGGTGATCAATGAATCTATCAGCTTTCAGCTTCAGGAATGAAGCAACAAGTAGACGGAGCTGTATTTTATCTCTCCTTTTTTTTGTATCACTTCCTTTCCTTAATGCATCCTGTGTCCTCAGCTCTCCTTGTGACTGCTAAGAAGATTAGCTGTCATATCTTAGTCACTGTGCCTTCCTAAACAGATAGTTTGAGCTGTCTCTGGTGGCTCCGGCTCAAAATCCATCCACTATTGACCAGGTTCTCTGATCTTTGTGACAGCTTTAGTTCGACTAAGACAGTCAATTCTGTAATTTTCTCAACCGTCTCCCCTGCTCTTTATTCTCTTATACTACCGTTCCTCTCATTCTTTATGTCTTGTGGCTACTTCCTCCCCACCTGTCCATACTGAACAGTCAGGTGGTTAGAGTCCACCCGTCTGTGTGTTGTCAAACTGGGCTAACCTTATGTTGAGGATATATACCGACAGTCACTGTTTACAATCGCTGAAGCCCCCCTGTAAGCGATTTAGAGCAGCTTAATCCCCCCCCCCCCATCTGGCAGCTGAGATAAACCCATGGTTCTCCAGGGAATGAGCCGGGAGTATGAGCGGATCTATTCTACAGGTGAGATGTTTCTTTGCTGCTAGCGAGACTGAACTAGTTTCTGTTGAAAATAGGAAGAGCTTTGATTTCACTAGAAATAAGCTGTTTCGGGTTTGCTTGGGTCAGTTAGGCTGGTAGTAAAAGTCAGCATGTATACATGAATACTGAAGTATTTTCAGCAGGGCTCGATCGTCTTTGGAAGGCCTTTTGACACTATATATACTTTATTTCTTCAGGTTGAGAGTATTGAGCTGGGTGTAAGGATACTGAAAATGAGTGTGATATTTGTGCTCAGATTTGCACTTTCCCCAAAGATAAATGCTTATTTTCCAAGTCAGTTTTCAGCTTTGGCTGGTTTTGTTCTTGAAGCTGGTGATGATCAGTACCGTATTGTTAGTAGTAGTGTTGATCTTATTAGGGGTGTAAAAATATGTTGGTCTCTACTATTGATACATTGATTCAGTCATTTATGTATCTTTATCATACTTTATAATAGTTGATCTCAGTGTTATTTTTATTACTGTTATTATTGTTATTGTTATTGTTATTATTGGTATTATTATTATTATAATTTCTATTTGTATACTTTGATTTTAACTTCTTCCTTTTTTTAACTTTCATCTATTTGACTTGGTTGGATGTTAAGTTGGTGAGAATTCAGCTGTCTGGTTGGGGTCGGCCATACTGTATTGGTTACTTTATGACTGTGTCTGAATAATCCCATGTGGGATGGGTTATTGAGTCACAGGCACAAAAATAAATTATTTAGTTTATTCATAAAAGACCATCTTAAGAAAAAACATGTGAAATTGTTTATATTTCTTTGTTCTAACAACCAAATTTCTTAATTTGATGAGGAAACTTCAGATAACCAAACGTGTGGTTTGTAACTACGATAAAATCAGTTTGCAATACCTTGGTTGTTATAAGTGGTAGAAATATTTAGTTTGCGACTATATCTTGATTTAATGAAAAACTGATTGTTTTTTTCATTTAAATGTTGGGTTGAGCTCAGGAATCTAATTCTATTTGATATTTTAGTTGCTTTTTGTGATTTGATATGAATGGAAACCATTGTGTTAAATCAGCATGTGATATTATCCCATATTGATCACTGGCTCCGTAACCTAATTGAATTGAAATCAAGCCGTAGTACAATTTATGATATCAGTAAATCATATAAAAAAATACTTTATTAATCTCAGTGGAAATTTGCAATCAATTGCAAACATTGATTTGTTAGCCATTGAATATAAATAATATTGTATTGCAATCCAACCTGTAATTTAGTATCGAGCATTTTGGCTCAATGTCAGTGTCGGAGAATCTCATCAGAGTTTAAATCTTGGTAGACTTAATGATCTCGATCTGTTGCGGGAGGGAGCGATGCAACAACGGGCAAATACTTTGGGGATAAGTGTGCTAATGGAAGCTCGGTCACAGGCACACTGTGGTTGTTTACAAGGTTGGAAAGGATGAATGGGACAGCATGGGATTTGTGAAAGGTACGGTGCAACGAATACTTATAAATGATCAAATCTAACAGAGAACAAGTCCTCATGCAAGATGTCAGATTAAACCAGGGGTCTGCAACCTGCGGCTCCGGAGCCACAACTGGCTCTTTGGATCTTCCACAATGGCTCTTAATAACATGGACTAAAAATGATAAAGAACCAACCAGCGTTCTTAAATACAGATTTTGTGACAAATGCAGGTCTTAGCAGTTTTAATGAAATAATTGCATTGAATTTCCACATAATAACACTAAAAGTACAAGAAATATTCTTTTAGATCTATTTTTCTTGTCATTAGTTTGAAGACTTTTTAAAATATTTTTTTTCCACAAATACCCCATAGAGGAAATTCTTTTATTTGCAAAGTTTTGTTTTTCTTTATTTTAAAAACTTAAAACTACAAAAATTAGAATTTTGGTTATTCAAAATTGACAAATTTCCTTTCGTAGCTTTTTATCAATAATTGTAAGTTGTCTTTTTTCAAATGTAACATTTGTGGCTCTAAACATGTTTTATTTAGCTGGACTGAGGGCCGATGTGGACTTTTGGATTGTAAAGGTTGCAGACCTCTGGACTAAATGTAATTCATCCCCACCACCACCACCACTACCATGTCTTTGTACACGCAGAATGAAATAACACACATATGTACTGTAGCCTAAAATCAGGAAAAAAAGTCTGTAGCAGGTTTATTTGTTTTTTTGCCACATTATAATCATCTGTAATTATTTATCTGCACCATAAAAATATTTCAATGTATAAGTTGATTGTTTTGAGAAAAGTTTTATATCAGTAACTCTGGTTAATGTCCTTTTGCCTGAGCTACTTCCTCATTTGTCTTATTATCTACCTGCCACTTTTATTTATGAGACTGTCGGCTGGCTCTTTACAAACGGTATGGGCAAAAACACTTCAACATGAAAAATATTACACCACACTGAGTGTCTGCTGGGCTTTTATCAGCACGTCAAAAAAAGGGAAATCTCTGAAGTTGAGGCTTAACACAGCACAGCCTGGATTCTCAGTGTCGCTCAGATTTGGTCCCAATTATGAAGGAATAACAGAAAATACTGTATTACTTAATTTTGGCTAATTTTGATCTTTTTCACCTTCTCAGCAAAGTCCTATGTTCAAGGTTTTCCTGGCTTTGAGCAAACGTCTAGACCAGTTCTCCCAGCAACGAATATTTTAAGCCTTAAAGTAAAGATTTCTCAGTTGAAATGTTGGATATTTCTTCATAAATTGGCTGCTGTTGGTTAAAATGCTTCCAACAAAGACTTTTCTCTAAAAGTGGCAGAAACTAAAAAAAGTTAAGGGGTCAAGCTCATTTTTTAATGTGGTTGATTCCTGTATTAAAACCAGTGACACAACATTAAAACATGATTTCTTTCTGATAATGTCTAGTCGGTCCAAATCCAGATTTTCATTGGCTTTTCATTCATTTGGCCTTTTTATTCCCATTCAGTTCATTTCTGTCTGCCAGCTTTGTGATCTAATGTTCATACAACAGGTGTAATTACATCCACTGTTTTCATCTCGTCTCCAGTATCACATCCAGAGACTTCTGTTCCTCACCACTGAGGAGTGATTTGTGCTTGTGCGTCCAGACTGTCACCAGCTCCATGCCCGTCTGAAATCTTACTCTGCCATGGCGTTCAAACTGGTCCTTACTTCAGAGCCAGAGAAACAAGAAAGGATGCAGAAAGTCCCCGTACCTGGTTGAGAAGGTAACTGAGGTCAGAGCTGAGACGGTGAATGGAAAGAAGGAGGTGCACCACAGCAGGGGTTCTGGTCTGGACCCCTGCCCCAGACCGCACCTCACCTACTGGCACTGGGACGTCTGAGGATTCTTGGGAGGATGACGATGAAGAGGAGGCCAACAGAGACTTTATTAGCCAGATGGATGAGAACGGTATCATCGGACTGTCGGAGGCACTGGAGGAAGCAGAACTGGGGGAAACTTGTAATGAAAGTAAACCACCTGGGTGGGCTGGACCCTTGACCCCAGATGGAGCAGACTACAGTGGATGTGTGAGGGATAGACCACCTGAGGAGCTGAGCTCCAGCCTGAGAGATCATCTGGACCACAGCGAATCAGCTGAAGAGGTTTCACAAGTGCTCCCGCCCTGTAAGTCCGGATTTATTTTAAGGTCTTTGTCCTAACCTTCCTGTTCTAAAACAAAAATGACTGAGGACTGAAGGAGCTAATGTTTGCTATTTACAATTTTTCAGGCTATATATTTATAGATGAAATATAATTCTGGAGCAAAAACCTGCCAAGATGTTGGTATGATTGTTGTATGAGGCAGTTCATGTGCACCACTTTCTCATTTTTCTTTATCTCGCTTTATCTTTAGCAGGTTATGACACAATAAGTGGCTTAAAGGCATTAACAGAGGATGAGCGGAGACAGGAGCACCTTCCTGGGGGGGTCAAATACCTGGACATGACAGAGGAAGACAATTGTTTCACATCGGAAGAGGCTGCATCTAAAAAAGGACAAAACAAGCTAATCAGCTCAATTGGATCTGCTGGAGCCTCCGACCATCACTGCCCAGTACCCCAGTCCGCCTCAACTTCTTCTTTTTGGCCTCACCTTTTTCATTTCACCGCTGAGGAACTGGCCTCAGCTCCAGGAATTGAAGCAGAAACGTTTCCAGAAATGGACTTCACAGAAAGTTTTCCTGAGTCATACTGTAGCTACTCAGGCCTCAAGTCCAGTCCTCACTGTCCAGAGATGAATCCCAGGACTTCTCCACAGCCGGCAGCATCGCTTTCTGAACATGCTGCATTGAATCATGACAGCAGGTTAAGTAACAGTCCCGGAGAAGGATCAGGAAAGTTAAAAAAGCTTCGAAAGCTGCCTGTTCCCTTACCAAGGAAGACAAAGCAGCACTCTCCTGAATCTGCACATTCAAGGAGTCTGTCCTGCAGCACAATGAGGACAGACTCCTCCAAATCCAAACTGCAGAACAAGAGTTGTGACAAAGAGCCGAGGACCCCGAGAGCCAGGGTGGATGCTGCTGAAGAGGATGACTACAGGTGAGCTTCACTCTCTTCAGCATTTACTGTCCTGGTTTCTGAGCCTTGCTTCATTTCCCGTTTCAAACCTCAATTTTTCCAATTTCCAGGAAAGGATCTTTGAGTTATCACACACCAGATTTCTCCAAGGTGGAGCACAAAGTTATTTTCCCAAAAGATGGTTATACGCCTCCTAAGAGCAGACATACGTCGACAAGGAAGTCCCTGTCACCTGAGCCCCCATTGGTGTTTAAATCTCCAGCTGAGATTGTGAAAGAAGTCCTTCTGAACAACACGGACGACTCTGCCCTCCCATCACATTATAACACACCACATGTGAACTCTACTGTGCCCCAGGAGTTCAGATGCCGGGAGCAGGCCAACGTGCTGGTAGAACAGCTTCAGGTAACAGTTAGAAGAACTAAAGAGGTGTTTCAGTCTGACAGAGGGGAAATAAGAGCACTAGTGTGGCTCTGTGAACATCCAGACTGTTTTAACTGGTTTTGTATGGATCTAGTCTTGGGCTAGACTGGTTTAGTACATTATTTTGGTTTGTGTAGGTCGGAAGCGTCAGCACTCTGCAAGAAGAAGTAAGAAAAAAAAAAAGATCACACCAACTTTGCCCATTGAGACTTACTATTTTAACAGTACATCACCTTGCTCTGTTTGTCCCCAAAATAAGCCCTGCACAGACCCAAAGGACTGAAGTTAAATTCACTTTCTACGGGATTTTCTTTTCTTTTTCCTGGATTGCAATCTGTACGATGTATGTGGTCACATGCCAACACCTGACAACATTACACAGAAACTACCGCGCAGAATTTCATGAAACGTGGTGGACAGTCACAGCACCGGTATTGGAACAACTCATACATTTTTTGTGTGAATCGACGAGAGATTTTTTTTTTCAGAAATAGCAAAATACATGACCTTCTGTTAAGAATATTCTCGTTATATTTTGTTACTCTTTTTAAAATGCAAAAAAACAAACAAACAAACATGTTTCTCTGCCACTTTTCTCTGCCTTACTTTTAATTATACTTGTTAAACCAGGTGTGATCCCCCAAAAATGCGATGAGGAATTGACTGAAAGACATTTCCCAGTTGACATTTAATCCAACTTTTCATTATCAAACTTTCAGATTTAGCCCTTATTCCTAAACCAGCGAGCCGATTGCAACCACTTCACCATCGTCCTTGTTTTCCCAGAGGCAGTAATTACATCCGCTGCCCTACTTTTACATCCTCCATGTTTCTGAAGCAGCGCTCAAATCACACAAGTACTGTGCAGGGATTTCAACATTTGTAATGAGGAGAAAATACGGTGATGATAATGAAGAGATGATGATGATAATCATCAGACTTGAGTGAATTCCCTTTTTAAAAGAGATTTTAATTAGCAAGGTGATCAATATATTCCTGCAGTGCCAAAGCAAACCCAGTACCGTGTTCAGGAGTAAACAAAAGTAGTTTAGAACAAAAGTACGCAGAGCTGCTGTGTATTCGCTGGACGTCCACATACAATTTATCTTGTTTCCTCATTTCCTCTCTCTGCAGGAAGGCTACGACAGGCTGCTGACTAAGTACGCGGAGGCTGAGAACACCATTGATCGTCTGCGTCTGGAAGCCAAGGTAGTTAATCTAGAGATCCAGCCCTAATTTATCACTTTTTAATGCCTCGTATTGGTGCAGGACCTTAAAAACAAATAGTAGAAAACTGTCATACAGATTTATCAGTGGTCTCACTTTTAAGACGCTAAAACAAAGTGGGCATTTCTTTTTTTCCTCCAAAAACATCATTTTTACTGAAAGTTTCATTTTGGCTTTCCTTGAAAAAGAAAAGACTTGATGTTCTGTTACAGTTCTGGGAACAAAAACCTTTATTTACTTTATTTATATTTAAAAGATTGAAGAATTTCTACAGAGAACCAAAAGTCCAGATTGCGGACAAGTGATTAGAAGCTGATTGGAGTGTGATCGGGGGGGGGGGGGGGGGGGAGGGGGGGGGGGGGGGGGGGGGGGGGGGGGGGGGGGGGGGGGGGGCGGGGGGGGCACGAAAGCAACTACTCTTCAAAGAATTGTTGGCCCATTTCTGCATCTATGCAGCAAAGCTCAATCACACAAAGCACAATCAGCAGCACCAATTAAAATCAGCTTACCAAGCTGCCCACCTCTCCTCCATCCCCTTCACCACAACACCGCACCACCATCTGTCTCCTCCGGCATGTTTAAACTTGTACAAGCATGGTAGAAGGAGAAGTTTACACTAAACTGTTTACTCTCAGCTATTTATGACTCCGAATCCTTCTTTTCCCTGATCAGAAAGTGATGCTAAATTAATTTTTCTGGCTTCGTTCACATCCTGTTAACAAGGAGTGTGATGAGATCCATGATCTGAATCTAGGTTATATATCTTTCTGATCCATTAGTTCTGTTTCCTAACTGTCTAATAAATTGGCTCCCCAGGTGAACTCACTGCTCCAGGACTTTTCTATATGCTTTAGGTTTGAGTGTATCTTCACTGAGGGTCAGTGAAATATCTGGACTAGAGGTTTACATCACAAGTACGATCATGATACAATATTATATTGATTTAATAGATAACTGTTCAATGTTTGATTGATGTATTGTTCTCCCCCCCAATCTGAACCAGAAGCTTTTTCTCTCTAGTTAGAGTTTTGTGAATTGCTTTCCATTTCTCCAAGGTAAAGGTTGGCCATAAAGAGGTACACATCCATGCTTGTCCTTGTCTGATTCAGGTGATGAGAGGCAGAGGTCCAGCAGATCTGGTTGAGGTTAAACTGGTCCTGTTTTTAAGAAGCCATCTTGCTGCAGTTGTTTCCTTATGGTCTCCAAATCCTTAGATATTGGTGTAGATATATGAAATATGATGGACACTAATGGTTTATGTTAACTACAGAGTGTATGTGTTTCGGTATTTTTCCTACCAAAACAACACTCATCTGGATGAGAAGTGAAGGATCTTCAAGAACCTGAAAAGATGTCCCGTTCAAGTCCTTAGGATTAATATAACCTGGAAGTTTGATATCACTGTTTTTATGAAAAGGAAGAAGAAACTCTCCAAGTCATCAGCATAACCCTTTGAGCCCTGTGTCTATTTTGTATATACAAATGTAGCTCTGCAACCACAAGGTCGTAGTAAAGAGAACACTAGTGAGATTGTTTTAAGATGTGTTAAATACCAGTATATGTGCTACTGGAGAAGAATAAATGAATGGCACATAGCACAAATGAAAAAGGTTTTAGGCTTGCCTAAAAAAAAACACTCCCAGGATGAAGCAGAACAAAATTAGAGATGTTTTACTTCAGATAGTCTCCATAATGGCCATTTTGGCACATTTTGGTCATCTGTTCTCAGCGTTCCCCATATAGGAGACCTCAGGTTTTAAAAGTTGAATTACCCATAAGCAAGCAGACAGATAGTTATTCATGCCTTGAATAATGTGTGTCTATATTTTTTCATGTTTCCATCAGGTGAGCCTGTACTCGGACCCTCCCGTGGCCGGCCACTCTGTACATTCAGGACTAAATCAGAATCTTTCAAAGTACCTGAAGCTGGACTTTTCTCAGCCTCAGAGAGCTGAGATCAGCTCCATTTCTCCTTGTCCAGATGGGCGCAATACTCACCATGGTAGAGCTTCTGTTTTTATTTTCCAGCTACTGCTTGTGTCACATCATCGTTTACAACTTACACTGTATTAATATGTCACAGAGGATGCAGACGTTGGTCCTTCCAGTAGAAGCCCTGGTCCTCAGCTGGGACAGCAGCTAACCAGTATCCTCTTCAGTCAGACTGACAAGTTCATCCAGCAGGTAACTAACGAACTAAAACTGATCACGGAACAAAAATTCTTTCTTTTTCGTGATGACTAAAAGATTTGGATTTTCCATTTTAGCTGCACACTTTTGAGGATCTCATTAAGAGTGAAAAACTCAAACCTCTTGAGAAAGTAAAGGTAAGAATCCAAGTTTAATTTGATAGTGTTTTTTAATTTCTGCCTCGTATTTAAAAGTTAACGAACTGATGCTCCTCTCCAGGGTCTCTCTCAGCTGGCTGAAGGGCTTAACTCCGTAGAGAGGGGCTACCTATTAGCACAAGATGAGCACAGAGTCCTTCAGCAGAGAGGAGCAGAAACTTGCCTCTTTGACCCTGAACGGTAAGAATGATGAGCTCAACCAAAAGTTTGAAAATCTGTTTATCATGTGTGATTGATGAAGCTGCTATTTGACCATCCATTGTGTTTGCTTCAGGGAGTTGGAGGGGCTGATCTTTCAATGTGGGCTCCGTGTGGACGAGCTGAAAGAGCAGGTTGAACATATACGACAGCAGTACCCCACCTGTGAAGCTTCTCCTTCTCCTGCACCTCAACCCAACCCGTCTGATGAAGCACCGACTCTTCCACAGGTACCGCCTCCATCTTTTCCTCCTGCTTCTCACTGTGTTACATCCCTGAACTCAACAGAAAATCCTTATAATGTCACATCTCAGTTATTCTTCATCTCCTTTCAGAGCCCAACTGTGCCTTCACTGGTTGATGGTGAGGCGGCACAAGTGGAGGCGAGCTCAGCAAGTAGAGGGCGCAATGAAGAGGAAGCGGAGGATGAAGAAGCTCTTAGTTCTCAGATTATCCACCGCAGATGTGTCACAGTGGATCGGTGAGTGGTGAAGCTCCTTGTTTTGAGTTCATTTTGAAGTAAAACGTCGCCACATTTTAACATTGTTGTTGCCGATCGCTTCTTCCTTCCGGATAACCATCAAAGCATCAAAGAGGGTCATAAAGTTCCCCCCTCTGCAGCTTCAGAAACTGGGGGTGAAGAAGAAGAGCGGCAAGGTCGAGGAACAAGGAAGGATGAAGTCCAGAAAACTCTCCCACAAAGGTCAGTCCTCAGAGAAGCGAAGAAAACAAACCACTGACAGTTAGTTTATATCCTGCTACAGTACTGTTCAAACATACTCTGCAGCATTTGGAAATACTGGTTGATATTCGATTACTGGTTTCTTTCGAACAGTAGCTTGGCTCGTGATACAAAGACGTTGGTTTGCAAGTAAAACAACACAAATAAAACTTCTAATGCTGTGGTCAGCTCCAGGAAATCAGAATAGTCTGTTTAAACATGTGGGAAGGGACATAATTACACAGTCGGTCTCTGGCTGGGGGAAATGGAACCAGCTTCAGCCCCAATCCTGAACCAACACTTTAACCACTTTGGCAAATGTTTGAATAACATTTTGGAAGATCTGACGACACCCAAGAAGCTCCAAGTGTTCCTGTTGATACCTGGGATTCAATTAGGTCTTTTTATCTGTATCTAAACAAAAAAACACCAAGGTTACATCACACAGAGCTGTGGCCAATAAAGAGGTCATCATTGATATGGTTACTGTTACTGGGTATGTATTATAATGGCAGATTCAGACATAAACATGCTCCATTGGCAGGGGTATTTGGAGAAACAGATGGGATATGAAAAGGAAGTAAAATTGCAGATTGATTTTGGAAAGTTCCAAGTGTGCATCTGCT
>JAOXYM010000020.1:21598629-21621739 GCA_028567055.1 Leptatherina wallacei | reverse complement strand
AAATAAAAAAATCGATCCTTAGTTTTATGAATCGATTTTGAATTAATTTATCTTGAATCGATTTAAATCGATTAATCAATTTTTTAAACCAACCCCTAGTCATAAAGATGGAGATCGATGATTTATTGGTTGAAGATAAAAATGAAAGTACTAGATCTTTTGAAAATGCCATTTAAGAGCTATTAGTTTAGACATCTTTCATTTTCTCTTAGTAGAAATGGATGAATGTGTTTCTATGTTGTGAGTGGACGACAAAAACTCCCACAAAAATATTCATTCTTTCATTCTTTCCCTCCTCAGGTTGTACCCATCACCTGTCATCGTGTCTCCTCGCAACATTACAGAGACATCCTCCGGGACCAGAAGCTCTGTGGAGAGAAGGAGGATGACGAGTCGCTCGCTGTCAGTTGACAAGCTCCGCCCCTTGGACAGCTCTCTGGACAGAGCCATCAGAGCGGCTCGACAAATGAAACACACCTCCGGACACATGGCTCGCTCCCTGGCTGAAGGACTGCAATATCAGGACCTGCTCACTCAGTCCTGATCCGGAGCCTGATGGTGTCAACAGCACCATCGGCTCAGCTGGGAAGGGAGCCCGTGAACACTGCCGGGACTTAAAGAAACAAAGTGCAGGACCAAAATGAATAAAGACATAAATTCCTCCTGTTTTTTAAAAATTTCTTTGGTTCTCACACTTTAGAAAAAAAACTGCTGCTGATGGTTTTTTTACATGTTTTTAATGCAAATTTTTAAAAAAGTTCTAATGCATGTGTGGCCAAACATGGATTAATTAGTCCACATAATATTTATATGAAAGATGTGCTGGTAAAATGTCTGATGAGTTACTGTAGATCACCGATGCTCAATCCGGTCCTACGAGGGCCGCAATCCAGCAGGTTTTCAATGTATTCCTGTTTCAACTCACCTGCATCAAATTAAATGGATGTAACAGCCAATCAAGTTCTGCACAGTATACTTATTCATTTGAGTCACGTGTGTTGGAACATGGAAAATCCTTGTAGGACCGAATTCAGTATTCCTGCTGTAGATGTATGTTTACTTTATTTAACAGCCTTGATTTGGTAGGTGTTCTAACTTAGTGCTGTTTTGAAATATTTATTGATCATGTAACCTTTTTCTTTCTTTCCTCCCTTTTTTTTTAGAAATCTCAAAACTAGTTTTCTTATTTCTATTTTTTTTCTTTTTTATAATAGAATAAAATCCAATTTGGTCCATTAGATGCACCTGTGCTGAACTTTAAATGATCTTTCTAACACCTGGTTTACCATCGTGTAATTTGTAGAGATCATTTTCTGAGTCATGTTTAGCCTTTCTGTGTGCAGATATGATACATTTATAGGTCCAGTGTGTAATATTTGTCTGATGGGAGTGAAGTGGCAAAAAGCAATTTTTTTTTTATTTCTCTTTGCAGGTCATTATATATATATATATATATATATATATATATATATATATATATACACACACACAAGGGCATCCTACACACTGAACCTTCAAATAGTGGAGCCAGTATCTGTGAATTGAATTTTATTTTTCTTATGTGGAGCCATTTGGATTCCCAGCTGGGCCATCGACTGTGTAATAAGACTTTTAAATATTTAAATCATGCATTGTGTTTGGGTTGAAGCAAGAGCTAGAAAGTGTGTATCTTTTGAGTACTTTAAAAAAAAAAAAAAAAATTCTTTAACATCAATATTTTTGGGGAATATTTTCGTCCCTAATGAGCCAAATAAAAGAACCTTAAATAAATATGTGTGCTATAATTCAGGATCTATCTGGACTGGACTCATTTGTCTCTGTGCTGGTCATGTGATGGACTGACGACCGATCTAAAGGAAAATAAAAAGGAATTGACACTTTAATATAATGGAAGCCAATTTATTAGACAGCCTTAGTTCATATTGGGTACACATGGAAGTACTGTTTGTGCTTCAACACTCGCAAACATACAATCCCAATAAGTGAGACGGTTGTAGGACACACTAATATTTCAATATTATTTTTCTTTGATAAATAATCTTGATATAAATCAATTGATTTGACAAACCCTATACAACAGCAAATTATAATAAAAAAAAACAAACTCAAGCATTTGCATCACAGAAAACGCATTATAGTGCAATATACAACTTTGTTTGGCCAGGAGGGCTAGGCTGGGGTGGGAGGAAATAAAAGTGACGTGGAACTAGGTTGTTGGGGTTTTTTTTTCTTTGCAAAGCCATTCACCATTGGAGGGTTTTTACATTGCACCAGAGGAGGAAACAGACAAAGAAAATATTGATATTTTTCCCAGTTGACCACTAACAGCTACAGTTAAAACGTCACAAACACGGCGGCTTCACATTGGCATTTTAAAGGAAAAGGTATCACTACAGCACAGTCAGAAAAATCACCATTCAACAGTAAGACGCTAAAACAGCAACATATGGCGAATACACAACACTACTCAGTGCATGGACCAATTAAACATTATTACTAACCAATGATAAGACTTAATCTGACAAGATACAATACTGAAATACAACTGGCCCTTTTCAATATTAGTCATTAAATATCAGCAAGCAACGGCCTTTTCAACATTAAAACGTGAAGTCTTTCCAAGAATGGAAAAGGTTGTTGCAAGAATATACAGTCAGGGCAGCCAGAGGAGGGAGGATTTTAGCTTTTACAGTTTCTTTTTTTTATTATTTTCAACCGAAAAGTCAAACCACAAACTTGTTTTGAGTATCAAACTTTAACAAACTGGAGAAAACAGAAGCAGAGGGCAACAGCAACATGATGGTTAAACTGGAACAAAATCTATTAAATCACCCAAATCTACTTCTAAAATCTATTTATGTTGCATTGTTGTCCTCTTTTGTCCAATTATGTGCTAAGCTTGTCAAAAACAGTAACATTTGCATCACAATTTGCCTGAAAGTACATCTTTGGGAAGTTAGCTTAGCAAGCTAACCACATGGCAAAGCAATCTCTCAAGCTAACTCGCAAACAACCTGCGCTAACTTAATATTTAGTAAAGCTATGTTGCATTTATTTAGTCTGAGTCTGCATAAGGTAGCAACTTAATGATTAGAAAAGTTTCAAAGCATGTTTTTCTACTTTTTTTGATACTCAAAACAAATATTTCTGGTGGAGTGTTCAACCTCAACATTTTAGGAAATAGCTAAATGCTAACTCTGCTGCTCTCAGTACACCCACACTGGATACAAACACAGAACAATTCACACAAGTCCAAGCATGCTACTGAATATTAACATCTCAAATGGCACGGTGGAGCTCCTCTTTGAAGAAGTCTATGTGCACGTATATTGCATGATGACTGATATATTTTACATAATGGACTTCTTGAAAGTGCACATCCCCCCTCCACCTGCCTCCAGTAAAATTCACACCATTGGATGTTACCCAAAGGGGGAAAAAAACAAAAGAAAATGTCTATCTTTTACATATTCTAGCAGGGTTCAAAGCATACAACATGATATTTTGTTACTTTCCGTTTTAAATGGCCTCTTCTGATATTTAATCCTTTTTAAATAAGTTCATTTTGTTGCATCCATTGTAAAACGTGAATACTTGGAACATTTTTCTTTCATAGAACATATATTTTTTTAATCATCTAAGATGTCTTTTTTTTTATCTCAAGCAAGATGCATACACAATTAATGGATTGGATTTGGTTGGGTGAGGATATGGAGGTAATATGTGTGGGTGGGGGGTGATGAGGATATGATGAGAGAAATGTGATGGGAGGATTTTAGCTTGTCACTTCCTCATCTGGTTTGTTCATGGCCTTGAGCTGCTCCAGCAGGCTGGTGGGAGTGAAGATGTGAGTCGATCCTGGAGACAACGCACATACATAAGACACACACGCACACAAACATACAGTTAGACCTGCACGTTGAGAAAGAAACAAATGTGTTAAAAATGTGTTTTCAGCTCGTGTTATGAATGCCTACTGTACATGATGGCAGCCAGGAAGAGATATAAGCCCAAAATTATGAAATATAATCAGTTAATCAGCAGATTAAAAATGTATTATGTATCAAAAAGTTTTAAAAACAAATACTAAAGGTGGGAAGTACTTCTATTTAATGTCCGATATATGACTTTAGAGAGCCACAATATAAATATATTGCTGTAGAAGAGCAGCATCTCAGTTAAAACGAAGCCAATACTCAAGAAAACCAGGACAATAAGAGCTCTAGTTGTATTATTCTCTTTATATGATGCTTTTTACCCAAATATAACTTAATCAGAGAAAGAAAAGCAAACTGGAAGTGATCTTTTGTTCAACTTGATAGGGACTATATGCACTAACACGCAGATGTGGGCAAACTAGCTGCCACAACAGCGAATAAATGCGAAGGAAGAGAGAACCTGCTCTCTGGTATGAACATGTCTGCAGTTATATCTTCACATAGAAAATGTGCTATTACATTGAGGTGCAAAATATTGTATATTAAACCTTTTTAGTTGATTTAAGCGCTTTGCGTACAACCCCATTTCCAAAAAACTTTGCCTAGAGGGAATATTATGATGCCAGAACATTGTTAGGACGTGTTGGAATGGCTCAAATAAAAAGAGTTGTAGCAAAGATGGAAATGTTATAATCTGAGGTGGATTATATAGTCTGGAAAAAATGTCTCTCCATAAATGACATAAATATGAAATAGTCATGATCTTGAAAGCTCAGATAGCACTGCATAAAATACAAATATGACTCTGTAACAGATTGTATATGCTGGCTCTCTCATAAAAGCCAGTATACTGCCAGACATAATGATAACAGTATGTCTGGGCTCCTGTTAAGTGCTCCACTTAAATACTCCACTCTGTCCTGTGTTTTTCACCGATTTACTGAGATCCAAATACTTCTATCAGAATTGATACGTTATGTGTTTTCCAGGCTGGTGAACATTTCTTGCAATGGTGTTCAATCCAGAACTTTATTCAAAATTAATCTACAAAAGGAGAATGTCTTGGTTTAAAGATTTGATTGATAATATTTATATTTTTTTAATGAAATCTAGGATTGATATTGATTTACAAATTTTTTTTCCCTCTTTTATCAAATTTTATTTAAATTTTGTTAAAAATTTGGGGAAATGGGGTTGAATTTCTCCTGCTTTAGTAATGTCAATAAGTGATTGCAGAGTTACAGCTATCACTATGCATACTTTTAAAAAGCCAAAAAAATCTAATAAAAAAGCATCAAAGGTTGAGTTACACCATATTAAACACATTTAACTTCTACAGCCACAGTGTACTTTATTGATAAGAATTTTGCATATTGATATTTAAAAAGAAAGGTTAAAAAAAAAGAAAGAAAAATAAATATATATCTTTTTAAACTTTAGATTTTCATCTTGATTTGATGAACAGCTGAAGACACATTTCAGACATTGCACAACCTTGAACGGTGCCGACCGGAGTAAAGCAAACTCTTTGCCAACTTCACCAGATTTACTGATAGAAAACGGTCATCCTGATCTTATAGGAGGCAAACAGATGCTTTGATTTACTCCTCGCACCTGTTCAAACATTACTAACACTATCAGACTTACACTGGTTTGTTTCTGTTGCAAAGCTGCATGTTTCCACCAATTTGGCCTGATCAGATTCTTTACCTCATTTCCAGCTAAACCTGATCCTACAAGAGGCTGTGACAGGAAGTGAAAATCTCGACTGAAGGGGAAAAAAAACAGAAGAGCAAGAGGCGAGCCCATCTCCAGTGGGGTCGTTATGGTGATGTGGGAGCCGGAAGTGTCGGGGATTGTGAGTGAGGGTTTAGAGTGGCTCAACAGACTGGCCTCGCCTCCTTCTCTTCTGTTCCCTAAACACACAGCTTCGTGGGCCTTTTTTTTTTTCTTTTCTTTTTTTTTGCCACAGAAACAACACTGTGATCTTGATTTCCAACTCCGGGAAATCATTAAAAATGACTGCATTAAGTAAAAACAGACTTGTTTTAGTAAGTGATGGTCATTTTGCTTGGGGAGTGTTGAATGCAGCAGTATGCGGGGGTGGCGTACTAGTTTATAAGACGATATTGCTTTAGCAGGTTAGTCATGAATGAGATGGATGCTCCACACATCTATCATCCTATGTCTTACCTTTAGCAGGTGCAGCTTTAAAGCACTGGATGTAAAATCTGACAGATATTGGATATTCATACTTTTCCATATTATAGTTATTCATTCTAACAAGGAAGTTCAATTTTCAACTCTTATCAATATCTAATCTTGATTTTTTTATTATTATTATTCATTTTGTAAATTTACCAGGAATTTTAGTCAGTTCAGGAAGCAATTAGGAGTTTTGGTGCATTTCTGTGACACTTCTGACTTTAAAGGTACAGTGTGTAAGAAATACTGACATCTAGTGGTAAAGATGGGCATAGCAATTTCTTCAAATGCTAAGCGTTACTTATTCAAAACGGTGTTTTAGCACCAAACAGAGTAGCTTTAAAGCTCCGAGGGTTCACACGTCACACACAGAGCTGTTTCTCCATTCAGAGACACCGTAGTAAAAATGGTGGCACAAATATGTCAGCTCCCACGAATGTGGACCCGTAAACGGTTCATTCTAAGAATAACGACATAACAGTTATTTTTATAAAGTTATTAGATACCAATATCTGAACTGCTCAAAACAATAAAGGGAACACTTAAACAACACATCTTACATCTTTATGAATGAAATATTCCAGCTGTAAATCTTTATACAGGAACTTTAAACAGACTCCAGCCACATGAGGCAGAGCATTGTCCTGCATCAGAAGGGACCCAGGTCCCACTGGTCTGACAAATGGGTCTGAGGATCTCATCCTCAGAGATTGGCACCACTGGTGTATGAATGTTGGGTGATGGTCTGAGAGGCCGTTGGCGCACATCGGCAGCCACTTTTCTGTCAGTCTGCCCCAGGGCAGCTGTGGCCTCTATGTAGCTTACCATCACCAAGTATGAATGAATAATTGGAGACAATGTAAAGTGGCTTTGCGTGTCCAGAAAAGCGCTATATAAATCTAATCCATAATTATCTGTGCGGCCCTCCAAGGATCTTCCTCCCCAGACCATCACTCACTACTAAACTGGTGATGCCGGAGGATGTTCCAGGGAGCAGAACGTTCTCCACGGCGTCTCCAGACTCGGCTGTCACATGAGCTCAATGTGAACCTGCTCTCATCTGTGACGAGCACAGGGTGCCAATGGCCGATCTGCCAATCCTCATGTTCTCTGGTAAATGACAATCAGGCTGTACGGTGTTGGGGTGTAATCACAGGCCCCACTAGTGGACGTGGGGCCCTCATACTACCTTCATGGAGTCAGTTTGAGCAGAAACGTCCACATTGGTGGCCTGCTGAAGGTAATTTTGTAGGTACTGCTCCTACTTGTTCCTCCTTGCACAGAGGAGCAGATGGCAGTCCTGCTACTGGGTTGTTGTCCTATTACAGACCCCGTCCACGTCTCCTGGTTTACTGGCCTGTCTCCTGAAACCTCCTCCATGCTCTCCACACCGCACTGGGAGACACAGCGTGCATTGATGTGCCTTCCTGGATGAGCAACTTCTGTGGGTTGCAGACATCGCCTCATGTTCCCTCCAGCGGTGAGGGCACGAGATCAAAAACCAGCCAGAAAGGATGAAGACGGGGAAATGGTCTGTAGACACCACCTGCAGGATCCGTCCTTTATAGGGGTTGTCTTGATAATTTCCTCTCATTTCCACCTGTTGTCTGTCCCATTTGTACAACAGCAGGTGAAACTGATTCACAACCAGTGTTACTTCCGAACTGGACACATTGACGTCCCAGAAGTGGGACCGGCTTTGAGTTAAATGGTGATGATCATGTGTTTCCTTTAGTTTTTGGAGCAGTGTATATAAAATCTTTCTGTACTGATCTTTGATTTTGTTAATACGCTGCACCTTTAAACTTCTCAACCAAGATGTAAAAGAAAAGCTTTTTTTATTTTATCTAATTCATATTTTAAAGAAATTAAGACAAGTTTTGAGCCCTTTTTTAAATTTTCTTCAAATCATGACTATAAATTAACAATTCATCCTAAGTGTAAGTATGCCCAGTCCTAGTCCTAAAGAGGCTACTCTGAAAGTTTCACATATATAGAAGAATTCATTTAAATAAGTTGCATTATGATAATCTTTTAAAAAGAAACAAATAATCTCCTCTGAAGTTATTGATATATATAGCATGTATGACATCTTCATTTTAATTGGGTTGCTAAAGCATATCAGGTAGAAGGATGCTACATTGTCCGACTCTGTCTGCAGAGAGGTCTCATAGAGAGGCGATGACACACAGGGCAAACTTTAGCTAGACTGAACTGGATCTTTGCTGGTTTAGTTGCTTGTTTTCTGAAAAACTCCTCCTCAAATTTCCCCCGTGTGTCAATGCTCTGAAAGTATGATCATAGTAGTATATTTATATTTACATCCAGCCACCTCTGCAGATGAGCCAAGAGCCATGTGAGCATGTGATGGTGGGCTGAGTGGGCACAGTCAAAAGACTGGGGGGGGTCAAAAGAAAGAAAGGAAAAAAAAACACACACACGAAGAAGAACAGAGCTTTAAAATCCAACACCAACTGAAGGACCTGTCCTGAAAGAAACCGCAAACAAATCAAGGTGACGGTCTAAGTAAACTAGGAAAATAATCCAACAATAAAAACTGATAAAGATGCTGGGGTAGATTAAATCTGGAGTAGGTGTGAGAGTCTCAAAGGGCCTTTGGGTGGCCATCGAGGTGTGATTTAATCCACCCAGCTGAGATGATGGGAGGAGGCAGCAAGGATGGCGTCACCGCTTCCCCAGGCATGGCCGCCAATCAGCACAGACTGTGGAGCATCTTTGAGCTTTTCACCAAATTTGTCCCTTCTGCAGATAATCCTAGAAATTATTCTTTTTTTAAAATCTGAAATAATGCTTTCTTTTCAAACGTAATATAAAATTTTGTAGTCTCAAATCAGTTTCAGATAATTGTACTGGAAGTGGAGCCTGATGGAGCAGTCCGTGCAATGAGGAAGGGTCGGGAATGCCCATCCCTGAGGGACACGGGGAGGAAGAGGAGGGTGGAGTTAACATAGCACAGTACTGAGTGTTTAAAGAAGAGGGAGGAACCAGGAGGAAGCCCTTGTGCTGTGAAGGTTCAGAAAGGGCTTCTTTGTGCGGCTGCCTTTACTTTTTTCTGTGAGATTTCTCTCCCTCCCTCCCAATCTGTCTCTGCCTCACTCGGCTGAGGCGTCTGCGTCCTCAAAGGACACCCTAGTGGACTCTCGGAAGTCGGGGTGCTGCAGGTCCGCTAAGAATTTGGATGGGGTGAGCAAGTGGGTGGAACCTGTGGAGGAACAGAGGTGGCTTCACCACTCGTCTCACAGCACATGCCACGCTCCTCCCCCACTCTCTCCAAAAACAAAAGGGTCAAAAAACTGTCGCACAGAGCAAACACACAAAGACACACTCGTCCACTGACACTTCACACAGAGACATACAATCGCCATGTTGCACAAAGAATAAAGGGGGGAAAAAAATAATAAACTTGGGACGCACAGACAGAAGAAGACATGGCGTGGCTGCAATTTAAAGACAACAATTGTTTGAAAGACAACAGCTGAAGCAGAGCACAACAAAACACTGACACTTTCCATTTATAACACAGGAACACTGATTGGTGGAGCTTTCAGACGTCAAATAAACAGTACAAAGGGCCATAACATAAAGGATTATAATATAACACAGTGCACTCAACAGGTAGGTCGTGTTATGGGTGTTTGGATTCCTCGTTCTGGGTTTTTATTCGCTTTACTTTCTGTCTTCGTTGTGGATTTCTGTTAAGTTGTGTTGATTGCCCACTTATTCACTTACTTAGATCCCGCAAAGGGAAAGGGCAGACAGCTATTAATTCATTAAAAAAAAGAATACTTAAATGCAACTTCATAACGCATAAACAGTCAAGTAAATGCCAGCATGATAGGTAGGCTACACGGCAAATATTCGGGGATAGACAGCTTAAGTTTGCTGTCTTTGGTATAATGAACATCTCCCTTCACAATACTGACATAAAACCTTATGACAAAATCTGTGTGCACTTGATGTTTAATTCAATTCAATTATATCCACCAATACAATCAGTGGCCAGAGCTGTAACTGTATGATAATCTCCCACAAACTAATAATTACCCACGCCAAGGCGGAGATCATGTATCCATTTGTCTGCCTGTTAGCAACATAACTCAAAAAGTTACGGAGGGATTTTGATTCAGTTTTCAGGAAATGTTAGAAATGGAATAAGGAACAAGTGATTCGATTTTGGGGGTGATCCGGATCACCGCCTGGATCCAGGAATTTTTTAAAGGACTCTTCACAATAGGGAGATAGGGATAATATTGCCATTAGAGCTTCTATAATACTCACAATCATCAGCAAAAATCATTACAATGGCTTGGTGGGGGTCTGTGCTCTTATAGTTAGTTATTATTTTCCATTAAAAGCAATTAAATATCTCAGAATCAAACCGCTTTGGGAAACAACTGTTTTTAAAGCCACATTGCCTCCATTTTTGAGGCTTATGGCTACATTGCCATGCATCTTTTATATCTTTACTTTTTGAACTGAACCACTTTCAAACATGGTTGTTATATGTGTTTTACTAATAATATGTCAAACACTGCAACACAGGCAGAAGAAGAGGCTAGCTAATTCACAGCTGAAATGTTTGAGGAGCGTTTACTGAGTGGTGAGATGTGAGCATGCTAACATTTTAATGCTAGCTAACATTAGCCTGCAGCGTCTGTTAGATTAAGGCTCCAGGCCTCACCTTGTTTTGGTGTACAACATGATGATTTTACAGTGTTTTATAAAGGGAATATAAAGTTTTAGTTATTTGAATAGTAAATGAGAACACAGCCTTATACTGTGTCCAAATGTGCACCCTATTCCCTACATAAGGCCCCATATGGGGGTCACGCCATTTTGTGTCCAAAGAGAAAAAAAGTAGAGCACTCAAAATAACCCACAATGCATCTTCAAAAGTAATGAGCATCGATGGTCCCTAGACGGGTCAATATAGACCACAATGCATTGCAGGCAGGCGCTAACGCGGTGTCTTGCTAACGTAACAAGCGCCACTCTCCCCATCCGTCTTCTTATCTGTCGTAGTTTTCTTATTTTTATAATTATTAGTTCAATTTGCATCAGTAAGAAGATGCTAAAATTTAAAACCAGCACCATCTCTCTGATGGAAGATGCTGCATCAGGTGACGAGTGTCACGAACATCAAAATAGATTAAAATAAACCATCATGTTATATGAATGGATCTGCAACAAAGAAAGAATAAAACATGATTTAAGAATTAAATATATTTTCTCTTAAGAGTTTGGATTTGATTTCAAACGACATAATCACGATATCCAGGGTTGCTGTGGCGACAGCTGGTAGTCACGTGATCTATGCCCTATGTAGTGAACGAGGGGTTAGCGTGCACATTCGGACACAGCCTTAGTTTTGCTTGCTACGCTAGCTAGCTAGCTCCACACCTGTTCACTCCACTGTTCTGTTCCTACCGTCCACACCTGGTTGTAAGTAGTCACTGTTTTTCTCTGCATGACCTGTTTTGTTTCATAGTCTGCGTTTCAGATTATTTAGATTCTGAGTTTTGGGACATTGTCGGATACATTTTGGCCCAGTAACATTTTTCTGTTTATCATTCATGCTTATGATTTGATATCTTGTCCAGTCTAGTCTCTGCTTCACTCTGCTCTGCATCTTTGGATTTTTGTCTATGGATTTGATGTTTTGGTTTAGTAAATCTACTTTATTTTTCCCTCATACCCCTACGCCTCCCACCTGGGACATGTTGGAAAAAATAACGGAAGGCAGACTTTCCAGAAACATCTAAACCGTCGTAGTCGTAAAGATGCTGCCGTAATAACGTGTTGCTATATGTGGTTTGTTATGTCTGACGTGTGCTCGACTTGGGTTAGCTATATTTTACCACTCAGACCAAATGGTGATGTCTCTCTTTTGTAATATACATTGTCAGGATAATATAAACCTGTTTCATGAAACTGTAATTAAACTAGCGCAATACAAAGTTATAAGTTATTTAAGTTATAAAAGCAAATTTTTACCAGTATATAAGGTTCAATGTATCCAGACAGAGTTTTATCTTCCTTTTTATGCACTAAGGTTGGACTGTTCTGTCCTCTCAGCTCTCTTGTTAAAACTGTTTCCCTCCATCTTTGTTGTTTAACTGTGTCCTAGTTCAGATACTTCAGAGGATTTGGTCAAACCTCACACTCTTTTAAAAACTTCAAAAGAAGTGACTCCTGGATTAGGACACAGATTCGATCAGCATCAACACTTTCCCTTCATCTTCACTCAGAGACGCAGCCACTGTGTCTTTAAGCTTGAGGTGGCTGTGTCTTTGAGCATCCAACTTCCACAGGCTGCTCACCTGCGCTCTGTAGCGCCTTATGTTGCACCACTCACCGATGATGGCTTCCCACTTCCCATTAGCCTGTGTGACTTCGTAGGCGCAGCGCATCTCGCTGAAGGACACGCCGCCAATGATGAAGACCATGACCCGTGGACCGGTGCGGTACTCTCCAGGTGTCTTGTTCTTGTGCCAGTGTCCATACCGAGCACTGCCAGAAAGGAAAACAAGACGACTTATTTGTTGTTTTTGCAACCATTTTGTGAAGAAAGAATATTTACGAACAAAAATGTTTCATGGATGAAGGGACGATCTTAACACTCTTGTCTAAGTTTACCAGCCAAATGTCAACTACACCAGTCTGCCTTTTGGCTTTTCGATGCTCTTGAAGTTGATAACTTTGCTAATATGTCCATATGATGGGATTTCTGCTTTGAATTGGGAAGAGTATCACATACAAATTTCAAGTGAGGCTTTACCTGAAAAAGTTAAAGTTGTGAAATATTTGAAGAACCAGTACTGACTACTATGGTGGGGTTTAACGTGTTCATGTGCTGAAAGGAGGCAATGAAAACAAAAGCCAGGGCAAGTTAGCACAAGCTGGGTGGAGAAGAAAGCAGAAGCTAGGAGAAAAATGTCTTGGGAGAGCACAGAAGTGTGCTTTCTGTAAGGTTTCTTGTCCTAACCATAGATGATGAAGGCAAGGCAAGGCAAGGCAAGTTTATTTGTATAGCACAGAAGGGAATTCAGCTCACTTGGAGACATAGTAGTATCCCATCAGGACTACCAGAGAGGTAAAAGGTCTGCAGTCTTTGTTTTTGGATGACTGCAACTAAAATTTTATCCAAAAAAAGCTTTAAACTCTCACTAACTCACCAAATGTGGGTAAAGATTATTTTAGCAGGTACAAATGAAAACTTACTGGTCAGTTTGGCAGGTGATGAATGAAGCTAACAATTTAAGTTGTCCTGGCAGGGCTATCACTACATTTCCCATAAACACTATTTTCTCACATATCATGAAAGAGGAGAGACAATTTAAAGGGATACCGTGTAACCTTTGGCCACTAGGGGCACTAAACCTTTAACTTTCCACATGCCACATGACACTGTCGCAGAATTAAACAGTCTCCGTCATTTTCACCTTCTTACTTCATTCAGCCAGGACTTTTGATCAAAGAGAAGGAAAAAGTAGCACAAAGCAGAGCCCTCTGTGTTTATAGAGTGGAGAGTCTTAAAGCAAAGCGCTGCAGGCCGCTCCTGCAAAGTTACAATGTCTGGTTTCTGAAGAGGGCAGCCCCCCTCGGAGCGCCGACACGTGTCAAACACTGTATATTGACATCACTAAAGGCAATTTAAAGAAGCATGTATGATCAAATACATTATGTTGTACTTATCTGGCTTATTTCCCCTAAAAAGATTTGGCCAATGAAACTTCTGATTGGCTGGTAACTTTAGGAATCTACTAGAAACATTCATCCAGAGCCCTGACAGTGGCACTAAACCAATTATAAAATCTGCCCTAAACTGGTCTTCATTTTTCTATTTTCATGTTTTTTATTTGTCTCACTCTCGTCCCAAATTCCACTCGAGTGTTTAGTCTCTCAGGCACATGTGGTGTCAGCTGGCAGGAAGCGGGGAAACAAAACGGGGAATTGTGTTTCACCTACACAGAGTTTACATACGGCCTATATAATCCGAACGTGTGCACCAGGTACCTATGAGCAACCTAACAGGGTTCACTGTGCAGGCTGTGGATGCATCTGTGTGGAGGAGGGACAGCAGAGGAAGCAGATGGTAGAATAAATAATCGTCATTTTACACTCCACCTGGTGTGTAAAATGACTGTTTCTGGTCAGCTTGTTTGTGTTTTGGTTGTAAAATTATAGTGATAAAGGCAAATATTTGTGTTATAAATACTCTTTGAATAAGTCTGTATATAAAACATGGTGAATATGTGTGTTGCAACATATATTTACAGCTCAATGATCTGCCAGTCATCAGTAACTCCCTACTCACTCAGATATTGATCCATCAAACTCATCTCCCTTCCCAAAATGCTATTGATCCAACGCCACCATTTCAGCCTTTTTAATTGAAAAAGCCAGCGCGTGTGCGGATGTATTTCTGTGGGCGTCTGCTTACCTGACTGCGGTGGTGCTGAAGGAGGCGGAGGAGCGGGTGGAGATGTAAGGGTAGTGCTTGGTGTCCAGCTTATCATCAATAGCATCCTGCAGGGAGAAAAAACAAACAACAAAACACAAACACTGGAAGAGGGTCCCATCTCTTAGCAACCATGCAGTTCTGCACAAATAAGGAGCAAAGTTATGTTTGAGAACCCAGGAAGAAAAAATAACTGAAAAGTTCTGAATCTCCTTTATGAGTCCCGAGGAAACCAAGCAAACAAACCTCCATGATGTCCTTGACCAGTGGTGTCCAGCGGGACAGCTGGTAGGTCTGCTCGCTCACACGCTCCTTCCTGTCCAGCTTCTTCCCCCTGCGGAGGGTGGACTGGGGAAGGATAGAGGAGTTTGGGAAGTGAAAAAGGGCAAAGTGAGGAAAAACGGATAACCTGGGTCGAGTTACAACAACAGGACCCCCGGCGTGGTGCGTTTATGTTTTCTGTGAAGATTAGGACTGTAAAACAAAACCGACGCAGTTTGTTACAGATTACATATCTTACACAAGCTCCTTACCAGACCTCCACCCTAACCCCATCATTTCACTAAAGTATTGAAAGAAGATGAGTCAACACTGATGTGGAGGTGAAAAGGCTGAAGAGGCTCATCAGATGAGAACAAGATAGAAACTTTGACGCAATAAGATGAGACAATCTTACATCTGTGACGATGGGGACGCCCAGGTGAGCCATGTTGGTGATAATCTCACTGTCCTCAGGGGGGATCTGAGCGTGCTGGATCAGCTTGTTCAGGTTCTCCTCCGTGATGCCTGAAACCCCCGCCCCACCCACACACAGGGTCATATATTCTGTTCATGATGATCATCTGTCTTATTTATATTAAATATATTCAGCTGCTCTGGGATTAGGGATTATTTTGTTATTTAAGCGCAAAAAGTTTAACTTTTCAGAGTTATTTCACTCTTTTAGTAACTTTTTTTATTTCACCTACCAGCACTATGCTGTAGCAATAAGCAAGTTATGTTTCCTGAAAATGATTTTGTGCTTGCAGGTTAATACCCTGACAGTCTTTAGTTTGCATTCCCACAGCTCCGGTTTACAAACACGCATCAGTCTCAGGATTTAAAAACTGTATCAAACATCCGTCAACGTGACACCAAACAGCAGGAAGAACTTATAATGGTGATAACCAAACCGAGCCTCCTGCTTACCGTTCTTGAGGAAGATGTACAGCAGGATGATGCGGATCTTGTCATATGTGCTGACATTGGCATCCAGTAGGATGGGCACGATAGCTCTCATGGGATCCTTAATCTTTTCTCCCTCGGCGTCTGTGCCCATGGCCAAATCCTGCAACAGAAAACTCAAGTCTCACATAAAGATTGATGTTAGAATTGCACTTATTTTATCTTTAAAAGAACACATTTCAAGTCTCTGAAGCATTTAGTGTTTACAGAATGTCTCCAAATGTCATCCTTTAGCTTTATTTCCTCTCATTTGTCTCCTCTTGTCTCATATTTTTTCTATCCTCTCGTCACTTTCTTCCCCTCCCTCTCACCTGTTCCACACGGCACAGCTTGTCCACTGTTCCTTGGTAATGCTTCATACAATCCTCAGCCAGCTGCAGGTGAGTGGAGTACTGAAACAAGACAAAACACACACAATAAGCATCCGGACTCATGCAACACACAAAGACACACACTATTATGCACACATGCACGCACCTTGCTGAGCTCCTTCTGGTACTGAGGCATCTTCTTCAGCATCTGGGACAGGTCCCTCATTGTGGTCTGTTGAAATAGAAGCAATTAATGTTAGATTACACAATGATTCTCCCTAAAAGGTCCAACAGCAACATTAGTGTAGGATGATAAAAGTCCTGGGGGGAAAAGCACAAAGAGTACAAATTAATCATTATCTGCAAACACATTTTGTCGTAGGAAGCCACATGACCCCGTGATCCAGCATGAGCTGATGTCTGGACCAAAGAGTCAAAATAGAAAATAGGAATTTGAAATTCTTGTTGGGAATTATTGATGCTGTCTCTTCTGGACTGAAGAGGAGAGGGGTCATCAAGCTCACTAATAAACCTGCATCTTTGATGGTGTGGAGGTGCATGAGTGTTTACCATAGCCTCATTTATAAATAGGTATGTCCATGTTGTTGCCAAATGTCACTGCCCACTTACTCCCATGCGTGTTGTTTTTAATTGCACTATTTGTTTGCCCAGGAGTTGCCTTGTTGTCTCGTTGTTCTTCGGGACAATAATAAAGATTTGAATTGAATTGCATCTGTTATGGTTGTGGTTGTTAGGTGATACATCCACTAGAGGGCAGTGCAGAGTGCAGAGTTCACATCTGAGTACTGACGTCAGTTTAAAGCAGTAGCAAACATGGTGATGATGAAGATCATGATATTGCACATTATCAGAGAGACATAATATGAACCAGTACAGCAGATGGGGGTGGTCTGCACCACCATCAAATACATTAAGTTTCTTCTCCTCCTTTGTTTCATTCATATGTAACATGCGAGCTATACTGCTCAACACTGCCCCTCCGGCGGTACAGCTTCTTACGTCTAGGTACACATCTGCAGGTTCTCTGATAACAGGCTGAAATACGCACATAAAGGATGCAGAGGACAGAGAAAAGTCTCCGTCTGTATGGGTATTAATGAGGCTTCTGACAGTTGAACAACCTGGTTTTGACTAAGACATCTTATCAATAAAAATGTTCTTATTGCTTGATTTGTTATGTACAATTAGCATTTCTGGAAGGTTTTGCTCATAAGTTTATAGTTTAGTTATATATAAATGCAGGGCCACCTGAGTGCCCAAAGATCACTGATCTAGATCCACCATTAACTTAGTTGAAGCACATATTCTAAAATTGTCCCACAATTTGTAGCCACAGTTTTTTTGCTGATGGACGAACCTTTACCCATCTTCATTTCCGAAAGACTCTACCTCTTCAAGGTGCTCTTTATCATGTTTCTGATCCGATGCCAGTTAACCTAATTGATATAAATATTTTACCCAGCTTTGCAACTACTTAAGAATTGGGACTGGTTACAAACCAGACTCTTTATTTGCCAAAGAAATGATAACACATACAAAACAAAATCTGGATGTATTTCAGTCCCCAGTTTTAACTGATTAAAGCCTGTTTCTCTTCACCTTCTCTCCAGTGTTCATCCTCTTGCTGGCAGAGAAGTCCTTCAGCTGGCGCGTCACTTCCCTGAAAACAAAACAAAAAAGAAATGAGCAACAGTAACAACAACGGTATCTGACTGAATATATGTATAGTACGAAGAAAAGCGTACTCACTGGGACACCTCAGCTATGTGTTTGTGTCGCAGGCTCACCCACAGGTCATCGTCTTCGTGGAGAAGGACCTCTTTCGCACGAGAGTCTCCAATGCCACTGGTCTCATATCTGTAAAACAATAAGCTGTTTTAGCTCAGTAAATATTAATTTAGGGTCAGTTTAGTTATTGTGATTATATTAAAACGTGGCTCGTTTTCAGTTTTGTGTTGTCCATACGTGTAGACATCATTTTCAATGGGCAGCAGGTCATAGCCCATAGCCTGGAAGGTGAGCTCATGTAGGACAGGCGACACGGGGTCAAAGGCCCTGTCCAGGATGATGAGCTGTGAGCGAGCCTTGTCCGGACCCTGCAGAAGAAGAGATGCATGAATTAAGATGTAAAATAAACACAAACTTGAGATGAAAAAATGTTTAATCTAAATATTGCATTAGAAAGACTTATTTTAAAGATATAACTATAAGAATTGAATGAGGAAATAAACATTATGAGATATGAAAGTCACACACACAGTTCACAGTTTAAAGTTGGTGAGGGATTTATTCAGTCAGACTTACCTCCCCCATGGTGGGATCATCAGCCTTGTAGGCATCCAGTTTGTCCTGAACCAGCTGGGCCAGGGTGGCATTGTCCTTATACTCTCTGGATGAAGAGGGAAAAGAGAGAAATGTGAGGAAGACTCATAAAGAAAAGAAATTAAAACAAGCAAAGAACAATTAGGAAAAAACAAAAACATTTGGATCTACACGGACACATTCATCACCAATATTCAAAAGTGCCTGAATGTCAATGATAGATCAGCGTGGTGAAATCACTACAGTTAATCTGAGATTTCATTCATTGGTTAATATTAGTTAATTCATTTCTCTGAGACATTTTTCATCACTTTATGGTAAAAACTTTGCTCAAAACCAAAAAATACTTGTCTTCTGGTGGACATCTTTTGCACTACAATAATTTTGTTTTCCCTTATGGGTTTCACATATGAGGCTCATGTAACTGAAACCGCATGGGACCTTCAAAATTTGCCCAGTTCAAGCCACTGCCCACTCAGTACCCATATAGGCCAAATATAACCAAGAACTAACTGGAAACTCATATGGACAAACACAGGTGGAGACTGCAGACAAACCCACTTGGGTCCAAATATAACCCTTATGGGTCCCACATGGACATGCTGGCTGGGAAACTATTTAAAAAAAAGTTAGTAAATAATGTGTTTTCTTTATATTGTTTCTTTATTCAAGTAAAGCACTTTGTTTTAAAACACTCAATTTTGTCTATTGAGTTTGAAATTTTCTATTTATGCAGTAAATATTTGTGAGGTTTTTTTTTAAGGATTGAGTAATTGTGGCTCATCATTTAACGAAAGGAGCCACTTCAGTTTGCTTTGTGTTTTATGTATTGCACTGGTCAAGGAATCCTGTTTTCTTTTCTATCATTTTGCCAGTGCAGCAGTTGGATTATCTAAAAACACATTTACAGAACCAAGGTTGTATTTTATGAGCTGTTTTTTAAAAAGCACTTCTATTTTATTTTTAGTTTTGATGCTCAGTTTAGCCAGAGATGTAATGTTATCAGAATGTACACTGGAAATGCAGTATATTTTGAATATACATGTTATACAGGTTAAACATGAACCTCTTAATAAGAAATTTAGTTGAATACCCCTGCTCTAAAGAAAACAACGGTCGTTGTTGAAGAAGTTGACAGATAAAGAAAGAGACATAACCCCGATTAAAATCGGCCTTGTATTTTCAAGGTAGAGAGCACTGCAGGAGTTAAAGGAGCTACAATTTGACTCGGAGCTAGCTCTTCTTCTCCCGGACAGGTAAGTAACAAAATAAATGTCATACTCGTTATGTTCCACAAAATGATGATGTAGTTTTGCTCCATTTTTTGCATGTTGTTTTGGTCTACAGGTGGACAACAGCAAATGTTGCAGTGAGAAACTCACCTTCAGGGGCGACAACATTTTCAAAACTGAATCCAACTCAGTTCAGCTCCTTTGTTTACCAGCAACTCATAAAAAATGTTTTCTTGGGGCAATGAAAGACAGACAGTAAGTTACATACAAGTCCAAATAAAAATAGCCCAATTCAACCCGATTAAAATCAAATTGATTATGATGCAATTCAAACCAATTCAGTTTAGTTCATTATATTATATTACATTGTGTTAATTTAATGGGATTTCATAAAAGTAGCCAAGCGAACATATTAACAGCAGTAATGGCATGTAAATGTATGGAGAAGAAAGAAAGTAGAAGCCCAGTATTAGCCTTTAGTCTTAGAGTGAAGACTAACTGGGAAAATATGGACATGTGAGCTTTAAGATATAATAAAGTGTGGTCATTTGGACTGTTACATCTAAGAACAATCATGTTTCTATTTTATTGGGAATTTAACAGGGAGCCAATGGAGAGAGGCCTACGTTATTTTAATTAGTCAGAGGCTTTTCAGAGAATTTTTTATTACGGCTCAATAAATAGGAATCATGGTTGTCCAGTCTTGAAGTCGTAAATGCACTAACATGTTTTTCTGCATTACTCTGAGACAGTTTTGGTCATTTGATCGTTTTCAAGATCTCTTTACCATCTTACAGCCTGAATCGTTTTATCTAGCTTCATAAATAAGCATCTTCTGCTAACTAGCTTGGAGTTCCACAGGAATCTGTGCTTGAACCAGTAATTTTTGCTTTACATGTATAGGCTGCCCTTCCCCAACACAGCACTCTGCTATGTCTTGAGTTGAATTAGGTGGGAAAAGTATGTCATATTGTCTAATAATATTACTAAATGGAAGCATGTATAAAGTAAAACATGTCGGTTCAAGCACAGAACCCTGAGGAACTCCATAACTTTCTCTGCTGTTTGAGGGAGACGGTTGATGGTAGATACTCCAGGAGCTTATGCTGTTTTTTTAAACTAAAAAAACCTTTTGTACCTTTTGCTAAGCTAGCTGCTCCTTACAACCAAGAAGAGCCAGTTAAAACATGAAGTGTTTGTCGTTCATCATTTAAATATAAACACAAAAAAACAACAATCAACAGTTTTCATTTTTAGTTAGAGAAGGACGGAAACCATATCTGTCTCTGTGGAGCACCCCCCCACCCCCTGTCGCTCACCCTCGGTATCTGACAGCAGGATACTCCTTCAGGGTGGCACAGAGCGTGGCCAACTGCTCAGCCAGCCTCTCCATAACTGGGTTCTTCAGCTGGGCCTTATGAGGGCTGTAGAAACTGTGAAAGGCGTCTGGGTTGTCCAGAGAGTACACCTGCACACACAAACACAGAAGTGTGAAAGGGGTTTATGATGCAGAAGATTCTCAGTCATCCAGGTCACAGCAATCCTAAGAGCTTGAATAAAGGCAACAGAAGGAAAAGTATTTTCCTTTCATTTGTGATTTCAGCATCTCAGAGACTCCATATGCTTTTTGTGCTTTTATTCACTTCCTTTAGTTTTTCTTGCACCATTCTTCTGGTCTGTTTTTCTGTTTTTCTGCCTCCTTGCTTAATCCCCGCCCATCTATTCTCTTTTCCTCTCTTATCTCCTCTTTCATTTCCTTCCTCCTCTTGTTTTTTTCTGCTCTTTCTCTATCATCTCTCCTTTCATCCTATGTCCTTGCCTGCCGTCTCCCTCCTCTCCTGCATTACTGTACCACTCCCTCCTCCCAACCCATCTGTCCAGAGTCACATGACCGCACGCTTGTACCGCAGAAGGGTCCCCGCATTGGCCCGGCAACTATTGGCTAGAGCCTGCTGTGTGGATATCGGCCCGTCCAATGAGGCGAGAGCGACGAGCTTGAAGGGGGCGGGACAGTGAGGCAGCATTTTGCCCGAAGCAGAGAACCATTCAGTCTGAATTAATCACAGTTGACAGGAAGAGAGCAAAGCATTGTGGGCCGCGCAGCATCTTCAGATAGCGGGAGAATAAAGGATGGACAGAAGGAGAGATAAGGACGATGAAGGGGGAGGGATGGATAAATACAAATAAGCGAAGCAGAGTGCAGGTGATGGAGAAATGGTGGGATGAAAAATGTGGAGAACAGATTGGAAAGGGGAAGGAGAAAAAGGCATGGCGGAGGCATGCAGCAAGGGGCGGAGAATGAGGGAGGGAGAGAAGTCAGTGTGACAAATATGAGTCTTTCTGGAACAGTCGTCTGGCGATAAACAGAGCGACTGGTGAGTCAGCAGCAACGTGCCAAGCCACCACCTGAGTGTGTGTCTCTCTCCTTGTCACTCTCAATTCATCCCTGAATCAAACAACCAATATCCTCAACTTTACTATTCCTGCTGTCCTTTGCAGCTTCACTTTCCTCCTGCCTGCTTTAATTGATCTTTAGCTGCTGATTCTCGATCTTTCCATCTCTGGATCTTTCTCTGACTCGCTTGTTTTCACTCACAAGCAATAAAAGGAGTCACATTTCATTCTTTCAGGGCCTGCTTTAAAGACTAAAGACATGGAAATTACGGTAAGATGGGGAAAACAGTCCCGAGTCGATGTTGAATCTGGTGCAATAGTTTCTTTTTTGTAAGTTAGAATGTAAAACTGACATTACTGAGGACAATGACACTGGTGTTCCAGCAGCTTCCTCACTAGTTCCTCACCACTCAAGGTGATGTCCTTTATGCTGAAGGTAACTGTTTGGGTCCTTCTCCATGTTGTAGACTTCACATCCTTCACCCTTTATTGGGTGAAGGACTATATTTGATCACTTCATAGGACATAAAAAATGCTCCCTCATGCTACTCCATGAAATTACACAGAGTTCTCTTCACCAATCACCAAAGATCAAGCTACGTTCCAGATATTCAATTGAGATTGGCGTACCACTTTCTGCTGTAGGACTGTTATTATTTCAGAAAAAAGTAACCAAGTTTTAAAGACTTGTAATATCCTTCAGTATCACAATAACACTTTTCTCTATGGTTGAATTATTGAGTATTTCAGTGATTGCCCAATAAAGGGTTGAGTTTCATCTGCTAACTATTTTGGAGTTCCACTGGATTCTATGCTCGGACCACTAATGTTTGCTTCATATAGGCTGCCATTGGTACGACTTGGAGTGAATTCAACTCGAACTGCATGCCACATGGTCTTGTAATATTACCAAATGGAAGCATGAAGTAAAAAGGTTCAAACCAAGGGGGAACCTCCGGCATAGAAACGTGGAGCCTATGC
>JAOXYM010000020.1:21548681-21559021 GCA_028567055.1 Leptatherina wallacei | reverse complement strand
TCCTGTCTCTTCTCTGAGATCTCTCCAGCCAGTAAAAGTCAGTCTGATGTTGACTCTTGTCTTATCTCTTGCTCTGTTACATTCTTTCTTTCTTTTTCTCTCTTCCACCAATAATGTCATCTTGCATTTCCTTTCTGAATCTCCCACGATGCTCTGTTGTCTGTCTGTCTGTTGATATCCAGTTGCTGGCGTGTGACACGGTGCCGTAAAGCAAAATGCAGCTGTTTTATGATACCCAGTGCAGTCTCTCAGCATCGGGATGCTGCAGGGCAAAAATGGCTTCAAGGTTGTGAATAATGAATGTCGGTGTACAATCAAAATGAATCAGAAGCACAGTGTAAGGTCACAAAGTTGTGTAGCGTTGCTTTAACAACATCAGTTGTGGATTGTAAATACTTTTTCTGGCTGACACTTGTCTTTTTCTTTTTTTTTCTTTTTTTTACTCAATGCACACATTACTGATGTATGCTAAGTTTTTTGCAGATAGCTCTTTATCTTTTTTTGGAGCAAAGATTTGTCAAACAAAAGTCTGTCAACTGAGTCATCTTTGCCATTTTTTGTAGATGTAATTAAAGTAATGAGAAAAGATTATATGTCTTTCCAACAGGCTGCTAGGGACAAGGAAGTAGAATTTGAAGCTTGTCCTTTGTTGATTTGAGGGCTTAACAAAGAAAAACACTGGATAAGTTAGCTTTAGCTCAGTCAGTGCTAAGTAACTTGATACTGAGGTACTCTTTTAGCATCTTTATAGTTTATTGTCCACTCCAATTTGAAAAGCTTGATTAACTGAGTTGATGTGTAGTCCCTAAATACAACTAAACCTGATATAGTTCCCTCACATTATCTTAAAACTAATCTAGTGCTACCATATAACTAGATAAGCTACGTAGCTTCATGCTAACATCAGGTTGATAGCCTTACATAACGTTAGTAGTTGTACTTGCACTTGAAAATCATGTCTTCTAGAAATGTGCAGCCAAATGTCAATATTTTGAACCCTTTAAGGTTTGCAAAGCACATTTTTTGTTACTATAATGGATTTTAGTTTAAAAAAAAAGAAAAAAAAGTAGAAATAAACCTCGCTGAACCATTTCTACCAATTGGTTTGGGTGTGTAATAACAAACAAGTGTCTGTTATCACGTTGCTGTTTCAAATTTTGACCATTTCACTATAGCTATTTTATCATTAACTTTTATCTCAACCATTTTCTAAAAAAACATTTATTCTCTTTATTCTTGTCAAAAAGAAAAAGGAAAATGCAAAGAAACATTTTTGTTTTGTTTTTATCTTAGTGTGAACTTTAAAGGGTTATGGTCTGTACATACGATTCCGTCTTCCTCATCCAGTGACCTTTAAATCACCTGAGGGGGCCAGTGCCACCCTGGCCACCCCTCTAGCCCCGCCCCCTGTTGAGTCCTTGGAGGTAAAATACAAAGAAATCAGAGTGGCTCAGGACTTTTGCACCATCCTGTATATTCAGGAAGCAAAACATACAAATAGTATCTGTTAGAATTAGCTTTCAACGTGCGTTCCTTCAAGACATTCAGTCTGCTGTTCTTTATGAAACTTTTGGTCAAACAGGAATTCATTGAATCATTCACACATGACTGCTGCCTCTCTCTGCAGAGGTTTGAACATCATGTTACACAGAATGCATGAATGAATCATTAGGATATTACCCAACGATGGAGCCGTCTGCGTTTTCTCTCAGTGCACTTTGTATTCATTGCATCTTTTTTTTAGTCACTGAATGCACGGACAAATTATACTTTTTTCCTTGTTTGTAATTACTGAAGGGAAAGTGGAGCACATTTCACACATGAACAGAGATTCTGTGATGGTGGTTCATCCATCCTGACTGTCACATGGAGGACAGCTGCTTCTAGTTTCTTTCCCTCCCCATTCTGTGAATTTATCAGTTTAAAAAACTGGATTAAATGTGAAAAAGAGCAGAAAATTGAGACATTTGTATTTGCACTAAGCTGAATTATGTTTTGGATTTACTACTTCACTTTATTTATTTAAAATTATGAACTGGAAGCAGCAAAATATGTGCTAATCAAACACTTCTGAAGTAATAAGAACCCAAAAGTCTAAAGTTTAACAGGTTGCGGGAAAAGTTTATGTTTTATTTTAAAGTTTCTCTCTCAGCTTGTCTTGCTCGGTTTTGCCTCTCTGATCCGAGGCAGGAAATCCGAAAGCAAAGTGGGTGGTGTGTATCCTTGTGTAAACACTTGTAGGTAAAACTCTCCTCCCCTGAGTGTTTGGAAACTCCAGCTAGACTCTAAGACTCTTGCACAATTTTGGGAAATCTCCTGAGAGAGAAGTAAATCCCAAATGTCTCATTAATACAACACGTACACATCTATTTCTGTTTATTCTGTATTAAGTGGTGGAAAAGATAATCTTATGGATTGTAAGGTCATATTTTAGTGTTGAGTGTGGGTGTTATCTTTCAGGACCCCCTGGCAGGCCGCACCATCTTCTCAGGGAGTCTGTTCCAGTACCTGGAGGAGAACCGGAAGTGGAGGAATCGCTTCGTGTCTGTGCCAAACAGCTACACCATCAGCCTCTATGAGAGCAAAACGGTGAGTGGAGGTGGGATCAGACTGAACTTCTGTCTCTTATGATGAATTTGGCACTTAAAGCCGTTTCTCTCTGCAGGCGCACGAGCGGGGGCTGCACCCGAAGGTTACCATCAACTGTGCCGGGTACAAGGCCCTGACCTCCATGGAGGAGTACATGGAGCTGATCAATGGCAGCCTGCCAGGTTGGAAAATAACAGAAAGATAATGATGGAAAAATCATAGCGCTGTAAATAAAAACAAACCATTTAAACCCTTTATTTATAAGCATCGGAGCTGATGCTGATGATTTCTGGCAGTTTCCTGCTTCACCTCATTCCATTTTAAATGAGCTCGGTCCTGGAAAAGGAGTTTATAGGAGCTTCTTCCTTTGAAGGGTGCATTTGTGGATGCAGCTGCAAACCGGGCTGACCTGCAGTGGTTTATGGAAAGCCATTCCCACCACTAATCAATGATGAAGTCCAACGACAGAGTCTAGACGCTGGTGGTGGATGAACTGAGATAAGAGGAGGCGGGGACTTCCTATGAGGCCCCTGGGCATCAGATGGAGGAATGGGAGGAAGTGGGTTGTGTGAAAGTCTTAATGAATAACCTAAAGGCCACTAATAATAACAACTCAATGGTATAAGAATAAATAGCATATTGAAATAAAAAAGGAGGTTATAGAGATCTTGAGGGAAGAAGCTGCTCTTCAGGCTTGTTGGTCGGGCTGCGTGAGGGGATAAGGGTGAAGAGTTCATGGGCTAGATGGGTGGAGTCCAACACGATTTGTTTGATCCCCTGGATTTGCATCTGCTGACATAAATGTCCTCTAAAGAAGGGAGGCTTGCTGTTAGTCACGTCTTCAGAAGCCTCAACCACACTTTACAGCTCCTGGTGTGTCACTATGTTAAAGTCAGACTGACCTTGGTTTTATAACTAAGCATTAAAAGCATTTAGTTTGAGACTTTAAAGAGGAATAAGATCAGATTATTTTCCATTCAAATATCTGATTGCGCTCAGGAATAAATCATATTGTGATATTTTAGTTGCTTTTTGTGATTTGATGTAAATAGAAGCGATTTGTGTTAAAATCAGTGTGTGAAATCGTCTCATATTGATTGTTGGCACTGCAAATTATAATCCAGTAAATCGATATGATATTTTATTGTGATCAGACTCGTGATTTACACCCCTGTTAAATAATATGGCATCTTAGTTTTAGCAATTTCTTGTTTTTTGAGACATGATTCACTTCTGGGACCTCGTTGTGTCTCTACATTCAAATGTGGAGCAGCATCAATGACACACATGGCACTGATGGAATTTGACTCATATCTCATTTAAAGCGAGACTTCATCCGTTTCTGACCTTAATACCCTGTGACTGGCATTGGTTATGCACTTTGTCCTGCAATAACGGCTCCAAAATGATCAGAGGAGAAGGAAGAGAGAAAGGGACTGAGCAAGAGATAAGACGAGCGTCAACTTTTACTGCCTGGAGAGAAGAGACAGGATGCAAGACGGATGCTGAATGAGCCTTTTCTCCAAAGTGAGAAAATCTGTCAAAGTTCAGCCGTTTTAAACAAATAAAAACGAAACAATGTGTCAGTTTAACAGTTGATGAAGATGAAATTTGCATCCTCTTTATTAGGGATGGGCATTCGATTGAATTGTCTGAATCGATCAACAGGAAAAAAACAGGATTTTCGATTAATCATTAATATTTTTATATCAAAATTCAGTACTTTTATGCTATATTAAAATGCAGTGAAAGTGGAAAAAACCCCAGCGTGTTTTCTCGTTTAGATCTTTATCACAAGATGAACGACTCTTGTGGCAGCTTAACAGAATTCATTCAATGGTTACACTGGAAAATATGCGCTCACATATAACTTCATCACCAGTCTATTGATGCATAAGTTACTGATGAAATTCTTAACAATCAATGAATCAATCATTGATAAAGGGATGGGCATCATCTCTACTCTTCATTATGAGAGCCGCTTTTACGATATTCTGATTAATAGTCACATGTAATTAGTTTTTCACTTCAAATGTCAGGTTAAAACATCAGTAAAACTGCTCATGTCCACTTTTAAGCATCTACTTTCACACATTTTCTCATCAAATATTCCTTAGCTAACTCCTAGATGAAAAGCTACTATCCTTTGATTCAAATATCACTCTCACTAATGTGTTATTTCTTTAAGAAGGAGATCAAATTTGATATTTTCTTCTCTGTAACACATCATAACTCTGAAATAATTCTGAGTAATTTTGGACAATAATAAAGTATTATAAATAAAGTATTTCTTTTCATTTCATTAATAAACACCCCTTTTTGTCCCTACAGCCATTAGACTGTACCAACCAACTATTACTTTTATATCTCTGAAATCATTACTTAAGTCTAATTACTTATCCTACAGTATAAAACCTTTTAAAATCCTCTCTTTTCTCAGTTTTTGCTTTTATTTGACTTGTTGCAGGTGTCAAGGCCAAAGCGAGCAACAATCCCTTCATCAAGTGTGCAACCCAGTTTCCCCTCATCCTGTGGCACCCCTACGCCCGCCACCACTACTTCTGCGTGATGACCGAGAAGGAGCAGAAGAAGTGGCACGCTGTCCTGCAGGACTGCGTCAGACACAGCAACAACGGTAACTATGGTAACACATACACAAACAGACGGGAAGTAGAATAAGAAATGACTCGTTACCCCAAATGAGATGAGTACACGAGGAGATGATGATAAACCGAGTGGCTCCACCCAGATCAGTCAGTGCCTCTGTCTTCTTCTGCACCTTTGTTTTGATTCAGATGTGGGTTTGTGTGAGTGTGAAGCCGTTACATGCCACCTGGATGAGCTGTAAACGACAGATGCAGCAGGAATGAGGTGTTTTCTCTTTTCTTTGGGTTGAACTTTTCACATGTTAGGTCATTTGTACCACATCAGCTGCTTTTACTTCCTGTTTTACACCACATTTCTGTTTTTTGCAGAGCACATGAGGTGATCTCATTTAAGGATGAAACCTATTTGTCAATTTATTTAAGTCTATAGATAAAAAACAACAACTTTACAGAAATAAAAACATGTCAAACATTGTCTGGTATCAGCTTCTAAATTCTTAACCTGTATGTACAGGATTTCTACCCTGAGTTAAGGCTAAGGGGGCGGAGGGTCTCTGGTTCGGCCAGTTTGGGGTTGCATTGGTTCTGTTGATATCAGTAAGAACTGGGCTGCTTTGTAGCTGATGTTGTACCAGATCTGTTGTAAAAAAAGTTAAACCAAAAGGTCAGCACAACAATAGTTTTGTTTGCATAGTCAGGGATTCAAAAGAAGTTTTTTGTAGACAAAAGGTACATTTAAATGCAAAACGGGAATGTAAATTAAACTTTTGTTTCCCCCTATACCAGTCCCAATGGGGAAAATTACTTTTGTAGTGTCACATAATGTTAGATTTATGATTTCAGAAACATTTTGTCAAAATAAAAGGTAAACGTTTTTTCTAAGAGGAGGCCATTTTATAATCAAGTGAATTATATTTGAAGATTTGTTCTCAAATTTGAGAAACTAGCTACCTGGTATCGGACAGATAGTATAACTTGTATCTTGTGCCTAGTCTTGATGCATGTGTTTGACTCAACATGACAGACTTCTGTTTGACTGATGAATCATTTCATCTATTGAAACTTTACAGCGCAGGTCATTTGCGTCAGCTGCTGCTTCCCCTTTTCATTGGACTTATTTCAGAGCTTTTGTCTGAGCATTTTGAGAATTAACGGTATTTTGGAGGTTTGGTCCCACATTAAAAGATGTTGGTCTAATTGCGGTGAAGAATTACTTTTGATCTGTCTCTTCTCGTGGTGGTATGACTCATGCCTCATTGTTGTGAGACAGAAGGCAGAGATTTGCTAGAGGATGTGCAAACATAATGTGATCCATTTTTGTTGTGTCTTACTTTACCTCAGTCTTGGCAAGACTGCAGTGTGTGACGTCTTTGGGCGTTGTGTAGATACAATGTGGCATAAATGACTCATTTACTTCTCCCTGTAATTAATTCTCCAAGTTTAATTGATAGGTTTGTCTAAATTAGAATATTTTAGTATAACTTTTTTATAAAGAATTACTGTTTTGTTGAATGAAATCTTAGGTTTATTTGTGATTGCACTGTGATTAATGTTGACATGAGTTGGATTATTTGGTTGATAAGTGGATTGTAGATCAATTGTAAATAATTCACAACTTCATGATAAGTCTGCCCTCTCTGATTGACATATTGATCTATACATAAATGTCAAAGGGCTTGTTTTAACTAATTAAAAATGGAAGTCAAGGGTGCTTAAATACTTTTTTTTTGTGAGATCCTTGGGACAACCCTCCTCGGATTTGTTCATCTGCTTGCAAGGCTTCTTGTATCACAGTTATGCCGATGATACTCAACTGTACCTTACACATTTCCACCAGATGAACTCAGTGTCTAAAATTCTCTAAAACAGATATGATGGCTAATTGGCCCATCTAACACAACAACAGCAGCACAATTTCACAAATCTCCTGCCTTTTTTCATCAATGCTCTAAGCCAATGCTCCAAGAAATAGATATTCTTATTGATGACCCCTCACTCTTTTGTGACCACTTTGTGTCTTTCTCTCCTGCACTTTAAAACATGAAAAAGACGGGTTATATCTGACTAAGTAGGCCACCTACTCTTATTATGGGCCATAGTTATGTCTCACTTTTACTTCTGCAGTTCTTCTCCTGACAATTTTCCATCATCCTTACAGATGATCTCTCCAAGGATGAGGTGCAAATGTGAGCCCATAACTCACTGAACTCCACTAGCTACGCATTACTGCCCAAATCAAATGCAAGGTACAAATGACTGCCTGAGGTCTGTTCCCAGCTATCTACACTCAGTCATACAAGGATAAAAGCTTCTTCTTGGTCACTGTGCTTCTCTCAGGAATAATGTCTTGTACTGCCATCCTTATGCAAGAAGTGGTGTTAGTCCAGATTGTTTTAGTTTGTGTTCCCATGATGATGGAACATGCTCACAGATAGTATCAGAAAAGGTAATTGTTAAGTGCCTCCTAACATCCCTACCACTCTAAACCAGAAGTCTCTACTATGCAAAGGGTTGGAAGCTGTGCTTCTCATTCCCTCCGAATGATGGGACATCTTGTGTTAAGCACTGCGTAGAATTGTCGTGAAAAGTTGAGAATAGTCTTTTTCTGCTGCTTATCCAAGGTCAGGTTGTGGGGGCAGCAGTTATATAGAGATGCAACCTTTTGTCTTTCCCTGGCCATAGTCTTCCATAGTCCCTCCAGCGTGTCCTGGGTCTTCCCCAGGGTCTCCGTCTGGTGGGACATGCCTACAACACCTCATTAGGGAGGTTTCCAGGTGGCATGTTAACTAGATGCGAGAGCCACTTGATCTGGCTCCTCATGGATGACCAAGCTACTCACTCTATCTCAGACACCCTTTGGAGGAATCTCATTATGGCCTAATTTGTATCTGCAATCTGGTTCTTTTGGTCACTGCCCACAGTTCATGACCATATGTGGGGGTAGATTGACTGGTAGGTAAATCAAGAGGTTTGCCTTTTGTTTCAACAATTTTTTCCACGGTAACAGTCTGATGCAGTGACCATAGCGCTGCGATCTCCTGTTTAATTTTTCCAACACTCATGAACAAGACCCTGACATTCTTGACTTTCTCTACTTGGGGCAGGATCTCATTCCTGACCCAGAGAAGATGCTCACTCTTTTCCAGTTGGTTTCCAATTTAAAGTTGTTGATCCTCATCCCAATCGCTTTACACTCGGCTTTGAACCACTCTAGCCAGTGTCTGCTAAATGACTTCTTAATACCAATTTAGACATTCTACGAACAATTATACATATTATTTGCGATTTGAAAGATTTGACACACAAAAACAACCCTTTCCCTTAAAGGCCCATTATATAACTTCGCGGCCAAGCAACGCCCCGGGGCTGAGAAACCGCACGTAGAACTTTCACATCCAGGACGCCGCCTGCTGAGTTTCGCTTTGCACATTGGTTACATGCTGACAAGCAAATGTAAACAAACCAGGTGTTTTGAGCACAAACCGGAGGATTCAGCAAAGAAACGCTAGAAGACATTATCGGAGGAAGAAAGAAAACTAAGGAGAGCCAAAGAAGAGCAAGAGATAAGACAAGACTGTTTTTTACTGTCTGGAGAGGCTCACAGTACAGGTAGGATGCAAGATGGATGCCAAATTAGCCGTCGATAGGGGGCGCGTCACTGAGAAAAAAGTAAAAGTTGAATAGTGTCTCTAACTATCTTGAACTGGTAGGGTTAGGGTTAGGGTTAGGGGTGCTCTACTACACACGCCTGTGGTTTTGCAAATGCATTAATTATCATTCTGCAATCTTTAATGCTTGAACAACCTTCCTAAACTCTAATGTGAGGCTAAACTATCTGTAAATATGCTTAAATTAGTTCTGGAATGGCTTGTGATGCACATAATGTCACTGTAATCACCAAGTCATCTGAAACAAATCGAATTCTGTGCACTGAAGCTTGAACAAATATGTGTTGAAGTTTTATTTACAGAGAATAAAACACCACTTGGCCTCTAAGATGAGCTGACAAAGTTGCTCAACCTGATTCAGCCTTGGTTTTACTTTGCTAGCTGTTGTGTCAACTAAACATGCTGCATGAATGGAAGCATGGTGCTTAATTGCACATGAGAGAGCAAGCAAGCTATTTGAAATAATCCAGTGCATGCTATACTGTATTTAGCCAATTTTTGGAAAACAAAAAGGTAACTCTGATGAGATTTGAATTTCTACCGAATAAAATGACTCTTATCTGGGCTAGCTCGGCCATTACTCCTGATCACTATCTGTTTAGACATGTTTAATACACTGCTGACTTTCCATTGTACATTCCAGCTATGAGGTTGGGCCTCAGGAGTATTTAACAAACAACAAAGCCTGGGTTGCTGTTTTACTGTCACCGTGACTTGTGAAGGTAAACTACATTGCTCTCTTTAAATTGGTATTCATGGTTTTGGCCTGTGGTGACACGCCTAGTCTCACCTCAGCCACAGTAGGAAAACCAGAACCAGCAAGGAGGCTTTTCCTTTTCCCCCTGAGAGCCATAAATGGCTTTAAGACCTGACCTGGACTTTCTCTGCTGTTGTTTTCAGCCACTTTACACACATACCGCGCTTTGCAGTTCATGCCTATAAGTTATAAATTGGTGGCAGCTCATAGGCTTCATGCAAAGCAGTTCTTTAGCTGAACACACACACTATTCAGCTGGCTCTGATAAGAGAAAACCACAAGTTAAATGCTCACACTAACATGTTAAAAGCTTATTTGAATCCACTAAAGCACCCCTTGTTTTAAGCCTTAATGACTCGCCAATAAAACAAGTGGCTGCTGCTTTGCATTCCCTTAACAAGATGATTTGCAAAGTGCCATCAGCGCAGCACAAAACCCGTCTGTTATATAAAATGTGGACAAAAGACCAGAAGCTGCCTGTCATTTTATAGATAAGTGTAACATATTATGTGTGATCGGGGAGGTTTTGTTCCTTTCACTCGCTGGCCGTTTTATTAGGTCCACCTTGCTAGTAGCGGGTTAGACCTTCTTTTGTCTTCAGAGCTACCTTCATTCATGGTGTCATAGATCCAACAAGGTGATAAAAACATTCCTCAGAGGTTTTGCTCCATATTGACATGATAGCATCACACAGTTGCTGCACATCCATGATGAGAATCT
>JAOXYM010000020.1:21529753-21544239 GCA_028567055.1 Leptatherina wallacei | reverse complement strand
TAAATGAAACTTTCAGACCACAGGGGTTGACCCAGTTGTTATGGAAACTGTATCTAAGGGGTCTGCTTGAATCTTTTTCTGGTCCTACAGGTCTGCCAGAGGACTCACCTGTTCAGACACCCGCCTTCACTGACTCCGTAAGACTTTACAGACAAGTAAAAGGACACTACGGGACCTGGGACATGATGTGTGGAGTGCCGCCACAGGTCAGGATCTCTGAAAGCCTCCACTATAAGACCCCAACTTAATCACAAACACACATGCATGGTTTTGATTGGGATCTCCCCTCTGAATAAGCTCCTTTCCTCTCTCTGTTAAAGCTCTCTACTTCCTCTGTGTGTTTATATCAGTCTCCTTTTTTTCATAAAGCTCCATCATTCCCGGCCGTATCCCAGTTTATCTTTAGTTTCCTGAATGTTACATTCTTTATTCTGCCATAAACACCACTCAGTGAGGGCTGCCCACAATTTACAGTGAATCACAATAAAATGTGATGTTGCAGATCTATTTAAAGCGTATGGGTTTAAATGAGCTTCGTTCTGAAAGAGACCCTTTGTGTTGGTTTGGGTTTTGTTTTATCTCAAAACTGGTTTTGTCTTTGCTTTTTTCTGTTACTTTGCCTCCCTGTGCTTCCTCCACACCTGTTTTGGTTTCAGTTGATTAAAACTGTTCTGTTGCCACTGTACACACCCGTTTATCTTTCATCATAGCTGATCCACTTTTCTATAAAGGCTATGGTCCCTGATTTTTTTCATTTATATATGATTAATATAATATATTCGAATCAGACAGGAAGTAGGCATTAAAAGGCAGAATCCAGTATCAGTCCAGTGTCTAGTGTGCAATTGTGTATGGTGGAGGAAGAGCCATGTGGAAATCAATTAAACCCATTGTGGAGGAAACACAAGAAATAAGTCTAGAAAAAATCAACTTAAAGATAAAACTGGAAGTCAACAATAAAGCTGAATGAGAGGAAAAACAAAACATTAAACTATGACACTGATTATCTGTTTTGCTGCTACAATATTTGAACGTATGGCTCTATTATTGATTTGGGATATAGTCTCAGTGTCCATTACTATAACAAAATCCATATGTAATGGTCCATGAGGCTTCAGAGAGAATTAAACATGTGAATGAAGTGTGAGTTAGATGAAGGGCGGAAAAATAAGGATGTGTCATTCATAAATGCGGCGGCTCTGAGAACCGATGAATAGCTGACTCCTGTCAGTGAAAAACAATTTATTTAAAGATTTAATTTAAATATTAGATAGTAACAAAAAAATGTAATTAACAAAAAATGCATAAAAATAAATCTTTTATGAAAACATGGAATAAAATAAAAAATTGCTTATTAATGGCTAAAATAGGCTAAAATCGAAGCTCTGATTGTTAGTAAATGAGCTATTTGGGAACAAAAAGAGCTGGATCTTTTTATAGAGCCGGACTTCCCACCACATTATCACTACAGAGTGGTTTAGAGCAGGCATTTTTGCCTGAAATATCAATACAAGTAGGCTACAAGTGTGTTAATGAGAGCTATGCACAACTTTAAGCAAGTTCTTGTTTTTTTAGCATGTTTTACAACTAAGGAACAGATGCAGATGTGGAATCCAGCCTTCATTAAAACAACTGAGATCGTCCTCCTGTTTCATATAAAAATGTCTGCACAAGACCTGTGTTGATCCTTGGGTCCCATAGGGAAAGGCCTCGAAAGCCAAGAAGACAAAATCAGGTTATTACAGCTGTAATAGTAAAACAAAAAGTTAAAAAATTAAGGGTAACATAAGCGTCACAGTTTATAATTTAATTATAAACTTATTATAATTATAATTATAATTATTATAATTATAAATTAATTATGATTATTTAATTTTTAATTTAATTGTTTGTATCATCATTATTATTATTATTATTTGAAAAAAAAATCTGCTACAACAATAATTTCCCTCTTAAGAGGGATAAATAAAGTATTTTTCATTTTCATTTCATTTCATTTTCATAAGAATCACCCAAACACCAACTCTGCTGAGGAATAAAGCATACTAGCACTAGATAGCTTCACAACAACAACAGGCTAACACTGATTACAGTCTCAAAAACAAACATAGGTAAAGGAAAACCATCCAGCCGCTGCTTCAAAGTGGTGTTTAAACCCAAAAGGAGACACAACTGAGACATTAAACCCCCTCAACACAGCCCAGGACAACCTAACAGACTGTTAGCAGACTAGCATAATGAAAGGCTGCTGTACGTTACCATCTTAAGCTATCATGATATGGGGTTGTTTAAGAAACCTGAGCATTAATACGTAGCTGCAAAAACACAGTTTAATGTCTTCTAGCAGTTTTATAAGTTTATATGTCAACGCATACGGGGATATTTAAAATAACTGAGCCATTAGTTTCACCTGTTTTCTGCTGTGATAATGTAAAAAGAAGACATTTTGCTACTCATTGAAGCAAACTATTTGCTAGAATTACATTTCCTTTAATGATGACATTATTCGTTAATATTTGTTTTATAAAAAAACTGGTGGAGGAGCTTAGTTTACGTGTTGGGCAGAGGCACTGAAACTAAGCATCCAGCTGCCGTTTCCAGCTGTGCATCAGTTCAATCATCCAACCATGTAACCGCTGAGTAGAGAGGAGCTGGACTTTGTAAAGGTTTAATTTAGTTTTTTATGTTTTTATAGTTTTAATGTTTCTGTGTGTACAGATTCTAGCTAATCTAGTGATGGAGACTCTCCACCCTGAGCTAAGAAACGTGATCGCCCCCCGTCTGAAGGGAAAGTTGCAGCAGAAGCAGAGGAACTGGATGTTGGTGAGTTTCTGTCAGGCATGCTGCGTGAACACCAAGTCAAACATGTTTACACCACGTTTCTTCCTTAATATCTCTTGTCCAGATTTCCGATGCGGTGTACAAGCAGGTGTTGTCTCAGACCACCGGTCAGTATGAGGCGCTCGTGGAAGCCTGCGAGGCCCACCGGGTTTCATTAGACGCCAGACTGCGGACTGACATGGACCAGATTGTCACGTCAAAGGAACATATCAGCAGCAAGATAAAAGGTGTCAAATTCTGTCTTAAACCTATTTTAGCTCCTGTCTCTTTAAGGTCCGCTCCCCAAAGGTACGTTTACTCTGATTGGTCAGCTGGTTTGTCCAAAATAAGGGAGTTTTACACAGCAGCCTTTGTTTTGTTTCGTTTTCTGCTCTTAAGATGTTCCACTAGGCAGACATTATGCATATGTGCGTCCTTCTGATGCCATTTAAAAAAAGAGAAAAAGCCTAAAATGAGAGTTTTAATAAAGCAGCAGGGAGAATAATCTCCTGTAGTTTGGATTTGTTACTTTAGAAACAGTACAAAAAGTAAGATAAGATGCTAAAATTGTCAGAATAAAAAAAAAAGAAAGAATGCAATCTTTTTTTCATCTGAACTATTTATAGTGAAGAATTCAATTAATTTTAATTTATTTTTATTTGTATGGCACCAATTCATAGCAAAGTCATCTCAATGTTTGAGATGCCATTCTACTTTTAGAAGCTCCAGGAACCTCCAGTAAGCCTGCAGTCTGAGAGCAAAGTGAAAAAGAAACAGAAAACCTAAATAAACTTTATAGGAACCGATTTAAACATGCGTGCCCACAGTTTTTACCCTTAATGCGAAATGACCTCACTTCGTGCTCTGTGCATCACGTAACGTAATCTTCTCGACCTCGAGTGCACCCTCCATTGTTCCCCTACTGGTTGCCTCTGTGAGAAGTGGCTGAAGTCTCTCTGGTTCGGGAACATTTGGCACAGCAAGGCTCTGAGCAGATCAACAGTCGTCCATCTGTGACCGAACATCCCGCTGTATGACTCGTTTTACCATCCACTACTTTTGTTTTGTATTCAAAAAGCAGGAAGGCTGCTTTCTTTTTTTCTCTCTTTTTTTTTTTTGTTCCAAAGTTAAGTCAGGACAGGCTGCTCATTCTTCTCATGGAGCTGAAGTGGTAGAGCTGCATTCCAGCACTGTGTGGACTATTCTGACCTTATGGCACAGATAAGAGTCCAAAGCACGGGTCACTTGTTAGAAAAGTGTAAATAATATTACATAAGACAAATGCGGGAGTTTGACAGAGGTGATTGTAGTAAAAGCTGGTGAGAAAGTGTTTTTAACTTAATTATTAACCCCCCTATACACGTGGAGGTAAAATACACACCAGTCAGAAAAGTTGAGAGTGTGGAAAATACATGAAACACTGATTTCTTACATTTACTTTGACTTCTTTTCAACTTCATCCTGTGAATCCATGATATTTTACATTTCTTTATAACATAAAGTTAATTCATTTGTTCATTTAAATATGTTGCTGCCAATTTAATTCTGCAACATGTTTTAAAATATGATACGAGTGTGGAAATTTAAAGCTAGTAATTTCAAACAAGTTACAACAAAAGGCGATGAGTTTGAAGACAACGTTCTGCAAAGAAAGATTGATTCGGATATTTCTTCCTCTAAAGTATAACATCATTGGCCTGTAAAGGCAAAGGTGTCAGCCCAAGCTGGACAACTGTCATTTCCAGTCTCTCAGATGGTCTTGCCTCATCCTTTAGTGCTTGGGATAACAGCATGGGTGAGGGATTACTGCAAGAAAGAACAGAGTTAGATTCACAAATACCTGTTAAAACATTATGGTGAAAAGAAATCACCTTATGTCAATTTTATCTGGTGCAGAGGTGGCACCAAATTTTTTTTAGGGGTTCGGGGACGTATTGGATCCAAAGCTAGACTCTGTGATCAGATCAGATAGCAAAGCTGACACTTATGTAATAGCATCATGCATTGAAAAAAAAAAAAAAGACCATGCAAAACTACATACTGAGGAAGAGGAGGCTTGGGGGTACTGGACTGGTTGCATGCAGTCTTAGCTGGTCTAACATAGAGACCTTAAAGCAGCAAGTCCTATGTTGACCCTTTGATAATGTCCTCTTACGTTTCTCTGCTGAATCCGCCACGGTATGGTACGCATTCTGCACGGTCAGTGTGTTGATATCCAGTTGCTGGCGTGTGACCCGGTGCTGTGTAGAAGCTGTCACGTGATGCTTCAGGCTGGGACAAAAAGTTGTGACGTGCCGTTTCGTAGCTCAGGGTATGGACGGCTGCAGGAATATGTATTCTAAATGTGTCTCATAAAGACAAGTCAGAATGTCAGAGTTTTAGGCTAGAAAGTTATGTAGTGTTGCTTTAAGATGGGAAAAAAATTACACTTGAAACTTTTTATCACTCAGAATCCTCAATGCCAGGAGATCCTTTAGGTGTTGTGAGACTGAAATGCGACATTTTGGCAAAAATTGATGTAAATTAACTAAATTAAACTGCCAAGAAAAAAACTCCCAAAAATTCTTTGCTCATTCTGTGAAAGGAAAAAAAATGCATTCATCTTAAGAATCACTGCATGCATTTCCACCTCCCATTTTTTCTAATTAATTTAAAATCATTGCTCTGTTTTTTTTTTTTTTTTTCCCATTTTATGTTTTGCTGCTGGCCTGCAGCTCTAGTGTTGCCCAAAGCAGAGCAGCTCCTTCGGACCAGCATCCAGCCCTACATCAGCTCCATCCTGGAGGCCCTGATGGAGCCCACCAGCCGAGGTTTCTCTGAAGTCAGGGACGTGTTCTTCAAGGAGCTGGTGGAGATCAGCAAGAATTCACTTAACGGCGGGGGCAAAGAAAAACTGGGAGACGTGAGTCTCATTGTTTATGGGTTTAATGACACTAACAGAGATCATGAAATGGAATGTGTACGAGTCTTAAATTAGAAGCCAGGTCAGGGAGTGTCTCTGAAATGAGCTGCACTAACTGAACTACTACCATCGGCTCAATTTAAAAAATGTTTTTTTTTGTTTTCTGTTTTGGTATTAATTTTTCTTGAATGATCCTTGAATGTCCGGTCTCTCCCTTAGCAACTGGAGAGGCTGTCCATGCTGGCCTTCCACCCGGTGAAGATGCAGAGCTGTTACGAGAAGATGGAGGAGCTGAACCTGGAGGGGCTGCAGCAGAGGTTCGACGTTTCCAGCCCGTCTGTGTTCATCAGCAGGGCTCAGATCCTGATGAGGGAGGTGAGACGCAGCAGCTCTGTTCTTAGATAAGACAAACAAAAGTCTCACAACCGTCACCGCTCTTATAAACACTCCCTAGTTCCCAGTAACTCAATACAAATGAGCAACAGCAGGCCGCTCTGCATGTGGTAAAGCTGCTGCTTCCACCTGCTGGACAACAAGAGTACGACATCTTTAGAGATGATTTCAGCTGCGAATCAGGTTCTTGGTGCCGTGGAGTCGCTTTGTAAATACTTTTTGTCTTTATCTTAACAGCAAATGGACAATGCAGTGTACACATTTGAACAGCTGCTCCATCAGTCTTTAGAGGCTCAGGGGGAAGATGACATGTGCAAGACCATCCAGAGATGCCAGGACAGGGTTCTCAAGGTAAAACACAACCAGCAAAGTACTATTCATCCTTCAGATTACTTGCTAGGCTGAATGTGTATAATATTTCTGTTCTTCTGTCAGAAATATGATTATGACAGCAGCACGGTGCGTAAGAAGTTCTTCAGAGAGGCTTTGCTGCAGATAATCATCCCCTACATGCTGCAGCAGCTCTCACCGTCCTGCACACCTGTAAGTAACAATGAATTTGTATGATAAACTCTAACCAGAGCATGTTTGACAGCTAGGGTTTGCCTCCAAACTTGTGAGCATTTGAGCCAGGCAGAGCCCCTACAGAGATGTAAAGATGTACAGAGATTAAACAATCTGCAAATTTTGTCAAAACATTGTGGGACAATCTCAGAAAAATGTTCCTCAATGTAAAATTGAGAAGACTTTAAAGATCCCACCATCTACAATGTACAATATCATCAAAAGATTCAGAGAATCAAGAGGAATCTCTGTGCACATGGGACAAGGCCAGAGGGCAAAAGATTTTTGGACCCATAGGTATTGCTGTATTAAACACAGACATGATCCTCTACTGGAAATCCCTGCATGGACTCAGGAAGACTTCCAGAATTATCTGTCTGTGAACACAGTTCACCCTGAAATCCACACATGCAGGTTAAAGCTTCATCATGCAGAGAAGAAGTCAGATGTGAACGCAATTATTTTGGAAAGCATGGACAGCGTGTCCTGCAGACTGAAGAGGAGAGGGAGCATCCAGCATCTCTGATGGGATGGGGTTGCATCGGTGCCTATGGTGTGGGCAGCTTCCACATCTGTGAAGCTCCATCAATGCTGAAGGGCCACGGAGGTTTTAGAGCAGTGGGGGGGACTTTGGCCCTCATCTATGTTTCCCTGCTCCAACACGCCAGATTCAAATGAATGAGTCACTGTTCAGAACCTGAGGCTGCTGGATCCATTTGATTTGAATCAGGTGTGTTGAAGCAGGGAAACATCCAAAACCTGAAGGACTGCAGCCCTGGAGGACCAGGGTTCCTCACCACTGTATCGAGCAACATCTGCTCCCGTCTAGAAAGAGTCTCTTTCAGGGAAGGCCTTGCAGATTTCAGCAAGACGATGCAGGACCACATACTGCATCCATCACACCAGCATGGCTTCACAGGAGAACTGGCCTGCCGGTAGTCCAGACCTGCAGCCAATAGAAAACATCTGGAGCCTCATGATGAAGGTCCAGGACTGTAGAGCAGCTAGAATCCTGCATCAACTGGTCTCCCCACTTCCCAGATGTTTACAGATGTTAAAAGAAGAGGGATGCTACACAATGCTGAACATCACCCTGGAACTACTCTGAATCTTTCGCTGTATCATACACTGGTGATCAGACTGGTGAACCTGAGAGAGGCTCTGCCTCTCTGACATGCTCCTTTTATACCCAGTCATATTACTGACATATCACCAATTAACCTAATTAGTCCTTCAGCTGTTTTTGATCGGTCCCAATTTCTTTAGAGACTTTTGTTGCCCCTGTTCCAGCTTTTATAGATGTGTTGCTGCCCTCAAATTCAAAATGAGCTCATATTTTCCATGAAATGGTAAAATGTCTCAGTTTCAACATGTGATATGTTGTTTATGGTCTATTGGGAATCAAATATGGGTTGATGAGATCCGTAAATCATTGGGTTCTGTTTTTATTTATATTTCATACAGCATCCTGACTTGTTTGGGATCGGGGTTATAATTGCCAGCCATGATTGTCCTGATTGGGTTCAAAACAATTGATCCATCACAGTTTTGGTTGCATATCTGAATCCTGAGAGGTTTGCGACTCTTTTCCCAGGAGCTGCCTCGCTTCAAGGAGCTCATCTTCGAGGACTTCTCCCGTTTTCTCCTGGTGGAAAATATGTACGAAGAGGTGGTCCTGCACTCTGTCACCAAAGACATAATGATGGGTAAGAGCAAGAGATCCCTAGAACTAGCAGTTGTTTCCATGGCGATAGATTATCTGGTGCACCTGCAAACATTAATGTTTGATTCTTGTTTTGTCCAGCTGTGAAGGAGGCAGCTGTGCAGAGGAGACACAATCTCTACCGGGACAGCATCGTCCTGAACACCAGCGATCCCAACTTGCATCTGCTTGAGGAAACGCCCGCGGTGGACTGGGCCTCCAAATTTGGGGGCGATGAATCAGAGGGTGGTTTTAGAGATGAAGCTGAAGTGAGGGGATCCGGGAGAAGACGCAAGCAGGTGGTGTCCATGATACAGCTGGACGGGTTGCCCTTTCCCTACGAGTCTTGCCTGGAAGTCCCCGGGGTGGAGCTTATTCCTGAGGAGGACGGCGAGGTTTGCGAGGGCAAAGAGGAAGACCAAGAGGAGGAAGAGGAGAATCCCAAGTCTCCTGATAGTGTGAATGAAATCCGGGACTTGATTAACCCGGTGGTGGAGATGGTGGTGCCGGTGCCGGAGGAGGAACTGAGCGCGATGACAAACGGGACAGAATCAGCCACTGGCACCGTCACCGCGGAGGACGGGTGGGAGGAGCAAGTCACTCACGTCACCACCGTCGTGGAGGACGTCCCCGGGAAATCACCGCGAGACAAGACGTCCCCGGAGTCAATCCTGAAGGAGCTGGTAGGAAACAAGAACCAGGAAGCTGAGGAGGAGCGTCAGGAGGAGCGTCAGGAGGAGGCGGCCATCCGGAAAGCCATCGAGGAGATGGAGATGGTGGTGCAGGAAGAGGAGGAGAGTGAGCGGATGGCGGAGGCCTCTGCAGCAGAATCCGACTGCGAGTTACCCACGCTGGCTGCAGACTCTGGCTCTTATCACGACAGCGGCTTCCAGTCGCCGACCAACGAGGGGCTGATTGAGGGTGAGCCTCAGCCGATCACAAACGGCCTGAATGGAGAGGACAAAATGGTGGATCCCGTTGAAGTCGAGGTGGTTTTAGCGTAGGAATACAGAACACTCTCACATCGTATTTAACGCGAGAGAAAAGTTTATTTAAGGGATTAAACAAGTTTTTTAAATCTGTTGTTCAGTGATTGCTTCATGTTTATATCAACAGTAAACCCACATCAGGTTTAGGCTCCATTGAAATCTTTTTTTTTTTTGTATATTCAGGTGTTTACGACTCGTCTACGTCAGCTTTGTAACAAGTAAGGAAGTCAGACTCTGTTCCTCTCACATTTATGTTAAAACTGTTAGAAACACTGTATTTCAGTTCCACCATCTGGACAGCAGGGGGCGCTGGAGGGAAACTTTACTTTTTTCCCCCTGTGTTTATTTTTATAGTCAAATTCTCAATCTCTGCTATTTGTGTGACATAAAAAAAAGTAATTTGCTGACTTTGTAAGCATTTGTCTTATTTACAAGTGGCCTCTATGTTTCAACAGTCTGGGAATGATTCGTTCATCTTTGTAAAGGCTCTTTATGGTTTGTTTTTTATCTGTTAGCAGAAATAATCAAAAACCTTTAAAGAGTATGGGAGGGTTTTGTTGTGTTCATCATTACATGGTAGAGTTTGTTAGTTTTACAGCTTACATCCTATTACTTCAGCTTCATTGTAAGTATATTGAATCAAATATTACAATGTCTATTTATACCATTTTTTTTTAATCTTTATCTTTATATTTCTCCTCTCCAAGTCACAGATTTGCATCCGTGTTCATGTTGAGGGGCAATAAATTATGAAAGGGAGAATAAATATGAAGCTTTAATTTCTGAATTACATCAGTTTGAAGAGTTCATCTTAACTGTACAATGGTTTTGCAAATTTTTTTTGTAGTTTAAAAAGATAAATTGGAGAAAAAGTCATTTTAGTTAATGTACACCATGTGTTTTGTTTAGGAAATCATGAGAGAAGTAAAAGAGATTGAAATTTGAGGTTGTATATAAGCATATTTGTATTAAATGCAGGCCCAGTTCTACTTCTTTTTGTGTAAATTAAGTAATTTAATTACCACACGTTTTGTTATTAGCAGTAATCAGGCTGTCGGGTGAGTTATATACATATTTGGATCTCGTTAAATGCTGAGAGAAGTTGTATTTCCTTCGTAAATCTGTCATATCTGACACTTATTTCCAAAGGAACGCCTCCTTGTCCCGTTAATTTATTTTACAACCTGTGTGGTGAGTACCTTCCAGGTGTTAACAGCTTTCCTTTTTGTATGTGTAAACTTTGTCTTCTCGAAATATGTTGAAATGAATGAATAAAAAGAGTTCATCAGCTTTATTCTTCCTTTTTTTTAAAAAAAATCAGTAAAATCAGGTCACGTGATCAGACGATTGTAGTGTAAGTGTTCGGTTTCTGAAGAAACATAGAAATGTAAAAATCTTTTTGTTCCTCAGTTTATGGTTACTCGCAGGACCTTCCTGTGATGCACACGTGAGAATGACTCGTCAGTTTGTAAATCCTGAAGAGTTTATGAGTCAGTCAGTTCCTCAAACCACCACCTCTCTGAATTTCTGTTGCATGTGCAGAGAAACATTCACATTTCACTCCAAAACACATCAATAAAAACATACAGCAACGTTAAAACTCACTCTTCAGTTATGCGTCATGTTGACATTATTTAGAGGCAACAAACTTTTTAAATGAACTAAAAGGCATCGTGAGCTGAACGATTCACAGTGTCCTCTTCTCTTTCTGTGAATCCTGTACGTTTGCTGTTGGACTAAACAAAAAGAGAAGAGAAAGCCAACAGCAGCGTATTCCCAGGAGATCAAAACACCTTTGTTTTTTAATACACACGTTTCAGAAAGTTGAGCAAAACATGATTCCACTCTCCTGTCCCGATCCAACGGAGGAAAACACCAACCGGTCAAACGGTTTTCCGTTTAGCGCGATCCGTGTTCAGCCCGTACAGTCACATCTGATCCAGGAGAGGAAAGGAGACGAAATAACCGAGGACGGAGCCCACGATGACCCCCAGAAAGATCCATGTGTTGTAAGACATGACGCACAGCATCAGCATGTAGCCCAGAGACACCTGCAGAATGTGGAGGACCGTCTGGATGACATGCAGCAGCCAGCTGGAGAGGACGGGGAGAGGAGTTATTCATAGATAAAACACCTGATTCAGGTAAATACTGCAGACATAGACTTGTTTATAAAATCAATCTCTTCTACTTAAATGCCAATATTAGCATTTGATGAGGAACCATAAAGAGACCCTGACCTGTTCCTGGTGCTTGGAGTTGGAGGCGGCGTCTCCACGGGGGTCAGGGAGGACTCGGAGGGGCTGCTCTCCAGCACAGAGCAGCTCTCGCTGCGGCTGGACGGGGGGGCGGCGTACGGGGACGGAGGCTGGGCCAGCTTGGAGCTGCTCCCCAGCCACACCCTCCACACTTTGAGCACTTCATAAAAGACCGTCAGCAGCAGGACGACAAACACCGACAGCACCATCCCTGGAAACGCAGAAACCAGCAGGGAAACCATCAACACGCACCCAGACCCGAGTAACTGCAACAGACTGCAGCTCTTCTTAACTAATAATAAAAACCAGTAATACCAGCTGGAGATTTAACAGATCTTTGCATAGGTTCATGTGGACATCCTTCATCAAAGTTAACTGGCTTTGCTGTATTAACAATAACATTTCCTCATCCAATACAGAAAAAGGAGAATTTTCAAATAAACAAACCTGTAGGAACCTTATAATCCTGATATATTAGAAGGCTATAATGTATCAGGTGTAAAAGTAAAGAAAAAACATTTACAGTAATTAAAGACTTCTTAAGGTTAACCATATCATACACAAATAACAGCCCTTGTATGATTAGTCATTAATGGATATGTTTGAACCTGCTGGGTGTGAAGGCTCATCAGTCTACAGTTATTTCAACATCCTTTTGAAGGCAACGCCCACACAAACATACAGTCATGTGAATTATCCTCTCACAGTTTTAAAGTTGATTTTGTCCTTGTTTTCTTGAGGAGCTGCAGAGAGGCTGTTGCTGAAGATGAATGAACCACGTTCCAAAATAGAAATTGACTTCAGATGAAAGCGACATTTAATAATAAAAAAATAAATAAAAATGAAGCAGTATGAAAAAAATTAACCACACTTTTTTTGCTTCCATCTAAATCAGGAGGATTAGCTAGCACCACGTGCTGCGGATCAAACACATCGTCAGTGTTGGTAGCTCTATAAACAGCAGAAGTTTTGGTGCATTTAGGTGGGTTAACACTATGCCTAGGAGGAAAGACATCAACAACAATAGCTCCTGTTCGTCAGTGTGAGAAGGGTTTTAAGGCCAAACTATTTGGAAAAGATTATTTTCAAGTGGAAAACATTTTAAAAAGCTGGACGTCACAGCTAATTTACCTCAAGGTCAGACGATGTTGTGCTCAGAGAAACTGCAGAAAACCCCAAACATGTCAGACTCTACAGAGCTCAGTCAGCATGTTAGGTGTTAGAGTTCACGACAGAACAATTACGTGTTCGAGGCTTATTTGGAAAGGTTGCAGGAGAATGTGGCTCCACTCAGAAAGAGCTCAGGTTTACAAGGCTGCAGCTAAATAAATGACCAGACTTCCAGAGAAACGCCAGGGTGTGTAAACCTTTGAGCACAACTGTATAAATCTGAGAGGGACCGATCAGCACATACTGGGAGACTTTTCAACCCTTCATAAAATAACGCTGTCGGTGTTGGACTGCAACACATTACTGCCATTACCTTTTACTTTCAACAGGAACTAGGAGGCTTTATGTTTCTCATAACACATACTCTCACACGGAAATGTCAGAATCCCTATTATCAGACCAATCTGATGGGATCAGCTGTGCTCTAACAAACAGGGCCGGTTATATCACCTGACGACCAATAAGCTGCACACAGAAAGAAAGATGATAGAGAAGAAGAGGTGTACTTTCACCAGCTGTCACAGCCGACGATGCAGAGTGCTGATGATTGATGCTCCGCAGACATCACGTTTGTGCCAACAGCAAAATGCTTTTATTGAGGGATGAGGAAAAAACTGCACAGTAAGGGAGCAGGTGATGGTAAAGATGTCTGTTGCTTTCTGTGTGTGTGTGTGCGCGCGGGTGTGTGTTGTGCAAGTCTGCAATGTTTGCAGATGTAATAAAGTGAACTCATTAGTAAAAGAATCAGGCCAAACCGGTTGGACTTCAATGATTTGACATGAGGGAAAGCAAACAGTTACGTAGAAGCATCGGAAGTAATGCAACTAGTTTTAAAACTAATTGGTTTTTGTAGTCACCTTTATTTGTATGGCACATTTTATCACAGGCTGATCAAAGTGCTTCAAAGAATAAAACTGCAGTAAAATCTGTTATGGAGATAAAATTGACTCAAACAAAAGGTCATTCAGGGGCAGGGACTCCAAAGACTCAATCACATTTTGTTTTGTTTATATTTTTTAACTGGTTCTGGTCACACCTAGAAGAAACCGGTTGACAGACCACAGATTTCTAACTGGGGTATGAGTATGTAAAGATCAACTAAACAAGGTGGAGCTGTAGAAAATAAAGAAACGTATTGACCCGAAAAGCCTAAAACTCCTTGGTCAGGGTCTACTAGCTCTGTCTACAGTGAACAGCAGTTAAAATGTGGCTAAAGGTTCAGAGGTCGTCAGACCGGTTTCATGCGAGTGTGAATCCAGGCTTCCCACCTTTACAAAGGGACCCTTTTCTCACCTGTCCATAGGCAAAGGCATGTTTATTTGTATAACAAAACAATTCAAAGTGCTTTACATAAAACATTAAAAGCATGACAGATGGTGCAAAGAAAGCATGGTGCAAATGCATTATAAATAAAAAAAAACAAACAAATTGACTTGATGAAAACTAAGATAAAGTTACCGTGCAGGTTTCATGCATGAGAACAGAAATGTTTTTAACCTGGATTTAAAAGTTTCTACATTATGTTAAAGTTTAATCTCTACTGGCAGTTTGTTCCACTTGTTTGCAGCATAACAGCTAAAAACTGCTTCTCCATGTTTAGTCTGGACTCTGGTCTGGACTCTGGTCTGGACTCGCTGACCTGAGTCTTTGGATCTAAGAGCTCTTGCAGGTTTATATTCTCTGAACAT
>JAOXYM010000020.1:21514891-21529528 GCA_028567055.1 Leptatherina wallacei | reverse complement strand
TACTTCCAGCAGGATAATGCACCATGTCACAAAGCTCAGATCATCTCCAACATGATGATGAGTTCACTGTACTCCAATGGCCTCCACAGTCACCACATCTCAATCCAACTGACCCTTTTCTCAATTTATCCATACGTCACTCGCACATGCACCTAACTGCTTCCGGAGGGCGGAGAGCCCGGCTGTAAAGTCAACCAGGTTTTGTGTTTATCTTAACTGAGGAAATTAGAGCAATGCCGGACAGTTGTTGTGTGTTTGACTGTTGTAATTGTCAAGGCAAGAGGGCACACGAACGGGGAATACGTTTTCCCCGGTTTCCCATTAACAAACACCAGCGAGCAGCCTGGATTTGTGCGATAGGCCGTGCAAAATGGAAGGTGATGCCCTGGCACCAGGTACGCAGTGCATACTTTATCTCTGCTTGGCTGTTGGATGAAACCAAAGACATGGCGTATTGCCCATCTTTGAACATGAAGGGGAAGTTGAGAGACAGCAGCCAGAGTAGGAGGCTGCATGAGTCCATCGCTATGAAATGACCAAGGTCTGCACCGGCGCCACCATGTTTACTGCGTTTTAGTGAAAGCATCACTGACCCACTTATTCAATAAATGTATCAACTCTACAATTGAATGAATTGGCAATCATTAGCTGCGTTTAAATGGACAAATATTATATATATTCCATTTAAATCAATCTGATCAGAGATTCCAGCTGACATGTTTATATGGTGGCAAGATAAAGTGATCCGATCCACTGGATTATGATCCTATTAGATCTTTCTGTCATGTAAACACCCTTGTTTACATGGCGGAAAGATCTAATAGGATCATAATGTGAGATTATAGTCATTCAGTGTCGGAAACACCAATGAAGGATCTCCGAAATCCACTTTTAGACGGACAGTGCTACGTCTGTCCCCCTGATTCACAGCATCCTGATCTTCTCCGTCGGCAAGGTCGGCTGGTTTAGCAGCCAAAATCGCGACTAAAGTTGCTTTAGACGGCCTCTTAAGCAGATTAGAAGAATTTTTGTCAATCAATACTAATTCCTCAGCATCTTCTGATCCGCCTCTTTATGTTGAAACATGATTCTTACTGATCGGGTGTGGAACGGCATGCAAAAAGCCTCTTTTGCCCGTCAGATGTAGTTGCGCCAACAGAGTATAAATTATGAAAATAGGCCACGAAGCACCTTAGTGATGCTTTCATGTCAGTATGGAATGAAATCTCTCAGGAATGTTTTTAGCACCTTGTTGAATCTATGCCATGAAGAATGAAGGCAGTTCAGAAGGTAAAATGGTCCAACCAGGTACGAGCAAGTGGGATAAAAATCCTGTTAAGTGTATGGGAGCAAACAGCTGCAACGACACTGACGTCATTCACCTGCACCATAGGATCAATCAGCCGGGACTCGGAGCTTCTGCTCTATTTCCATTTGCAGGTGCGATGACGCTCAGAGCATCACTCTCATGAAAGAAGAAATAAAAACCCAGGACAGGCTACAAGATCCGAAACTTAGGAGTTCTGTGTTCGACTCCTGTTTCTGTGGCATTAGAAAAAGAATTTAAATTACGCCGTTTCGGACAAATATCTATTCAGTACATCTCTTCCCCCAACTAGAGGACTTACTGTCCCACAGAAGGACACTTTGTTCTCCCTGCTGGTGTGGACATGCGACTGACAGAGGAATGCACTGTGTGTTTGAGTGTGTGTTATTCAGTCAGCGGGCCAGCTCTCTGTCTCCCTTCCCCAGTAATTCACCACCTGTCCAGGCATGAGTATCTCTCACCAGCTGCACACTGATAAGCACCTAAAAGGGTCCCGTTGAGTCCGAGGCTTACGGTTCTGTCCCCAATGTGCATACAAACATCAATCTTGTGCTTTGTTTAAATTAAATTAGCAGCTTAGATCCTCTTAAATGATCTATCATACAAAAATATAATAAAATATACCTTTATATGAACTGAGTTAGTCTTTTTAGGTTAAGATAACAGCTAGCCAGAAAGAGTAACCAGGCAACGCTTGAGAAAACTACATATCTGTTTGCCTGGTGAAGGTCAAAGTTACCAACTGGGAGATTAGTGTTTCTGCTGCAAACACTGCTGGAGGGTTTTTTTTATCCGTTTTTTAAAGCTTTGGCCGAAACTTGAGCTCATACAGAGGATTTGTGAAGTTTTCAGGTGCAAAAAAGTCTTGAGCCAGTCCTCTTGTCTTGAATGAATACCTCTTGAACAAAAAGACGTATTATGGACTACTGTGGTTTTTTACTTATGTAAATGTTAGTGTGCTGTGATTGATGTGCCTTCCAGCAGCTCATCAGAGATTGGCTCATATAAGACAGCTTCCCTATAAAGACCTGAGCTCACTTCCCTGTCCTCCCAACCAGCCACACCCTGTCTACACCTCAGCAGTTTGCAGTGATTTTTATGTATGGTCATCGTGGAGTTTGTAGGGATAGGCTGCCCATTTCTTACCGTTCCCTTTTCTCCTGTTTTTGTCCCACTAGGGAAGTAAGTTGTTAGGTATATACCAATTCTTTCTTCTTCTTCTTCTTTTTTTTTAGGTAGATTTGTTTTGCTATTTTGGCCCCGGCCCACCCTGATGTAAGCCAACTCCAAATAGACTTCTGTGATTACAAATCTAATCTTTGTAAATAAAAGCATTGTTTCATGTTGATAATGCCTCTGTGGCTGACTGAAACTCAGGACAATGAGTGATTTTCATGTTGTGCCTTGATCACCTTTAGACAGGGCACAACAGAGGGTTCAGGCCTTGTTGAAGAACATGCGGTCATCATAACAAATACTGACTTTAAAGGCAATCAGGAACTCAGATTTTGCCATATATACCTGTATCAATTTATGATTGAACACATATTTCCTGTTGAGGATTTGGCTCAAAACTTCTGCACAGAATTGTACATGTACTCATGTAGTCAATGTCAACTAACACAGTATCACAGTACTCTCAAGCGATCCAGTGGCTGTATTCTGCACCGTCACCAGTTTCTCTTTTATGCTAAAATAGTAATATTAATAAATAAAAAACATCTTTACACACAAACTAATGTTCAGTTCTGGCTTATACTAACAGGAACATTGATTTAACTGTAAGTATCTATAATAATCATTACATTATCTATAGTTTCTGCATTGGACTGACTTATACTGAAGCTTTACGCCTTTATTTTTTTCTTTCTACTTAAGGCAAAGTATTTATTATACTTCTTAAACCATTTCTAAGCCTATATAAAACCCAAAATGAGGAGTAATATATGTACTTTTTGTGTCATATATCAAACAGACCCTTTAAATCTACCTTAAAGTGTCAGCAAGCAGTAACGAATTACTTCATTATCTCCAGTAAGCACAGTATGTAATGTGGGTCATAGCAGAACCAACACGGTAAGCTCCTTAAAGTTAATGTCACACTTTCCACACACTGATTAATTCAATATCAAGTGCTCATAAAGTAATATTATATATGTTCATTAAGGTTTTTTGTTTCTTAACACGTAAGCTAAACATCACAGAGTAAAGTACTAACAGAAAACTTACAGACATCATGGTGGACTTGCTGACTGTACGATAATACCAGTTTCACATCGCAGTTCTCATCACGACTCTGTCAGGAGTTCAGCTGTGCTGTCAAGAAAGAGCCATTGCTTCATCAAAATACCGCAGCAACAGCTACCGACTGACCCAGCTACACAAGTCAGCGGAACTGTAGCTAAAGTTCCCTCGTGACTTCAGACACCGAGCAGAGGCTGACGGGTAATGTAGTCTGTTTGTTCAGTAGCGAAAGCCGTTCAAGGCGTGCGGGAAACTAAACGTTTCCGTCGATATTGGATGAAGTTACACATTTTTCTCAGACAGACAACGTTAGCCGAGGACAGACACGAGCCATTGTTTATTCCGAATGGCCATTTTTTTAATGTTTACGTCATAACACGTGACCGACGGAGATAGCCGAGCGCGGTCGTTCAATTTCGGCTTTTGTTAACTACAACTACTGAGGGGAACAACCAGATAAATACTTACAGGAAAAAAATTTATTCTTATTAATTTAATAGAAAATCAATAGATAATTAGGGTAAGATAGTTTTTGTCAAAATGAATATTTTCATTTTCTTTTTGTTTATGTTGTGGTGGCATATTTATTTTTGTTGACTAGGGGCCTACAGGATAATATTGAACATATTTTGATACAGGGATTTCCTTTTAAGGGGGGTAAGTATGTAACATTAATTTCCCCCCAATTTTGGTAACATCAATGTGATAGATAAACATTGATTTACACATCTTCTATACATTTCATGTATTACGGTGGTATTTTTCCTGGACGGAAGGATACAAGTTCACTTACAAGCACAAAGCTGGCACAATATAATTTTATTATCATATTTTACAGTACAACTTTGATTCTGCACTGTAACTTAAAACATTACATGTATTGGTTGAGGTGCTACTATCAGTATATGCATACTACACCTGTAAACAGTTTCAAGTAGAAAAATACAAATCAAGACACCACTCATCAGTATGTGAAGGGAAAAGACTGAAGGGAAAAGAACAGAACACTGAGGCTCCATAAAGCTATAGTACCTGTTGGTAAAGAAAACAACTGAATGAGGACAGAAAAAAAAAAGGCAACGTGAAATAACTTCAGGGAGCCGCTGCAGCAGCAGCAGCACTCGTGGAAATAAGAGGAATTGCACATTATTTTCTAAAACAAGAATACAAAAAGTTTTACAGATCTAAGGTCCAGTGTCTCACTGTTTTTAATAGAAGCTACATCTGTGTACATCAAGTGCACTTGGCACAGTCCGGTAAAGACGAAACAGGAGGAGCACATCCGGATGTGCTCTAGAGAAACGGGTCCATAACAGGCTCATGCAAGAGGTGTCAGGAATCCAGGTCGTTTAAGGCATGTCGTCACATTAAAAGGAGTGACACAGCATTGTTAATAGGGCGGCTAAGCGGTCTGCCTGTGGAAAATCACATTAAAATGGAACAAAAAGAAAATCCTGAAACATGTGGCAACATATGAAGCCTTCCCCTGTGATCATTTATCTGTTTGTGCGTCTAATTTGACGTTTTTTACGGTGGATTTTTATCGATTTATACATGAAAAACTAACACACGTGAACAGTAGTGAGAACGTTGAGTAAAGCAGGTGTGCTTGAGATTCTCAGTGGCATTACTTTTCCACACACGAGGGGACAACACATGCTTTTATGAACACAGCAGGCCTTGGTGATGTGGCAGAAATCATCACAACATAAAAAAAGGTCATTTTGGTCATCGACGACACGATATAACAAATGTAAAAATCTGATAAAATATAATCAGACAGCAAATTCTTATGAATAAACTCTGTGCATAACAAAAACTTTAGTAATATTTTTTGTTTATAAATAACAGAAGTTTGCAGAGACAATGTGCTCTCATGGTGGTTACTGTGGTTTTACCCAGCTGTGGTACACAGGCGAAGAGAAAAAGATTTTAAAAAAATGTATCCAGCCGATATGTAAACACATATACTGAATCAGGAGATCTGAAATTAAGTTGGAGTAAAAAAAACACTTCCCATGCATGTCATACATGCACACCCATGCAGCAGATGTCTGCTCAAAATCCACAACCTCAACCTGTCAAAAAGTGCCCTGCTGTGCACGTTTGTCACCATCTGCACCGATCTCACTCATGTGACCAGACTTAAATTTAAGGCAACAGAAATGACAAAAAACTGAAACCTCTCAATTTCATTCAGAGACTCAAAATAAAACAAATCACGACAGCAAAGAACTTAATTTGATGTTAATCTCTGGTGCACGACAGTGACAGGGATCAGTCTGAATGATTGATAACTGGCGAGATGCTTGTATCAGCTCTCGCCACAGGAGGGCGCTGCTCGGCTGCAGATAAATGACCCTGTGAATACAGTAGTAACGATGGAAAACCAGCCATCCATTCAGTTTCTATACCTGCTTATTCCAATGCAGGGTTACTGGGGAGCTGGAGCCTAACCCAGCTGCCACCAACTGATGCCAAACCTAAAACCAGCACAAGGTGGTGGCATAGAGGAAAATATATCCAGATATATTAAATGCAGTTTGTTCACAAAAAAAAACAAAAAAAAAACATTGTGAACTGTTTTCAATTGTTCACACAAATATTTTGCTCTTAAAAAAACATGAAATGAAAAAAAAAGGTGGTTTAAGTGTTTAAATCGTGAATGCAAAATTAAAAATAACTTGTGATGCAATGCAAGTGAATCCTCCGCAAAGGAGTTCACTTTAAAGATTCTTCCCTTCTCCGTTCAGTTTGGTTGATTTTTGCACCGCCTTGCTATCAGACAGAAAAATGGACGAACGGTCACATGGCTCCACTGAGGACAGCTGAGACACGAAAACACGACTAAGGGCCCAGACTGAAAGATTTGGTCAGAAGCAATCGGAGGCTAAAATGATCTTAAAGGCATCACAGATGCAACAATTTGTTGAAAGGAAAACAGAACCGCGGAAAAAGTTTTGCTTATTCCAATAATCGAATATGTCCGACGAACATCATAAATGCTGTGTGATGACCCCCCCCCCAACAGTCCTTTTTAGGCACAGTGATGTTCACCCGATCTGTCTGACGTTACCTGGTGGGACATGAGGCGAAATTAAAATTCTTATAACGATAAGAAATAATCCCTTTTTAGAGTTCTCATTCATCCTTTTTTCATCCGGCGCGTCTCTGTGTGGATGGTTGGAGAGGAGCGTCACCGTCTCTTTGTTCTCTACTGTCCGCTGTTAAAACTCGAGTTCACGCTGCTGCAGCTTTCCTCGTAAGTGGGTGGAGGCTCTGTAACACACGAAGGCAGAGAGGTCAGCAACAGAGTCCCGAAGTCGATATGTTGCATTTGAAAATGTTCATATTAACCAAAAACTAAATTAGCTAATCGTGTGTAACTCTCTGGTTCAGCGGAGATCTGACGATGAAAAGTCGGAGCACCAACCGTGGGGGTAGTCGCAGCTGCTGTACTCTGGAGGGAGAATGAGCGAACAGGAAGTGGGGACTGGAGTCACGTTTCCCTCGGTGAAGAAAGGTATGGTGGCTCCGGTGGAAACGCAGAACAGCGGAGCGGACGCGTCGGGTCGTCTGTGACCGGGAGGCAGCGCCGCTCCCGGGGCGTGGCTGAAAGCGCTGGGGGACATGGTGACCGGCTGCCCCGTGGGGTCCTGCTGAGAGTGACTTTTGGTGGGAATCTCCTCGCTAGCGATCCCTCCCGCGCACAGCTGGTCCTCTGGCTCGTCCTCCGCCGGCGGGGCGCTGGGCGTCACCCCTGCGGCACAGGGTGCCACCGGACTGGTGGGTACGGGCCTCGAGGGAGACAAGTTCAAAGCGAGGTTACCGATGTAGATGGGCAGAGTGACCACGGCTTCTGGGGATTTTAGCGACACCTGCAACGGATCACAAACAAAGACTCGTTACTCGTGGTCTCGTTCGGCTTAGGCATGTCGCATTCGGATTTTAAAGAAGTCAAAAACTCATGTTTGCTGCTCGTATTACTGCACTTTTCTTTACTTTGCTACTGTTTGCAGATAAATCCCTTTTAGGTTTGTCAGATTTATGTTATTATCTTAATTTTCGCATGTACTTGCTGCAAAGTGGTGCAGTTTAAACTGACACTTAAGGTGCCACCCCCCCCCCCAAAAAAAAAAAAGTTAAATTATTCTTCAAGTGATGAGTCAGTATCTTGAAGAATGCCGTAAATAATCACAATAATACTATGATAAAATAACAGAGTACTCTAGTGTGACTTTATGAGTGTATATCATCAATAATTCAGTAGTTTCAATCAATACTGTACAGAAGGATGTTCTTTTCCACTACATGCTGATACCTCAAAAAATAATCCACAAGCAGCTGGAAATGCACACAGAGTATCAGTGTTTTATAACAACATCTATCAATTTATAGTCCTACAAAGGTATGAAAAATGTTCTAAGATAACACACAACACACACACACACACACACACACACACACACACGGACCTGGATGAAATATTCAATGTCTATGAGGCTGCAGCCAGTAAGTGCTGACTGAGGAAGAGGAGGGACGATGATCTGCTCCCTCCACTCGGCGTGTTTTCCTGCCTTCACCCCGGCTCCCTCCACCTCCGCGATGGTCCGCAGGTCAAAGACAGGCCGCTTGGTTTTATAGGTCACTTTCTGATGCGACAAACATGCAGACATTAAAATACGTGACGGCCATCTGCGACCACTTCCTAAACTCCCAATAAGAAGCTGGCCAGAAGAAATATTCCTGTATGTGGTACCTGTATGAGACTGGCCAGCACACACCCCGTATCCTTCCCCGACTTGTTGTGGATCTCAGTGGCTAATTTAATGACCTGACCGGGGACGTATCCCCTCAGGTCACTACGGGTTTTCAGCATCAGGGTTCCCGTCTTCACCAGGAGGTAGCTGAACTTCTTAGTGGTCACAGCGTAACTCTGATGCTGCAGGGACAGAGTCACAGGATAAATGTTTGTGTTGTTCGTAGTTTGATTAATGCTGCAAAGATGAGAAAAACATTTACTCTTCCTCCCCCGTCATTTATCATTTCCCTGTGTGACGCTGCACAAACACGACAGAAAGGACGAAAGGCGAGCATCACTGCGAGCCAAACACCTACTTCAATGTCGGGCACCTCGTTGAGGTTGAGAATGTTGAGCATGTAGAAGGGCCTCTGGATTTTGTAGTCCTTAGAAAAACGAGGCGTGTCTATGGCCGCCCTCACGCGGTAAACAATCTTCCCGAAGGGTCCCTCAAAAGAAGTGGGAACAGCAGCTGCAGAGTGGGTTGGGATAAAAGACAGAGAATGGGACAAACGTCAGTCAGACTTTAGGGAAAGTTTCTGTAATTTAAGCTGTGAATCAGGATGCAGTAGCACAAGACGTAGCGTTGCACAAACACAGATCCAGCCGTTGCAGACCCGCCTCTCATTCTAACTGTTCAGGTATAAAAACTTCAGACATGGAACAAATAAAAGAGCAGCAAACTGCAACGTTCATGTCATAAAAATACAGGATCCATCTGTTAGCAATGCATCTGTTAGCAACTAGCTTAGCAGCACAGAGGTGGAAATGTTAGCTTGTTGCTCCCTTTCTACTAAAATATTGTTAACTGCTGAAGCTCTCAGCAGGTTTAAATACTTTTCTATTTGCCGCTTTTTAAGAAAACAACTCCTAATTAACTTTATTTCTTGCATTTCATCGTATCTTCTCTTTAGGATTTTGTTTTGTCGTTTATTATTTTGTCATTTCATTTATTCTAAAGTTTGTTCGTCATAGTTCTTAATGCTTCTTCTTCTTACCTCGCTGTAATGCTTCTATAAAGCACCTGGAAATATCCTGTACATGAAATGTGTTATATAAATAAACTTCCCTTGCCTTAAATACACCGGCATTCACTGCATATGTTCAAAAGAAGAACAAAACATTTACTGAACACAGTGAGATGCCCTGGTTAACTTTAAACTGAGGCCAATAAAACCATCAGACCCATTGTAAACAAGGCAGTTTTACAGGGACTGTTTATTAAAAAAAAAAAAAAATTGCATCTAAATTAATTCAAATATTGTGTTTTATCAATTTAAATTGTAAAAAGCAGACCACTCATATTTTCTCCGTTCATCTCAGTGATTTCAAGCTGCTTTTTAAAAAAAGATGAAGATTTTAGCTTTTTTGGCCATCCTCTGTAAAAGGCCATAAACTGTTCCTTGAGATTAGTTTAGAAAAGTTGCCAAATCTATGTATCCAGATGGATTTTGGTACACCTCTTAGTTATTTCCTATGTTAGAAACATATTTACTTATCTGAATAAATATCCATGTGCTTCTACTGGTTTTTTATAATTCAGTAAAGCAAATAAAATGATCCAGTGGAGAAGGACATTCGTCAGTTTAAACCAAAGATCAGTGCCGTTATAAAATGCTGGAAGATAAAAGGGAAGTAAACTAAACTAGCGGTGCACCGATCGGCCTGAATTTTCCTTAATTTTGGGGGATCGATGATTAGCTCATCCTTATGTGAAATCTGCAGACCGAGTACAAGAAAAAAAGAGCAAAGATCTGCAATTTACAATTCATGCGAGGCCAAAACAAGTCGTGGTGGGGCTGCAAACTAAACATTAAATACAACATACCTCATTGGCCAACCTTTTCATTTATATTTGAGAACACTACCTCATGGTTTGTATGCTTTCAAGAGTATTGTTAAATGTTTTTCCAACAAAATAACATCGGAACATTGAAGCTGTCGGTCAAGATCGGCATCGGCAGCTCAGGTTTCTTAAAGATCGGTCATCGGTCAGAAAACTGCAATCGCTGCATCCAATAAATATCCATTTAAACCAGTATAATAAGTAAATAAAATCAAAGGTTATAGCAACCCCTCAAAACATAAAGGAGTTTAAGTCATTATGCCTTTAAGTTTACACCATAAAATACAAATAATACACTGTTAAAAAAAAGGATTTAAGTATATGTTCTATAGCAGGGGAGCACTGGGCTGAAAATGATCCTTATCCAAACAGACCCTATCAGATCTGTCACTGGATATAAAAAGACTTCCAGACTGATCCCTCCACATCTTGTCTTCAATGCAGGAGGACAATGTTTTCGTGACTCAAAGAAAGAACAGTGAAGAGGAGGAAACGAGGGGGAAAGGCTGGAGGGGAGGAAATTTAAGAATAGAGGGATAAAAATAACTATTTGGGGAGGAAGCAGCCAGACAGACAGTGGGAGAGATGCTCGGAGGAGGAGGAGGAAGAGAGGAAAAAACATGTCGGGTTTAAAACCTCTTCTGGTACTTTCATCCATACAAGCGATCTACACAGAAATATACTAACAGGTTTGGAAGAAGGTGATTAATGTGCTGTCAAAACATCAACTGAGCAACTGCGTCTCCTTCGGGATAATAAAGGGTTCCCCGTGTCTCTGATCCGCATTCAGATGTTAATTTCCAGGAGGATGGCGGCTGCTCCGGCTGCTGTCAATAACAATTAACAGGCAGAGATGGATTGTAGGCGTTTCACTGCAGACGGCTTGGCAGCTCAGACCCGTGTACCGAGAGGGAACAGACAAAAGCAGCCGGCCAACTTTCCCTGGAGACTCATAACAGCGGGACACTGAAAGTATCTAAGAAAAAGAACCCAAATAAAACCATATTCTGCACAATATAAACAAACTCTACATATATGATGAACATGGTGATCATTCCTACTTGATAGGTTCACGCTGCTAGCGTTTAGCTCACATGACTGCTACTAGTGCATGGTTGTAGGCTCATGTTTGGATGACACACATATAACTTCATATTTCAGAATATATAAACTCTGTATTACAAGTTCAATTATCAGGATCATCAAGCGCTGAGATATGCAGCCAAGCTCCTCTTCACATTAGGTGCCAACATGTCCTGAGTGACCTAATTATACATGGACAGCTGAAAGTAGGCACATTCACACCTGCCAATACAATGCAGCCCCCACATGTGTCCTATTGATAACCTGGTCTCACCTGCTCGGTATACAAACAAACCCAGTTAGCGGAGTAACACAAACATCAGACATCTACCAATGTTTCTACTATATTAATGTTGGGACTTGACTGATCCAAAGCATTTTACATTATACGGACCATAGTCCATAAAATCCCAACAACAAGCATTAGAATATTTAACATCTGTTTAGTGTTCCACTGACTTCACTTCTTTCATTGAACAACAAAGACATGAATGTTGAGTAAAATATTACTTATCCCACCACACCTCCGTACTCCATGGTTGAAAAGATCTTCAGTGCATGTGATCTTTTGATGCGATGTGATCCCATCACATGCACAGTGCACGTAGGGCGTGTGGCCTCAATAGCCCAGCGGTGTGCTGTCTGAATATTCAAGTTTGCTTGCATTCAATCTGCTTGTTTTAGCCAAGATTATGCTGCAATATATTTCCCTCAACTATATCCCTAATAAGGAAATAAACATTCAATTTAGTAGATCTCTGGTTAATTCCCAAATATTCCCATTAATTCCCATGGAAAGTTTCCAACTTTGAAAATTCATGGAATTTTGCAACCCTACCGAGGACCAAATCCATTCAGACTACTAAATAAAAGTGAACATATACCATAATATCCTAAATGTAGGACATTTAAGTGGAATCATTTAACGATAATTCCTTCATATCAAACTATTTATTGATAGAAAATCTAACAGTGGTGGGTATACCACAACGTAAAATGTCAATATCTCCATAACTTGTCATGTGTGAGGTCTTAGTCTGATAATGTCTAAATGTGATGATCAGTATGATGAAGATGACGATTTACATACAAGCGGCCATTGAACCAGAACATTTAGTGGTTACTTCATGGTTCAGACACTTCTGTTTTTTTCATAGTTAATCAACATGTTAGATAACATGTTTCGATAATAAATACTGAAACAATGATGATTAGAGAAAGTCGGATTAAGTTCATCCATTCATTTTAGGTACCGTCCTGTCCACTGGGATCAGATGACCCAGGATGGATGGGAGCACCAGGTCTGAACAGACTACATGAAAGTAAAAATGGACCTTTTTCCAAATCCAATTTGTACAAATGTTATATGTAGTTCCCTTAAAATCAATCTGAATTGCAGTTAACATCAGTTTCTATCCGGCTCTTATATGTTGTGGGAAAAATGAACCGAGTGTGCCTTGATGCACAATATCCACATGGAAGGTATGACCAGTTTGACCAGGGAAGCTGATTCAGGTAGAACCCAATGTAGCCATGACAACAGACAGTGGTGGAAATATGGATGTTTTTAAAAAAAAAAAAAGAAAGAAGAAGAAGCAAGAAATCTTGAAACGTGAGCACATTTCAACTTCAACCTGATGATGCAGACCATCTGTATCATTTGTAATCTCTTTAGGAACTTTATATAAATTAAGAATAGTTTATATTTGATCATATATTATTATTATTTTTTTCATTTCATATCTATTTTATTCTATTTATTCCAATATTTTATTTGATATTTTTACACATTGACCTGTGGAGAACAACTTAAAAATCTACTAAACATTTATAGATACAACAAGTTATCCCTCTGCCTTTTAGATTTAAACACTTTTTTGTTTCACATTTACCAATTTCATCCAGACGGGACCTTCTGGCAGGTCAGTTTTGGCCCCTGGACCGTATGTTTTACAACCCTGATCTATATCAATACCATAGTTTGAAGGCGGAGACTTGAAATGTGAAATTTGGACACAATCTGTCTGTTCCTGAATTCTGGAGATGAGCATGGTGAGATTTTACACTTCATAATGATGTCACATGTAACTTTTGACCTTTTAAATAGAAAAAAGTTGATCTATTTAGACATAAATATGGTAGGAATTCTTCAGTTAAGGCAAAAATTCATTAAAGTCAATATCTAACAATTTCATCGTTTGTATCGTGTTGTATTATTTTTAAATGTATTATTTATTCATCTTTTTCAGGCTTTTTGAGGTGCAGCTTGTGGAAGAGAATCAGATAATCAGACACTGACTGGTTCTTTATTTTATTTGAGAGGAAACAAGACCAGTGTGCAGGGACTAATCTAAAGAGAACAAGAGGGAAGACTGCCAGTATTAAATGTCCCGTTTGGAATGAAGCCATCTGCTTTTTCATCCAACCTGTAAGTGTCCTTGTTCTCTGGTGTCTGAACCAATGCTGTCCCCTTCCTTTTGTTTTTCTTTGTTCCCTCAGTGAGAAACAATCAGGCAGGAAAAACCCCCGATGCCTTGACTCAAGAGGACTGAGCTGCACTAATGTTAGACTCCCTTCTTTTTACAACGTTATTAGAATATGAATGAGATCAAAACTAAAAGTAGGGCCGGGTGTTATGGCCTAAATATCAAATTTCCGATTTTTTTCAAACAAAATCGGATTCTGATCAAATTTCCCCCCCTATTCTTTCTTTAAAACATATCAAACTTATTAAAAACAATATTAAACTTAAAGCTTTTGCTTGCAAAATGTGCCTTTATTTATATGGAGGAAGGACAACAAAGAAGTATAAATGGTAAACTGTATAAATGGTTTCTATGTTTTATAGAGATATGCAGCACCACTGCATCTGTGATCCCTTTCCATCTGAATCCTTATCATACTGGGTCCACAGTGGAAACAAATCCCCTGATGCTGGTCGTCCCTGCTGCAGACGACCAGAGAGGTTATATCACAGCTAGATTCCAGGCCAGAGTGACGGCTCGCGTCACTCTGCAAGTGCTTTCAGACAGACACCGTTCTGGTGCAGAGGGAGGGCTGAGCCTGCTGATAATGATGGAAGCCCAAGATGTGGTGCATATACTGTAAAAGAGGAAAAAAAAAAATCCAGATTTTCATAAAATAAATTGCCATAAACTGTAAATTCGATTTTATCGATTAATCGCCCAGTCTAAAAGACAGTAGAAAATAATTGTATTCAATCCAAAATACCACATTTTGAAAGAATATTCATTTATAGGTTTATTAAATGTTTTGCTAAATGTACTTACAGTTGCATGTTAAATAGATAAACTTGTCTGATTTTCATAAAGGGTT
>JAOXYM010000020.1:21490432-21502830 GCA_028567055.1 Leptatherina wallacei | reverse complement strand
GAGGGCTGATATTGTAGATGTTTTGCTAACAGTCACATGCTGCCACTTGATTTTTATGGCTTTGTCACTCACGTTTGGTTCACTTTAAGGGCCGACCGATTTACCTGTTGCCCGACATTTCTGGTATCGGCATTGGCTGATACAGTGCCGATATTGAAGATACTACCGATATCAGCAATATAGTCGACACCATGGTCACTTAAATGAAAAAATAAAGGACTTATTTCAGTGGCTACTTTTCATGGTTGTTGTCATAGACCCTTAATGCAGGCCCTCTTAGTAGTTGTCCCATAATAACACATTAAAACGAGTCATTTTAAAATCAAACATTTGTAACATTGATCTGGATCTCTTCCAGAGACCCCCATGAACATTCTGATATAATTAAATGTATATCTAACCCACTGAAGTTAAATTTCAACTTGTAAAACACATGGTAGCCAGACTTGAAATTTCACAACAACAATAAACATTTTTGAATAAAAAAAGATTCCATTGCTTTTAATATTTGTTGAATAATGCAGATAAGAAACAAAAACACGTCCAATGGCACATCAGTGGATCCCTAATTTACAGTCCTTATGTTGACATTATTAAAATAGTTGTTCTGTTTCTTAGTCCTGAATCATATTCTGGGTATAAGTACTTGTGTTCATGTACAGTATACAGTCCTGTGTATATCCATGTTCTTATTTTATACATTGGTCGATCTATCGGATATCGTCTTTTTAAAGCCCCCAATATCGGTATCGGTCCGACAAATTTCATATCGGTCGCGCTCTAGTTCACTTATTCAGATTTATTCTGTTTTCAGCATCAATAAAAGCCAAATGTTATCCCAACGACATCCTTAAACATTAAATAAAGAAAACTGACCAGGACCAAGAATGATGTCCAGGATTATGCAGCCAGCTGTTGATCTCGGCTAAAAATTCAATAACTGTGCTCCAACTTTTAAAGTATTTGTTCAATAACTTAATGATTGTTTCATTCACTGGGTTACCTCATGAAAATATGATAAAGTAGTCACTTCCTACAAAAAAAATGTGGCCACAGATCAAAACAATTCCTGTCTGATGAAAAAGGGAAAAAAAGAGAAAAACACCCATAAACAGATGGATCTAAAAGTGGCCACACCACTGACTGTGTTTGACCAACCACGCAGTCACACCCATGCAGGATCGTGCGCTGGCATCACAGGGTATACTGACACACACACACAAACAAAGACACACTCGATGTGGCAGATGGCTGAGCTCTGCACCAGCAGGGCCGCTGGCACAGTTTCCACTAAGAGGACGGACCTTCTCTGCCGGTAAAAAAAAGTAAGAAAATCTGCTGCTCACGAAACGAGGCGGAGCCCTTAGACCGAGCAGACTGACGTCCGTTTATTTGGTCATTAATTAAACTGTGTTAACGTGGAGTAGACGGGTATTGTTTTCCACGGGTGAGACAGATTGCAGAGTGGGAGCTTTGCTGGAGTCGCCGGCTTTCAACAGCAGCAACAGGGGGAACGTAAAGCAGAGAAAGATGGAAAAGAAGGACGGATATCTGCATCCAGATATTGTTTACAGCTGTCTGTCGTGGAATGGCAAAGAGCTCCGTTCAGCCAAGGAAAGGTCAGAGTAGGGGTAATCTGTTAATATCCCCAGCAGCAGCAGCAGAGCTGAATGTGAATGTGAAGCTGGCTTCCTGCAGCTGAATGATAGCAGGCCTCTCCACAGAAACATGGAGCCGGACGGAGAAGGACCGGTGATGTTGATGAGATCTGCATCCAGATATGTGGATGATGTGTCATCACATTCCACCACAGAAATCCTGAAAGGAAGCAGCCCAAACCACAGCCTCTCCTCAAGTCCTTCGCCTGAATCCACCACAGCATCACAGCAATTCCCAGCTCGACTTTTCTTTTTTCTTTTTTAGTTTAAAAGAAAACAATTTGGTAAAGTTGCTTCATTTCCTGAAGAACAACAGTTGTTTAATTTCTCCAGCTACAGTCGTGAGCATGTGATCAGGGGTAAAGGTGGGAGATTAGACATGTATCACCAGGGACATGAAGACATGGAGAGTGACAGGAAATGAAAGAGAAAGAAAATGGGACCCTCGTTGTCTGCTTCTGATTCTCGAAGGGGCCGCGGTCGTATTTGCACAATCACACTCGGGGATGAGTGTGATTGTGCCAAGGCGGGGGTCATGTATTGCGTGACCTCTGCTGAATACATGACCTCCCCTGGTCTGTCTGTGTGTCTGGTACACAACTCAGAAAGTTGTGGGTGGACTTTGATGAAATTTTCAGGAAATCTCAGGAACGATTCTTTAAAAATGTTCCTGGATAGGGATCATTTTTGCCATTAGAGCTTCTAACTCAAACCTAACACCCACAATTCTCCTTCAGGCTTACGTGGAAACAATAATTCCGGTTTAATGTTTACATGGAAAACACGTTTTCTTAATTCTGCTTCAGATCTCGGGGTTGGGAAGGGTTCTGATTGGACAGGGGGCGGAAGTGATGTACTTACGTCTACCGGAAGTAAAACTCTGCTTCCTGCTTCTTTTCTTTTCGACTTCAACATGGATAAACCACATAATAAAGCACCACTTTCACTTGATTTAGATTCTGCTTTTGAAGCAGCAGCTAGCCACTAGCATACTACTTCACTTTCACGTGAACAGACTCGGATCGAGTCCAACGCTTGCTTCGAGAGGCCAGTGCGGATATGTGCGTCATGACGATGGGACGAGGGAGCGAGCGCGCACAGAACAACCGGATTAACTTAAAGAGGAATGAAGGTATCGATGATAGAGGAATTACTTAATCCTATCCGTTGTATCTCTGTCTCCTTCTCTCTTCTCCTCACACCAGCATCATGTAAATAAGCATTAAACTAAATAAAAACAATACTCAAGCATCAATTGGGAACTTTGAATCCACAAAAGTTCCTCTTGGCAAAGCAAATGGGTTTGGTCCAACACGGCAGCCAGACCATTGTTCTGCTACGATGCTGGACAAAAAGTAAAAAAGTTCTGAGGCCAAGAAGTTTGGAAATAAATATATAAAGAATCTATTTCATTTTTCTTATCTTATCTATTTTCAGCCAACAACAGTGGAAATGATGACCGTCATCATCTCTGTGGGCCGAGGCCTGTGCTAACATCAGATAACCATCTTCATTTCCTCTCCGAGCTCTGCCTCCCCTTCCAGTTAAATGTCTAGAAAACTCTGTTTGTGCACTTCACCTCCGTACAACACAGGCTTTCAGCAGTGAACTACTAGGCTATTAGATGAACACCTTTAGGAAAAGATAATCAGTAAAAGTATCAATGAGAGTTTTTTTTTAATACTTTGTACAACTTAAGGAGGCGTAAGACAGAAAAGATGGAGTGAAAGAGATGTGTTACGTCCAAAGCCGGACATTTCTGGTTAAGTCCGACTGGTTTTCGCTCCACCGTTTGTTATCAGGCTCCTCAGTTTATCTGCCATGTTTGGAAAAGAATGACGTTTGATTGCCATCTGTTTTTTTAAATGAACATTTTGTTCCAACATGTGAGCTGCACCCACATCAACGAGCAAATATGTCACCCGTGCCACAGGATTAGACATTCTTATCACTGGGAGGAATCCGACAGGTAAATGGAAGATCACCGAGCTGCAGTATGCAGAAAAAAAAACACACATCCACACAAACTTCCTGTGTGGAGATCAGGGGTGTAACTATTCAGAAACTGAGCAAGACGCCACAACACCGCCTCCACCCTCGCCACCACTCTCGTTGTCACTCAAAGCCATGCAGCTGCTGTTTGTCTCAGTTCCTAAACAAAAGGGAAATAATTGCTATTTCTAAAGCTGGGAAGTTCCTGCACAGTCTTCTTTGAAATATCTGCCTTCAAGATGAGAAAAATCATCTTTTAAAGAGCTAGCACACTAATTTTTCCACAGAAGATCTCGCAACAGGCAGCCTGAAGGAAGCAAACGTTCAGTAGTACGATGGAAACCAGCTGGAGAGCGTGCTCTGACTCAGCAGCTGCCTGGATCTGTTGCCAGCGCTGGACCGTGTCCAGGTTTCCTCCACTGTGTCTGGGAGAAGTGACGATCTCGGTGCTACGACTCATTGGATTGCATGAATTCAGACTATGTGGTCAGACGTCATTGGTTGCGTTTCCAAATCTAGCTGCCCAAACATGCCCACTGATGTGGGTTAGAGGAGTCAAAGGATCTTCATTTAAAAGAAAGTAGTTCCAGCTGCTCAAATATGAACTTAGTGTAATTAATGGTAATGTTTGCTGACCACTCTTTAACATTCCTGTAAGAAAACTCTCTTTACTGCGAGTCAGTGAAACAAACAAACTCCCTTTGCAGGAATTTCTTTCCTCCAGGCTAGTCTGATCAGGGAATTGGCTTCTTGTGCAACAGATTTAATAGCTTTGCCATCAAGTATTCAAACTCCAAGGAACATGAAAATAAAAATGACGCTTACATACATGACTAAAAGTGATAAAAATGCCAACAGATTTCACAGACTGTGGGATGAAACCACAAAGAGGATAGATGGAGAGAAATGTTCTTTGGGGCGAAAGCATGCAGGGAAGTTGGGCTGATGATGGCTAGTTCCTTATTTACGCCCATTAGACCGAGTTCAGAGCTTCTGCGGACAGTCGGAGGAACAATGGAGCCTCAGTGGGTTTGTTTGACGTGTGGGTTTTTACAAGAAACAAAGCGGATTGAGGAAGCGCTCTCAGCCTGTCAGACAAAACAATCCGAGGAGCCACAACCTTCGCGGCGACGACGGTTTCTTCCCAGAGAGAATCAGGAGAGGAGACCGAATTACCAGAATTGATCCGACATTCCTCACATGCAATTTAAAGCTCACTGAATGTCAAATTCCAGGATAATGAGGCATGGGAACTCCCACAGCAGTGTTTGTGTGATAAGATTGGACAGTCATGACTAATGCTTTGATAAGAGCTACAGCTGGAAACAGACAGACAATAAAAACAATCCAGCATGCTCATATCTTGGTTATTGTGAAGCATTTCAAAAAAAAGAAGAAAAGCTTTCCCTTTCCTTTAAAAGCCCCCCCAAGTCGCACCTTGTTCTGTATCGCAGGGTGGCCCAGTAATCCGATGCTACACTTACTACCTTCATTAAATCTTTAAGCACTTCAAACAATTAGTCCCTCTCACTTTTCCTGCATCTCCCGTCTTTAATACCTCTCAGCGAGGCATGTCAAGCAGAGCCACCTGATCTCATGATCTATCACTCCCAACTGTAAGGAAATCCCCTGCAGCTGCACAGAGCCAGGTCTGTTCGTTCAGACATGTCCTCAGTTACTATTCACAGACAGAAATGCTGCCTTGTGAGCGGCCTCTACGAGACAAAGCTTAGCTAAAATAAATCAATAAAAGGGGGAAGCTTCCTGCACTGTACATGAGCCACCAGGTTATGAAGTTTGCTTCTGACTGAATGTGCATGTGGGACACACCAAGCCTTGAAAATGTTTGCATGCATGTGTAAGAGGCTTACCTCTTGAGCATTTGCATCATGAAACCAGTAGATGCATAATCTGTGCTCTGCATATCCGCTCTTACATTACCAGTCGTGAAATATATTTTCCACGTTTCACTGCTGTAAGCTGAAATCCGGAGAGCAGGACCGGGAGTCAGGTTTAGTATGAGATTCTGGGAACAACCATTCGATTAAAAAAGGTGATTAACGATTCAATTCAATACAGGACAGAAAAAAAGACAAGAAAAAAAGAGTAATATCTGAATTAATGAAGTCAGCAAGGTAGAGTTTTATATTTACAAAGGTTATACATATAAAGGTTGATTACATTACAAATACTGTTATTTTATTTCCCTATCAAATACTGCGAAACGGGTAGTTTTGATAAATACTGACGTATAATTTTGCCCCCCCAGCACGGCAATCTGCTGGTTTATCTTTTCTTTCAATGTTTTGAGACAGATGTGTGAGGCTGCTGCGTTAATTCAGACGTGCCAACGCCGCCTCTCTGACAGATTAGGATTACCTTTGATGATATCTATGTCAGGAGAGACTTACATTTAAGCACCGACTCATGACAATCAGCATTGTCCAGTATTGACCTGATTCACAGCCCGGCTTCGGGAACAAAAACCCTTTTCTCCCAAATGTGGTTCTGAATTCAACCGAAACTGATAAACAATGCAGTTTTGATTAAAGCAATGAAGAAAAAAAGTGGCATATCTACAGGAGATAGGACTGTAATGAAGCAAAGACTGGTCAGTTTTCTACTTTTCTTACATGTTACGTGTTAAATCACGTTCTGTCAGGCCTCTGCTTGCTCCATCTGCTTTATATGCTACTGTATAGCAAATTTAACAGAGGTAATGATACAATTTATCAGCTCATCCAAGGTCCAAAGCTAGAGTTTTCCTTTGTGAACACACTAGTAAGCCATCAACCACCTTTTTTATTTATCTACCAGCTAACAGGTTTTCTATCTTTCCCACCATGCATCAGTCAATATTTTGTCCCACTTCTACAAATTGACATTTTTTTGCATGATGATTCATTCTTTCTTTTCTTTTTTCATTTTGCAGTACAGGAAGTGGAAGAAGAGAGGGAGTGATCGGGGGTGGGTCCTTCGCTTGTTGGGGGAAGTGACAAACAATCCTCTTATAAACGGGGAAAAAACCAGCTGTGGTGTTGGACAGTGCTTCGGTTATGGAGGTCAAAGAAGAGACATAATTAACGTGGCTAAATCCATGAGGAAGAGGAGCAGCTGGTGCCAAGACTTCCAGCTGACAGAGCCCCTTCAATGGACACAGTAAAGCGACTGATGAAATACATGTGGATCGATGCCACCCGCCCACACCGAAGGGCATCACAGAGAACGGAGTCGCTCTGAGTCACTGTTACTCTCGCTGTGTAATCACATGCCACACAACTCATTTCAGGACAAAGACACCAAAAGTCTGAAGGATTAAAACCTGTTCCTCTGATTGAAGTGTGTGTATTCAGTCCTTTATAAAAACCAAGTCTCACATAACACCACGAACAAAAAGAAAAAATAAATAACATGGTCTGATGAAAGGCTACGGCAGCCCCTCAAAACCAAGGAAAACTCTCGAGAAAGGCCGAAGCTCCTTGTGATCGGAGTTTTCTCCATGTGCGGTAAGCTGCAGAGCAATGAAGGCGACAGGTAGCGACAGCGTTGACGAGGTCATGTTAGTAGCAGTGGTTGCAGTTCAGGCAACATTCATAACAGCAGAAGTAACAGTATGCTTTTCAAAATGGCTCTTTGTAGACAATCTACCCCCCTAGGTCTCAATATCTACCACATGATGGCACCTCAAGCTCCAAAACCTGAACAGACGTTACATTTTGGTGCACTGTAAACCTTAATTTCAACTTTATCTTGCAGTTTAAGCTCAGTTCAATCAATCAGACTTAAATGGCACTTTTCATACAATTTATTCCTTGAAATTGTCTGTTGTGGGAACTTTCCTACAGCCAGTCCAAAAGAGTTCAGGGGAGCAAAACATGGAGGAATAAACATCACAGATAGTCCTTTCTTCACCATCCTATCTGTTCCTTTTTTACCTACAGAGTACTTTTACTGAACTTATAGCTGCCTTGTGGACAAACATGGCTTTAAAACCCACATCCAAAGAAAACCCACTCTTCTTAATCGAAGAGCTAAACAGGAGCGGGTAAGTCATTTTGACGGGTGTGCAGAAACAAAACGGTAGTCAGTGGAAATCATTTGTCATAAACAAAGTGACTCAACATGTGATCCACAACCCACAGGGCTTGCATAAAATGTAAAAACTTGTCTTTGTGTGTCTCTGTGTGTGTATTTTTAGCCAAAATTGAAAACATTGGCATGTATGACCCCAGATAACTGGGTTAAAGTGAATCTGGCTCCTTTTAATCTGATAAATTTACACTTTTAAGTCTCATCATACTTTCTCAAAAAGCCCATGAAAGAAATGATTTATCAATATGACTTAAATGTGAAGTGGCTATTTTCCAGTTGGAGCCCGACTTGAGCAGTCAATATCAAAGTAAATAATGTTTAAATGTCCACAGAAGCTGATAGAACAGCCTAATACATCAGCATCTCCTGTATCAGGTGACTGTACAGGCTGCTAAAAGTAGGGGAAGAGACAGAGTGGAGGATAAATTGAACAGACTGACTCTGCCCTCCACTTCAGATCTATAACTCATCAGTCCATAAAGAAGCTTCGCCTGCTTCTCACTCAAACTGTTATTTCGATGCTCTGACTTAGAAACAGGAAGCAGCATATTTTGTGTTAAATTCTAAAACAGTGATATTAACAGCACTACTCCCAAAGATAGGGACATTTCATAAAGTAATACCACAAAAGATTGCATAGTACTTCCTTATTCTATGCTTGCCTTCTAAAGAAGTGGCCAGACTACCAGTCATGGAAAAAACCTGGACTAACACAGGCCTTTACTCTCATGAAGACTAATAACTGCACTTTTATGGCTGAACTTACTTCCCCTTTTATGAAATTAAAATGGATGAGCTTCGACCCCGTTTTCTTTTAAATGTTGCTAAATTCATTGAGTTAAGTAAGAATTTATGATCATTTCTCTTAAGGTCCCACCATAGCATTTTAATGAGGTGGATTGATTATTTTCTTTTCCAGTCATACTCTTGTAGATCTGCTGCTGAGTTTGGGACCATTGATCTGTTGTAGGGCCTAATTTCTGCCAAGCTTTAGCCATCTGATGCTGGTCTGGCATTTGACTATTGACTACTATGGTGTACAGAGGAGCTCATGGTTGCCTAGATGCCTGCAAGGTGTCCAGGTCACGTGGCTGCAAAATGAGCCCAAATCATGATCTCTCCGCTACTGTGTTTGACAGATGGAGTCAGGTGTTTGTGCTACAACCATGATCCACTTTGGTCTCATCTTTCCAAAGGACACTGTTCCAGATGTTTTCTGGTTTGTTAAGATGGAACTTTGCAAACCCAAAGCTTCATTTATGCTCCGTGTTAATTATCTTCTGCATCCTTTATAGGGGGGGGGGGTCAATTAATCACGATTTTAAGTTTCACGATTTCTAATTAAATTTTTTGGGTCAAATTTCTTAGAAAAATGTTTTTCTCAAAAAAAATTGAAAAAAAAATCTGAAATTTTAGAAACATGAAGCATATTTGTGTGCAAAAAAAAGAAAATCTGAATTTTTTTTTCATTTTTTTTCCAAAAATGTTTAAAAATAAATGTTTTTTTTTTTTTTTACTTATTTAAAAAAAAATCTTGTCTTGTCGTGCATTATATCAGCAGAATGATGATCTGGCTGCTGTGTTGTGTTTTCCAAATTCTTCATTTTCAGCTGACTCACATGTGATGCACATTTTTTGGGGGGGAACTGTGGCTCCTGATATAGTCCGTTCAAAATAGCCGGTGTTTATATCAGTGTCATCAAACGAGTCAGGAATGCAGAGGTTTAAGGTCAGAAAGTTAGGTAATGTGTCTTTAAAGTAGTAAAGGTGGACTCTGCTTTTAACACTTCTGCACTTTGGCTTTGTTTTTGTTCAACAGTTAACCTGCAATCCCATGTTTTTTTTTATTATGTTTGTATAAAACCATAAAACTGAAAAGAGGAGCATTTTCTTTTTCACCTTACTGAACATTAGGGATTAACTGTTCAATATTTACATCTTTTTAGAGTAATCTTCATTACCACTGTCAGCGCCATGCTAATCTTCATATTCACCAAGAGGAAAAATCTGAATTATTTAACATAACATTACTTAAACATCATTTTTTTGGGCTGCAGGTTAAAACTGTCTGTGGTGCAGGTTCAACATTATGTGTAAATAACACGTGGTTTATTCATGTAATTTGAATCCCACATGCCTCACTTTGCTTTGATCACTGTGTTCGTAAAGGAGCTAATACGCAGATAGGCTGTCTAATGGACTCCATCATCAATAATGGAGCGAGGCCACAGCAACATTCAGGACTTTAGAAAACATTTGCTTATCAAAGCCCTTGTGAACATGTTTCATGCAGATTGGTAACTGCACAAAACAGGCTCGCATTGCACTATTAATAGAAAAAAATTAGATAAAGATCCACAGAGATCATATGCTAGTGTTATCTGTGTAATGAATAACATGAGCAGCCAATCAGCTCAAACACACAGAAAACAATGAAAGCAAAACTTTACTGTTAACTCTAATTTCATGTAGACTTGTTAAAAAACAGACTGGCATAACTTCATTATTTCTTTAGTGGGGGCTTTGCACATGTGTGGGAGGAAGCATCTGGTCGTATGAGTACTGAAACAAAGAGAAGCAGCTGACTGAGCCCGAAGAAATGCTGCAGACTAACTTGTACTACAATAAAGGCAATGGCTTGCTACTATGCTGACTGGAAAAAATGAGGATAGAAACTCTTTAATTATTCCTATTCATTCTGTGAAGCAGTAAACAAAAACAAATGAGTCCCATTATCATTTCTGCTCTTAATCAGCATCATTATTGCCATTTCATGTACAGCTTGAGGAAATGGTCAGCGCATTGTCAATATGACTCATCGTCTGATTCAATCGGACATTCTTGATCAAATACATTCGGAAACTGGAGTACCCATTCTGACTGTCCAGGCAACTTACAGAGAGATTTATAGGTAGAAAGCCAGTAACTCTCTTGGAGTCTCTTCTTAAGACAAAAAAACAGGAAACCAAGTTCAAATGAAAGCAGTCATGTGCTGCTGCTGATAGAGCAGCATTACAGCTCGCTGACAGGTGCAGTCAAGGTTCATCTCTCTTAAGATGGAGCAGTTTTTGCAAATAAGTCAATTTGTCCCCCTGAGTAAAAGGACAAAAATTACCCTTTAAATGGCAATTTTTATTTATTTTTTGACAGGCAAGCTTCATTCAAACACATTCAGACTCCAAACATTACTATGACTCTGCAGCACGAGTCAATACATAGCGCTTTAAACAAAGATCCTTCACTTTAAGTCATTGTTGGATTTAATAGAGCGCAGATTACTAAACATACTGTCTGTCTGCTCCAACATTTGCCACTGCAGAGTTCAGTTTAGGAGCTGCTGTAAATAGAGGAGCTGTGATGCCTGTTAACAGGGCTCAGCTGGAGATTTGACCTTTTGCTGCATCCTTCTACTTCTGGTCAGATCATGCATAACGGGAAGTTAATCCCACCATGTCAGATCACAGATGGATACTTCATCATTACTTAGAAACTTATGAAATAGAAAGTTGTGCTGGTGTCGAGTCAGTGTTGATGCTACATTTCATGTGTTGCTGCAGCGTGGCATCATATGTTTGTGTTTATTTACTTAATATCCTTGACAATTATCATGCCTTTGCACCAGACTCCCAGTGAAGATGTGCTTCAGATAAAGATAACAGTCCTTTATTATCGGAGGAGAATCCCACAAGGATCACTTACATACAATAGATTCTTTGTTTACTCCAAAAGCTGCCCTCCACCTATTTCCCCCACCCATATTAACTGTAACGAGCTTTTAACCCGATATTGGGCATTACAGCTTTAAAGAAATTAGTAAATAGTAAAAAAAATGTAAAAATAAATTTGCATTTTAGCACCTGATGTTCCGCTTTTTGAGCGCTTCTTGGTCTAACCAAGACAAGGAAGCAACATGTTATGGAGGAGCATGTGGGTTTTAATCGGCCAGACTAACTGCAGCCTTTAACAAAACGGCGCAACACTTTAGCCAGAAGCGGCTCGTTCCTTCTTCTCCTTCTCTCCACCGTCCACTCCCAGCGCGGCACCACCACAGCGCGCGATGGTCAGCACCAAATTCCCCATCAAAAGCCACGGAAAAAACAACCAGAAAAGCTGCCTCGCTGTCTCCAAAATTTCTCCTCCAACGTCCACCATCGCGAGGCAAAAGTTTATTTACATCGAACCCCCCCCCCCCTCTTCCGCGTGCGCTCCAGTGAGCCAGGCGGTGCGGTGTGGTGTGGTGGTGGTGGAGAGACACGCTGGCACAATCAACTGTTCCTCTCCTACGTTGTTGAAACTGTGCTACAAGCGAGCGAGGCTTACCTTTATACTGCAGCGCGTGGCCGGTTCGTATCTTCACAGTTCCGCTTATAGATTCTCCAGGACCGTAAACCACCTTGCTGTTGGTAAAGGTGATGTCAAATTCTTGAAGCTTTCCCATGGCTCCTTTCCGCTCCGCTACTCCGCCGCTTCTGCGTCTGTGCTGCTGCGCTCTCACCTGCCGCCACTCGAGCGAGCCCTCCCTCCCTCCACAACGTGACGTCATTTTGACCGCTGCAAGCAAGTCGTGGCAGGGATTACAGATGCTCAATGGTTTTATCGACGATATATATATATATATATATATATATATATATATATATATATATATATATATAT
>JAOXYM010000020.1:21477890-21490332 GCA_028567055.1 Leptatherina wallacei | reverse complement strand
TATATATATATAAATTAACTATTTGTTTATTTAAGAGCCAAATCTGTTAGTAAATAGTTATGATAATAATACAAATAAAGTGAGGAAACATTCCAAATTAATCTCAGAAAGTTTTTAAAACCATGTGGATCAATTCATTTTGCTATAGTTTTATTTTATTTCAATATAATTATTCATTTTATTATTTATATTTTATACTAAACATATGCTTATACAAAATATTTATGAATATTTAAATAAATAGTTGTACTATATGTTTGTTAATTATGTTTTGGGAGGAGCTTTTATTGTCAAATTTAATGTCAAATAAGTATTTTTTGATAGAATCTACTGCAACTAAAACCTTATCAAAAATGGTAACTATGTTTTCTCATATAATATGCTTCACCAGAAAGCTTTTAATTACCATAAGTCAACGACATGCAAAACAAAATGCCGTCTGTTAAGATTCCGAAAGCTGCATCTCTGTATGGTACTTTCCCAAAAAAATATGTAACCACATAAATTCTGAGAAACTGTGCTAGAAGACTAGATTCCTTGCTTTGCATATGAAAATACAAATGCAGAAGCATCTCCATCCTACACAGAACTGCACAGAGTTGGCATCGGTGGCTGCAACCATAGCTGGACTAAAATACTGAAATTGGCCTCCGCATGCTCCTGCTGTCCGTCACCATCACTGTGGTAATTTGAGTAAATACAAATATGCAACAGGTACAGTAAGACAAAACTGGAAAAAATAAATAGATGGTTAACATATAACACATTTACACGACTGATGCCCTAGTGGGAGAACTGAGATCCCGTAGCATCCCGACCACTAGGGTCTTTAATGGTTCCACTTAGGTATTTAAAATGACATGGTTATTATGGTTTGGTATTGCAAAATTATTAGTTAAAGTTAGGGATTCATTTAAAGTTTCCTGGATTACTGGCTGCCACATCCTGCCGCCTCAGCTAAATATACGAAACATGTTGTACATAATATTCAAATTCAAATGAAGTACTTTAATAGTTGTGCTGAACAGCAAAAACAACAACACAGGTTTTGTCCTTGTCAGCTTAAATAATTATCAATCAGACCAGGTTATCTGGGTGTTGGTCAGCTTCGCTAGCAAACGGAAATCTTTGCTGATTCTTCAAACCAACAGTGCTCAGTATCAATTGCACCTTATAAGAAAAAATAGACATCCTGTTCAACAAATACACCTCCTCCTTGAACCTGACATGCCAAACAGAGGAGGCTCAGCCCCATGTCAAGGTGTGTCACAGAATCAGTTGAGTGATGACAGGACTGTTGGTTAGAGTGACGAGTTACACCTTTTCAGCTTGATGTGAAAACTGTTTGGAGGCAAGCCTGTTTCACATCTGTGACTCCCTCCCTGGCCAGCTCAGATCAACTCTGACTCCTACATGTCATCACAGCATGAAGCTGCAACACTTCTAGGTTTTTAGTTTATTTAACTAAACAAATTAAACTAAAGGGACAGCTCATGTTAATAAACATCAATTGTAAATATGCAAAATTATAAAGGGTTAAATTGCTGTATTTTAATATAAACCAGGTCAAATCCAAGCAACCCACCATATTTCCTGAAAGCACAAGTACTGCACAAGAAGAAAAAACTGTTCACTCCTCCCAAAAAACTTGTATTTGAACTTCAAACTGGATAAAACTATATGTTTAGATGCGTTGCTCTGCTGTTTCTCACTTTCTTACTCTTCTGTAGCTGAGTTGTCCTTCATCACCACAGTATAATGCGTTACCATGGTACCCACACATCATCCCTCTGCTTCACATTAATTCCATTTTTCTCAGCAAAAGTTTTATTGCACTTTAAAAATCCTTTCCTATTTTGCATGCATCCTGTCTTTGAAAGGTACTTCCTGTGTGTGATTGCACTTCCTGACAAAGTGCAGTGTCAGTAGCTGCACTGTACTTACACCCACCATGATTGCTGTTGAGCTTAAAGTGCTGACACCTCGCAGGTACCGAGGTCCAAACGGAAGCTCAGAAGCTATTTATTTTCACTGTTAATTATTTTTATTTCCTTGTGTTGCTGTGTTTATTTTGTACAGCACTTTGTTTCGGCTGAGCTTGTTTTAAAGCGCTTTATAAATAAAGTTGAGTTGAGTCGCTGACGAACAATGTGTCTTGACTGTGGCTTGTTCATGATGCAGTAGGCCTATTAATAAGTTGCTTTAATCCAAAGACAGACAAACATTCGTTCACTCTCCTCTTTTTCTGCTTCATCATCTAATCAGGCTGCTGATAACCTAAATGATAAATGTTCCCATGACAACAGACAAACGCCAAGACGGAGGGACTGTCTGTATCTATGGGATCCGGTATAGGCAGGGGGGGGGGGGGGGGGGGGGGCATCTTATGTGGTCTAAAGAATCCCACAGTTTATTTATTCTGGTATTTGCTGTGTTTGTTTACTGCTGCTGCGAAGGCTTCTCTTCAGATGGTGTGAATAATGAGTCTTGTTGATGCTGAGAGGCTGGAAGAGAGGGGATCGTATGTCAGGTAGTAACAGGGTGAGAACAGAGGATGAGTTAACAGCATATGTCACGTATTGCCATGCATCATGCTGACGTGAGTTAATGCCAGTGTTATTAACATAATGACTGGATGACCTCATTCATTTATTGTCTGCAAACACCTTAAATAGCATATCTGTGGATTGTGAATTTTAATGCTCTGTTATTACAAACTACGTCATCCTTTTGGGGATATTTTCACCTTTTTATCAGGTGGATTTGAAGGCTGTTTTGTTTTCGGGATGTTTTTTGTACAGTGGAGTCGCAGTGAGGTGAGTTGCAGTGACAGGAAGACTGGTGCAGTTGCGCCACCTTGTGGACGAGTGAAAGAAAGATTTCCTTTTTCACCATATGTACAGTAGTTGCTCTGTCCTGCAGTATGTTTGGTTGGTTGTCTCTTAGAGAAATCAAAAATCTGATACGAAAATCTGGAAGTTCCCTCTCTTCTTAGAGCATCCATAGCTTCCAACAAGAATTTCACATTTTGATTAATTTGCCCACAAAGCAGTTTTCCACAGATTGGTCAACCTCTGCCCATCTTTATAACCGAGAGTCTCTGCCTCTCTGAAGTGCTCCTTTTATACCCAGTCATGTTTCCTATCAACATGATAATAAGCTGTCAAATGCTCCTCTAGTTTTCTTTTTCTTATTTGTGCCATCTATTTTTTCAGCCTTTTGTTGCACCTGTTCAACTTTTTTGAGATGCGTTGCTGCCATCAAATTCAAAATGAGCTAAAATATCTAATTTCAACACCTGATATGTTGTTCATGGGAATGAAATGTGGGTTGATGAGATTTGCAAACCATTTCTATTCTGTTTTTATTTATATTTTACACAGAACCTCAACCTTTTGTTTATTGGGGTTGTAATTAGGGATGTTTGATATTGGCTTTTCTTACCGATATCAACCGATACCAATATATGTGGGGTGCCCCCCAAGAAAAACTAAATAATTTCAGGTAACTAACATCACATATACCCTATGCTGTAATTAACAGATCATGCAGGATTTATTGCAAGTTGTGCCAAACAAACAAAAATATCTAAAAGATATTTTGACATTTTGAGAGAAGTAGCTGAAGATTTTGATGTATAATATGTGCATGTTGTGTAAAAGTTGGGTCATTTGAAAAGTGAAAACTGGTTTTGATAATTTCCGATATTACGTTGTAACGCCAATATCCACCGTTAATATGGGCCGCTAATATCGGACATCTCTAGTTGTAATCTAATTGATAATTGTTGTTGAGTCTAGCAGAAAGTTGTGGTAAGTATGTGGCATCCTGTTCGCTTCCTGGCTGTCCTGAAGTTTAACAAAGGAAGACATCTTTTTTTTCCTACAGTTTTTGAAAATATTCATTACATTCAAGCATGGCTACTCCTGGCTACCATCCCTCAGAAAGCTGAACCAAATCCACTCGTGTGGAAGTGTTTTCTTTTCATTTGCTCCTTAAGGATGGAATCAATTCAAAACTTTACCGTATTTTAGGATTCTGCCGTGAAAAAATGCTGATGATTTTTTAACTAAAGGAGAAATGTGTTGCATTTAGTCTTTTTTGTAGCCTCTGTGCCATTTAAATTGTACTAACATCTCCCTTTTTTCTGTAAAACTGGACATTGTTGTGTCATCTTGACCAGCGCTCCCAGGAAGAAGAGATCTTTAGCTGTAGTCCACTAATAATTCTCATTTTTTCCTTTTTTTAATTTGACTTTGTTTACTATATTATTATAGTTCCAATGTTATTATATTTGTTCATGCTTGTGTCTCCACTGAGGTGTGGTTGAACTTGTTCTGTGGATGTGGGAGGGGAGAACATCTGTGTGGTGGAAGCCGTGGGAGACAGATATCACTGAGGCAGCGACTCTGTTATCGTGTTCAAATACCTGGAAGACAGTTACGTTGTCTCCATGAGTCTTCCCTGCGGCAGTGGGCCTTTACAATATTATACATACTTAATGAACAGTATCAGAGACAACATGAACAAATACGCTTTGAGTTGCTCCAAAACGGACACGTGTAATAGTTTAATGAAGATGAACAGACCACGATTTATGTTTTAATGAGTCACAATTTGCATGTAAACTCAGAAAATAAACACTTAAAACAAACAACATATATCTTTCTCCAGATCTGCTGGTGTACTAAAAACTATTTTCTTTTATTCTCCTATTTATGAGAGGCACATAAATAAATTTAATCTGCACAAGTCCTTTAGTCCTCTTCAGGGAAAGTCTTCAGATAAACGTGTGCATGTTCCTATAAATGTGTGTGATATCTATGATACTACCTATAACTAACATGTAGGCTGCAGACATGAATGGATTGTGAAACAACAGGTCCCAGACTTGTAAAAAGTCTAAAAATAAGACATTTGACTTGAAGAGATACAAAACAGAAACCTGTTTGTGTTTCTTTGAGCTTCTTTTTTGTTTCTGCATTGATTTTCATCTGTTTCAGCCAGTTCTGATGTTATTATTTCTGTTTGACTTGCATGCTTTTACAGACATTTTCATGTTTATTATTGTGTATCTAGCTTGTCTTTTTAATTGGTGTGTGTCTCTTCCTCCTGCATCTCCTTGTGTGTGTGTTCTACATCTCTTTACAGGCATCTCTTTTTGTCTTTTTCTTTGACTCAGTAGAAGTTTCATTTTATTTTCATCATCATTTTTTGCTGTTATTGTGCGTTTGTGGTACTTTTGCATCCCGTTGCGTACTTTATTGCCTCTTTGCTGTCCTTTTGTGTATCATAGTGGTGTTTTTGTGCATTTAATTAAACAAACATTTTGTTTTTCCTTGAATTGGTGCGTCTCTTTCTGGTGTTTATGCTGTTATTTTACATCTGTGTTGATTTAGCATGTTTCTTTTCAGTTTCTTTCTGGTCATTTTGCTTCTATTTCTTTCCTTTTAGTCTTTACATAATTGTCTTTTTGGCTCCTCATAGATGTTTTGAGTAATTTTGCATCACTTCTGTGTTGTTTTTTACTAAACTGTCTACAGAAAATATCACTTAGAGGCTTTTTAAAGCCCTGGGCCTGTGCCCACTAATCCATTCACACCTAATCATGACTGTACTTTTCATCTATTAGCTCTCTTCTTCTTCTTCTTCTGAACCAAGCAAGCAGGTGTGTGCGATGGCCTTTGTCACTGTGTACGGGTCGCAGTTTGCGGAGGGGCGGCGGTCCTCGAAGTAGCCTTTCTCCTCCTGGCCCACCTGCCGTGGGATGCGGATGCTGGCCCCTCGGTTAGCCACTCCGGCACTGAAATCGTCGATGCTGGAGGTTTCGTGCAGACCTGTTAGACGCCTCATGTTGTCTTTACCTCCGCGTGGGTCGTACACGCTGATGTGCTCTTTGTGTTTTTTGCTCAGCTTCTCAATGGCTTGCTGGATGTATCTGTAATCAGAGGAGAAAAGAGTTGGCTGAATTATTTGGAGCCAGAACTATGGCGTTTTGAAGACAGATGTGTGATTTATTAGTCTAACTGCATGAGTTTGGTTATAAAAATGAGCTTTGGATATCACATTTTTCTTGGTTTTGGGCTTTTAAGATGTATTTCTGCTTGTCTGTGTATTAGTTTCACGAAAGCAACACAAGAGAAATGGAGAAAATTCATTATCTTTAAATCTGGATGGGATGCAGGAAGATTAGCGAACACAGCTGCAGCAGAAATCAAAAGGTCTGAAGCTGTCACTCAAAAAAATGTTTACTACAGCTGTTATGCTGCTTTCACATACTTGGCTCAGGGTTTATCAGTGGAAATCTGAGTTTATGTGATGGAAACCTGCCCAGGACTGTCTTACTGAATGCACAGCTGTGCCAGCGAAGCACAGAGGTGGGAGTGTGATGATGAGTGGGTGCATGAGGGCAGAAGCTGCTGGACATTTCAAGCTAAACAAAATCTTGGCAGACTAAATGACCTAAGAAACCTGACCGATATAGAATATTTCAGCAAGATAATTACCCAAATCTGCAAAAAACACTATAAACTTCCTAAAGTGGATAAATATGTTGTCTGACGTTAATCAGACAGATCACATTTAAGACTTTTATCCACCACAAATCAACTATCTGGCTACAGAGAAGCAAGATGGAGAATAATACAACTAGTTTTCTAGGAAATGTTAAAGCAAATCTTGTTTGTTGACTGATTTTCAGAATAGAAAAACCTGTTTGGTTTGATGGGAACCCGAGTCCTTGAATGGAACATCAAAACATCAAGACAATCGTATCTTGAACATCTGAAGTATGAAGCTCCACATTATTAAAAAGTCACCGTCCTTGCATTTAAAACCAGAAGTGATGCAGGATTTACTGTAAAAACTAACTGCCTGAGTAGACCAGGTCACCAGGTTTTTGAGTCTCCTCTTAAAAAAAGTTGAACTCACTGCAGCCCTCCTTCTTCCCTCATCTGCTCCGTACTGACATTAGTGTGACAACCAGCACCGTTCCAGTTGCCTTCTTTTGGTTTAGGGTCCAGTGTTGCCACCACCCCGAAATCTTCACACACCCGGTACAACAGGAAGCGAGCGACCCACAGATGGTCGCCCATCTGGATCCCTTCGCAGGGGCCCACCTGAAACTCCCACTGAGTTAAAAAACAAAACAAAAGTATTACAAACAAAAAGGTGAATTCAGTCCGATTTTAGAGTAAATCCCAATACGAGGGACGCTTCTTTTCACTGTACAGTGGTGGGACGCTACCTGAGACGGCATGACTTCAGCATTGGTGCCGCAGATTTTGACCCCGGCGTAAAGGCAGGCCTTGTAGTGGCACTCCACAATGTCCCGTCCATATGCATTATTTGCCCCCACGCCACAGTAATAAGGACCTTAAAGCAGGAAGCTGGTAAGACACCGTACATGCAAAACCTGTGCAAATTAGGGCCGGGCAGATCGATCCAAATATTGATCCTATTGATACCAAGGCTGGTAGGTATCAATCGATGCCAGGGTGATGAGATCAATACTTTTTTTTGTTGAGGACTTTGGGGGCAAAAAGCCACAGATGAATAGCAGGTTTTGCTTTTATTTAGCTAATTTGCATTGTTGACTTTATTTTTCTCAAACATTTGTGTGAGATAAAAGGGAATAACGGATTCATTTTAATATTCATTTTGGTACATTGTTGATGTTATTTTATATTGTTTACAAGCAAAAATGCAAAGATTTAAATTTCTTTCTCCTCCCGTTCAGTTTGTTGATTAAAAGTGTTTTATTTGCCCAAACTCTTTAGACTGTGTTTCATTATGGTCATAATTATGATCAATAATTAAAGGCAAAATCATGAAATGACTGGAAGTTCAAGCAAACAAGTATCGGTATCAACGATATTTGTCCTGGATTTACTTGGTATCGGATCGACACCAGAATTTTCAGTATCGCCCAGCCCTAGTGCAAATAGTGCTATAAACTGTTAGAGCCAGTGAAGTGATCAGGTATATGATTAAATGCTCTTAATTTATCTATTAACACCATACTTTATAAAAGTATTACCATTCCTTTATAACCATGTTACAAAAAGAAAGTAAGAGACTCACCTTGGGGTGCTGGGTATCCGTTTGGGGGCCAGTTGAAAGGATGCCCATCTATTCCTAAAAGCGTGTACTCCTGTTCCATGCCGAACCACAAGTGGTGCTCTTTAACCTCCTCCATCACTTTGTTGCAGCTCGCTCTGTGGTTCGTTTCTAAAAAGCAGAGACAAAAAAGCCACACGGCTCGTTTTTCCAGACCTCGCTCAACAGGAACAGCTTAAAAACACGGACAGAAAGTGAAAGAATGTACCAGCAGGTAAGCGGTTGTACTTCAGGACCTCGCAGAGGACCAGTTTGTTGGGGTCGAGGGTGAACGGATCCCTGAACATGCACACGGGAATGAGGTACATGTCGCTGTTGGAGCCCTCGGATTGGTCGGTGCTCGAGCCGTCGAAGTTCCACTCGGGAATATCTGATGGGAAAATAAAGCATCAAAGCATCTCTGAAGTCCCAAACTGGATCTGTAGCATTTCCTGCACCTGAAATGTGACACTCATTCACACAAATGTTGTCCAGACAATTTTTCTGTAATGTACAAACTTAGATATTTCTTTCTATTCTTTTCAGGTCAGCTGAGGAGAGGAGGAAGAAATGAATCAGCTGAGCACTTTTCAGGAATTCATAAACTTTTTGCGTCTTTTACTGTATAAATGAAACAAAGGTGATACAAAATGTGAATTTGTGGGTTACAAAGGAACCAATAGGTTGATTTTCTAGTATTTGAATTGAGACACAACATCCTCTGGTGGTGTCTTTATATTTACACTGTTGTTTGAGCGTGTTTTAAACAGACCAAACTTGCAGTGAGAAGCAAAACTTTAATGATCAAACCCTCAAAATTCAGCTAAAAAATCTTACTTATAAACTGGGCTTTGCTCAAAATGAACAAATGGGAGGATTAGAGGTAGACCTGCGCTGCGTAAAAATGTAAATGAGCCACAAACTTTAAAATCTCATAATCAATATAATCTTTACATTTACACTTATAGTAAGCTTCCTTGGGAGGCTCCAAGCCATCCCTTTGGTTACGCTGTCATAGGCTTAGACTGCTGGGAGGCGTCCCGTGTATAAATACATGACATTGTTGTTGTCATTAACTGCTGCTTCTCTTTCTCTTCCTCAGTGGGTATCAGGTGTTGACCCCTCTTTCCTGTCCTCTCTATTCTCAGGCTGCCCTTCCTGAGTCCTGTCCTGCTGGAGGTTTCCTTAGCTAGATCGTCATTTTGTATGACCTGGCTGACGTGACACCGTCATCAAAAATTGAACTAACGTGGATCATTTAATGAATTTGTTTTAATTGGACAATGAACTGGACTGTATCTTTAAAAGTGTCTTGAGATGACGGTACAAATAAAGCTGAACTGAATCAAACTGACCTTTAATCTCTGGATTTGATGTTTTTGACCTGTTGCTAAATTTGAAGACAGAGTCAGACTACAGTGTTAAAAGGGTGAAAAAAAACACATCTTTGAATTAAATAGAAAAGTAAATGTAGATGTTTTTCCTCCAGCAGTGCACATCCCCGTCAGTAACAAAGACTTTTACCCGAGAGGCTTGTCGGTTCTGCGTCCAGAGTTCTCGTCTTGTTCCGGAGACCCTCTCCGGTGCCGTCGATCCAGATGTAGGTGACCTGACACTTTTTCCCCTGAGGCAGGCTCATGTACTGCTGCCGCACGACCTTGTTGAGACGAGAGCTCAGCGACAGCGATGCCATGTTCACCTGCAGCCAGAGATGATGCTCCCGTTACCACATGGGACATTTTAACCTTAATGTTCCATGCGTTCACTTTCATTTTAATCCAGATCTTCTTTCTTTCTACCATCAGGCCACATAATCCTCAGCTCCCTCTGCGCTCCCTTATTCACATCAGCTGTTGGGTCTCACAAATGATCTCTCTTCACAGCAGCAGAAATCGGGTGCACTGCTTTGTGTTATTGTTGACCAAACATACAATGCAGCAGATGGTGCATTATAGGATTTGTAACATCAGTCTGTTAATATTTACTGAAGATGAAGCCAATGTCTTTAAATATTAACAGAAATAGCCCCAATTTCTTGTTTTTCTTTAAAGAAAATAAAAAGGAAAGTGCTCTAACAGAGGATGTCTGGTCTCTGAGGCTTGAAACCACCACTAAGTCAAACTAATGTCAAATTTATGCTGCAGTCTATTGTGCAGTTGTGCTCATAAGACTGTATTTAAACCATTGAAGACCCATAAATGTTTCTTTCCTTCCTTCAGCTTTAACTTCTGAATAATTAAAGCAATACTGCTTGACTTAAATTACAGATTTCTGACCATATTTACTGGTTAGTTCAGGTAACTTGAGCAATAGAGCTGACAAGAACATGATATCCCCCAATAACACGAGTTAAATGCACTTACTGTGTGACCAGCAGCTTCAAGTGGAGTCAAGTGTGTGTGTCAGACAACTGTGAGAGTGACTATCCTGAACCTGTTTGTGGCATTTAACTAGAATGTAAATAATCATGTTGATGACACACAAACATGCCACTGACGTAATAAGAGATAAAAACAAAGGCTCGCCGGAGCTCGAGGCGTGGTTATTATCGTCCCATTTGTTTTCGTTCCTGCTGCATAAGGTGTTTTGTGTTTCTGAGCCACTGCCGCCTCATTACTGCTTCTCTAGATGCTTTAAATTAAGCATTATATGTGTTTCCTGTGCTTCAATCGCCCAATTCTGGATCTTATTTCACATCAAAGTATCAATCAAAACCAACAAACAGCTGAGGCAACTTTAAACTCCTACGGGAGGTAATAATGAGCACCCACCTGTGCTGCTGATGGGGACTGGCTCGCTGTTTGCTGAGCAGAGAGGCTTACCAGCTCACTGAACACAATTAAGAGACAAGAAGCTGCTTGGATGTTCAGTTTCCGTCAGATTAGCTATAAGGAGATCAGGCAGGGGGGCAGAAATTCAACAACTCCTACAGAAAAAGGAGCAGTCAACATGGGAGTCAGGGTGCAGATGAGGGGCCACAGAAGCTGACAAGTACACAAACAAGGTGACCAAGATCCATCAGGCGCTCCTAAAATAAACAAATGGACATGTTAGCCTTGATTATGGATGAACTGTGTTGCTGGAGAATGTGTTTTGAAGGTAAAGAGTGAAAGTAAGTCATCTGAAAGTGGGGAAATTCTGAGTTGTTTGCAGCAGAGTCCGCACCATGTCCTACTGAGAATGCCCGGTTAAGCCTGCAAGACTTTCTAATGACTTGCTTTGCCATCATGAGGAAACACTTTGAAGTTTTCAGTTAATGAGCTCATGGCATCTTCTGATCAGAAAATAAAAGATAATTACAACAAATGGTGCTCTGAAGGGAATTCTCAAAATGACTGGAAGGCGTATGATTTGCACGACTGGAGATACAAGTTCTCTTTTATGTTTTTTGAAGGGTGAGTTAAAAAAAACAACAACTCACGGTTGCAGGGCTGGTTGAGTGAAATGTGCTCACACAGCTGAAGGTTTCTCATAAAGATATCTGATCAAAAAGCACTTGCTGAAAATAACTTGGCAACACTTACCGCTCAACATTCGCTGGAGTTGCGACAACTGGGACGAATCATGATAACATTCATGACAACTGATTCCTGCTATTATATCTGCTCAGGTTTATTTTGTGCTTGTTTATTCTACAACTACTATTCTTTTTTCTGTTTTCCTTGTTTAATTATGTACTTATCACTTAGTTTAAACACAGCCCGTTTATTTAGCTTTCTTTATTCAGGTTTTATTGTTTTGGTTTATAAACTCTTACATAAACTTTTATACAAGCTGCTACTATGTATTTATTCATTTCTATTGAGATATTATTTTTATTTTTACTTTGAGTTTTTCTCATTGTTTTTAAGTTTACTTTTAACTTTTCTGTATGAAAGTGTGAGAAATAATAATTAGGTGTGTGTTTTTAATGTGGTTAGGGTTTATACGTGGGTATGTGAAGGCTTGTCTTTAATTTTTGATATGATGTTGAAATTATTTTAATATTGCATATAATTATTGCTGTTATATGTAAAACTGCTGTTTTGTATGAAAAGTGCTGTATAAATAAAATTTGATATGATGTGATGGAAGTAGCCAACAGATGGCTAGAAAATGTTCAATAACAATAGAACTCAGGTGCTGTGGTGTTTAAATGAGGCTCAGTTGGTACTAAAACGCCCAAAATAGGCTAAAAAATATCCCACATATCATCACACCACCAGCAGCCTGAACTGTTGATACAAGGCAGGATGGATCCATACTTTCATGTTTCCACCAAATTCTGGGCCTAGCATCTGAATGTGGAGCTGAAATGGAGACTCATCAGACCAGACAACGTTTTTCCATCTTCTATTGTCCAGTT
>JAOXYM010000020.1:21428228-21442267 GCA_028567055.1 Leptatherina wallacei | reverse complement strand
GTGAGCACGGTTTGAAAAACAGAGCGCACGGTTTCATAATCCGTGCACACGATTTGGTAAACTATGAGCACAGTTTCATAATCCGTGTGCACGGATTTCCACCAGTTTTTTTTTTTTTCACCGCTGACACTTGCCGGGCTCCGTATGATAGACATTTAGTTGATAGACAATACAAATTAAAATTAGCAGTTAAATATGGCACTGTCTCGTGGTATGTTGGACAACAGAATAAGCCAGCATAACTGTATCGTTTTGACCCAGCCTCTGGCCTGATAATTGCTGGGATACTTAGGTCAAACATCATTTGCACTCATATTTCTTAATATGAGTGTATGTGATTGTCAGCCTTAAATGTATCTTAAGCATGTATGAAATTCTAAAAAGACAATGAATAGACACTGAAATGATGCTTCTAAATTCTTTATTTAACACACACATTATACCAACACACCTTGTGGTTGGAATAACACAAAAATGTTCATCATGAAACTTCAATTTAAACTTTAATCAAAATGTAAGGGTTAGATACAGTATATTTCTTATGTTTTACATCACGGTCTAGTGTGTGTGTGTATAAATGAGGGGGCAGTAATAAATGCAACACAATTACAGAATACGGCCGCCTTAAAATGCCATTTCTGTGGCTCAAAATGTGCCTTAAAATATCATAAAATGCAACAAAAAAAAATTGTATCAATCAAATAAAAATGCCATACACCTGTAAACACATCTCTGATATAACTGTGTTTATTTTGTATAATATTAAATAACCTGCAGCTGTTTTTTTTTTATATAAAGAATTAATTATGGACATTTTTAAGAGACTGATCCAAGCTCCTCTAACGGGCCGAGAGAAACAAATTGTATATAAAAACACCATATCTGTACGTTAGTTATTATTTAGACAGACTAAACTGAAAATATAAACAAATAGCTGAACAACACATTTAAATACAAATTAAGAAGAAATTATTTAATAATAGCTCATTAAATGTCTCAATATGTGATTTGTTTTAATGCAAAAGAAAAAAAAACATACTTCTTTTAAAAACTAAATTTATAAAAGCGGTTTGGCTTGTTTTTATTTTAAATTGCATGCAAACAACTTTTTCCCCAATAATGTTAAAATAATAATAATACGAATAAAACTCTCCTTCAGACTTCCACTTTTACATGCACACCAAAAGTCTGATTATTATCTGATTTCTGGAATTATTGGATTATTCAAGTAATCATGTAAACAGCATTAATGCAAAATGTTTTATCAGATCATTATAAAGCAGTTATCTGATTACAAGAAATCAAATTAACGCAACTAGATTTCCAATACTCCAATGTCTGGGTGTATACCCCTAATTCTGCTTCATTTAGTTATTTTACATCTTATGTATATTTACATTATGTAATTATGAGTGGAAAAAAACAAAACAAATATGGAAAACAAGAAGAAAGACAAAAAATGGAAGACCTGTCACTCTAAGAACGAGGGCAGATATGAACCGTTTTTCTTGACATGAAGTATAAACGTGAAAGTATAAGCCTAAACACATTTGATTATGGACTAAATGTAAACAATGTTTTTGGATTATCGGATTACTGCAGTGTTTGTAAACACATCAGATCCAGTGATTGAAATGTTCTGATGTATTAGATCTTTGTGGTTGTGTAAATGGGCTCCGTGCCCTCCGCTCTGCTTAGGATTTGCTCAGTGCACATTTCCATTGTGTTGGCTCTGTTCTTTAGGATTCTGGATTAAAAAATGAACAATGATCAAATCTGTCCTTTCCCTTTATGGTTAGAGCACTTTACTTCGACATAAACCACAAAGGAGTTGAAGTTAGAAAGTTACAAAGATTAAATAAGTAAGTTAGCACAATCATTTTCATGTATTTGGTGTCAAAAGCAAAATCAGTGAGTAAACTGGTGCAGTCCATGTTTGGGATGACTGTTCTGCCACTTCCACCTGGGACCAAAATACTACAAAGGTGCTAACGTACTCCACATGTGCCCATCATAAGTGATTATTTTAACATGCCGAACTGTAACAGTCAGTTTTACCTCTGATTAAAGGGTCTGAAGCACTGATCTAAAACAATCTAAATGACATTCTCACTGCTTTCCGTGTTCATTCCTTTTCGAGTTCGAAGGAAAATGAAGACCAGCGCAGCAGTGAGGAGCAAAACAAAGAGGGTGATGAGCATTCCCCATGCTCCCAGGGTCAGGGCCTTCCTCAGCCCCGCTTTCTCTGCAGGCAGCAGATTGCTCAGACTCAGCATGTAGCCCAGAGCCCAGCCCACTGAGGTGTCCCCAGCCTGCAGGAGCAGCACAAACATACAGATTTATCTTAATTCCTCTAAACTTTCCAATCAAACTGTCAGGTCATATTTTCTTTCTCCCTTTAAAAAAAAGAAAAACAAAGAAAGTGATGATTTACCTTTTTCTGGAAGGAAATGCGTGGGAATGACGTATCATCGAAGCCGTATCCTCTCAGCATGAGAGTGTTAACAAACACAGAGGAAGCACAGTAATCCTGTAAACGCGACTTTTGTTCTGGAGCCAGAAGCATCATCTGCAACGTAATGAGTTCAAACATAATAAATGATTATCATTTAAAATGATGCTCACCTCATTTCTACTAAAAAAACTAAACAGAAAGGAACACACTGAAAGCACATCAGATCTAGACAGGAAAAAAACCCAAGACATTCATCCAAACATCTATACTGATGTGGACTGGGTAAAATGTGTTAGGAATGAAAAGATGCCACATTGTTTTATAAAAAACTAAAATCATTGACCTAGGGAGGGTTGAATGGAAGAAAAAATGCAGCAGGTTTTTCAGTATTTTGCAAAAATTTCACAGCAGAAGTTTCTCTGGCCGTCTTCTATGGCCGATAACATCTGGGCATGCTCCTCATGGGATGGACTGAGACATCATGTCCCAGAGGTGTTCTGCTGGGTTTACTTTAGGCCAGTGTGGCGGCCAGTCAGTGGTACCAATTCCTTCATCCTCCAGGAACTGCCTGGCCTGCGAACTCTCGCCACATGAGGCCGGGAATTGTCATGCAGCAGGAGGAACCTGGAACTAATATCACCCTGATAGCAGTCAGGGTGCTGTTGTCCAGCCTGTAGAAGTACGTGAGTCCTTCCATGGATATTCCTCCTTAGACCATCATTGACCCACCACCAAACCGGTCATGCTGAGAGATATTGTGGGAAGCATAACGTTCTCCACGGCTTCTCCAGACCCTTTCATGTCTGTCACATGTGCTCAGGATGAACCTTCTCTCAGTGGTGGACCTGCTAATTCTGGTAATCTATAAAAACTAATCAAGCTCCACGGTGCTGGGCAATGAGCCCTCAGGCCACCCCCACGAAGTCTGTTTATGGATTGATCAGAGACATTCACACCAGTGGCCTGCTGGAGGTCATTTTTAGGACTCTGGTATTGCTCATCCTGTTTCTCTTCACACTAAGGAGCAGATACTAGTCCTGTTGATGAGTGAAGGACTTCTACAGCCCCGTCCAGCTCTCAAGAAAACTGCCTGTCTCCTGAAATCTCTTCCATGCTCTTGAGACTGTGCCGAGAGATACAACAAATGGGGTAATGGCACAAATTGATGTACCACCTTGGAGAAGTTGGACTGCTTGTGAAACCTCTGTAGGGTCCAGGTATAACCTAATGCTAGCAGTAGTGACACTGACCCTTGTTAAATGCAACTTGTTGATTTCACTGATACCAAAGCAGCTGAAATTGATAAACAAGCCCCTCTGCTACTTCACTGACCGCATTAATATCTCAGAAGTTTCACTGACTTGATGCTCTACTCTGACTGAGAAGAGCTCCTTTCATTTTTTGAGCAGGGTATAAGAAGTGTGACCTGTGCCATTATGAATAAATAAATAAATAAAGATGATTACTTGACTGAAAGTCATGTTGCAGACTGCTCTGGCTGCTTCCTCCAGTTGTAGCGGAGTTCTCACAGTGACCCCAGTGACTTGCTGCAGGAAGGAGTGAATGTAGAAGAACGCAGAAAATGCCTGAATATGGAAAAGTGGGCAAAATAAAAATCTGTCATGGGTAATGCAAAGCACAAGGAAAATAGCTTAAAGCAGTAGAGGAACAAAATGATCAGAAGTACTTAAACAAGGCATATTTCTGTTTTTCTGTGCACTTTAAGACCATACAGCATTTACTCAGTCTCCACTAAGACTTCCATTGTTTCCTGTACTTGCATGGTTGAATAGTTATTTCATTTTATTTTAACACTTGTGTACATAATACATGTACTTAAGTACATTTTTAATGTAAGACATGTAGGCTAATGGCATCTTACAAGTCTATAGTGGGCTACGTGGTGGTTTATTTCTCTAAAGGGTCTTGTAACATGTGCTTGTCTTTGCTGGTTGAATGGGAACTACTGAACGTGAGTACTGGTTTGAGCTCTCATGGTATCAATTTTTCCACCACATGAAAAGATATCCCAATAAAGATATCGCAATAACAACAGAGAAGGAAAAAAAATAGGTTTACTTTTGGGTTTTTTGTCACCTTTTTTACTAGATGAATTACAATAGAAAAAAATAACTGCAAAAAATTGTACAAAAATCCGAAATTTGCAATTAATTATATTTCTATCTTCGCTGATATCGATTCATGATATTATCAATATGTGAATTATGAACTGGTTATCAATATTTTACTGTTTTGATATAATTACTATCATTATGTAATGTGTTTTAATTCTACTTCCATATAATAAGCTCAGTGTTTCCCCGAGGTTTACAGCTTCACACAGGGCAGACGGACACCAACACAAAATGCTGTTGCTTCCCAGAACACCCATAAAACCGAAAACAAAGCCATAATAATCCCCTATTCATTCTCTATTCACTTTATCATATCAGTTTATTTACTTATCCAGCACAGATTTTGGAGTTGCCAAGATCTGCATCCCCAGTTTATTAACCCTGTATGTAACTTGCATGTATGACAAAGACACTTGAAGGTGAAATTGTGTTTTTTACATTATAACTGGGTTGTTTTGACTCATCAGTCAGAGTTTCATACATGTAACTTACATATAAGCTTAATAAACAGGGCATTTAATAACTGCACATCTAAATGAAGGCATTTTTGATCATTTATATTAGTATGCAGGGATACACGATACATTCAGTGACATATCTACAAAGTGAAAGGTTAGGAAAATCAATACCTTTAGCATGAAGGCTGACCTCTAGATTATGATGTTACAAGTTAGTCTCCTATAGTCTCTTACCATGAAGCTACCGGTGACGTTTGGTTGGAAGACTTTGTCAAAGGAGCACTGCGAGAAGGGACAGTTGCCGAAGTAGAAGATCTCGGAAACGTTGCCCACACACTGCTCATACTGTCCACTGCCTTGGACTGTCAAAGCAGCCTGAGGGCTGTAGGAACTGGGTTTGTGCTTTGCTGTGCACGGAGAGTTAAATATATTGTCCATTTTCAATTCCCTGATGTGGCCTGCAGGGTAGCAGGGGTGAGTGACCGACTCGGAGTAACCCTGTGACTGAGAGACAAAGAGAGTCTTATGTTATCATGAAATAATACAATACTCAGGATAACAAGTCTTTCGGGGTACAATGACCACAATGTCGTCAATGTTAAAAAGGTTGATTGTGTTGTTTGTCCGTTACTTACATTGTCCACCAGAGTGCGCTGTTATTACTCATGCTTCAGTGTGAAATACCCAGATTATTAAATTAGGAGAACACTTTAACCAAAAGAAATTGGAGTCATGATATATTCAGCTTTAATGATGATAGAACAACCAGTATTGATTGGGTTGGGTTGGGTCATCACTGGCTGCATTTAAACAGATTTCATCCATCATCTTCAAACAGCTTGTTTTAAATGTGTGCTGGTTTAGTCTGATAAACCTCTATGAAGTACAATAGCGCAATACAATAACTGAGAAAAGCCACTGGTTAATTAATAAATGTGCTGAAAATGTATAATGTAAATGTGGCTTTAAAAAAGAAAATCACGACATAATCCTGTTCTGAAAAAACAACCTGAAAAGATCTAATTTTCAAGCAATTGTTTTTTCAAAATGATGCTCAGGATTTTTTCTTAACCCATTCACACCTAATGTGTTATATTTGATACATACTTTTTCATTCTGAGACCTATTACTTCACTTTATGGTAAAAACTTGGCTCAAAACCCTGGTGTATCCAATCTGATACTTGTCTTCTGCCCCCTGGTGGACACTTTTTACACGGCAATAATTCTTACATATAAAACAGTAATAAACCGTACATATATGCAAATTGTCTTGTTTTTTTTGTGTGTTTTTTTTACATTTTGTTAAAAGGCCCAAAAAAGGCTTCAGATAAAAATTAATCTAAAAATCCAGTCCTTTATTTCATGGGTCAGGCGTTAAAGGGTTAAAAGTGTTTACCTAGGCCATTAGTTGCAACATTTGCCCTATGCTGCCACAAATTATTCATTCCCTCTTTTAAAAGTGGAAGTCAGAAATCACAGATTAAAATCTGATTGATTACCATTTTCACTAAAACCCAGATAGCAGACATGTTTGGGCCAAATAAGGGCTACCTTAGACACTTACGGCTCAGTTATGGCTCTGGCAAGGGTTGTGTGGGCCAGAAGTGGTCCTAATACAGGAAGCCTGCCTGGACATAGATTATAGCAGATTCCTTGTGGGCCACAGGTAGTGGTCATGAGTTTTTGAAGCCACACCCACATTTAGCCAACAAGTCAAATTTTCCCAAACAAAAATGCATATTTGGGCCATCTGGGAATGACAGGAAGATAATCTCTACTAGGTATCATGAGCTTTAACAACCCATCTTAAAGGTGGCAGTTATTCCTAAACTGATGTCAGTATGTAATTTTTCTATTGTTGAAAGTGAATACCTCAATAATATGAGCCAACAGTCTCTTAAGGAACTGGTCTTGCCCATAGCACAGGAAGCTATGTGTGTACAGAGAGTACTCCTGGCCATAAAGATGAAGCTTCTTCGTGTCAAATGCGTCCTCTGCCGGCTCCTGAGTAGCAAACGTTATCTGTGTGGACGCCCCGCCGAAATCAAGAGCTCCCACTGTTGGTCTGGAGGGTTTGAACCAGTGGCCCACAAAACCATACTACGAAGAAAAACAATCAGGAAAACTGGATCAGAGTTTAAATAAAAAGGGATTTTTGCATGAAAATGAAGATTTAGTGACGAGAACTTCAAGACAAACTTCGTGCAAGTTTCTGTACCTTGATGAAGTTCTCTAAGAGGTAGTTGACGGTGACCCAGCCATATGCTCCCTCCTCTTGTCCGCTCAGTATGGCTGCTCCTCTGAAGTTGAAAGGGTAGGATTGGATTTTTTGGCCCACTTCCTGCAGAATCTGACTCGACAGCTCCGGGCTGGAGATACTTAAAAAAGAAGCAAATTTTTACCACCTAGTTTTACAGCTACCCTCAAGACACATGGACAAATGAAAAGCAAGAGAAATATTGGCCTGCCAGCTTGGATTTTTTTAAAAATTTAAATTGCTTATTTCTCTGGGTGTTACTTCTCTACACCTTCAAAAATGATAGAAATTTAATGAGATCCGAAGGCGGTCATTGAACATTTCCTGGTGAATTCAGTTACACATGTTTATCTACGGGACCAGAAGCTCTGGCCTCATAAAGATTTTAACCAGCCCAGAAGACTCCATGAAATCCTTCAAGACACTGCAAACACCAAATCTGTTCATTTATGTGCAGATCAGCCAGGTTTTTTATCTTACATGTACATCTTTTAAATCACTGGATAATCCCCAACAGGTACTTTCCTCTCTACAAATGATGTTTACTCAGATCTCAAATGCACAAATCTCATTAAGTTGTTTGTAAGATCGGCAACTGAAGATGCCTGAGAAGAGGTAGAAGCAGGGGCGGACTGGTTATAGGGAGGTTTGGGAGGTTTCCCAGAACAGCCGGTCTGTTCCAGGCCGGTAGCCAGAACGTTTTTTTTTTTTTATTAATTTTTTTATTAGCCTGCCCTACCCCAAACGCAGCAGCCTGCCCTAGCAGCCGCAGGTTGCAAGCACAAACTGGGTCAATGATCTGCATCAATGGCTCGAATAGACGACTGATTATAAGACGCAAAACGCCGATTGCTGCAAACATTCATTAATTCCCCGGCCAGCAAACAGCTGCGGCCACTGAGCGTCGGTGATGACTGGCAATTTGAGCAGGTACTTGTAATGTGATTGGCTGAGCCGACCCAGTCAGTCATTAAACTGAAACTCCAAAAAAACAAAAAGAAAGAAAGAGGAGCAGATGTGTTTAAAAGACAGAAGCCAGAAAAAGAGATGGGTGGAGCAAAAAAAAAAAAAAGGTCAGTGCAGGATGCAGCCAAATTGACCTTTTTCTGTGGCGGAGGTGCAGAGGGCAGCCAGGCTAGTGGCACAGGACGGAGCAACAGCAGCATGGCAGGTTAGCAAGCACCGCCTTTATGGTCCTAACATCCCAGACCTATAGTGTGTTTGTGTTTTTGGATGCATTCAGGGCACACAGAACATTAAAGGTAGCCTATGATCAGCATTGTTAGACTATACAGCATAAATCACTTATCTGCTCTATCAGTTACAAATAAAACTGATACTGGCTGACCAGAAAAACACATTTCTTTAGATAGATACTTTTTTATTGATCCCCTAGGGGAAATGTATTATTATCATTATTAAAATGTATAACTATTAGATTTATTACAAAAGAAAACATTTCAGGAGAAAAAAAAGAGCCGACTATTTGAATCTAGGCCATACATCCTGTTTTCCTGTTTGTTTCTACAGTAATAAAAATACATTAAAGCGATTGATTAATTTAAAAAGTGTGTTGGATTTTTATTTCATATTTGTGTGCTAATAGTGAATTTGTTTCAAACAAGCTGTAATGTTGTCGTCGTTGCTGTTATCATTATTGTGAGCTGAAAAGGCCGGTGTCAGTTATAGGAGTGAGGAAGAGGAAGTGATGGATGAGCAGGAACAGGAGGAGATGGAAGAGGATGAGCAGAAGGAGGGAGATGGAGGAAAGTGGAGCAGGAACCACGAGGAAAAACAGTACCAGGTACAGGTGCAGTGTGCAGGACTGGTTGGCAATAAGCTTCTGCATAGAATTACATTAAGATGTCATATGTTGTTGTTCCATCTGCATCTTTTGTGCGATCAGATACAATGCCTGTCTGAAACCGAGCTCCCGGGCTGAATTTCAACCCCCTGGGTAGAAGGAAAGGTCTGAACTGAAACTGACAATAAGTAATACAGAGAGGTCATTTTCATTTTTAAGTAAAGATTGCTTTAACCTTATAAAGCCAAACGTATCATATTTGATACATAGAGTTACAGTTTGTGTCACTTTATGGTAAAAACTTTGCTCAAAACCCTGTTGTACACAATCTAAAACTTGTTTTCTGCCCCCTGGTGGATACCAGGAAGCAAAAAACTAAACAACAATAATTTTGACATATCTTATGGTAACAAATGGTAGTACCCAAAAAAAATGTTAATTTCTTCCCCACATTTCGTTGAAGGGCCAAATAAAGACCTAAAATTAAAAATAAATTGGACCTTTCTCCATTTTCTCTTGGGTTGGGCTTTAGAGGGTTAAAATGTTCAGCAGAACAGATGAAGATCAAACACTAGAGAAGAGAGATGACTTTAAGACACATTTGCATTGATTAGATTACTTGCAAACAGACAGTACAGAGTAAAGAGGGCAGCTGGTTACACAAGTTAAGCTGCACAGACTTACCTTTGTTAATATTTGAATACATTTTCCTACCGTCAACTCCTCAATGTTTTCAGCCTTCGTTTTTTATTTGGAAGGCTGGTGATCTTGTGATTTTATCTGCATGAATGTATGAATTTATTGTCACTACCTCTTCTTTTGCCCTTTCAGATCTTAGTATGATGATTTATTTCTTTTTATATTATTACAATCATTGTTGGGTACGCTATTATAAAAAAACGTAATTAGTTGTAGTTACTAGTTTATTTCTCAAAAAAGTAACTGAGTAACAGCATTATAAAAGCAACAAGTTACCAAGGAAAGTAACTATTCCATTACTTTTTCTTTTTTAATGTTAAAATATGTTCTCTTTAATAAATGTCCAATTATTTATAGTAAAACTGTATATTAGAATATGATTAATGAATAAAATAGAAAATTATTAGAATAAATTATTAAGACAACAACATTATTTCAGCTTGTTTTTTTTACTTTTTCTTTGTCCTTGTTTTTGTGCTTTGTGTGGGGGTACAGCTATGTTCCACATAGTTAGAGCAAGAACGTTATATTCCTGTGTTTATATATGTATCCTAAAATGTGGGAAAAATAAGATATTGTTGGGAAAAAAGAGAACATCAACACTAATATATACTTAGGCTGATCAGATCACAATAACTTCCAACCAACGAGGAGAAACTCTTTGTTTCTGTTCAGAATTGATATTTTGATCAATGCCGTCATAATGATGCCGTCATTTGTCAGATACTGGAAATGTAACGCGGCCCACCACAGGGCCCTGCTTGTCCTCATCACCGTACAGCAGACTAATGATAGTGTCATCTGCCATTTTAAGGATGTGCCTGTTCTCATGCCAACTCCTACAGTTGCTGATAGAAAGCAAAGCAGGAGTGACACAACACATCCTTGAGGAGAGCCAGTGGAGTAGAAACAACATTCTGACCCTGACTCATTCACACTCACACTCTGAGGCCTGGCTATCAAAAAAAAAGTCAATATCAAATTAAAACTCATTCAGCTGTTTCTGTGCTAGAATAATTGACTGGATAATATTAGAAGCAGATTAGTTTTCCTCTGTTTTTGTTTGTCTCCCTGTTGCTTAGTTTCCCCGACTTGCTTCCTTTGCTTCCTACCTAACAACTGCTTACCGGCTGCTCAGCCATCTTCCCCTGCCCTCACTCTGTTTAGCCTCGACAGCCACCAGCTTACCCACAACTCATCCTGCCAGACGATCTCACCTCCTCACCCATCCTCCTCCCTGCCTGACCCGCTCCACCAGCCCTCCAGCTGGGTTGCTACTTATTATCATCATTGTTATCACTCCTACATTCACAGCAATATCTAACGCTAACCCTTCGGTCTTCCTTTATTCTGGGCCTGCCCATCACAGTTTCCTTCATCCACACTCACTTCTATTCCACACCTAGAAAGATGCAAAAATAATCCTATAATCATATGGATCAGACAAGAAGTAGCTGAAGGCACTTCAAGACAAAGAGTGCAAAACATAAACACAGACAGAGTGACTCACCTCAGGAGCCTCATGCCAGCTGTGGCTCCCAGGTACACAGGTGTGAGCTGGTGTCTGTCTTTGGGAATATCTTTTACCGCCTGGTCCAGACATGCCTCCAAGCTCTGCCCTGCTGCCCCTGTTTGTCCTGCATAGCTAGAAATCCCTCCACCTGAGGGAGGGATGAACAGAGGAACAAAAACCAAAAGGTTGGATTACATAATCCATCTGTTAAAACATGTACTCAGGTTCACAAGAAACTGCACTAGATGCTGTCACCTGTGTGTTTATATGTGTCATGGTGCATGTCAGTCACTCCCATGAGACTAGAAATGGCAGCAACCATAAAGATACATAGTGAAAATGAACCAATCCTTTTGTCTGATGAGATCACATTGCAGTTATGAAACATAACAATATCAATGTTGTCTTCATGACTAACGGGGAAAAAGAAGGTTTATTTATGGATTTTGATGTGAGCTGTTAACATCATCTGTGTTTACCATGTGGTGGCTTTTCTTTTCTTTTAATTATTGGTTTTTTTAATTTGTTTTTATGTTCAAAATAAAGAATTCAAACTCATTTATTTCTAGAAAGAGTTGAACTGTGACTGAGTGGGAGTGGCAAAGCTCTAACTGGTTCCTGATTCACGGCTTCTACAAACAAAGATGTCATAATATAACTTGAAACAGGAAGCCCTACTGCAGAATTTAAAAAAAAAATTGTTAGAAAATTCGGACTTTTTCTGAATTCTGAGTTTAAAGTCATAATTCAGTGTCAGTGTTCTGCAGTGTTTCAGGGATGAAACACCGCACTTCAAAACTTTGTGTTCCAGCCCGGAGCATCATGTGACAGCTGTGTTTTATTTCACAGCACCGTATCACACACCACCAACCTGATGTCAACACACTGGCCATTTTGAATGTGCATCATGGCTGATTCAGCATGGAAGCCCAACAGGACCATATCCGAGGAAGAGAGGAAAAGAAAGACAAAAAGGAACATGGCGAGAGATGAGTCAACATCAGACTGATTTGTATTGCTGTAGAAAGCTCAGAGAAGAGACAGGATGCAAGATGGATGCCTTCCTGGTTACTAGGATACAGTTTCTGTCCATATGACAGGTTGCCTGAAAAAAAGGAGCCACCATGATGACACTCTGAAAGGTTCAAAGACTTTCAAACCCAAGAAAAAGGAAGTGCTCTTAAGGCAGTACATCCACATAAGGGACAACAAAAAAAAGCTTTATGTGGACACGAGCCGAGACGCAAGAGTTTCTCTTAACACTGCTTGGTCTGACACTGGGATACATGTGCTGGTACATCTACTGGTTGACAGACTGGCAGCTGTCGAGTGAATAATCTTTCTTAATGTAAAATAAATGATGGAATCATCTGGAAATTGCCTTTTTTAATCCTTCTTTGCTAGATGGGCAACAACAATTGCCTCTGTGAGATCATTGCTGATGTCTTTCCTCCTTGGCATTGCGTGAACACCCAACTGATAGCAAACTGATAATCACCTCATCAAATGTATTTGATTAGCAGGACCTGGCTGCGACTAACCCTTTTCTTTCCTATTGAAGCAGTAAATATACACTTGATTTTTCACACACTATTTCTGCAGTTTGCTTCACTTTTTGTTCAATAAATAATGACAGTGTAACATCTCATGAGTAGTTGTTCATATGTTTTAAGGCCCTACTTTTAAAAGCCACATTACTAAACTTTGGCAGATTTAAACAGACAGAGCTAAACATGTTTGGGACACGCTGAGCATGAACAAACATTTCTACGGTGACTCTGGGTTCGCTGTTGGATGTTGCAGGAGTACATTTAAGCTGTATTTGATATGCAAAGCATTGGTTTTAGTGGAGAAAGAGCTAATACTTACCCTTCACGTGGCATTCTCTGTGCTGAGTGACCACGCCGGTGCCATTTTGCTTATCTCCGGGCCACTTATAAATATACAAAGCTGTGTGTGAAGATCCAGCATCCAGGACAATCCCATACTACAGAGAGAAAATGCAGGAGGGAAAAAAAACCAAAAACAGCTAAGAAGAGACATGAAAGCTTCTTCAAAAGAAAACTGAAAAGAGCTTTGAAAACTGCAGTTAATGAGGTATAAAAACATGAAAGACAGTTCTGATTGGGAGAGAGTGACCTCAATTTTAAGCATCAGGAAGGCACTTTGGTTGCAGATTAGGTTATCTAGTACTGCCAATCTTCAAAGACAGCCTTCAGGGTGTCAGATTACATAAGTGCACATCAGCTTTCATAATTTTCTCACAGCTTGATCACTTCAATTTCCTGCAGAGAGAAAAAAAACTCTCTAGTATTAATTCAGAATGCAGCTTTCGGGATTTCAACAGGTAGCAGAAAACAAGAACACGTCCCAGAAACTCTTTCCTCTTGGCAGTGTTTACAAAAGAAATGTGATCTGGTTCCGTTTCCCGGCTTCCATCAAAATATATTTGGTCTGCAATTTGGACAAAACCATTTTCAATCAGCACATGTGTTTAATATTCACATCGACTTTACCGATGCAGAAACTGGTCCATCATTTATCTTTAGTAGACTAGACTACTGTAACGCTGTCCTTACAGGTCTCCCTAAAGAGTCCATCAGACAGCTGCAGTTAGTCCAGAATGCTGCTGCTCCAGTCCTCACTAAGACCAGGACCTGGATCATATAACACCAGTCCTCACTAAGACCTGGACCTGGATCATATAACACCAGTC
>JAOXYM010000020.1:21396069-21414559 GCA_028567055.1 Leptatherina wallacei | reverse complement strand
CACACACACACACACACACCACACACACACACACACACACACACACACACACACACACACACACACACACACACACATGATGGATAGAACTTGTTTACTCAACATTGTAGACTAAAGGTTTATATATATATATATATATATATGTATATATATATATATATATATGTATATGTATATCACAAAAACTTCTTTATGAAATATCCATCATGCAGATGTGGATGCTAAGGCCTGTTTTTTCTCTTTATCCTTACAATTCATTGCCTTTTTTCTCTCTTACTGTCTTTTATTTGTATGACGATGCAAGTGAATTATTTCGAAATATTTTGCACTTTAACTCTGCAGACATAAATTTGTCGTTTTGGAGAGGGGTTTTCAACATTTACTGCCATCTTTTAGTCGTAGAAACACACAAATGTATCTTACAAACACAATTTTAACAGATATTATGAGCAAATGTTCTTTGTTGTCCTCAAATAATTTAAGCACAAGATTAGTTCATTTTGGCAATGTCAGCATATTTTATTTACAGTCTTATAAACAAGATGATTCAATGCGAGATATCAACTGGAAAAGGTAAGAAAAACAAGTGAATCCTCCTTTAAGGGGCTTTTAATGTGCATGTGTGTAAATGTTTCGTGTGTGTGGATGCATGCCAGTGTATCATAACTGCTGCGTGGGTTTATAACTATAATATGAGACATTCTCAGCTGCAGTCGCAGTACAAGTGCAGTATAACTCCTCTTACACAGAACCGTTTTCTATTTACATTTCATTCACTTTGAGTGCTCCATACAGCTCAGGTCAGTACATGTCAATAGCACACATCCAAAACAAACTAAAGCACTGGTATTAACACTTAAGCATGCTCAGGCCTAAATGAGTGTATGATAAGCAGCCTCTTGGTCTTTAGTAAAAGAAAAAAAAATTCTATGGTCATTTTAATGTAACATTGTAAAGACTGTAAATTTTATTGTTCCTATAATAAAGTTAAATCAAAGGATTTGTGAACACTTTGCAATGATAACATGTCTGAGAGATGTCAGGGTTTTGTTGCAGTTCATTGGTAAATCAGTATGCTTTTTTCTTTTCTTTTTTTAATTTGGGAGACCCCTCTGCATAAAGTGCAACGTAGTGCCAGACACTACAGAGGATATGATCTTATAAACAGCAGTGGTTTCTCACCTCCGGAAAATGGGAAACGGCCTGTTTTCGCAACTAACCAAGACCTGCATGTAAGCTCGCAAGCTGAGCCGAGCTCTCAGCTCACTCTGGTGCCTTCGTGTAAAAGCTTTCCCAGTTGGGAAGGTTTTGCATGAAAGACCGAGTGCTGGTTGGGTGAAAAACCTGGCCCTTTGATGCAACCCTGTCAATGGTAGAAATGAGAAAGACTGCTGCTGCAGGAGAGAGGAAGAGAGAGGGTGTTCCCAAATGCAAAGGCCTTGTGTCATGGCTGAACATTAAACAAAAAAAAAGAAAGAAAAGAAAAATCTTCAATTCATTAAATAACTAATTGATCAATATCTTTTTTTTTATCTCTCTTGCAATCAAAAGACGTAAATCTTTAGGGAGAGTTCAAACTTGAGTCATTCACAATAAGTGCCTTTGGCAAGTTAGTGCAAAATTAAAGGGGGGAGATGATTTGAACATTTTCAGAATCTGCTATATAGCTTACAAAATGACAAATATTAAGATACAGAAAGCTCTTATTCGTATACAAGCACACACATGCTTCCTTCATCTTCAATGGTAGACAACATAAGTTCACTTTTAGTGCTATTTTTAGTTCCCAATAAAGAGATTTTATCTAAAAACCTTTAAAGTGTAGATAAAAACACAGTTCCTATTAAAAATATTTCTTCTCCATTGAGGCTTACAGTACTTCATATATTGCACTAAATGTTAAGAAATTCTAGATAATACTGCGGTATCTAGGCCCTAATTGGAAGTGATAAGTCATGTGCAATATTTGCACAAAAACCAGCTTATCTGTAAACTTAACCAAACATGACCTGGCTTGCTAAAAAGCTATGCAGCTGCTCAGAAATTTGAGAAAACATCATATATTAAGGTTCTGTCAGTAACAGTACAAAAGAAGGTTAAATAAGTTAGATAATAATATACAGAAGGAAAAGATTGTATATGTGTCGGATGGGTTGTTATGTGCATGCTCAGGGTCTCTAAAATATCTAAGACCAGGTGATTCAGTCTTCAAAAAAAAAGGTGCGGGTTCAGTGTTGCCGGACACTTCTTCAGCAAGAAGTTTCCTCCCAAAACCCCCTGTGGCTTTGGCTTCGGCCATGAAGGGGGAGCAGGCAGTCTTCCCCCTCCGTTTCATCTCTTCCCCTCCTCGTTTCATTTCCTCTCTCCTTGGGGAGCGAACCTTCGGCGTCGCCCTCTCTTTACACCACAGTGCTGACAGACGGGTCAGACAAGTTGAGTTGGCCCGTGATGTCAGTGGGTGGGTACTGCTGCAGAGGTCAGGAAACATGGATAGGGAAGAGCAACCAGAGACATAAAAAGGGGTCACTTCTCGAGAAAAGGTGAAGTTTCAGCAGTTTTTCCTTAAGCTAAACATTCACTCTGCAGAAGCAGGAGGGTGCTCTAACCCCTCTCAGGCAGCCTGTGGTTTCACTGTTACGTTTGCAGTTTGTTTTGTGCCTGAGGGGGGCCAGCTGGGAGCAGACGAGAGTCTCCACAATGTCACTTTTGAAGTGTTAATGTATTTTTTAACCCCAGTAACATTACTGGGGGTAATCACTTCTTGCCATCACACCTCATTTTTCCCTGCAAAGTGATTTTCTATGCATGCAGACAGACAGCTTCTCTAATTTTAGCAGCTCAGGAGAAAAGAATGAATTATTGACTGATTTCAAAGTGCTGTTGTGAGACTCTTGCATCCTTTCCCCCCATTAACCGTGCTTCCATAAAACTGCATTGAATTATAAGCTTAGACAGTGCTTAGAGGGGAAAACAAGACCCCAATAACATGCATGTGCTTTGTCTCTATGGTAACAGCAATTTGATTTTGACAGTCATTTCAGATTTAGGATTTTTTATCCACAATGAGGAGGCTGATTTTATACTTTTTAACAAAAGTATGAAAACCTGATGACACAATAAGTAGTTGAACGTTGTAGATTTTGTCAGCTGAAGCAAAAGAAAGAAGAAAAAAGCTTTCTGTGGAAGGGTTGCATGGTCTGGAACACAGTGACATTGGGTGGGGTAAACTGTCTGCTATGCTCCAGCTGAACATGCCAATCATAACCCTGCCTACAGCTCTGTGTTAAAAAAAAAAAACCTGTTTTAATTAAATCTAACGTGCAGGAAAGCATCAGAGTACAGATTAACCAAAAGAAGAAAGGCGTGCCCATCTCATGTGTCATCGATGTCTCTCTCATTCAAGCAAGAATAGGCCGTTTCTCATTTTGTGTCGATTCAGCCAAAACATTCAAGCGTTTGACATTTAGAAGCTGTTATGATGCAACTAACATGCTAAAAGATGAGGCAACATCCATTCTGATTGCACTTTGTTTTAATCAGAGCGGATGCCCTTCATCCCCTTGACCCACGAGTTGCATCATCATGAAGCTTACAGCCCCCGTTTGGGTTCTCCTCATGTCTTGTACCTTGAGGGTATGCTAACATCACACCCCACTGGGGTCAAGTGGACCAGCAGAAGAGACACTTCACTGACATCACAACCACACTTAATGCTTTTCAAGCTACTTATTCAATGGGACTATGGCACATCTACAGGTAATTTCTACTGTTTCTACATCTATGACAGTTAAAAGTTATCAGCATGCTTTGCAGAAGGGAGAGAGGAGCAGTGTGGCATGTGGGTGAGGGACACTGACACTCAAGTCCATTGATATCCATTAATATAAAAAAAAAAGAACATTGATATAAAATCAAAATAATGACCAAAGACTGAAGATGGCAGGTCTTTTAATTAGAGCATCTTTTTTTTGTGATCATGCTAAATCCTGTTTTATTTTCCCCTGGGAGGCTTTTTTTTCCCAAACCAGCATCCGAACCCTCATAAAGACATTAACAATGAAGATCCCACTCTTCTTCTCTTGTAATGAAATCGACTCTATTGCAAAACTGCCGGGGAAAGAGTAAGAGGTGATTTGCTTCAGTGCGGAAACAGCCATGAAAAAAGACAGTTAACACAAGAGAAAGATAGACAGGAAATCATAGAAAAACACAGAAATTATTTTTTCGCGTTACTTTACAACCTGTTATCTTCACTGCCAAAGGCCACATCTACCTTGAGAAACACATTGAAAACACACTGTTAGCAAGGAAAAGTGTTCGCACTCCAGAGATGTGCCCTGGTTTTTGTTTCTTTTATAGAAGCCCAGGCAAGATATGGTCCTGTGGTGCAGCCAGTTACACATTACTGTGGGTCACTGCTTTGTCAGAGGACTGCAAGCTTGTGCAGCACAAATCTCCCAATCGCAACGAGCAGAGCTTTACAAGTCAACTGTGAAGGAGTGAAGAAAAACCTTAAACTCTCATTGTGCTGCAAAATTTTTTAAAAGAAAGAAAAAAGTCAAGAAGCCGTGTGAAAATTAAGTTATTAACAGTCTCATGAGCATAATCAGGATTTGTGCTGTGATTCTGTAAAGTCTGACAAAGGCTAAGTCAGACAGCCCAAATCTTCTATAATTATACTAAAAGAACCAGTTCTGACAACTTTCTTGGTGGGACTTGCACTGTGAGTAACCGAAGACATGAGATGCTAGTACAAGCTATGTTACGTTAAGACAAGCTAAGGGGAGAAGACAGTCAAATCAAGGCCAAGCTGCTTTCACAGCCTGCAGCAGAGTGAGTTGGAAGAGCTGCAGGCTGTAAAGCCACAGACTGAGAGAAAGAGGAACCTCTATGGAAAGCTAAAAGGGTCACAATGCACCAGCATTGCCTGTTGTCCAAAGTGCCCGCCTGGCATATGATAAATGTTGCTACAAACACCACCAGTTTTTAATCCTGCTAAGCCTGGAATACTAACCTTCCTGGCTTGTTTCTATTCTCAGAGTTAGGACCAAACAAGTAAATGTTACTTTTAGTTTTTATGCACCTTCCAGTTGGAATAGGTTAATGCAGGTCAGCTGAAACTCCATCCATTTTCTGTACCGCTTAATCCACGCAGGGTTGCGGGTGGGCTGGAGCCTATCCCAGCAAGTCAGCTGAAACTCTGGCTTCTTTTAAATAACTTCTTAAAAATTTGTATTGTATTTATATTCTTTTAACTAGTATTTGCCTTCTCTGCTTGGAGAAGCTGCTTTCTAACCACCGTGTTATGCTCTTATCGTATTCTTTCTTTAAACTGTATGTGTTTGCACCAGGTAACTTTGAGTTAAATTTTTGTCTGAAAAGTGCTATACAAATAAATGTTGATTTAATATTAAATGGAGAGAAATCTATGTAGTTTTTTAATTAACTTTTTATTGAACCTTTAAACACAAAGGCCCTGATTTACTAAGATCCCAAATAACGAGCGCAAAAGAAATTATGCCGCAAATAAATTGCCCCTGTTGTGTTTCCATGATTTGCGGGTGATCTACTAAGATTTAATGACTAACAGCCTTATCTAAATGAGGATCTAGTGTGCACAATTGATTTGCTATGTAAAAGGAAGTAAGAAAGGCGCAAACGGAAAACAAATGAAGATTGAAATATTAGTAAAAGAGGCAAATAGAAATATAGCAAAGACATCTTAATGGGACCAGAAGGACTGCAATATGGGAGGGTATTTGCCAAAAAGTAAGGCCAGTCGGGAAAACAAGAAGAGAACCAGATGAGGTTAAGAAGAGATGGCAAGATATTAGATGAAGAAGTAAAAAATTATAATAAAACTTCTGCGAATAAGACAGGTGGGGGGGACGACAAAAGAGATTCCTTTGACCAATACTGAGCAACAGGTGCAGCACCCAACATTTGTGACTTTAACATTCACACAAATGATCTGTTTTTATGTAAAGATTTTGTTCCAGAAGTTCAGTCACCGCCTCCCACCAGCCATGAGAAAATATTCTGAATCAGACTGATGCTCGTCTGCAATCCTGCAGCCGTTTGTGTGTATCTGAGCCAGTTAACACCGCCTTTCAGAAGCGCTACATATAGGCGCAAAAACAGCCAGCGCATCCGTTCCACGTTTAGTAAATCACGTTGCGCGTGCAAAGCTGATTAATTTGCATCTGCTCTCCCAGTGTTTTGCGCCTTCCGACTGAAATGTCCAGATTGGATATTCATTAAAGGCAAAAGCACGAAACGCATTGCGGAACTATTGTGCTCGCTTTGCGGGCTCATTCCTAGATGGGCCCAGTTGGTAGATCAGCTCCAGCATGTTTTTACGTCCATTATCAAGTTTGCATTTGTTTTAAGAGGCGCAAACCTTTGATAAATCAGGGCCTAACCTGTTTCAGGGTGTACCCTGCCTCTCGCCTAGTAGCCATAAAGAAAGGCAACCCTACATTAAAATAAGTGGGTATAAAAAATCAATGGATGAATGAACCTTTAAACAAAATGTAATTATTTTCATATGGATAATCATTTGTATAATCACTGGAGGCTAACGCATAGTAAATGCCTTTTTGGTACAACCCATGGCCTGTGAGATATGTAAATCTGTGTGATTTCACCTGGATGATTGGACAGCTGTCTGGATCCTCTCCTGTGCCTGGCTGTGGCGTTGCTTCCATGTGATTGGCTGGCTGTAACATCTCCAACCCAGGATTGGCCACTTCCACTTCCCCCTCAGCTGATCCTAATAGACCCTTTTCGTAATTTATGCATTCATGCGTGCATGCGCATAAACCGCGCTGAAGGGCAGACAGCTAAGATGTTAAGTGAAATAGCCTATGTGTACGTCTTTACAGAGGAAATCAAAGCAATTTAAGATGGTTGTTGTGTATTTGACTTATCAAATTGACGAGATTAAAAGGCAGGTAAACAGGGAATACGTTTCCACCGGTTTCCTGTTAAGAAACACCAATGCAACCTGGATACAGCAAACACACTTCGTCTCCAGTTCTTCGTCTGATCTGATGACACCAAAGATGTGGATTATTGTCCATCTGTGGACATGAATGTAGTGGACAGACCTGAGTAGGAGGCAGTATGTGTCCATCGTAGTGAAACTGTCCAAGTCTGCACCGTCCACCGGGTTTGACGCTTTTCAGTGAAAAGCTGACCCACTTATTCAATAAATGTATTTACTCTACAATTTAATGAATTTGGATCATACGCTACATTTACACAGACAAAAATTTCATATATTAAGGAATTATATAATAAGCGGGTCAGTGATGCTGCCACTGAAATGCAATAAACATGCTGGTGTCGGTCAGTGCAGACCTGGATCCTTTCCAAACGATAGACTCGCTGCAGCCTCCTACTCGGCCCGCTGCCTCTCAACTTTTTCACTTCTTGTCCACAGACGGGAGATAATCCACATCTTTCTAGTCATCAGACAACCAACCACAGATGAAATGAGCTCTGCATACTCTGTCCCAAGGCTTCGGCTTCCAATTTTGTGCGGCTAACCGCAAAAATCCAGGCTGCTCGTTGAAGTTTCTTCATTGTAAACTGATAAAAACATATTCCCTGTTTAGGTGAATTGTCTCCTCTTCAACTGAAACAGTCAAACATGCAACAAGTGTCTGGGATTGTTGTTCATTTCCAATGTACGTTCAAACCTCCTGCTCTTCTCGGTAGTTCCGAGCATGCTCAAGTGACCTATGCATAAATTACGAAAGTTGTCTATTGATCAGCCCTATTTAAGCAGCAGGTTGACATTGAGTAAGGCCAGCTGTGTGTAACCACCAGTCTCCATCACTTGGGGTTTGTCTGCGTTTGTAGATTTAGAGCTTTGTGCTTTTTTTTATGAGACTGTGTAAACCAGTTCGAGCTTTGTGAGACTTTGTACCATTTGGTTTGTTTGGAACTTTGAACATTTTGAGTGTGGAGCTTCGAGATCTTTTGTGTTTTTGTTTTCTTTAGTTTTGGTGTAATCATTAGTTTGTTGTAAGCCCTAGGTGGCCCTCTTTCTGTTTTGTTTAAGCCTCCACCTATTTTGTTTTGTTTTTTAGAGCCTTTCGGATCTCATTGAGACCTATTTTTAATTGTTACACTTATCTTGTCCAACTTTGAGGAGCACAGGTGAGTTATAGAGCATTCCTGACTTTAAGGGGGGAAAAAAACTTTCCTTGTAACACAGTGAGAGTCTAAGGCTTCACAGAGTTTATCACCTCATTATGTAAGATATCTCAAAGATGGTGGAAAAACTGTCATCACCTGAAAATATACCCTGAAAGAGGCATGCACAGTTCAGATCACAAGGACAGGAAGGAAATTAAACAAGAATTATGACAAACGGAATATGACAAAGCAAAAAGTAAACTCATTAATAGAAATCCATGATTGTAATCCTGAAATAGACATAGTTGGTAAACAAAGCATTGGTTTTCTTCTCAGGAGGAATGGCCATCACGACTACCTTGGAAATGGGTTTTTTTAGGGGAAAAATGAGAGAACACTGGCGCATGCTCGTCAAAACATAAGCAAACCAACAGCGGCTGGAACCCAAACAGAGGAAGTGCAGGACTTGGTGCAAAGAAACAATGGATATTCACTGGATCAAGCAGTCAAAATAACAGGACACGACCACAGATATACAGAAACAGATACGCGCTCACATACGGTACTCAGACACCAGCACTCCACCACAACTGCCAGAATATAGGTCCAAACCAGAGGCAGGAAGGAAGAGCAGCCCAAGACAAAACACCACTCGCAGACTTCTTGCTTTTGTCGCCCCCGTCCTCTAAAAGACACCAATCCCGTCAGAACCTCAATAAAATCCTGGACACTCCCCAAAAAATCAGGGCCTGACCTGAGATCCTGCACTGATTAAATCCTGGCTGCAGAGGAACTTTAAACCCTAAATGGTGATGGCTGATCGATGGTGAAGGGACAAACACTTGGCAGAGGCCGCGGAGCCATGTGGAAATGAGTGAGTTGAACATGTTGGCTGTCGTGGTCGGATATGGGGGATGTAAACAGAGAGGACAGGAAGAGGAGAGGCGAAACTAGAGACAGATCAGGCGGAGGAGGAGAGAAAGAGGAGAAAACAAGGGAAGTTGTTGCTTCTTTGTCTCCTTACCGTGTCTTTGGAGGACCTACGTCTCTTGATGCTGGAGGCCAGGGTGGTACTGATGGACCTAAAAGAGGCTTTCTTTTTGGGGTCGGGCTCTGCTCTACCACTTTTCCTATCCTAAAATGAATATATGTAGAAACATTATTCGTGCTCTATGGCTGGGGCGAAAACTATGCTTTCAATCTCACCCCCTTTTCTCAAAACCACCAGCACCCACCACCCCGGCAGATTACCTTATTCTCTATTATCTAATTATAGGGAGGGTCCTTTTGAGTAAAAAACGACTAAAGCATTTGGAAATGTAAGATGTGAAAAGAGGGAGAAAGAAAGGGATAAAGCTTGTTAGATGTGAGTGTGGAAATAGTCTGTTCAGTCTGATATGAGGGCGTTCGACTACATTTTATGCCACATTATCACACTGCACAAGACGGCACAGTCTCTTTGAAATGTGCTCACACATCCACTCGGCCCCCTAGAAATGCACTGGAATGAGTGATGACTAGTAAAGATGTCAGTGGCAGTGAAACTTATCTTATCTTTAACCATCTAAAATACTTACTATCGCCTCATCACACACTCTTCATCTCCACACACAAGCAATCTGAAATTTGAAATGAATCAACCAAACATGCTAAGTATGGACTTAATTAAAGGCTCTACAAATATCTAATCTGCACTCGGTTCTGCCACAAGTCAGAGCTTTGAAAACATTTTTAAAAGCAATACCTGTCGAGATAGAAATCCAAAAAACGTTAAGCTTAAATATATATTCTTTACCATATCCAAGAAGGCAAGCCAAGTTCGGTGCCCTCCCTCCCTCAGAGTGCCCCACAGCTACTCTCACAATGACTGCATGAGTTGTGTGCAAAAAACAGACCAAAAAAAAGAAAAAAGAAAAGAAAAAACTCATATTAAGGTATTCTTACATCCTGAGTCTCTAGAGAGGAAGAGGGCTGCATTGGGGGAGAAAAGAAAAGTAAAATAAATTTCCATCCACCTGATTATTACTTTAAAGATCCTTAAGCAAAGCCAAGGGAACCAAAAAGGGCAGATACTTATATAAAAAAAGATAAAAAAAGAAAAAACTAGCAAAGCAAACATCCACATCCAAAGCCAGGCAGGTATAATAAAGAAACTGAGAAGCTACATTATCAGATGCCACTAAAGTGCATATCAAAGAGGGAAAACAGCAGCGACAAAAGTCAGTAATTGAAGCCCATTTAAAATCATTATACCTGAAAGAGGTACAATGGAAATTCACCCCACACACAAGGGAATGGCATGGAGTATGGCACTAAGATATAAAGGACAGAGCTGGAATGGTTGCCTACTGTGGCAGCAAACCCATATTTCTACTGTAATTAATGTGCAAAAAAAAGATAATGAAAGGAAAGATTTGCGGTTGCCATGTCGCTGATTTCATGATGATATCAGCAAATGGCCAAAAAATGCTACTTCTAGAAAAAGCAATCTAAGATGGATGCTGATAAGGAACATGTGGTGGATTGCTGAGCAGCAGCAGCAGCAAGGGAGGCCCTTAGTGTGGGCAGGGCAGTGTGGTGTGAATTTCAACATGCCAAAACATTTCATGGATGGAGAGGAGGGATAAGGGAGGAAAACATAGAATAATTAAACACAAAACAAATAGCATGACAAATCAATCCTGGCCAGCACTGGCCCCGCAGTTCATCCTTTTTCATCAGGTCACATGACTTGGCTCTTTCAGGGCACATTTGTGTCACCATCATCTCGCCAACCAGCACTTTTCTCTAACCCCCACCCCCTCTCCTGACGACATATATTAGGTGGCGAGCAGGTATAGATGAGAGTGAGCCAGGAGTGATTGGTGAGTGACATTACTTGATTCATTGCAGGTAAAAAGTGAATTAAATCTTTTTTTTCCTGTTGGAAGACGACATATCATGTTAGTAAATGGTTAGTAATTTACTGTATTGGTATTGGTTCATGAAAAATCAATGCCCAAGTGACATCAGCTCCCTCTACTTTCCCGCCATTTCTTACACATGTGAGACTGCAAAGAGTGCAGCCTGGCCGCTCTGAGCCCTGATGAGGCGCTGCGTGTGCACAGTCCCGGCCATGCTGGGCATGCTGAACCGTCAGTTGAAGCAAGGGATGGGAGTTGCACAATGCACAGCAACCAACCGCCTGTTTCATGTTGGAAATGGAAGCGAACTGCCATAGTCCGGCATCATTATACACCATAATCATTATCATGACTCAGTGGGATTCCTGAGTCTCAGTTGCCATCCTAAAATGATACCAGTCTCAGTTTTGTTCAGACGGCGCACCTCTGAGTAACATCTGCTTGAAAAGGGAAGCATGAAACATGTGTAGCCTCAGGAAAGTGTTCAGGAAAGTTACCAGCACCAGGAATGAATCGAGTGATGGAAATCTTTCTAATGTAAATATACATGCAATAGTTACAGGCATCCAATGACATTTGTGCAACTTTAAATGGTTGCAATGATTTTTGAAATCATTCATATTTAATCATTTGGATGTTTGAAGCCTGTGGAATCAAGCTGTGAACACAACATGTACATTTCATGGTCAAAGTTGAAAGGACGTAAAGGTTAGCACACACTGTAGCTACAGGCAACAGATACAGAGCTGAATTAGCATTCATTCAAATTCATGCCTTTGGTCAACTAGCAAATTTAAGTTTAAATTCACTTATTTGTGATCTAAGATTTGTTAGATTCATTCTTTTCCTCTATTTTTCCTCCATTCAGATTACCTATGTCTTCATGTCAGCTTTTATTCCTGTTTATCTGAAGCAGTTTCTCCGACACTTGGCTTCTATTACTACACACATGCATCATTCTAGTCCTTAGTCTATGAAGCGTATATATATATATATATATATATATATATATATATATATATACAAGGTTTCCTATCATCCTTGTTGAATCCTTATCATCGTTTGTTGTCTGCAGTAATATTTCCCTACTACATGTCTGCCTTGCTCATTACTCTTTCAGATTTATGTTTTTAGACACCACGATAAAACACTGTTTTTTTAGTTTTAGTTGCCTGGCTTTGGTATAGTACATACAGTATAGTATATTTCTCAGTTAATGCGACATAATTCAAGAAAGTCTATGTTTGGAGTGTTGCTGAAACATCTTTGTGACTTGGTTGCAATGAATTCTGAAGTATTGATATCTGACTATTTGGATGCTTGAAGCCTTTGGAAACAAGCAGTGACCACAAAACTGATATTATTGGCATGAAAGTTGGATGGATACAAAAGGAACCAAACATCTGTGCGCAAAAGATACAAAGACAAATTAAAAGTCTTTCAAATTCATGCCCTCGGCCATGTAGCACAGATAATATGTTTTTTTTTTTAAGCAGCAACAAAAGTCTCTATCCTCATTAAATGCTCTTCTACTTCTATCAGCTGGTCAACATTTAGTCATGGCCTGTGGGTTGTATTGTACTTTCTTTGCTTTAGTTTTTTTTGTGGATTTCTGGGTATTGTTTGTGTATTTTGTTGGTTTCTGCTTCCTATCTATTCGTATGTTTTATCTACATGGAACCGGCATTTTGGTCTGAAAATGCAAATTTTCAAAGTGAATAAATCTGAAAATGCCACCATTTAGTTTCTATGTTTAGAATCCATGTTCATCTTTTCTGAACCAGTGCACTTCTCCCTTAACGCGCATGCACAAACCCCATCAACAGCTACATCAATGGTGGATTACAGTGTTACGTTCGACTTGCAGAAGCTACTGAGCTTTTACAGCAGAGTCTTCTGCTCCTCTACTACCACTGTCACCAACAAGTAGAAACGGAGTACAATCACTTGTGTTTGCACATGCTTCATGTCTTATTCTCATTTCTATGTATTTCTGTGGCAGCGTTACAGGTCAGGTACTGTATACATACTACAGCTTTTTCAGTGGGTTTGTGTGGACGCACATTTCTTGAAGCAATTTCATTTTTACGGTAAACTTTAAAAAAATGAAATCAGTTCCATCTCGTACCGTTTTATATTTGTAGAAAAGAGTTAGGTGTTACTTTTCTTTGCTTTTCTTTTTTCTTTTGTATGTCAAGCCTTGTTTCGTTCCTGCCTCGCTTGTCACTGTATTTTGGATTCATGATTTCGGACACCCTGCCACTGCAGGGCTTTCAGTTTGTTTATTAGTTTACTTCACTTGCCTGCCACTCATGTGTCAGCCTGCATTTGTGTCTTCCCATACTGCGCATCCTGACTAACTTAGCCAATTGCAAATGAAAACAAGAAAATAAAAAATAAACCAAGTTGGATCATAAAGGTTTACATTATTTTTTAAAAGGGAACGATTAGGTTTACCCCCTCTACATCTCTGTTGCTGGGGCTTTTTAATGCAGAATGTAGGTATGCATTAACAGCATGTTTTTTGCCATTTTGACAGGTTGTAAAGCAACAGCTGGTGGAGCAATAGTTAATGGTTAGAGGGCTTTGAACATTAATGATATGTAGAAATCATATAATTTAGCACAGAAGGAGGGGTTTACTACATGAACAGATTTAGTCAGATGTGCACCTTCTCTGAAATTATGTTTATTCCTGAAGGGATGTGCATGCACATTCCTCCACAGTGTTTTTTGTGATACACCAACCTGAGGCAGTATAAGCACTTATTTACATATAACACACATATAAGCAGTCAAAATGATACTGACAATGAGTTTGCAGGTTTAAATGCTTACTGTACTCAGAAAGAAAGAGGCCACATAAACTGTGATCTTAGACTTTCTATCATGATGATTCTGTGCATCACATGACAAGTTCTTAGTTTCAATTTATGATAATCAGATAATGGAAAGTAATTATCTAATCCTGCCTAAATTCAGAAAATCATTCATGCAGACCAGTTGAACTCCACAAGCTCTCTCAGGCATTCTTGTGTTATACGGCATTATTCTAAGAGCAGTGACGATTATGTGTGTCTGTTATTTTAGCTGTAGGTCCAACAGTGACGGTCAATGAGTAGGGTGAGTATGCATGAGCCATCCATGTTCACTGGTGCAGACAACATGATCATCACTGGCGTGGCTATAAATTACACTGGTCTGCAGGGGGTTTAATGTGACCCCTCTCCTCTCTGAGTAACGCTGCCCTGCATGCATTCGCCTGCTATGCGCCTAAAGAACATACATCCATATGAGGACACTCACAACATTTACATACAGTTGTCAGTTTGATGGCAGACACCCATTAGAAGGACAGAGATTTGCTGACAGGCACTTGCGATTTTTATACTGTACCTTCCTCCAGCCCTGCTGTCGGATTTCAGCAGGGACAAACACATGGTTCAAGGCTTACAGAGGCACAGCAGACATGCTGCCAGGGCCATATCACAGACTCGCGCTGTGATCGGCCATTAAATGAGAGAACCCTGTACCTCAAAGCTACTCAATCAGGGTGTGAGGAAAGCGTTGTGGGAAAGAAGTGCCGAGGGGGCTCACAGCTGCATTGATTGCGCCGGAGTACAGGGGCAAATCATGTTCTTGATTGACTCAGCGAAGGAAATTATTGCTTATGCTTGATTATAGCTGAAATCAGGATGTTCACTCAAATTACACAGAGAAACTTCTGAAAGTGTGGTTGAACCACAACTTTTACAATCACCTCCGTTTTAAAAACGGATACATCTCTCTTAATTTGTGTGAACTGACCCTTTTAAATTGTCACCTTCTTTAGGAAATCTGAGTCACATGAAGCCTCTAGCATGCAAGCTTCACTGACATGTGTTAGTGTTTATATTATGGACACTGCAGAGGATATGGAGGTATACTGTGCACTGCAGCATTGCGTTTTAATATCACAGTGGTTTGATGTTACTGGGAGGGTCACTGCGGTATGATTGTGCCAGGGCATTGATTTTGTTCTTTATGCTCTATTTGTATGTTTGGCTCCTGGCTGCAATAACAGAAAGACAATCAATAGTGGCACGCTCAAAGTTCCAACTCTACTGTAATCACTGTAACTACTGTTTATATAATGTTTCTGGCAGAGCGTTTGATTATTTTTGTGGACTTTCTGTGTATGCATCATATGACCTTATGAAGCATATAGGGCCACAGCAGCATCTTATACCTACTATATCATGCCATGGACGAATGTCGTGAAGTTTTAAGTTGGATATCCATCATGTAAGAGGGTCATAAGACTACTTATTCTATTGGTTCTCTAACAGCAAGCGGCGACATGGGAGTGGAAATGGCTCTGCTACATACTAAAGAGGGTGTCCCAGCCACCGCTTGACTTCCAGAGGCCTCCTTACTGTCCTGCAGGCACACACAAGAAATATGGGTGCAATTGGCCTCTGGAAACTGTTCAGACCCAGAAGGTCGCCACTCGGGAAGCGTTGAATTATATGCAAGTATCAAAGATCAGTTTATCCTGATTGTTTTGAAAGTTTCCAGGAATCTTGGATTGAAGAAGATGACCAACTTGAGAGGGGGGGCTATATTGAAATCTGGTTTGGGCCCCTCCACCCTGGGTGTACAGACGATCATTCCTACCTGCAAGTTCTTCCTCCAAACATTGACGGCCGCAAAGGCCAGCTGCATCTGCTTCCTGCGGGCGTCTTTATGGCGCTTATAAGCGATTTCGATGAAAATGAGGAAGATCCCTGCCGCAATGCCTCCAGCGACCAGCATGAAGACTCCTGTTGGGGAGGGACAGATGTATGGAAACAGAGGAAAGACAAAAATATGTGAGCGGCCGGTCTACGATCCTGCCGCTCCCACTGAGCATGATTGCATGGTTCTGCCTGCAATGCTCAGTGGTCATCCCCTCCCTCCTTAACCAGCTCCTACGGACGACAGCGGCTGCAAACCACACAGCTTTAATAGAACCACAACCGCTCAAAATCACTGCACATGATACTGTACGCCACACTTCCACCCACGCTGACACTAAAACAACGATATTGCAAAGGTATTGGACAAAAAAGGGCTACAGTACCTTACCACTGCAGTTTTTGTCCAATCACTTTTAACGCTTTTTTTCTACGCCGTACCTGCCATGTTTTCAAAGGTGAGTGTGGCTGGGGCATTGCTCCTTGAGTCACACTCCTGGTATCTCACCCAGGTTTTATCTAGGTCTTCCATGAAGCCGTTCTCATGAGAACTGCAGGGGGTTGGAGATGGTGGGGAGAGAAGTAACAAAGTTAACAAAACGCAGAAGACTGACTGAACATTCGAGCCGCCTACTCCCAGATAGCAACATTAATGAAACAGACACTACTGTGACAGACAGACATTAACCTGACAGACACAAACAAACAAACAGAGCAGGAGAGGGGAGATACAGAGAGAGATGTCACATAAGGCAATGAATTTGATGGCTTTAAAAGGTCAATACGTGACCAGGAAATCATATTGAAAAGAAACAAAAAAAAAGAGTCATACGAGAAACGCAGCTTCCGCTGGGACAGACCTGAGAATGGCCAGGGACACATTCTGTTTCCAGGGGCTGTCCTTGCGCATGCCTATGCCAAAGCCCGAACGGAAAAACAGCTCTCCCGTGGTCACCAGGTCGCACTTCTGCGAAGCTTCAAACTCCAGCACCGCAGAGTCCCAGATGAAAGCATGCAGCTTGCTGTGGGGGAGGGGTGGAGGGGGAGGGGGGGAGGAGGATTTGGAGGAGGAAGGAAGGAGGAGGAGGGGAAGGAGGGGGTTACGGTGCAACAGTACAATGATTTACATACACATTTACGGCTCCCACCCTCCTTTCTCGCTCTCGCACGCCAAATCGTGTGTGTCATTCAGCGTTTACCAGCCATCTCTACCGCTGCTTATGGCCCAAATGAAATCCAATGCCAGATGGGTGAGGGCGCGTCCCCCATTGGATTCCCTCAATCTCATAGATGTTCCTCTGGGTACAACCTGAAAAAGGGTGCTCCTGGACTCAATGTTAGCTCAACCTCACACTGGTGTCGCTGCTTGTTGACAAGCAGCTACTATCCCTTAACAACTGCCTTGGCTGGGCGATGGACCTGAATCAGAGGGAATGTCGCAGTAAGACCTGCCACTTCCACCTGGCCCAGAGGTCCATGTCCCTTCCCCCTGAGATAACGGGATTGGCCCTAGCCTATGCGCCTAGCATATCAAGCAGCTGGCCGACACTTGTTCTGGTCGGCCCATCCTGGCCGAGACTCACTTGTCACGCACAGCCTGGATAGCCTCAGCAGCACTCTCATAGTTGTGCTTCTCCATGTGGCGGTACATAGTGCTAAGCTCCACTTGCCGCCGGAAGTAGATGTCCACAGAGCTTTGTTTTACCGTGGCGTAGATGAACTTGTCAGATGGGTTTCTCAGCTGTACAGAGACGAGGACAGGACACAAACGACTGAGTGAAAAATGTGGATACATTCTTTTGACTTCTATCACTTTTGTGTCAATTTATAAGAAAAAAAATAATGTTTCCGTCACCAACCCTCGGGTCATTGATGCCAGTGATGCGCTCCTCAGGCCGGTCCAACACCAGGAAGGCAGCCAGGTTGGCAGTATAGGAAGCCACAATGATCATAGCGAAGCCAGCCCACACCATGCCCAGGATTCTCGCTGAGAAGCTACGCGGTGCACCTGTGTGACACGTGACAAGTCCTCACCTCAGTAATTCAGCCTTTCAGATTGCTAAATGTTCTAGATTTGCCTTGCTTTCAATTCTAATATCCTCTCAAACCTACAACTTCAGCAATTTAGTCCTTGGTTAAATATATCTAACAAGTAATTTGGGTCAAAGTCAAACATAAAAAGGAAATATTCTTGACGACAAATGACACATGCAGAGGCAAGAAGTTGAAACTGTTAAAAGGAAAACTTCACTAAAGCCTGTCAATATAAAAGTAACAGTCCTCAGAGAATAACATGACATGGAGGCCCCACCAGGAGCTTACACCCTTGATATCCATCCTTTTAAAAGAAAATCAGTAATACAACCCCTGGCAAAGACTATGGAATCCCCGCAAGAGGAGGATATTCATTCATGACAGATATGACACAAATAATAGCTGAACATTTTAGGCATTAGTTGTTGTTTATTTTTCCCATTTATGTCAATTAACAGAATGAGAAAAAGGTCCAAAAAAGTCCAAAATTTCAATGGCCACTTGTGCATTTCCTGTCGAGGTAATGATTTCCATGCTTTCATCTTTAGTTGGCTTGATTATTGTAACACCGTCTTTAGAGGTCTACCAAAAAAAAAAATCAATTAGACAACCTCAGTTTATTCAGAACTCTGCTGCTCGAGTCCTCACTAAGACCAAGAAAGTAGACCACATCAGTCCAGTTCTGAGGTCTTTA